>OY755249.1:26476053-27081888 GCA_963576725.1 Azorinus chamasolen
TAGAAAAACCTTGTGAACACTCTAGTGGTCACATTTTTTTGTCCAATCTTCATGAAACTTGGTCAGAATGAATGTCTTGATAAAATCTCGGACGAGTTCGAAAGTTGGTAAAGAGGGATTGAAAACTAGGTCACTAGGTCAGACAGTAGAAAAACCTTGTGAACACTCTAGTGGCCACATTTTTTGTCCAATCTTCATGAAACTTGGTCATAATGATTGTCTTGATAAAATCTCAAAGAATTTGAAAGTGGGTTATGTAGAGGTCAAAAACTATGTCATTAGGTCAAATAGTAGGAAAACCTTGTGAACACTCTAGAGGTCACATTTATAGCCAAACCTTCATGAAAATTGGTCAGAATGATTGTCCTAATAAAATCTTGGACAAGTTTGGAAGTTGGTTACGTGTGGTCAAAAAGTAGGTCTCTGGGTCATATCTTAGAAAAATCTTGTTTACACTCCAGAGGCCACATTTTTAGCCCAATCTTCCTCAAACTCGCTCAGAGTGTTAACTTTGTCTTGGTGATATCAAGGTTGAGTGTGATCATGGGTGGGGTGGGAATAAAAAGTAGGTCACTAGGTCAAAATTTAGAAAAAAAATACTCTAGAGGGCAAATTTTTAGCCCAATCTTCATTGGTCAAAATCATTGTCTTGATAAAGTCAATATTCTAAATATTTGAAAATCTTGTTCTGTAGAAATAATGCTCCTGGTCCACTATCAACGTTGTTCAAATATTGTCCCTAATGTCAATATTGGCCCCACCCATGGGCTACCCAGCAAAAATCTTAAATCTATAGTAATCAGGTGAGCGATTAAGGGCAATCTTGGCCCTCTTGTTTGAAAAGTTATAGATGCAGAGCTCCAGATAAGATGTGTAAATTAACCCTTCGCTTGCTATTCGCGTCAATATACCTACCTGTAAATAGTGAAGACCCAGATGAGACAGCTCCTGCAGGAGCTGTCTCATCAGGGTCTGCACTATTTACAAATCGTCTCAAAGAGAGGATTCTAAAGAGTGGTCACAATATAGGGTTTGGTGGAGAAATGGCGATTTTAGTACTTGAGTATGCGCATTTATCTGTTGCTCTGTACATGCCAAAAACAATCTTATAGTCCAGTTGATTTCAGTCCATTCATGTATGTAAATACATAATAAATTTAGTGCATGAGTTATAAATTCACAACTGTTTAATTGCCTAGGTAGTTGTACTACAGTTATAAAATGGTTCTGGGCTCTATCAATAAAGTTATAATTTTGTTTATTATTATTTCATTTCCATATAAACCAGGTTACCAAGTAACCAGGTTACATTAGTACTGCAGATACATAAGCCTTTCCTTGTAGAATAAGCATGTAAGAAATAATGACATGTTTTTTTATTAGCTGAAATTTTTTAACGGTACAACAGGGTCTTTTGGTAATGGTACAAACTGTATCATCAGATCTTTTATAATTAGGGCCTTGCATTGAAAATGCAGGAGTCCTATAGGAATCACATTACTTGTCTGTCCGTCTGTCCATCCATCAACAATTTTGATGTGACGTCATAACTCAAACAGTACTTTACATATTGGTTTCATAATAAGAGCATATCGAGGGTTGAGCGCAAGACTGTAGTAACTCTATTTTATGAAAGTTTACAGGAGAAGCAAAAAACATCCTTATTCGTGTAAAAATTGTAATAACTTCAAAACCTTTGATATTCATGCATTAAAAGAGAGATAAATAAATCCAGACTGAGTTAAATAAATAAAGCTCCAGTACTTTTTGATATTTCTGTATCTTGATGAGTTACTACTGTCTTGCGCTAAATTTGGTAAATATTGGGGTTTTATTTGCCTGCAAGACTGTAGCAACTTGAGTTACGACAGTCTTGCATGCACAGCTTGACAAGAATAAGACAAAGAAAGTCATGCAAGACTGTTGTAACATTTTGATAAAAGAGAAAAAAATCCATCAGGGCATTTTATTTAGAAAAATAAACTATATTTTAACTAACTTTGGCTGTTTTTTATCATATAAACATCAGTTTTATTTTGTACAGCATGTCATTCCCTTCGTGAGCCTAAAAGTCTTAAGTTATGAACCATCTTTTAAACACATACACACACACTAAATAATAGCATTATATCATATACATTTGTTGCTTGATCAAATGTTTGATGCTAGTCCTTATTTCACTACCAAGCCCTATGGTATGGTGAATATAATGGGTGAGTATAACATCTCACACCCTAGGATTTGCTGAAGCAAAAGAAGGAAATATAAACCCATTCCGACATTGTATTATGAGTTGCAACAATATATATAAGCTCCTCCCATATAAATATATAACTCATTTTAATCATTCTGATACTATTAGTATATATTCAAGCTAGTACAAATAAGTTTTGACCATGATCAGAAGCTCCTGAAGGAATTGTCTGACCATTGTGGCAGTGAAAACTACCAGACACTATACTTATATAGGAAGAAAAGCTGATCTGAGTATACACTTTTTACGACATCCAAAATTAATGCTGTTTTTTTTTATATATATTTATTCATAAGCAATTCTATTGTCTGGTTATAAGCATTTTCTTCATTTATAATCTTTCCTGTAAGTCACACAGAACCTTAAATCTTACTGATGAGGTAGAATTAGTATTGTGTTGTTGGTATAATGGGTGTCTTTTGTCAGTTATCTGTCCCTGTCCAACTAGGTGACGTTGCCACTGAGTAGGTCCTTTGATACACTTTTGTTATACATTATTGATTGATTTCGCACTGGTTACACACACGATTTAATGTCGAGAATAACTAAGGATTTAACATTATATTGTATGCATTTTCAAGTTTTATTTTGTTATCTTGCATGTTTTTAAAAATGCAGATAAGTGATCAGTTTAACCCAAAACCTAAGAAACCGACAGAAATACATGACTGAACTGACTAACCACATTTCAGACTGTTACTTAAATGTTAAAATGTCTTTTTTAAATCATTTAACCCACAATATGCCTTTTAATGACTATGCAAACAGAGAAGACCCAGATCAGAAAGATCATTAGGGAGCCATCTGATGAGGATCTGCTCTGTTTGCTATGATATAATATAGATCTGATTCCACAGTTTCTGCCATGCCCAAAATATCCTGTGTTAATATATGATTACAAAATTAATTTAATTAATATTCATGATGACATTATTTCTTACATGTAAATTCCTGAAAAGTTAGAAAAAAAAAAAATACAATTTGGATACTATCAGAAGCTATTACATGTATAATAAAAAGTCACCAATAAGAATGATAGTCACTGAAATTTTGCAAGAGAAGTTCAATGTCTTGAAGGCTTAATCTTCAAATTAAGCTGTCAAATTTCTGACTGAAAGAGTTTAATTTTAATCTAGAGAGTTGCAACTGAATGATGTTTGCAAAACAAACAATGCAGACGCTGAAACCTCTAGAAAATAACTCGCCAGGGTCATCGCAATTAGCAGATGTCTTATAGACTGGTGTCCTACATTTTGTAAGGGTTAAATATTTTAACCCTTCGCTTGCTGAATTTTAAAATACATTTCTCCTTCTTTACCCATGCCCTGTTGTATAATTACATATATCTTCACTGTGTACACATATTTCGCGGTGCAATTACTGCTGTGGAGTGCACTGTTTGCACAATCAACTTGTAAATAGTGCAGACCCTGATGAGACAGCTCCTGCAGGAGCTGTCTCATCTGGGTCTTCACTATTTACAGGTACGTATATTGACGTGAATAGCAAGCGAAGGGTTAATTTTATTTGATATCTGAGGTGATTCTGATATAAATTAAGGTTGTGGGTTCGATCCCCGGCCACAACAGACCAAAAGTCGTTAAAAGTTGGTACTAGTAGCTCCCTTGTCTACGCTCGACATTAAAAGGTGTAGTTCTAGGACTGGTCGGCCCAGTGTCAGGATAATGTGACTGGATGGGGTGCCCTTGCCATGTGCCCGCGGCAGGGTTTTTCAGTGAGGCAGCACTATAACTTGTCTCATGCGGGTGATGTCTGCAAATAACTGAAATACTGTTTGTCAGACGTTAAACCCAACTCACTCACTCACTCTGATATAAATTAGAAATATATTCGGAACACAGTGAAAGCACAGTTTACGGTCAAATAGTATGAATTCAAATCAGTCATAATAAATGATGGCATCAAGAATATTAGATTAATTTTTAAATGGCATATTAACACATGAATGTATGAAAGTATGAACTATAGAATTAGATCTTGGTTTACTCTGTATGCAAAGGCATAGAAAGTCCTATTCATGGAGGAAAGGGTTAAAATAGTTATTTTTCATAATGTTATATCTTGTTTAAGTGTATTATTTGTAGAATTTCAATGTGTATTTTTATCGCAGTTTGCATTGTACTATTTGTGGGCGAATTTCACCTAATAATTTACATAAAAACTGACCAAAATTTTACTTGTAATCATTAAAGTAAGTATGGACTCTCAAATGAACAAACATGAAGAAATATTAAAATAAAAGCTATATCTAACAAACAAGGGCATACACAATATCATTTAAGTCAGATTTTACATTGTGACAGGGGAAGTGTGATGTCCAGTCCTAAAAGTGTAATGTAATGTCTAAACACCCTCCCCCCCCCCCCCCCTTTTTTTCTCTGTTTGTGGAAAATGGTTAAAAGAACTGTATTTATGTTCAAAATTTAGGAAGTTTTCATTAACTTTTCATCTACATGATTTAAAACATTTTGTTCATAAATCTTATCATGAATAAACACATACAATGAAGATCGATAAAATCAGAAAATATCCGGGTGTGGAACCTGTTCGGTGCGTCAGCACCACCTATAATTGAATTTGGGGAGATAACCGACAAAAGACGCCCATTCAATGTTTCTGCATCAGTTGGTTCAACTTATGCTCATGTTCTACATGAGAATTAGTCATCATTAGAATATAAATGATATAATAATTAGTATATAATATATCACTCACATTCAACAAATGCTTAAGTTAGTTAGATTAGGTTTGGTCCTGAACTCCTGATCATTAAAAATCTTATTCATGTGCCCCGACTTAGACTTTTTCAACACAACGTTAACAAGATTTATTATAATAAGGCTAGAAGAAAGTAACATATTCCATATTAAAATACCGTTTGTTAAATTTATAAGGCAAACAGTGCACACCCTAATCTCAGGGCTCATTCAACAAGCTTTAAATATGGATATACGCTGTTTGAAAAATAACACATTTTCTCAAGGGTAGAAGATAAAAGAAGGACAGGCATGAGCTGAAAAAATGTAGGTAAAAATACCATAGGTAAAAATTTTAATATGCCATAGGTAAACATGCCACAGGTAAAGTGGTAAAAATGCCACAGGTAAAAATGCCAGAGGTATATAAATAAATAATTTGGTAACAATTTGTATTTATAAAAGGAAAACTGTGTGAAAAAATATGTTATAATTTACAAAATTATGGTAATAATCAAATTCTGTAATTTAAAACCATTTAAATGTTATATATAAAATCATTTTTATTATAGATTCAGACCCCAAATCAATGGAACTGAACTATCAATGTACTACAGATTACTTGAAAACTTTGAATTTGAGGGTAAAATATGAATGGGGATGTCAATTAACCTATTCCCTCATAATCCCGCATTTCCCCGCACTCAGTAAACAGAGAAGACCCAGATCAGACAGCTCCTATAGGAGCTGTCTGATCAGGGTTTGCTGTTTGTTTGCACATTGAAATTGATAAATCTAGCACTGTCTTAAGTATCTAACATAGCATTATTATTCCATCTTCCTTGTTAAAATATAAGATTTTTCTCCATGAATATTCAGTAGGTATTGGAAATCAAAGTAAATATAGAACAGGGAAAGAGGTAAAGATCAAATCTAATTATGTTGTTCAGATTAAATGCAATGTGTTAAACTTAACCTTTTAATGAGTATCATGATAACCCTTTCCCTCATATAAACGTGTGTCCATGCATTTGCAAACAGAGTAGACCCAGATCAGACAGCTCCTATAGGAACCATCTGTTCAGGGTCTGCTCTGTTTGCTAGTGGTATTTGAAAGATCTGTTTTTTTACTTTCTGAAATAGCTACAATGTTTCACCTTCCATCATAACTATTTTATCCATTAATATTCAGTAGGTATTGAAAGCACCGCCACACATCATTCATACAGTTTGTTAGGGGTATTTATAAGAAAATGAAGAGATCCAAAAGCAAATGTGTAACAGTGATCGTAGGTTTCATTGGTTGGTCAATTTGCTGGGCATTCTGGACCAAAATTGTGTCCCCATCCCTATCATTTTCTTCAAGTTTACCATTTTAAACAAACAAAATTACTCAAAACTTAAATATAGGTTTTCCTTTTATAAATTCAAAATACAATGTTACCAAATTGTTTTTATATATATCTGGCATTTTTACTTATGGCATTTTTACCACTTTACCTATGACATGTTTACCTAATGCCTATACAACATATATGGCATTTTTACCGCACCCCAGCTAAACTTACCAGTACCTCAGAAGTTATGTACATTACTTGTTAAGAAATACACAATCAATCAACTGGCCACTACACTCTTCTTGTTCAGTGCAATAGTATCAGTTTGATAAACTCTGATAAGATGAGATCCTTCCAAAGTAAAAACAGCAATGCAAAAAGAGAAAATTGCAGACTCTGTTTTATTTTTGTTCATGAACAGTAATTAATAATTAGTGCAACAACGCTCGATCATGCCCCCTAGCATCGGCTTAATTGGTTTCAGTTTTCAATACTTAAAACACTGAAATTGATGATTCCGAAGAACCAGAATATATATAACAACACTGAGAATGAAGTATGGAGTGACTTTTTATGGCCACCACACAAGCACTTTAAATCTGCTGTCATAATGATATTTTTGATGTCATAATTTAATAATTATGATGACACAATATTAAGTTACTACACTAATGCAAGTTAATTAACATGTATACTTGTAACTTTTTTGCCTGCAATACAGTAGCAACTCAAGTTACTACAGTATTGCAAGTCAAAGTTTGTGTGTTTTATTATTATTGTTCTTGCAAGACAGTAGTAACTTGAGTTACTACTGTCTTGCGTGCAAGATGTTTGTCTGTTTGAGTTACTACATTTCTGCATTTTTAGAATATCTATCTAAATAATAGGAGAATAGCTCTGGAATTTTTTCAGGTTATGTACTACTATAAAATAGTGTAAAAAATCAAAAAAAGTCATTTTTAGTAAAAAGTGCAGTTACGACAGTCTTGCGCTCAACCCTCGATATGCTTATTATCATCAGAGGAAGACGCTTATAGTTTTTGGGTTGAATCAGATCACTATGTCTAGAGTTGTCTGCCCTTGATTGATCAAAAATGCCATATTCAACAAAAGATCATCCGCAGGGCCCTCTCTGACTGAGTCAGTTTTCTAGTTTCATAAGCTATCACCTGTTTTATAAATCTGAAAATTAGAACTATTTTGGGTGATTGCTTAATGTATATCGTATATAATTCATTTTAAAGAATTTTGAATCAGTGATAAAAACAGAAACATAAACTTCAGTCATTGTTTACAATAATCAAGGAAGATTATGTATTGTCATATCTCTACTTTTTAAACAGTAATAACCTCAGGTATTCTGACACCCAATCTCCCATTTCTACTGGTTTTTAAATCTGAATAATTATGTCTCCCCCATTTATGGGGAGATATATTGTTTTTGCCAGAGTTGTCTGTCTGTCCGTCCGGCCGGACGGACACATGCGATTCCATGCGGACATGCGCGATTCCAACATAGACCCACTTCCTTAGAAGTGGGGGTATAATTAATATTCATGATGTTATTATTTCTTACATGAATATTCATGGAATAAAGGGTTAAAGGATCACAAACTCCTTTCATCAACTGTTGTTTATAAAACTACTTGCAACTATTGTCTTATGACTAGCGGTATCTTCCAGACATTTTTTCTGATCACAAAAGGCTACCCATGACCGTAGTGCCCGAAATCTGTGACTGGTTCCTGAATACCACTGACCTATTTAAAACCATCATTGATATATTATGATAGGTATATACAAAAGGTTTGATGGTAGAGAAATCATTGTATAACTCTTTAATCCATGAATACGTCTTTCTACACCTTTGCAAACAGAGTAGACCCAGACCAAATGGCTCCAATAGGATCGGTCTGATCAGGGTCTGCTCTGTTTGGTTATGATATAATATAGCCATTATTCTACAGTTTCTGCTATGGCAAAAACAACATGTGTCCAGGTGCTATTATAACAGTTAATCTAATTAATATTCATGGTCATGATTCCTTACATGAATATTCATGGAGTAAAGGTTTAACTGTTGTACAGCAGTCATTGATGGTCGTTTGTAGTCTCTGATAACCTTAAGTTATAGTGCAATGGTCGTAAAACAGATTGCTGGAAGTGTTTATGAATGCATGACAAGTCATAGGTAAGTTTCAGAAAACATTGCAGGCTGTAGAAGTCGTACACCAATTGTACAATTATCAAAGACTAGTTGTACAATTATCATAGACTAGATGTACAATTATCAAAGACTAGTTGTACAATTATCATAGACTAGATGTACAATTATCAAAGACTAGTTGTACAATTATCATAGACTAGATGTACAATTATCAAAGACTAGTTGTACAATTATAAAAGACTAGATGTACAATTATCAAAGACTAGTTGTACAATTATCAAAGACTAGTAGTACAATTATCAAAGACTAGATGTACAATTATCAAAGACTAGTTGTACAATTATCAAAGACTAGTTGTACAATTATCAGACTAGATGTACAATTATCAAAGACTAGTTGTACAATTATCAAAGACTAGTTGTACAATTATCAAAGACTAGTTGTACAATTATCAAAGACTAGTTGTACAATTATTAAGACTAGTTGTACAATTATCAAAGACTAGTTGTACAATTATTAAGACTAGTTGTACAATTATCAAAGACTAGTTGTACAATTATTAAGACTAGTTGTACAATTATCAAAGACTAGCTGTACAATTATCAAAGACTAGTTGTACAATTATCAAATACTAGTTGTACAATTATTAAGACTAGCTGTACAATTATTAAAGACTAGTGCAATTATCAAATACTAGATGTGTGATTATCAAAGACCAGTTGTCCAATTGTCAAAGACTAGTTGTGCGATTAACGTACACACGTATTACATAATCTGACTGCATCATTTATTGCAAGATGAAATCAAAGACAGTTGTAACAGTTGTATGTGTTCAAACAAATCATCAAGCTCTGAAGACAGTTATACATAATCACAGCTCTGAGGCTTTACAGGATATTTTAAATCTTTAAATGCAGGAAACCATAAAGCACTGGCATTCACAGGGTAGACCGAAATCCAACGGCTCCTAGTGAAGCCTTCCAATCAGGGTCTGAACTGTATGTCATTTAAAATCCTTTGGAAATGTGTAAGTATTTCAACGTTGGCACCATAAGTTTGATCTAACATTGAGAATTTTGTCCCTTTTTATTTTATTTTTTTTTAAAAAAAATTATATAGACCTGACATTTTATACCAAGTTTTTTAACCCCCCGAACAACAGGGTTTATATGTTCTTGTTAACCCTTTCCCTGTTCTATATTTATTTCAAATTTCAATAACTACTGAATATTCATGGACAAAATAGTTCAATTGAAAATGGAAGGTGGAACATAGTGTAGCTATTTCAGAAACTAAAGAAATAGATCTATCAAATTCCATCAGCAAACAGAGCAGATTATTTGAACCGTCTGATCTGGGTCTGTTCTGTTTGCAAATGCATTAAAATGTGTTTACATGATGGAAAAAAGTTAAATAGGTGTGGTAGTCTGTTTTCAAAGGTGTGAGAAAGCGTTTATATGAAGGAAAGGGATTGTCTGATCTGGTTCTACTCTGTTTGCAAAATTGTACGGATTATCAAGTAAACGGATAATGACATCATTACTGTTTTATTGAATTGTACGTCTTGGTTGATTATTCATGTTGAAGTGACGAACAAACAAACACAAGCAGCCAACTTGAAGTTTTTCTATCTATGCCATAAAAATGAATGACACTCCACTTGCACAAAAAAGTAACTGACATACAAAATGTACACCATAACCCAATTGCCGAATGGTCCTCGAGACACCTGAACTGCATGTTTGAGGTGTAGCCAGCAGGTTTTACGTCTGTAGTAATTGTAGTAGTTGTAGCATTCCATTCCCATCAAGCATCATTCCATACTATGGGCCAATTTGTGGTAAACTTCGCAAAACAATTTGGATCAAGATAAGAAACAAAGTCACTTAAGCAGTGGCTTATCATGGTTCAGACGCACAGGTCCAGATGCGTAAATTCAAATATTTTCAAGAATATTTCTTGAGATAATTCTAAAGAGTGGTCAAAGCATATGGTTTGGTGGAGAAATGACAATTTAAGTATTTTGGTGCGCACCTTTATCTGCAGCTCTGTTCAGACGTATTGACTAATTGATCCTAATTTCAAAACAAACAAAAGAAAAACTTATTCATAAAGCCTTCACTTCACAAATATGGCTTTTAATGTATATACAAAAATAATAGACTCAGATCATATGGCGTCTGTAGGAGCAGTCTGATCAGGGTCTGCTGTTTGCTTAATAAATAGAAATATACAGATCTGATTCCAAAGTTTCTACCGTGGTCAAAATTTTCAAGTGTCATTATGAACAAGAGTGTCAGTGGGCACAATTTACGCCTGTCGAGGCCTTGTTCAACATAAATTAAGGTTAACATGTGTATTGAACGCAAATGCTAAACGCAAATTTTAAGTCCAATTGTGCGACCTTGACCATGGATATACATACCGGGACACACCCATGCTACTGTAGCATGTCCAGATACACATTGTGGTGAAATTTGAGAATGATCCACCAAGCAGAACTTGAGTTTGAGATGTTACAGACAAATTGAGGATAACGTTTTTGCTAAACGCAAAATCTAAGTCCAATTGTGTGACCTTGACCTTGGATATATGTACTGGGACACACTCATGCTACTGTAGCATGTCCAGATAAACATTGTGGTAAACTATGGACATGCTGCTGTCCCCTTCAGACAACAATAAACATCTTGCCCAATTCATAACAGAAAAGAAACACAATGCAAAAGAACTGGCACCAATCAGGTTTGTCTCTCCAACAGTATAAGAGGAGTTCTATGGATGATAAACAGGCAGGACATGCTTCCTGTTCATGGTATAGTCAAACAACTAGGTTTGACGGGTCACGGGTTCGCCGAGTCCATTTTTAAGGGAGATCAGCATTTCGGATATCCACGTGTCATTTATAAAAGAAAATGTTCAGTTATAGGTATAAAGAATAAGCGCATTAGTTATCGGAAATATAGCGTAGTGGATAAGACGTAGGACCATAAAGAAGTATTTGATCGACGAACATTTTATTAGGCGCAGGTTCGAGTCTCGCATCAACCTAAAATATTTTTTTGCTAAAAATATTAAGGAAAGTCCCCTTAAGAGCATTAGTTTTGTTGTACATTAAGAAGCCACTTGTACAAGACATTTGCTAAAACTTATATTGATATTCATATTTTAGCATCGATTTATTATTGCAAATATGGCTAATATAGGACTAGAACTCAAACAAAGGCACCCTTCCCTAACATAGACGAACATGTGCATAAATGGTCATTACAATTATACAATATGACATAAAATAATACTCTACTACTCAAAATTTGCCCTTTGAATGATGAAAGTGGAATGGTACATCACTTTTAAATGATAGAGTCATTTCAGTTTGAAGGTATAGTTACCAGAGAATTTTGACTGACAATGCAGTCTCTGAGCAGAACTCTTCTAGGTGAGCCCTCTGATCTGGGTCTATCCTGTTTGCAAAATACACTAGTTTCCCCACATTTAAAGAGTTAAGCCTTTCATAACGCATCGACTCTGTAGTTAGTTAACCCTTTCCCTCATAGATACGTCAATTCATGCCTTTGCAAACATACATCTGATTCATTCAAGCTTTTAACCCTTTTACTCCATGAATATTCATGTAAGAATTAAGGACATCATGAATATTAATTAGATTTATTTTTATAATACCATATAGACACAGAAATGTTTGCCTCATGCAGAATCGTATCTATATGACCCTGATAAGATGGCTCCTATAGGTATACTCTGTTTGCGAAGGCACAGAAAGGCGTATTTATGGAGTAAATGGTTAAGAAACTATTCTGCAGGTGTCAAACAGCATGGATTCTAATGGGATGCCAAGTTACTCAAGGTCTCACCTGGATCTAAGCTGTTTGCAAATGCCAGCCAAGAAGCCATAAGAAGAACTAAGAGACGTTATCAGGTAGGTACATTCCCTAGAGTATATAGTGTTAGCTGACTAACTCTCAAAACATGTGTAACCATGCATTTTAATAGCAAATTTTCATATTTAATTTCTCACACAATATGCACAATCATATTAAAAAGTGACAACTGATATTATTAATTGCTTTTGAAAAATATTAGGTTATTAATTATTAACCATTTACTCCATAGTGACACCTTTGGACTCCTTTGCAAACAGTAGGAGCCATCTGATCAGGGTCTGCTCTATTTGCTTAACCCTTTCCCTTTTCAATATTCTGATGTCATGAATATTCTATTAGCAGAATTGCTTTAATGTAAACATTTCAAGGGAATTTTTTGCTTTAACAAAAACTGTAGAATCAGATCTGTATTATTAAAAGCAAACAGAGCAGACCCTGATCAAACGACTCCTATAGGAGCCGTCTGATCTGACTCTACTCTGTTTGTGAATGCATGAAAAGTAATTTATACGAGGGAAAGGGTTAACTCTTTCCCTCATACTTACACCTTTTCATGCATTTGTAAACAGAGTAGCCCCAGTCTGGACAGACCAAACAGCTCCTAGAGGAGCCGTCTCATCAGGGTCTGTTTTGTTTGCTTATGAAATTACAATAGATCTGACTGTACTGTGTTTACCACTACCAAAGTCTCTATGTGAAGATGAGGTTTTGACCTGTATATGAGCTTTGACCCTGAAGGATGACCTTGACCATGACATGTCACCCCTCAAAATATACAGCTTCATGAAATACACATACATGTCAAGTATCAAGTCTCTATTGGTTCGAAAGTAAGTGATTTGACCTATATGTCTGGCTGTTGACCTGGAAGGGTGACCTTGAACTTGACATTTCACCCTTCATAATGTGCAGCTTTATGAGATACATACGCATGCCAAGTATCAAGTCTCTATCTGTACTGGCTCAGAGTTGGTGACAAATGAACAGACAAACAAAGAAACAGACAGGACAAAAACAATATTCCCTCCAGATCTGGAAATGAATATTCTTATGGCATTATTTCTCACATGAATATGCAATAGGGAAAGGTTTAAAAAGTATCTGAGATCTAATTCTGTACTACATGTATTTGGAACGGCTATGAATTTACTTGTTTTAATTACAAAAATATAAAATAATTAGTTAATATTCATAAGTAGTCTTCGGAAAGTGACTTTCACTGAGGCGTCAAAAGGTGTCGATATGATGGAATGGATTAAGCACATTTCAAAGTTAGCTGCACTTACATTTCCTACTTGCCTTCTTTCTGCGTTATTCTTCAGTTGCAGCTGACCTGGTTATAGCTTGCCAGCATTCTTCACTTGATAGTAAATAAACAATCCATTTTTGTTGTCTTCAATTATATCTTGGGTGATATCCAAGGGCATCAATTACCTTCCAACAACATTGCGCAACCTGTATAATGGTATTTACCATTATACAACAGGAACTGTCAGGTATGCTACTACGTAATCTCCTGTTGAAGAAAAACAGAAGCTATAGTGGTTTTAATCCATTCCTTCATATTGATGTTTCGACGGCATTGTAAAAGTAATTTTTTTAAAACATTGTGATAAATAGAGCATTAATTTTGCTCCATTATAAGTTTGGTGAAGATCAGATAGAGACTATTTGAGAGGCTAATTTTGAGTGAATCATGAGCCATAACTCAGAGGTGCCTTATGCGATTTAGGTGGTAATGGAACTTGGTCACAATTTTACACCTATAAACATTCTCTGTAAGTTTGGTGAAGATCAGAATGATGAAAATTATTTGACTGACAGACTGACGGACAGGGCAAATACTATAGGGCACCCACACAAAGGTGTGGGCCCTAATAAAGACTTATCTAGCAATTTTGTGTTGAATATTCAAAACCTAGCGTACATACTGAGGGTTTGGTGCAAAACAATTGTAACTCCTTCACTTACAATAGTTTTGCACCAAGCCCTCAATACACTGTAAAGGATGATTTTGTGTTGAATATTCAATGCAGAGTGGCCTATAAAACTTACCGGTATTATTATTAAATGATTTTTCCATTAACGTGATTGGTTTTAAAGGCAGTCTCATGCTATGCAATAAATTACGATATTGTAGGGAAAGGTAGCATGGATTTCTAGGAAACACAAAAGAATTCTGCAATTCATACACATCCTGCATCTGTGTTTCAAGAAAAAAAACATGAAAGAAAATTTACTGCTTTTATAAATAAGAGGCCTCAATTTTGCAATTGCTTATAAGACAAAAGAATTCAGGATATTTTTTGCCACGGCAGAAACTGTATAGTCAGATATTATTCCTTAAGCAAACAGAGCAGAACTAGATCAGATGAATACTACAGGTACCATTTGATTTGGGTCTACTCTGTTTGCAAATGTGTTAAAAGGGGTATATAGTAGAACCTGTCTCTGAAAGAGATATAATTATGGACCAATAAGGCAGATGGTAGTTTAATGCAGGTCAAAAGTTATGCAGAAAGCTCCTGTAGGAGCCTTCTACATTACTTTTGCCCTGCATTAAGCAACCACCTGCTTTTTAAGTCTCCTTTATTCAATAAATTAATGGTCGCTTAAGACAGGTTCTACTGTATATATGGAATAAAGAGATACTTTATAAGTACAATGTGACATCTCTATCAGAACATCGAGACCTAGAGAATTTCTTGACAATCAATGATACCTTTCAAGGCTCACAGAGCACAGCTGAATGGATTCTGGTGTCACAGCTGCTGAAAATGTTGCATAATTGGATTGCAGGAATATTAACTCTTTGAATGCTGAATTGGAAAGGTCCATTAATGTTGAATGGGTATAGTCCACTCAGGATGAAAGAGTATAATTTACAAGAAGATCTGAATGACAAACAATTCAGACCCTGCTCAGAGGGCTCAGATATGAGCCCTCTGAGCTGGGTCTACCCTGTTCACAAATGCCAGTTCACTTGTTCCTGCATTCAAAGGGTTAAGATAACAATTACCAGTTTTATCCTATTGGACGAGGTTTTGATAAACTGCAGGAGTAATAATATATAAAAGAACAACGCTTTAAGTCTTTCATCAACCTCAACATGTGTAAATGAATAGAGATATATTGCCATTTAAAGCCTAATTTAAAACTTGAAAAAGAAATCAATCATTGATATTTCAGCAGATGGCAGTTTACAGCAGGTCATGAATAATTCACTAAATTTCAAATCAAACATTTCACTCAGAAACCCCATTACCAATCTTACTCCTTTGAATGTGAGACAGTGTGTACAGTACAACCTCTTTATAACGGCCACTAAATTGTGTTGATTAGCTGGTACAGGAGCGTTCTATTTTACTTTCACATTGCTTTAAGCAGCCACCTGCCTTTCACACAAAATACTTGATCGATTTAGCTGTCATTAAAGAGAAGTTTTACTGTACTGGCATTAATTTTGCAAACAATGTACACCTTGACCAGAAGGCTCCTACACCCCTCTGATCTAGGTGTACATTGTTTGTCATTCACAAATCATACCCTTGCAATTTGAATGGACTCTTTCTGTAACTAATTTCACTTTGAAAGATCAGAATTCAACGGGTTAAGTACAAAACCTATTTAACATCAAACAACAGTAACAGGAGCAGGGCACCTCTTGTCAATAGCCCTATACTATGGTTACTGTGTTACTTATCTATTGCACCATATAATTGCAAAGATCATATCATCAGTCATATGTATTAAAATTTGATTAAAGATGCAGTGGAATAGGGGATCAGTTCCAAATGAGTAATTTATTTTGAAAGGTTTGATTTAGGTGATATCTGTGTGTCCTATTTAATGATTTGGGGGGATGTACATATCAGTTATTTATATGGCAAAAATTAAGTTACATTCAGTACATGAGTCGAGCATGTAAAAATCTTACTTGCAGCATATAAACCACCACTAGAGATACCCTCATCTTCAAAATATACTCACCATATTCTCCCTAATAAACACTCCACTGAAATATAATAATCAATAAGTAATAGGTTTTTGTATTCTTTGCGTAAGCAATGAATACATGGGTGGTATCCCACCATCCATCCCATGCCTTACCTACATACCTGAATACATGTACTGCCATTCTGCATAGCAGTCTAGAACAATTTATTGACGTGCATTCAATAGAAACAAAAAGCATTATAATAACATGGTTTCCGGAAACAATCATGGTATACTATTTCTGACATGAAAATGCTTTGTTTAGTATGTGCAACAAAATCCACAAAATATAGCAATGTACAAGATGGGCGTGCGAATATACAAATATCAGTCACATGATGAAATCACATAACCATAATATAAATGAAAGTATACTCCCAGTGGTAGTTACTCAATGAATAAAGAAGTGCATGTCAGACGACCTTATGCAAGCGATTAGGTAATCACGCCCATAAACTGCGAGTGGTCAGTTTGATAATAAGAATAGCGTGAAACAGCTGAAGTGTCAGCTGCAACATACTTAATACTGGAAAGAGTGTTAATCATTCCCGTTATAGATACGCGATTTCATGCCAAAGCGCACTTAGTCAATACCAGAAATTTGATTTTCAACACACTGATCCCATTCAAAGAATACTGCAGCGTCTGCAACACTTTGATTCAAAATACAGGTGGTAGCTTAACATATACTGAAAACTTTTCTATGTACTTTCTCATTGCTTTCATTCCACCTGTGTACAAATACAAGAAGCTCATTCTAACCAAGCAAATCAACTAAATTGATATCCCCTGTCAAACAAGCGCTGGAGTCAGTGACCAAGCGGACATAAAAGTTAAGTTTTGTAAAACAAGGGTCACATCTCTGGTGTTGAAATATCAATGTGAATGATACTTGCAAGGTTGAATCTTCTTATAAATGGTACTAAATGTTTACACAAAAGTTTTTCGCAAAGAAAGGGCCATAACTCTGATGTTAATGTCAGTGATACTAGCCTTAGCAAATAAGCTGCGGTGTTAGAAACATATTTCATTTCAATAAGATAAAAGGGATTTACCTTAGGAATCTCTAGTTGGACAGATTGTCCACTAAATGCATATGAGCTACTGTAGTGTAATAATCATGTGACGCCTGTACTCAAAGAAAGTAAACAAAATTGGCGACATATGTAGGAAAGGGTTAACTGAGACATATACACAAAACCTTCGAAACAATATTCTGCATTTAACCTACCCTAATTACTATACGTATTCGGACACCCAGCCTCGCCTCTCCTTCGATTTGTAAAGCTGCATAATTTAACATGGCATTATTTTGATAACGTTAAATTAGACTGACATTGTAGCAAATAGTGTCGACATGGGTCTGCACTTTTTGCCAGTTCGCTTGTCTGAATACTATGGACAATTACAGTAGAGTTACCATCTTTCGTGTCTCAGCTGCAAAAATAACTGTATGCAAATTAGTTGAATACACCTCTTTCCATCTGAGAGGCTAAACATACAGTAACACACTTCCAATGCAACAACAAAATAGAGGTATAATTATGGGTCATACATTAGGGTGATAGCTTAATACAGGATGAAAGTTATGCAGAAATGCTTATTTATAAAGTAATCTTTTCAGCGGGGATTTACTGTATAACAAAGTTGATAATCAGTTTTGATAACATGAGGTTGCAGGGTACATTTTCTCACATTAACAAGGACATCAACAGGGCTGTACCCATATTTTTTTGCCTGGGGCCGAGTTGGGGAGGGTACGTGAGGGGTGTCCCCTCCCGGTAACCGAATTGTTTTAGTATGTCGCATTGAATGGTGCAATTTCCTGCTATCTGGATCACTCTATCAATATATGATTTTATGTTATAATATAGGAAATCGACTCTTTTTACACCTGGGTTTAGGTGCAGACATAATACATGATCAATGATCACCAATATTTCAATGTATGGACATCGTACAAATCACCCCAACACAAAAGGTGTGATCAAGGCTTAAGTTTTTTGCCATTGACAGACAGACAGACAGACATGTGATCATGCCATTTTTCCATTGGCAGACGTGATCTTGGTTAAAGTTTTTTGCCATTGACAGACAGACATATGGTCATGACTAAAGACTTTTGCCATTGACAGACAGGCAGACAGACATATGATTAAAGTTTTGCCTTTGACAAACAGACAGACATTTGATCATGATTTTAAACAAAATGCTATGGACAGACTCGGCATTATTAATCTCAGAACTAACATCTGCTTATGTCTTTATTTAAGGACATGCAAGTTGATCTACCAAGATTGGCAAGAACACAATTTAAAGTAATAAAGAAAACATTTTTTTGAAAATCATCTCGATTTATTTATTAAAATAAGAAAACATAAATATATAAGTTGTCTATATAAATATATTTGCTTTTAAAAGAAAATGACCTTTTTTTTTATTCATTGATCATAATGAAAATCCTATTGAATTTTCAAAATTAATTGATTTTATGCATTATGGTTAAAAACTATTATTTTCAAGATTGGGTAAAAAAAGAGAAGATTTTCTGTAAGTATAAATAACTGAAATGTAAATACATAGATTTTTTTTCTGAACATTACCAAATTATATAAAAAAAATAAAAAAATATCCAAGTAAATATACACTCAACTAACCATAGCATCACACTAGTTCTTTCTTCTAAATATGAAAACAACCCTGATCAAAACAACAAACATTAAATGTAACAGTTAACACGAGGATCATGATGGCCCTTAATCGCTCACCTGGTTATAACAGAAATATGTATACATGTACATGTACAATGAAAAAGATATTCCATTTTTATCTTATTTTACAATAAAAGTTTCAGGGTTTTTTATTTTGGCTATATTCCCAATGGCAAAAGATGTGTTTTTCACCTATTTTTTAGGACAATCTCAATTTACAACTTACTTGTTGATCAATACAGTAAAACGTTTATCGGTCGAAGTGCATACTGCTTAGCGTCTTGATATGTCACCCTCGTCCCTCGTTTTGCGACATTGTCTCCACGCTTGAGTAATTTACGTACCACATGTAGTATTTGTGGACAACGTAGCAATTGCATTTTGTCACGAATGGTTCCTGAACAATTTATTTGCTAAACACAAGTATAGCGAAAACCGGAACCAACTCGTGATTACGTAATTCGGGTGTTCTCCGCTGAGGATTACCCTGATTGGTCCATACCAAAATAGGCCAAGCGTGTATCACAGCATGACAGCGTGCTAAAGGTGGCCTGCCTGTATATAGAACTAACAGATAATCTCCCTCAGGGAGGAAAATATCGGTCACTAAATAATTGCCATTGTAAAATTTCAAAACGTCAGGGAAAACTAAAAAGGGCCCATTAATAAAAATGGTATCTTGGCAGCCAGCTGGGGCCCCGGGCCCCCGAGCCCCACCTGGGTACGTGCCTGTCAACTGTAGCCATTACTCTACATCCTGACATCTTGTTTTACTTCTCACATAAATCATCTCGGAGTAAATTTAAAGAGATCTTTTAAACCTTCAACTAATGAATATTAACGTATGACTCAGATTTTTATAAATATTAATTATTTTAACCCTTTCCCTGTTCTATATTGATGTAAGAAATAATGACAACATAAATATTTATTAGCTCAATTTTTATAATATAAACTTTTCAAGGGAAGTTTTCGCTATGACAAAAACTGTAGAATCTGATCTACATTATGTCAAAAGCAAACAGAGCAGACCCTTATCAGATGGCTCCTATAGGAGCCATCTGATCTAGGTCTACTCTGTTTTCAAGCGTGTGAAAACATGGATAGGGTTAATTCTTGTATCAAATATCTTATATGGGAATTTATTGCCTTTGAAACCAGTTTAGAATCTGAAATATATTTATAAGCAAACAGTGAATACCCCAATCAGATGGCTCCTGCATGAGCTGTCTGATCTGGGTCTACTCTGACTGCACATCACATTTTGCATGGAAAGCAGGGTGGTTTCTGCATCAAAATATACAATTAATAGATTACTAAAAGTTCTTGCAAAGATCAGACTACAATTTTTTTTATTCCAAAATGTAGAGACTGTTACCATTGATTTAACCCTTTCCCTGTTCAATGCTCATGTAAGAAATAATGACATCATCAATATTTATAACCTAAATTTTCATAATGTAAAGTTTTCAAGGAAATTGTGTTATTTTGACAAAAGCTGTAGAATCATATCTTAATCATGTCAAAAGTAAACAGAGCGGACTCTGATCAGACGGTTCTTACAGGAGCCGTCCGATCTGGGTCTACTCTCTTTGCAGCTGCTTGAATAGGCATCTATATGAAGGAAATTGGTTCATGCAGGTTTTTAAACGCAATGTACTTTCTAAGACAAATATTTAAAAATTGCCATATATATGATTTTTTTTCTGGTTCAGTCATATTCAGTATGAGTTTCTTAATCCTTTACACCATGAATATTCATGTAAGAAATAATTATGTCATGAATATTGATTACATGTACTTGTAGTTTAATTTTTATAATGACATAATCATGAACACTGGAAATTTTGGCCATAGCAGAAACTGTAGAATCATAACTATATTCTTTCATAAGAGCAGACCCTGATCAGATGGCTCC
Organism: Azorinus chamasolen; assembly: GCA_963576725.1. NCBI lineage: Eukaryota > Metazoa > Mollusca > Bivalvia > Cardiida > Solecurtidae > Azorinus > Azorinus chamasolen. The sequence goes on from OY755249.1 coordinate 26,497,059, forward strand.
TTAAGGCGTATATACACTCAGCACAAAATAATTTTGGTCCTGCTACCTGTGTTTATTTGCGGCCTTAACCCTTTAAATGCTGATTTTTAAATTCTAAAATTCTGTAGTTAATGCTCCTTTTCGGTATATTTATTTAAAGAGGTTATATCTAAAAATAGTCTATGAGGGAATGGGTTAAACAAGTTGTATTACAGTAAAACCTCTCTAAACTGGACGTTAAATTTGGTATAAATACCGGTCCTAGAGACAGGTGGAAGTTGGTTAATGGACGCTTAATGCAAGATGAAAGTCATGCAGAAAGCTCCTAGAGGAGTACATGTATTCTGCATAACTTTCACCCTGCATTTATCAGTCACCTGCCTAAGTATCTAAATTCTTCTCTACAAGAATTCTTAGGTTTAGACAGGTTTTACTGTATATGAAATACAGATAGGTCGCACGTTTGAACTTCTATCTCATATCTAAAGTAAGAAGGCTGGCTCAGGGCATAGTACTGATTTTCCTCTACATGTTTAGCAACTTTTCAATATGCTATTAGTATAACAACAAGATGTGTTTGTGAAACACTATGCCCCCTCAATATGATATTTGACCCTGAAGGATGACCTTGATCTTGACATGTCACCCCTCAAACTGTGCAGCTTCATGGGGTACACATGCATACCAAATATCAAGTCTGTATCGCTAATGGTTCAAAAGTTATGGCCAATATTAAAAATTGGTGACCTTTGATCATGAAGGTGTCTTAACCTGACATGTCACCCCTCAAACTGTGCGGCTTCATGAGATAAACATGCATACCAGTATCAAGGCTGTATATCTACTGGTTCGAACGTTATGGCCAATGTTAATGACCTTTGACCTTCAAAGATGACCTTGACCTTGACATATCACCCCTCAAACGGTGCAGCCAAATGAGAAACACATGTATACCAACTATCAAATCTGTATCTCTACTGGTTCAAAAGTTATGGCCAATGTTAAAGTCGGTGACCTTTGACCCTGAAAGGTGACCTTGACCTTGACATGTCACCCCCAAACTGTGCAGCTTCATGAGATACACATACATACCAAATGTCAAGTCTGTATCTACAGGTTCAAAAGGTATGGCCAATGTTAAAGTCGGAGACCTTTGACCCTAAAGATGACCTTTACCTTGACATGTTGCCCCTCAAAATGTGCAGCTTCATGAGATACACATGCATGTCAAATATCAAAAACTCTATCTCTATTGGTTCAAAAGTTATGGCCAATTTGAAGTTCGTGACCTTTGACCCTGAAGGCTGACCTTGACATGTCACCCCTCAAACTGTGAAGCTTCATGAGATACACAAGCATGCCAAATATCAAGTCTCTATCTGTACTGGTTCAAAGTTATGGCCAATGTTAAAGTCCGTGATTTGACCCATATGTTTGACCTCTGACCTTTAAGGGTGACCATGACATGTCACACCTCAAAATGTGCGGCTTTATGAGAGACATATGCATACTAAATATCAAGTCTCTATCTGTACTTGCTCAAAAGTAACAGACAAACAGACAATTTGATCTTTGACCCTGAAGAATGACCTTGACATGTCAGCCCTCAAAATGTGCAGCTTCATGAGATACACAAGCATGCCAAATATCAAGTCTCTATCTCTTCTGGTCCAAAAGTTATGGTCAATGATAAAGTCAGTGATTTGACCCATATATTTGACCTCTGACCTTGAAGGATGACCTTGACATGTCACCCCTCAAAATTTATCAGATACATATGCATGCCAAATATCAAGTCACTAGCTGTACTGGCTCAAAAGGTATGACCAATGTTAAAGTAACAGACAAAGAAACAGACAATTTGACCTTTGACCCTGAAGGATGACCTTGACCATGACATGTCACCCCTAAAAATGTAGAGTTTCATAAGATACACAAGCATGCCAAATATCAAGTCTCTATCTTTACTGGTCCAAAAGTTATGGCCAATGTTAAAGTCGGTGATTTGACCCATATATTTGACCTCTGACCTTGAAGGATGACCTTGACCTTGACATGTCACCCCTCATAATGTGCGGCTTTATGAGATACATATGCATGCCAAATATCAAATCTCTATCTGTACTGGCTCAAAAGTTATGACCAATGTTAAGGTTGCGTTAAAGTTACAGCCAAAAAAAACAGACAATTTGACCTTTGACCCTGAAGGATGACCTTGACCTTGACATGTCACCCCTCAAAATGTGCAGCTTTATGAGATACACAAGCAAGCCAAATATCAAGTCTCTATCTCTACTTGTCCAAAAGTTATGGCCAATGTTAAAGCCGGTGATTTGACCCATATATTTGACCTCTGACCATGAAGGATGACCTTGACCGTGACATGTCACCCCTCATAATGTGCGGCTTTATGAAATACATATGCATGCCAAATATCAAGTCGCTATCTGTACTGGCTCAAAAGTTATGGCCAATGTTAAAGTTGCTGACAAACATACAAACAGACAGGGCAAAAACAATATGCCCCCCAGATCAAATCTGGGGGCATAAAAATCATCCAGCCTGCGTCAGAATAATGTGACTGCATTACAATTTGAAGCGACAGTAAGTCAAGGCTCTAAAGAAAGTGGTTGGCATTACTGGTAGTCATTGTGATATTTGCAACACTGGCAGACCAGGATCAGTCAATGCATTCAAGGTAGCAACTTGTTAGGTATACTATGACCAGCTGCACTTTGATACCAATGCAAACAGTGCAGACCCTGACTCCAACAAGTAATGGATGTGGGTCTGCAGTGTTTGCAATATATCCATGGACAAAATAGTTATAATGAAATATGGAAGGTGGAACATGCAGCCATTTTAGAAACTAAAGAAACAGATCTATCAAATTCATTAAGGAAACAGAGCAGATCCTAATCAGATGGCTCCTATAGGAGCCATCTGATCTGGGTCTTCTCTGTTTGCAAATGTGTGAAAAAGCATTTATATGAAGAAAAGAGTTAGCCCTTTCCCTGCTGAATATTAATGTAAGAAATAATGACATCAAGAATATTCATTAGCTGAATTTTTATAATGACATATATACACAGGGTTTTTTGTTATTGGTAGAAGAACCATGGCTGTTCCAAAATGTAACATAGACAACCCTACTTTCTTTGGATCCCAATGTCAGTTTTCAATAAAATTTGCATGTTTTGTCCATTAGTCATTTGTGTGTTTTAACTGCATAGAATAAAAAATCAAGATAGCAAATGACACATTTTATGACTTTTTTAACATTAATAGGGTAACTAACCTGGTGCACATCAAAATATGACTGGGGGTTATGAGCATGCTACATCATTACATGTATTCAATTCAGAATATGGTTATAATTGTGTGACATTGACATCTATTGATGTGCTGGTGGTGCAGCAGAATGTGATTGAATACTTTGTATAATTAGATATGACTCCTACGCAAACTCTATGCAAAATGCAAGCTGCAGTCAAATACGATTCAGCAGCATGAGATGAGGATTGAAGTCCCGAGCTGTAATAGTTCAAAAGTTATATGATCAAAGTTTAAGTTTTTTATATTAACTTTTGACCTTGAAGTTTGACCTAGACATTTACATGCCTGACGTCTCAAAAGCTGTAGCTTCATAAGATCAATATATATGCTAAGTATTAAGTCTATATCTCTAATTATTCACAACTTATGGCCTAAGTTATTGTTTTATAAATTTGACCTGTAACCTTGACCATTCACCTACTGACCACAAAAACAATAGGGGTATCTATCTATTTATCTTGACCAAACTCTACCAAATATGAAGACTCTTGATGAAAGGTTGATCAGAAACCATTTGAGCCAGTTTAAATTTTACCTCAAAATTTGACCTTGAACTTCCACCTGCTGACATCGAATGCATTATCTAATCATGACAAACTTCTATACCCGATATGAAGACTCTAGGTAAAAGGGATGATGAGTTATTGATCAGATACCATTCTATCTAGTTTTACCTTTGACCTTGAAGTTTGACTATGATCTACATGTATTGATGTCAAGATCAGTAGGTTTCATCTATTCATTATAACCAATATCCCTACTAAACATGAGGAGTCTTGGTGAAAAGGTTGATGCATTATTGATTGGAAACCGTTTGGTCTACCAACAGATGGGCAAACTGACCAACATGTAGAAATATACCCCAATCTCCACCTCAGGCATAAACAATAATTTGAAAATATAATTAGATGACACTTTCAGAATTACTTACAAATTACAATAGTTTTGAAATAAATCCTTGAATTGAGAAAAGATAATTAATTTATTAAGCAAGAAGCCTTCAGGAATACCAAATATGCTCTAATAAATGTCCATCTCCATGTAAATCCAGCCATCATTTCCATTGTTTTAGTAACCTTTTTAAGTGACCCCATTGAAAAGATGTCATGCCCCTGATGGCATTTATTTGACAAAATACGGCAATTCCTTTTATATCTAATCTTAATTCAAATCATTTTGTATATCTCAATCTTCAGATAAAGAGTAATTTTTGCAACTAAGTTTCAGAGAAAATAAATGGTCACCTTCAATAAGGATGAGACAATGTTCAGCAGAGTATGAGAACTGTGTAATCTTCATCTTGTCCTCAAGCCCAGGTGGTGAGAGAAAGCTATAAATCTAAGGTTTATTATTCACTGGCCCCTGAAAATTACAGTACTTCTACAGGTGTTCTTTCTGTTCAATTACCCAAAGTGAACGTACTCGTATCAACAGCCTTCAATAGCAATGACTCCACCTTTTGCCTCCTGACAACAAAAAGAAAGAATTTGTACAACTCCAGTAAAAGTTAAAAAAATACTTAACATATCAGATCTAGAATGCAGTGTTGTCACAAATGTCTTGTAAAGATTTCCATAATCAATGAAGTGGTATCGATGTCAAATTTAAACACAAAATAAATTTCATGCAAATAATACCGTAACCTGCCAAACTAAAGTCTTAAATGGTGTGGGAGAAAATGAAAAAAAGCTTAACTTCAATAAATCATGACAGGTCAATAGAAAAACAGGAGAGAAAAATAGGTCACAAGTTATTCAATCTTTTATAGGCATTACATAATTATTCATGCATACTGAATACACCGAAGCAGCAAAATAAAAATACTTTGCAGGCATCTGTTGGGGAAAAGAGAACATGGAAATTACGAACAAGACCTAGAAAAAAATCACTGTGATGAAACATGTCATCTAATCAGGATCAGCATCGTATTTTCTACATGGGTAAATATCACTTGCTTTGATTCACTGAGATTCCTGTCCTCCATGGGTTGGAATAGTAGTAACAATTCCATTTTGGGGACACTTTTGTTAGTTAAGCATTTAACCCTTACAATGAGGGAAAAAAGTCACTAATTTCTTTTGCAAACAGTGTAGACCCAGATGAGAGGGCTCCTCCTGGTCTCTGGTTGTGAGTGGTCTTTCCGACCAACTTTGGATTGTGACTTCGGAAGGCTGTATCGTTTTTAAGATATTGCCATTGTTTGCACTGAACTCCTATGGTCACTGTAGGGTGTTCATTCACTTGCGCTACTGTATGCACCAGATTCCATAATTATATTTTCTCTGTTTTGTGTATATAACGGCTCGAGTGGTATTTGGGTCAGTTCATTTTGCCGCCCATTGCCATAGAGGGAATCATGTGGTTCCCTCCCGCTAGTGATTTCATTTATATTGTATATCTATTGTATATATTTTATTGTCCGGATAGATAATCATGCGGTTCGTTCCGGTGATTTCATCCATGTGAAGCGCTTTTGAACGCACATATCCTGTGTGAAAAGAGCGCTATAAAAATGTGGTATAATAATAATAATAATAATAATATTGACGCCTCTGCAAAATTCACATGTTGAAACAGTGGTGATAAATAGAGCATTTGCTCCTATAGGAGCACATGCTCTATTTATCACAAATGTTTCAAACTACAAAATTCTAACATTTTCCTTTTCTCTAGTTAATGCTCCTTTTCGGTAGATTTATTCAAAGAAGCTGTATCTTAAAATAGCCTATGAGGTAATGGGCATCAATATATGTATAATGAAAATGCCATCATTATAACATTTGACAACATCCAAGCCAATGGAATCGTCTTTGAATTAAAATTCATTTACCTGTTAGTGCAAACATATTTTTTGTATACATTGAAAATTACTTCAATTATCTAACTAAATTCACCAGCATCAACTTCCCAGTGTCAATATAAAAACTGCCTTGCACATTTTAAACAGTAACTTAAAAGGGAAGTAAATCTGTAAATGCAAAATTTTAGCATAGCATAAGTTACTTCCCCTGAATGTTAAATAAAAACTTAGGATAACACAAATCACTTCCCCTGAATATTTTGTTGTGAAGCTTAAACTGTGCAGACCCAGATCAAACAATACTGCTTCTCAATGACCCGTTAGATTAGGATCTACACTATTTTTTACTATGTCAGTATAATTTAAAGTTATCAAGATGATGCCAAATGGAACTAGAGGTTTGTTTTTGTCACAAAAACAGATGTCTCCCCCTCCCATCCTCCCATCATTTCCAAATCACAATTGTAATGTCTGTAACTCCAAACTTATCAGGGTCTAATTTTTAAGTCATTAGGGGCAATAACTTCAACATTGTCAGGGGGAGACCATTCAAAAGTCCCGGGTACACAAAAACACATGCTAGTAAACATTCTTGTAAAGATTGGTGACTCTAGTACTAGTGGTTTCACAGATAATGTGACACAAAGTAAAGTTTCTCTTATTTTAAGTCATAAGAGGGAGACAATTAAAAAACCCAGATGCAAAAAAACTCATGCTGGTGAACATTCCTGTGAAGTTTGGTGACTCTAGCCCTACTGGTTTCAGAGATACATGCAGCACAAAGTTTCTCTAATTTTAAGTTATCTTATCAGGGGCAGTAACTCAAGAATTATCAGGGGGAGACAATTAAAAAAGCCCAGGTGCACAACAACTCATGCTGGCCAACATTCCTGTGAAGTTTGGTGACTCTAACCCTAGTGGTTTTAAAGATATGCATGACACAAAGTTTCTCTAATTTTAAGTAATCATATCAGGGGCAATAACTCTAAAGTTATCAAGGGGAGACAATTCAAATATCCCAGGTGCACAACAACTCATGCTGGTGAACATTCCTGTGAAGTTTGGTGACTCTATCCCCAGTGGTTTCAGAGATATGAACGACACTAAGTAAAGAGGCAGTAACTCCAAAGTTAACAGGGGAGACAATTAAAAAAAACAAGAGCAAAACAACTCATGCTAGTGAACAATCCTGTAAAGTTTGGTGACTCTAGCCCTACTGGTTTCAGAGATACGCGTGACACAAAGTTTGTAGAAATTTAAGTATTCATATCAGGGGCAATAACTCAAGAATTATCAGGGGAAGACAATTCAAAAACCATAGGTGCACAACAACTCTTGCTGGTGAACATTCCTGTGAAGTTTGGTGACTCTAGTACTAGCGGTTTCAGAGATACGCGCGACACATAGTTTCTCTAATTTTAAGTCATCAGGGGCAATAACTCCTAAGTTATCAGGGGGAGACAATTCAAAAACCCCAGGTGCACAACAACTCATGCTGGTGAGCATTGCTGTGAAGTTTGGTGACTCTAGCCCAACTGGTTTCAGAGATACGCGCGACACAAGTTTGTGTCGGACAGACAGACAGACAGACAGACGGACGGACGGACGGCCGACCTTCCGTCTTCTGTCCGTCCAGATTTTTGTCAAGAGCATTACTCTTAAAGTATTATAGGCACAACTGTGAAACTTTTTATATGGATATAGGGTGATGAGAAGATATGCAGTCAAAAAGGGTCGTAACTCTAAATTCATTTTTGAAGGAGTTATTCCCCTTAGTTACTTTTCAGAAACAATTTTTTGTCCGGAGCATAACTTCGCAAGTATTGTAGGCACAACTGTGAAACTTTATATATGGATAGAGGGTGATGAGAGAATGTGCAGTCAACAAGGGTTGTAACTCTAAATTCATTTTTGAGGGATTTATTCCCCGTTGTTACTTTTCATAAGCAATTTAAGTGTGGATGACAGGATTATTGAGCTATTGCCACTTGTATTAAAGTCAATGATAGCACATGGACACAGGATATTTTGGCCATGGCAGAAACTGTATAATCATATCTATATTATTTTATAAGCAAACAGAGCAGACCCTGATCAGACTGATCAGATCTGGGTCTCCTCCGTTTGCAAAGATGTAGAATTAAAGGCGTATTGATGAAGTAAATGTTTAAGCTTGTGTTAGACTGCTGTGCATTATAATAATATAGCTAGGCAAACAAAAACCACTTAAAGATAACATGATTGTCAAGGACCAATTCAGTCAGCAGCAAGTTTTTTTGTACATGATCAGAATCCTGGTATCACACACCTTGATACCGATTATCTATGATCTTGAGGTTATAAACAGTTGTATCCTGTGGATCATGTCCTGAAAATAGCCCTAGCATGATTAATCCTTTCTCCGTTCTATATTTTGTCCATATTTCAGTACCTAGTATTCATGGACAAAAACGTTGTACTGAAATATGGAATATGGAGCATTGTAGCCATTTTAGAATCTAAAGAAACAGATATATCAAGGTTATAAACAGTTGTATCCTGTGGATCATGTCCTGAAAATAGCCCTAGCATGATTAATCCTTTCCCTCATTTAAACATGTTTTCACACATTTGCAAACAGAGCTGACCCAGATCTTATAGGAGCCGTCTGATCAGGGTCTGCTCTGTTTGCTTATACGGAATTTGATAGACCTGTTTCTTTACTTTCTAAACTGGCTACAATATTTCATCTTGTATATTTCATTATAACTATTTTGTTTATGAATATTCAGTAGGTATTGAAATTTGGAATAAACATAGAACAGGGAAAGGGTTAACCCTTTCTCTGTTCTATATTTTGTCCATATTTCAATACCTATTATTCATGGACAAAAACGTTGTACTGAAATATGGAATATGGAGCATTGTAGCCATTTTAGAATCTAAAGAAACAGATATATCAAATTCAAATAGCAAATAGAGCAGACCTGTCTGATCGGGATCTACTCTGTTTGCAAATGCGTGAAAAGGCATTTGTATGAAGGAAAGGGTTATGGGCTTACCAAATGATGGTAAAATAAGTATTTTTTTAACAAATAAAGAAAATTAAATGAATAACAATTTGATTGTTACAGTTGAACTTCGATAACTCGAACTTCAAGGGACCATACAAATTAGTTCGAGATAACAGAAGTTTGAGTTATCCGATTTCTAATCTGAAATTTCTCGAGTTCACAGCTTAAGGTAGTTCGCGCTGTTGCTCGGCAAAAATCGAAGTTTATCCAATTAACATCATATTTGGTCCAAGTATTCAGAAAGTTACCGCCGACACGACTACGACGTTCATTTTAAATTTGACTTCGGTTGCTTAGCAATATATGACGTCAAAAGCGCCCTCTGGTGTCATCTAAGAAATTCACATGTGCTTGCGTATTTCTTTATTTATTTACAAATGCCGTTGCGTATTTCAATGATTCGAAAACTGGTTTGAAGAAGAAGAATAGTTCTTCAATATGATATGCGATATATGTTTTACAAGCGTAACACTTTTGTTCCGTCAAGAGTTGAAAGTTCGAAAACCTATTTTACCGCTTTCTGGTATTGGATTATTTTCGACATTTTCGCGGAATTCCAAAAAAACTAGACGGTCAAAGTTTACAAAAAATTTATATGTCATACTCCGTTCACTTCTTAACAGAAACAAGTAAAAAAAAACAATACCTATTCGAGTTCATTTTTTCGCTATGAGTGATTTTGCTAGGTCAACTCATCGTCATATTCGACGTCAACGCGACGTTGATGCGATGTGATCGTCAGTAAAAGAATTAATTGCCCTATTTTTCGCTTGACTTTTACAGATAACAATGCAAAATTTTATTAACTGTAAAATGTAAAAATGTAAAACGCAAAATGTAATAACGCAAAATGTAATAATTTCCTTTATATATTGAACATCTTTAGAATAAGTATAACATATTGACTCTAGCAACATCTACATGTACACTTCACTCAGTACACTCTGATATGCCTTTTTGTCGATGAAACCCTCCACTACACTTATCTCCGGCTCTTGTGGTCAGACAGGTTATATTAATATCGTTATATATTCATTTTCTCTTCGAAAGTCGTGGATATATAGTTGTATGGTATGAACCAGGCCCACCTCAAAGTTTACTACATTTTGCGTCGTTATTACACTTTGCGTTGGTTAACATCTACACCTCATCCAGTGCACTGGATAAGTTTCATGTCGATAAAATGAAAGTTTCGACTTTTGACCCGTCGCTCTCTACTACTCTCCGCTTTCCCAGTCCCTTGTTGTCAGAAGAGGTTTATTTTACTTGTACATGTATATGCATTTCTCTTCGAAAGTCGCGAATATAGTCGTGTATGGAATTCATGAATCAGACCCGTTTCAATAATTATTACATTTTGCGTCGTTATTACATTTTGCGTTAACAGTTTTTTCCAGCATAATGTAATATTTAAATCAACGCATTTTGTAGTAATTACATGTATTATATTTTACGTCGTTTTTACATTTTGCGTTGCAATGTAAATATTTGGCAGTAAAACATTTGACACCGTATCGATTGATTGTATTTATTTTCTTATGTATTTTCAAAGCAGATTTTTTTTATTTATTGTTTTAGATCTACTTCTTATCCTTTTAAATCCAGTCATATCTTCTCACGGAAAAATGAATGAATGAATGAATGTAGTGAATGGATGAACGAATGAACTACTTTATTTAATGAGGGTAGCTCAATTCATAGGCGGGTCCAGGCGGGGCGGACCCGGCATACGCCCCCCCCCCCCCACCCTAGAAAAATGCAAAAGTCTTTTTTCACTGATCGTATTTGCGCTAATATGCACAGTCGGTTTAAACTCTAACCCCGCTACTCAAGTCGAATTTCGCAATTCAAACGTAGCCTATCCCTCTCTTTTTGCACAACAATTTGAAGTTGGATGCAGCCAACTCCGCATTAAAGCATATCAAAAACAATTTGCTATCCCAATCCAGGTCGACAATGAATGAAGATAGATTTAATGCACGTGCATGTATGCTTATGAATACATAAGGATATTGACATAGATGTCAAGGAGGTTATAAACCTCTATGCAAGAAGACACCCTCGTAGGATGATGTTGCTTAACCCATTGTCTGACAGTGTAATTGAAAATAAAATTTAATAAATGCAGGTTTTTAGGTGACCGTAAGACTGATAGTGGGTGTCATACTCTGTTTCTCTCAGTGTTGCTGTTATAATGAATAAATTCTGAAAGTGGGAGATCATTCGAAAGCAAAAATAGCAATGTGAAAAGAGAAAATTGCAGACTCGGTTTTATTGAGCCTTTTCATGAGTAGTAATTAGAAGTGCAACACTACTCACACCCAATAGCATCGGCTTAAGCAGTATTCACTTTTCCAAACTAATTGATCTCGAAGCACCAGAACATATATATATAAGTTTTACGCCCACTCTAACAACAAATCCTGGATCCGCCCCTGCAATTAGTCATAACGACTAATCTACATTGAGGCCCTGAATTAAAAGCATTTAATACAAAATACAAAACAGTAAATCACAGCTATATATACGCACAAGAAATCAATGTTCAGATATAAACTCATTGCTCGCTAAGTAGTGATGTGTCTGTATAATTAAAAAATGTTGTCTGCTTCAATTTGTAGATCTATTCTTCAAGGACACGCATTTGGATCCTTATAAAACGCCGAGTATCTTGGTGTATTATCTAGATCCAATCTGTTATCAAAGTTTTGATTTGCCACTAGCATCCAAATAGTTAATATAAAGCTGGATTTAACTTAACTGTTGCACAAATGAAATGCATAATTGCCATTTGACCCCGATTCAGGTGGATGAATGCACGCGCTATTAAACCACATATTTGTGACGTCATTTACCCACGGTGTCAATACTATAATACGAAAAATATTTTTGCTTAGATTTAGTTAAAATAAAATGTTATCTGCTTCAAAGTTAGAAAAATGCAGTTAGGTTGTAAACTAAGTGAACCTGATGAGACGTTGAGTTATTCAACGTACCATCTGGATCCAAACTATATACACAAGGTTTATGACGAATTGAATGAATGAATGAATGAAAGGCTTGAGAGTAACCCACTTAATTTAAATTAATGAATGCATGCTAAAATACTTAATTTAATGAGGGTAGCTCATTAGGTACTCCGAGGCCTTGTTAATCAGTACATTTCATACATTTATATGCAAAAATAACAATCACAGATCATAATAAACAATGTGCCCAATGCAGATATTACGCTAAACCATTTAAATAACGCAAAATGAAATCAGCATAATTATGCAAACTACATAAACAAAGTTTCAAATAGAACTGAACCAAGTGAGAAACTTCTGTGGAACGTTTCCTACACGGATCCGTTCCATCTGCGCCCTGTGTCAATGAATGAATGAAACACATTATTTTACGAGGGTAGCTCGGTTAGTCAAAAGACTACCCCTGAGGCCCTCAAAATAAGTACATTTCATACAATATGACAACTCTAAACAAATAAAGAGCATATTAAAAAGGCATATTAAATAATAGTTATTAATTATATGTGTACAGTACTCTTTTCTAAAATATATTTTTACACAAAATGAGAAGTCCCTAATCAGAAACTCCTGCATGAAGTGTCTGATATGGGTTTGCTCTATTTGTTATTAATAGAAGAAAACAGTTTTTTTCCGATGAAAGACAATTAGTTTTCAGGAATATTAAAACTACAACATCATGTCATACTGATATTTCCATGAATAATTAGTGTAATAAGAAGAGTAATGAGCATATATAATATAAATAAGATCTGGAACAGTTTTATATATATTTCAACGTCGCCTTGACGTCGAGTATGATGACGAGATCACCTAGCAAAATCACTCGTAGCGAAAAAATGAACTCGAATAGGTATTGATTTTTTTACTTGTTCCTGTTAAGAAATGAACAGAGTATGACATATAATTTTTTTATGAACTTTCACCGTCTAGTATTTTTGGAATTCCACGAAAATGGAGAAAAAAATCAATATCAGAATGCGGTAAAATGGGTTTTCCAAATTTCAACTCCCGACGTAACAAAAGTGTTACGCTTGTAAAACATATATCGCATATCATATTGAAGAACTATTCTTCTTCTTCAAACCAGTTTTCGAATCATTGAAATACGCAACGGCATTTGTAAATAAATAAAGAAATACGCAAGCACATGTGAATTGCTTAGATGACACCAGAGGGCGCTTTTGACGTCATATATTGCTAAGCAACCGACGTCAAATTTAAAATGAACGTCGTAGTCGTGTCGGCGGTAACTTTCTGAATACCTGGACCAAATATGATAATAATTGGATAAACTTCGATTTTTGCCGAGCAACAGCGCGAACTACCTGTAGGAGCTTTCAGCATTACTTTAGACCTGTATTAAGCTGCAATATATGTTTCTAGATATCTCTAGTGATACAGTTTTTGCAATTCTGTATTGTAAGTTTTAGAAAGGCTAAACATTTTATTCGAGTCATCCCAATTCCCAAAGTTTGAGTTATCCGAGTTCGAGATATCAAAGTTCAGCTGTATAATAGCAGATAGACACGGGAATTTTACTGTAGAATAATACCATAAGCAAACAGTGCAGACCGTGATCAGAAGGCCAACTGATCTGGGTGTTCTCTGTCTGCAAAGATGTAAAATGGCATATTGATGGAGTAAAGGGCTTTAATCTAACCCTTTCATTTGCAAGTAATTTCGTTAACTTTCATTTGTAACTGGTTCAGACATATCAGAGGTGTGCCCCCAATTTGGATATACATTGTTTCTTATTTGGCAATTATTTTGTTTTAACAAATTTTGTGTTTAACCTATTCCATTATAACTATTTTTAGACCCAACCCATTTGAATAAATCTACTGAAAAGAAGCATTTACTAGAAAAAGGGATTTTTTAGAAGCGTGTAGTTTTGAAACCATTGTGTTCAATATCAGCAAATGCTCTACAGTATTTATCACAAAGTTTTCAAAAAGTAACATTTACAGAGGTGTCAAAAGACATCAATATGAGGGAACGGGTTAAATGGTGGAAAAGGGAGATGGAGAGAAAAGTAAATTAAGCATGACGTTCCAGATGAATGATGTGTACGGAGTACAATTTCTATTAATTGTAGTATGAACAAAGATTGTATGTTACCTTAATAGAAGATCAAAGGCAAAGTGTTTAGTTTGGATATTTTGATAACTCACCTTCTCACTTAGTGACACATTCTTAAAAAATGTATAACTTTAATCAAATTCACTCTTTTAAAAACAAGAGTCCATAGCGAGTTTTTAGATACTTTTTCCCCCTTTAATTTACTATATCATCTCTAATAAATGCTCCCAAGTTTTAGAAGGAACTTTTCATATTTTGTACACAGGTTTTTGCTTAATGCAGAATAAAGCACTGCAGAAAGCTCCTAGTAATTAGTCTACCATATGTATTTTGAAAAATCTATATTTCTATATTTAATGATGATTATTATATAGGGTTTTAGTTGTTTTTTTTATTAGACAGCTTCCCTCCAGAAGTAAGGAGGCATTTATTAGAGTGGGGATGATACGTTTATTAGTTAGAATATGGTATATATAATAAAGCAACACACTGAACTTCTCCATTTTAGTATGTACTCTAGCTACGACTTTGAACACTTTGAAAACACTGAAGACAGACCAGTTTTGACATTAACATTTTGATCAGGTTCAACATCAGATCTGATCAGACACAATATTAAACAATTTACTTTCTGTTTTGTACTGGAGTTAGTTTCGCTATTTCGAACACAATGAAATCGTGTGATTTCGGACTACTTTCTGAGCCAACGACAGAGGTATATTTAATGTATAACTGTGTGCAAGAGAGTGGTATTAAACTGTTTTCCCGCAGATCTGTCTAGTGTCTAATCCTTGGATGCCGAAAATGCAACGCGTTAGCGTTACTTGACGTATCATACATGTGGCTGCACGTGCAGATGGTGAAAATACTGCCTCTGCTTTTCAAATAACCCTTGTATAATGCAGTAAAGTCTCGCTTAGACTACTACTGAAAAGAAGTCTTAATTATGGATTTTTAAAACAGTTTGTAGCATAAAATAGCACTGTTGAACTGTATATGTCACGAATAGAATATGTAACGTGTCTGATATATTCGACCTTAATATCACACCTGTCAAATGTGTCTTATTCATCTGCTCAGTATGACAGTAAAAATATAAACGTGTCTGTCACATACGTTGTGATATAAAACCATTACCATCATTCACCATCACCATCATGCTCATAATCATCATCATCATCATCACCATCACCTCCACCACAATACTAATTATAATCAGCATCATTATTGTCGTCATCATCTTCATTATGACCAGAATCGCGATCGTTATCATCATTATCATAATCATCAATTTTATCAGCATCTTTGTCATCATCTTCATCATTCACCATAATCATCATCATTCACCATGATCATTATCATTTCCATCAATATCATCATCGTGGTCACCGTCGTAACTGGCAGCACGGTCAACATCACCAAAAACATCATCCTCATTACGACCACCATCATCAACAACATCATCATCGTCACATTCAACTCATTACCATTTTATTATACCCCCCTTTTGAAAAAATGGGGGTATATTGCTTTGCACATGTCGGTCGGTCGGTCGGTCGGTCTGTCGGTCGGTCGGTCGGTCGGTCGGTCGGTAGATCGATGGTTTCCGAATGATAACTAATAAACGACTTGGCATAGAAACTTCAAACTTGCTGTGGTGGTTGGTCATGACAAGTAGATGACCCCTATTGTTTTTGAGGTCACTAGGTCAAAGGTCAAGGTCACCATGACTTAAAATGTTGAAATAGTTTCCGATCATTAAATGCTCAAGGGTTTGGCTTTGGATCTTCAAACTTGCTGTGGTGGTTGGTCATGACCACTAGATGACCCCTAGTGTTTTTGAGGTCACTAGGTCAAAGGTCAAGGTCACCATGACCTTAACTGGTTAAATGGTTTCCGATCAATAACTGCTCAAGGGTTTAGCTTAGAATCTTCAAACTTGCTGTGGTAGTTGGCCATGACCACTGGATGACCCCTATTGTTTTTGAGATCACTAGGTCAAAGGTCAAGGTCACCATGACCTTAACTGGTTAAATGGTTTCTGATCAATAACTGCTCAAGGGTTTAGCTTAGAATCTTCAAACTTGCTATGGTAGTTGGCCATGACCACTGGATGACCCCTATTGTTTTTTAGGTCACTAGGTCCAAGGTCAAGGTCACCATGACCTTTACTGATAAAATGGTTTCTGATCAATAACTGCTCAAGGGTTTGGCTTAGGATCTTCAAATTTGCTTAGGTTGATGGTCATGACAATTAGATGAGCCCTGTTGTTTTTGAGGTCACTAGGTCAAAGGTCAAGGTCACCATGACCTTAACTGGTAAAATGGTTTCTGATCAATAACTGCTCAAGGGTTTGGCTTAGAATCTTCAAACTTCATGTGATGGTTGGCCATGACCACTGGATGACCCCTATTGTTTTTGAGGTCACTAGGTCAAAGGTCAAGGTCACCATGACCTTAACTGATAAAATGGTTTCTGATCAATAACTGCTCAAGGGTTTGACTTAGAATCTTCAAACTTGCTGCGGTAGTTTGCCATGACAACCGGATGACCCCTATTGGTTTTGAGGTCAAAGTTCAAGGTCACCATGACCTTAACAGGTAAAATGGTTTCTGATCAATAACTGCTCAAGGGTTTGGCTTAGGATCTTCAAATTTGCTTAGGTGGTTGGTCATGACAACTAGATGAGCCCTGTTGTTTTTGAGGTCACTAGGTCAAAGGTCAAGGTCACCATGACCTTAACTGGTGAAATGGTTTACGATCAATAACTGCTCAAGGGTTTGGCTTAGGATCTTCAAATTTGCTGTGGTGATTGGTCAATGGTCATGACAACTAGATGACCCCTATTTATTTTGAGGTCACTAGGTCAAAGGTCAAGGTCATGACCTTAACTAATGAAATGGTTTCCATATAATAACTGCTCAATGGTTTGGTTCGGGACCTTCAAACTTGCTGTGGTAGTTGGTCGTGACCACTAGATGACCCCTATAGTTGTTGAGGTCACTAGGTCAAAGGTCAAGGTCACCATGACCTTAACTTGTGAAATGTTTTCAGATCAATAAATGATCAGTGGTTTGGCTTAGGATCTTCAAAGTTGCTGTGGTGATTAGTCATGACCGCCAGATGACCTCTGTAGTTGAGGTCACTAGATCAAAGGTCAGGGGGTCTGGGGGGTATACATGTTTTACAAACATCTCTTGTTTAGCATTGTTGTTACTTCGTAACTGAAAGTGACCTACAGCTCATGTGAAAAGGGATATCTAATTCAGAGAACAAACGAAAGTAAACTGCAATAAACAAGAAACTAATACAGCTCTGAACAGTGATTTCAACGCATTAAACATTAAATGTTTTTTCTATATAATAACCACAGGTACCCTTCGCATGCTATGTCTCAACAACAACTCCATCACAAATACATTATTTTTTCAATCACATGTCATAAGTACATGTATCTAAAACATACCACAATTCTTCAGTGAACTTGATTCACTCATAGGACAGTTGCCACAGACAGAGGATCTTTACCTGCTTGGAGATTTCAATGCTAGAGTAGGCGCTGCACAAGACATCTGGTCGACTTGCATTGGTCATTTTGGAGTGGGAAACATGAATGATAATGGACAGAGACTACTGGAGCTTTGCTGTGCTAGAAATCTCTGCATCACATCTACTTCAAAAAAAGACCTAGGCATATAGTATCCTGGATGCACCCAAGATTGCATCAGTGGCACCAGCTTGACCTCATCATCACCAGAAGAAATAGCCTTCAAAGTGTGCATAACACGCGGAGTTACCACAATGCTGACTGTGACACTGATCACTCCCGTCATGATGGCAAGTTTTTCAACCTGTCCCGTCTTCGAGCAAAAACCAAAATCACTCGTGTCCTCCTCGGGGATATGCTTTTCGCTGATGATGTTGGGCTGGCAAGCCACACTCATGATGGTCTCCAGCGACTCATGGACAGGTTTACCAAAGCATGTGGTGAGTCCAGTCTCACAGTCAGCACAAAGAAAACAGAGGTCATGGGCCAGGACGTTCCAATACCACCTTTCATCTCGGTAAATGGCTCTACACTTGCAGTTGTGAACAAGTTCAAATATCTGGGCTCTAACATCTCTCTAGATGCTGAGATTAATGCTCGCATCGGAAGAGCTGCTGCTGTATTGTCCAAGCTCAGAAAGAGAGTGTGGGAAAACAAGAACCTGACACTAAACACAACGATTGCGGTCTACAAAGCATAGGTCCTCAGCACCCTGTTGTACGGAAGCGAAACCAGCAAGAGACCAGGCTCAACGTGTTCCACGTGAGGTGTCTTAGAAAAATCTCGGGACTCACCTGAAAAGACAAGGTTACGAACATGGATGTGGAAGGCAAACTCTACCTCTGTGTTTGCAATGCTCATAAAACGACGCCTGCGATGGCTTGGACACGTACGTCGTATGGAGGAAGGTCACTTGCCGAACTATCTGTTGTACCGACAGCAGCTAGAGCTTGGTACACGACAACAAGACCGCCCTATCTCTGATATAAGGACTCCTGCAAAAGGGACCTCCAGTCAGCAAACATTGATGTCGATATGTAGGAGGACACAGCAAACAAACGCTCGTCTTGGAGGCTTGCTGTTCATAAAGGAGTGAAGGTAGCAGAAACCCGTCGTTGCCAACAGAAGAGACAGGGACGTCTGGCAGTGGTTCACCTGGACTGTTCAGTATTCATCTGTGATGTCTGCAACAAGGACTGCCACTCAAGGATTGATCTACACAGCCATCACAGACGTTGCTCTATAACCTCAGCAGGGCGCAATCCATCGTCTTCATAGACGAACGGAGGCCAGCAAATGGCAAATAGGAGATCACTGTTTATACCTGCTTTCACAAGCAGAAAACGAACACTGGCGGGATTTCGATTATTCAGTTGAACAGCTGGTCTTATATAGTTACTTAGCCTTTGAATACCCACTAAGCGAGTTAATTCTCTGATTTTTTCACCGATGATGATGATGATGATGATATGATGATGATGATGATAGGCTAAAACAACTTTGAGGCATAAATAAGATTTCAATAAAACGTGATCATTAAAAATCATACTTTTTTTTCAAAACTGATACTGTAACAATTAACAGATGTGATGAATTCGTTGCCATTTTCTTTTTTTGTGTCCACTTTGTGGGTGTAACATATTCGTTTTGGTGTGCATATAAAATCTTAAGCCACACGAATATATCACATTTTATTTACCATATTCGTTTGATGCGTGTGTCATTTTCGACCCAATATATCACACGTGTGACATTTTTGGTCGAATTTTTCATTCGTGGTACCTATTCGATCGTGGTACGTATTCGATCATTGACATATACGGTTCAACATAACTCAAACAATTTGATCTGGACCCTGACCTATATGCAGAATACATAATGAGAGAGATGACGCTACATATAATTAAAACTCCGCAGGTAAATCGTGAAGTATATTCTCGCTGAAATAATGGGGGAGCAATAAACCCATAAAACTCTGCAGGTAAATCGTGAAGTATGTTCTCGCTGAAATAATGGGGGAGCAATAAACCCGTGCATATGTAAACCATACAATCACGAGTGTGCTCACCGGGACACGTTCCGAGGATAAATCCGTGCATTACCGATGATAAAAATAAAAATATTACGAATTATGATGCAGTTGTGGTTCAGGTCAAATTGTTTGAGTTATACATGGCAAAGAGTATGCACAAAGCTCTCATCTCATGAGGGCTTTTTGCATGAATGCGGGTCAAAAAGGCCCATTACCAAAAAGGCCCATTACCAAAAAGGCCCCATACCAAAAAGGCCCAATATCCACCCCCAACCAATTTCCCCCAAAAGGCCAATTATAAATGCAAACATATCATTTTTGAAAAATGTTTACAATTTCTTTGATTAAACATAAAGATGGTACTTTGTAATTAGTTCCCTAATTGCAATCATTTTATCTCCATTCACTGTTTCTTAATCCCATGGTCCATATGTCACAGTTTGTTAGGTAATCCTTACCTTTGGTATATACCCAAACCTGGTCCACACCTGCAATCAATCAATCTGACAGCAAACATTATGCAATTATGACAATTTGTCTAACAAACTAGTACTCTCGATTGAAAGGGGTGTTACTATTTGATAAGCACTTTGTCTGACTATGTTTAATTACAAATAAATCAATTATGATTGGTTGATGTAGTTGATTGATTGTTATGAAAGTACTTTAGCTGTAGATGTTCAAATCAGTAATCTTGTGTTTTTAAGTTTACCAGATTCATAGTTATACTGCTTATTGTGGTGCATTCGGAAAAGTTATATTAGAGTGTTTGTTACTATATTGTGATTAATAAACTAAAAAGTTTTCAGTTAAATGTTTGACATTTATGAATGTTTGTGAAATTGGGCCTTTTTGGTATGGGCCTTTTTGGTATGGGCCTTTCTGGTTGGGGCCTTTTTGGTAATGGCCTTTTTGACCCGACACCTTTTGCATTAATCCCCCCCCCCTGCATTAAGCAGCCACATGCCTTTACAGACTCCAATGTGACATTTGTTCATCCTTTCACTCCACACATACACCTTTCTACGTCTTTGCAAACAGATTAGACCCAGATAGAAAGACCACACCGGTTGGTTTACCGCAAATGAAAAGATGTTTCCAACGTGTCATCAAAGCGGGAAACATTGGCAGTTGGCACCGAAGGGAGGTCCTAAAATATACAAATTCACCGGGGTCAGCAAGTGTCGCATGAATTCTGTCAGGTTGCATCTGAAACTTCTCGCAGTGTTTGCGGATCAGGACACAAAATCACGTATACCCCACCTCTTTCGAAGATTGTCATGAAAGCATTATTTGGACGAACCAATGCCGTTTGGATGGACAACGAACTATGCTCTCATTGTCCAAAGACGTGTTTACTGGGCTACACGATAGTGATTGCATGAAACGTCCGGTCATATTGTTTGTCGACGTGCTTTCAGTGCATATTTTATTGCTTGCTTGAGCATTAGAGTCAGTTGCATTCACCCTTCCCTTATAGAGACGACTTTTAGTGCATGTAGCTGTCTTATCAGAGTCTGTTTGCTTAAGTTTCTGTAACAGTCAAACGTTTCCTTGTTAATGCATGTTTTTGTGTTTGTGATTTTAAATAATAGTGCATAAATGCACTTAAATTGATATTCATTGGCGGCGTCGATGGTGGTGGTGGTGGTGGGTGGGTGGGTGTGTGTAACGTTACGAGTATTTAAGTCTGCATTGGTCAAACATGGGTGGTCAGTGGACATTTCTGTTGATGGGTTTCAAGACAATAGGTATTTCATTCCCTCAAGGTATTTGAAACTTTCAAAATGGAACATAGCACACTGTTTATAAATGGGCTCAAACAGGCAGTCACAAACCAGATGTACCAGTCCAAGTGCCATCCCCGCCACTGTTTCATCTACAGTACACTAGACGACATTTATAAGTACTCAGGTTTTGAATTTGCACAAAAAAACGTTTTCAGCTGAAACACCATAGTAATCTGTTAACTAAACATAATAAAAATGGGCATATTATCGGCTGACATAGTTATATTTTCGTCGTGCTGTAAGTGGCGGTTATTCGGACGGTGTGCCGAAATCAGGAAAGATGCTCGGGTGACACGTTCAGCGTTAGTTGGAATCTATCTTTTAATCGGTGTTAGTAGAGTAATGTTTTAAACAGATCGAAAACCTAAACAATGCTATCGGGATGCAGGGCTGTAATTGGGGCACATGGTGGACATATCGCACATTAAATTACATGAATTTGTATCCATCATTATAAAACACTGACCCGTCCCTATGGCAGGACAGGCCTAGAAGGTATAAAACCGTTTGTTTGAGTCCATACTAAGAGTCGGACTCAAATTTAGAACTCAAATATGTGGCATGAGCAAACAGTAGTTTGATATTGTTGGTTTTCATTACTTTTGGTGTGCTGTTATTTGCTGTATTTGTTTAAACCCCCACGAACCCCCCCCCCCAAAAAAAAAAAAAACAAAACAAAAAAACAACAACAAAAAAAACAACAACAACAAAACACCAACCAAACAACAAAAAAACAACAAACAAAAAAAACAACTCTATACATGTATATTCCTTAAGTGTAGACCCAAAGTCAGAGGACTCCTTTACAAGATACAACAATTTTTTTTAATTATAGTAGGGTGTTACAGAATAACATTAAACATAAGCTAGAAGCTATTTACCGACTATAGTAGCTATTTACCCACCTGTAGGAAATCCCTGATGTGGGTCTACACTGTTTGTAATAAATTCATGTTTAATCAGATTATATACAATTAAGATTTCCAATCAGCAGAGTTTGTGTCTGAGCCTGGACTCAAAAACGTTTTATAACCCCAGGGTCAGGAGTTTTATTTGTTCGCCAAATATTATTTTTCTCCTCTTAAAATCATGGTTAATGCTTAACTATGACACTTTGTTTATTCATTAGTTTTCTTTTTGTTTTATTGAATTCGAATAAACTTTCATTATATTTAAATGCACAGTGGTCATTTTCTCTATACCCCGATCCGCACTGAATATGGATATAGGGTGAGTACTTATAAATGTCGTTTAGTGTATACTCATTCGGAATTTCCCTTCCAGGCGAGTCTGAATCAACCTAGGCTTTATCGAAATCCCACCCACCCCTACCTCCAACCACACATCCTGTGCCATAGAAACACACTCAACTGAAAACCAAGCTGTAAATGCAACTGCCAGCTCCAGAACAGACACTAGGCTACAAACATTTTGGCATGTGACTTTGTACCCGATCATTCAACTACACAAAAGTCTTACCTAGACAGGTTTGACTGTAATGGTACCAGCTCCTGTACAAAATATCTGGGTGTGTGTGTGTGTGTGCCTGTCTGCCACTGTGTGGTGTGTAGGTTTTACTTGTAAAGAGACTAAGTATAATCTACTGCTTTAAATATAATGACTAAATATAGCATCAAGCCTTGTAGTTCAGCTCGCCTCATGAAATAGAACATACCAGTGGGACATTACCTGAGAAATACCTGAGAGAAACGTACATGTGAAGCCATTGCGGCCGTATGGCATAGAACAACAACAACAAAATAGAGTGTCGATGATAATAAAAACAAAATGAATATGGATGAAAATTATGAATAGGCCTATATTGATGTAGATCTACTCAGATTCTATATTAAATTCTATCTAAAGCTTTGCAATTATCACAAAATAAAACCTGCATTTTGACATTATTTTAAAGAGTCTATTCAGATATACTAAATCGCAACGAGTGCTCAAAATTAATCGGGGGAGACCCCATAAACCTCTTACGACATAGCATTATCCATAGGGGCACTGACCCCTCTCATGCTTTTCAAGAACGTAATATCCTGGCTATGTACGACCCTGTGTAGAATAGCGGTCTTTTCTGCGGCGTCGAATGCCATTTGTCGGAAACCCCCGAGTAGTTACGATTGCATGACGTAGTTTTATACAATAACGCGCGCGCGCGTTCAAACTGGAAACGTGGTTGATTTCAGTAAAAACTGGGTTTCTGTAACAATTTACATCCAATATGAGTGGAAAATAGGCATTTCCGGTCTTGCACAAGGGAAAATGTGTTCCCTAAACACCTTCTGGACATTACTTTTCGTCTTATGGGGTAAGTAGGTGCAGTCTATTCAAGCATTTAGTAATTTGGTTAGGCTGGTTTCGACAAATCCTCAATATGGTCTGAACAGATTTGTATTCGACTAGATCTACTGGTATATTCACTAGATTTTGAACTTTTTTTGAACTGGCATTTGTGCTCGTTTGCTACATAGGGGTCTGTACCGCTTCATTGGAGTTTAAACACACTAGCATACTCTCACCGTCTATCGAACCTCTTAAGCTTTGACCAGGAACAGAAAACGTTTACCGTGAGTATTGAAGAAATAAATAAACCAGCAGTTCAAAATAATCTTTCCCCAGCACCCGCATACAGTCTAGGTCCCCAGCCAGGGTTTGACTTATTGGAAGATAGATAACAAAAACAAAAATGGCAGCCAGAAAAATATCACCTGCTTATCGAACCTTTATTTTAGAAATTGTTTACTGCAACATAATACTCATAGTCACGTGATTTCATCATGGGCACGCGACCTTTGCATAAGCTGAAGGGGTCAGAGCTGTCAAACATTTTCAATGTGGTACACTTTTCAATTTATGTTGATATTCTAGCATGGTCTCACCGTCTATCGAACCTCTTAACCTTTGACCAGGAACAGAAAACGTTTACTTTGAATATTGAAGAATAAAATAAATCAGCATTTCAAAATAATCTTTTATACATACCTTGAAACAATTCAATACTTTTATTCTCATCTATTAATCCCCAAACAATCCAGTGTTGCCCACCACCCGCATAGCAAAAACAAAAATGGCTGCCAGAAAAATATCACCTGCGTATCGAACCCTTATTTTAGAAACTGTTTACTGTAACATAATACTCATAGTCACGTGATTTCATCATGGGCACGCGACCTTTGCATAAGCTGAAGGGGTCAGAGCTGTCAAACATTTTTAATGTGGTACACTTTTCAATTTATGTTGATATTCTATAACGTAGTAAGAGTTTTCTCATGTTTAACATAGTTGAAGGGAAAATAAAATGTATTGACCTGTTTATGATGTACATGTGTATTTCGTTTTTAAAGCTACGAGGGGTTGTTTACAGACAAAGCAACTGTGCTCATGATTTCATGACACAGTATGCACTTGTGCATGCGTAAAAACACAAAAAAATGAAGGGTTCGATAAACAGGTGAGGTTCGATAGAAGGTGAGTCTACGATATAACGTATAAAGAGTTTTCTCATGTTTAGCATTATCCATAGTTGAAGGAAAAATAAACTGTATTGACCTGTTTATGACGCATATTTCGTGTTTAAAGCTACGAGGAGGCGTTGTTTACAGACAAAGCAACGGTACTCATGATTTTATGACGTAGTGTGCACTTGTGCATGCGTAAAAAAAATAATTAAAAATGAAGGTTAAACAAGAGGGCCATTGGCCCTATATCGCTCACCTGAGTTACAGTAATACATGTATATTGACATGTTAATTTTTCAGTGGACAACATTTCTAGCAGATGAAATAAGCTTAGTGCACTGCTTTCACCCTTTAACTGCTGAATAAACTTGAACTGAATTCAGAACTAATACCAAGTGACTGGTTGACCGAGATCTAAACTGTTTACAACTTGTGCCATTTTTGCCTTAGCTCAAAATGCCTAAAACTGGTCTTTGAGAAATTCAAATGACTTCAATAAAGCTATGCAATTATACCTTGACCCAGGTATATAGGCAAATAGAGTGCTAGGCAGTACATAATGCCAGTTTTTGTGTGAAATGACCAATAAGAATATCTAAAAATCGTTTAACCCTTTCCCTCATATAAAGCTGTTTTTATGCATTAGCAAACAGAGTAGACTCAGATCAGACGACTCCTACGGAAGCTGTCTGATCTGGATCTTCTCTGTTTCTTTTGACACAATATAGATCGGATTCTACAGTTTTTGTCAAAGCAAAAACTTCTCTTCAGAGAAATAATGTGTTTTACACATTAAAAATAAGAGTAGACCTAATCAGACGGCTGCTATAGAAGCTGTCTGATCAGGGTCTGCTCTTTTTACATTTGACAAGATATAGATTTGATTTTACAGTTTTTTTCAAAGCTAAAACTTCTATTTATGGCAATAACAAGAAGCATTTTAAGCATTAGCAAACAAGAGTAGTCCCAGATCAATTTTTGTCACAGCAAACAGGTTAAGGGTTAATAGGTGTTTAGAAATAATTCTAGCTCTAGGTGTGAATATCTGATGATAATTCAATTAAACGGGTCATTAGTATTTTTAACAATTGAAATTGAGAAGAGTTACGTCTACTATTATAATGAAGTTATATTTACTCAGTTATTTCATTAATATCATACAAGATTCAGACATTTTAGAACTTTTTAATGTGTTGTCATCAAATTTTAAAAAAAAAGAGTTATATTTAAGATGCTTTATGGGGCAGCAGACTTAATCCACAGTAGTAAGTTTAACACCTATCATTGTTTGGGGGGGGGGGGGGGGGGGGGGATTATCATGTTTTCTTAAGAATTACATGTACCATGACTTATTTGTTTTTGTACTGCTATGAGAGAGATTTCATGTTGAGTTTGAATCCTCAATCACAAGAAGATGTTATAAAAGCCTTCAATGATACTTGTCGATATTTGGATGATATTTTTAACTTAGATAACCCTTTCTTTAATGCTCTGATTCCTACAATTTATCCTAAAGAACTCAAATTGAATAAAGCTAACCCGGCCGACAATTATGCAGCGTTTCTTGACCTAGACCTTAAAATTAATAATGGAATGATTTCTTCTAAAATATATGACAAAAGAGATGATTTTGATTTTAATATTGTAAATTTTCCTCATCTTGACGGGGATGTTCCCCGTGCTCCATCTTACGGGGTTTATATATCTCAACTTATTCGTTTTGCTAGAGCTTGTTCATCTATTGACGATTTTAACAGTCGAAATCTCATTTTAACTGAAAAACTGCTTAAACAAGGATATAGATACCATAAACTAAGAAAAACTTTCTCTAAATTTTACTATCGAAATCTCTCGCTTATTGGCAAGTACAAATGTAATCTCAAGGTACTTTTGCGACACGGTATTTCACATCCTGAATTTTATGGTGATGTGATTTACAAACTTCGTAGAATTATTGGACATACCCATTTTCTCACTTTGTTCATCAAATATATAAAACAATTCATTAAAAAGGGATATGATCCTGTATTATTACAACATACTGCATGTTTGGTTGTGAACCCTTTTACAGTTGGCAATCACGCTGGCCTCTTTGCATGTACGCCGACAAGAAAGGTTTAGTACTCTATGAAGGCGACCTCTTAAATCCAGAAATGGAAGGAGAACGTCGGATATCTGTACTATTTCATTTTTGTCGTACCCTTTATTACTTTTCTACAGTTACTCTGTTTGCAGCTCAATCATTGAGTACACTAGCGATAGGTGGATACAGTATGTTCAATTAAATGTTTTTTTTTTGTTATACATGCACTTTACCACTGTATTTGCTGTCGCGGTTGTTGTAGATTAGTCGGAGAGGGGATACGTTTATTTACACTGTTTGTCTTTTAGGATGGGGATGGAATAAGGGTGAGGTTGGGCGCCCATAAACCGGTTTAAACCCCCGGTGACTTTTGTCACTGACCGTTCCAAGGCGGTACTTCCATCTTCCTCCTATTGTATGTTTGTTTTGTCTTTGTGCGTCTCTTGTTGTTTTTTCTACCCATGTATATTTGCTGTTTCCTTGTGTTGCTGTTCGGGCGAGTGTTTGTTCTGTATGTGGTATTTCCTGCATGACTCATTTTTGTACTTTTATATCAGTTGGGCCATTGCATAATCATGTTTTCACAGTTTTCTTAACATTACCATGACTTACATCAGTTGGGTTTGGACCCAGATCAAAAGTCTAGATGGTGATCATTTTCCTTGATTGCCTGAATTGTTACTTTCCTATATCTCTCACATCTAATTTGAGAGACATTGGAAGACACCATGTAACATCACTCACACTACACACTGGGGTTAATAGGTCAAAATGCCTTTAATGTTTCCTCTGCAACAAAAGGTTATTGTCATCTGCTTCAATTCTTAAAATAAACTTACTTTCATTTTTTGGCAAAAATATGGTTAAGATGACAAACAGTTTGGATCCTGATGAGACGCCGCAGTATGCGGCCTCTCATCTGGATCCAAACTGTTTGCATAGGTAATCACAGTTTCACCACTAGCATGCAAAGAGTTAAGAGTCATGCATTGACCTGGAGAGATTTTACTGCCCAGCAGCTGTAACCTTTGAACTGCTGCTGGTCTGCAGATCTGGAGTTGTTTATTTAACCCTTAATTTCTCTCATATAAACTAGTTTTCATGCATCTGCAAACAGAGTAGACCCAGATAAGGTGGCTCCTATAGGATCAAGGTCTGTTATTTGCTAATGGAATTTGATAGATGTTTCTATGCCTTCTAAAACAGCTACACTGATTCACCTTCAACATTTTATTATAAATAGTTATAAATAGAATGATACTAGCACTCCAATGCAGTTATCTCCCTTTGTCCCTTATGGCTATGCTGATGGGACAAGGGAAATAACTGTGAGGAAATTACCTTTTAAGTGTTACAGATTCTGATGTTAAGTAGCATAAAACCCCAGGGTGAGACCATTTATGGCCCAGGGGTCATTATTTGAACACACCTGGTAGTGGTATATTAGGTGATGCTTCATACCAAATATCTTAGCTCTAGATTATGTGGTTTCAGACAAAAAGATTTTTAAAGGTTTCCCTATATAAGTCTATGTAAAAACTACAAGCCCCAGGGCAGGGCCATTTTTGGCCCTGGGGTCATCATTTTAACAAACTTGGTAAAGGACCATTAGATGATGCTATATACCAAATATCAAAGCTCTAGAAATTGTGGTTTCAGAGAAGAAGATTTTTAAAGATTTAAAAAAAACACCTGTAAAAGTAGTGGGGCGGGGCCATTTTTTGCCTGGGGGTCATGATTTTAACAAAACTGATAGAGGACATCCTAAGGTACATTTCTGTGAAATTTGGTTGAAATCCTCCCAGTGGTTTAGGAGAAGAAGTCATTTGAAATAAAAGTGAACGGACAGACGGACGGACAGACGGACGACAGGCGGTCACAATAGCTCACCTTGAGCCTTTGGCTCAGGTGAGCTAAAAAACAGGTGGGGTTCCAGTGATTTTTTTTACAAATTTTCTTGCACGAGTCCTGGGACTCATTAAACTGCAAATATGCGAGTCCCCAAATTGAAATAATGAGTCCAAATATGCTATGAAAATACATTAAAGCACCCAGTCAAAGGTATTTGTAAAACTTGCCTTTTTATACTAATAGCTGATGAAATGCTGGGTATTGATTATAGTTAGGATATTAATAAAACTTCAAAATTAAATTTTGTTAGAAATTTCAGTGCATTATTGGGACTCACATAATTTGAAACTTTGCATCCCCAGAGACTTGTGAGTAGTCAGGACTCGGGATTCGCAGGTAAAAAAATCACTGGGGTTCGATAGAAGACGAGTCTACGATACTTACCTACACCTATCACACCTATCCCAGATGAACTAACCTACACAAAGACTACCCAACCAAACCCTCTGTTAGTAATGGAACTATCTGCCCAGACGAAAGAGACTTACTCAAGGACAGAAGTATTTGTATTCTCTGTGTATGGATTGATACACTGAACTTTGTATAGACAAGGATTCTTTTTGTTGTCACCATGTAATTTTTCTCACCTGTGTATATTGTAGTCGTCATTTCACCACATCTCATTGTTTACAGTACAATGACTTAGCGTCATTACGTCAGGACATTCAAAAGTACTTTTCTATATTTAGAAGATCATGTGACAATTTAGTACCATTTTTATGGCGTTCGGAATGCCATATACTAGTCGGTCTCTTTACGGCAACGAGTTCACTTGTCTAGTGAACATGCGCAAGACCAAATAGTTTTCTTCATGGTTGTAAAATGTTCATGTATTTGTTTACTCTTCATGTATTTAATAATAATTCGCTGTGTGAGATAATTACTACTAATTAGGAGTGGGAGGTATTATCGGTATACCGGTATATTGTGATATGCTTGAAAACAATACGCCGTATCGGTACGGCCAGAGAATACCGGTACGCTCGAGAATTTCCGTAAGAAGTTCGTACATTTCCGCTAACTAATGAATTTTATTGTTTCTCTCATTTAAACAATCATTTTCGCTCTTTCTAGAACTTTTTCGCAGCCTCTGTTGTAGTCCGTAGTAGTCTGTGTACAGTACAGCATTTGATTACTTCCCCTGACTGGTCCCCGGTGTATGTAAACGCAGACACTTTCCGATATCGATCGAGCCAGGTACCACGCTTTCCCATAAAATACAAAATGGCGGACAATTCGAAATCGTTAGAAATCCGAAAGGAAAAGCGGTGGTATTTTGTGTTATTAAAATCAAAGTAACAAATAAAATTGTGGAAGATGATGCATGTTGTTTCGAGTGTGATACCAAAGTCAAAAAATATTCAGGTAGTACAACTCTTTTAACGACGAATTTGCGAAGAGATCACACTTTTTCTCTCAGTCACCGTTTTCAAATGAAATCAATCAACGTACGAACTTCCACTGTCGATGTGGTCAACGGCATTGGGCGAAAATCATTTGATCGGCAATCCACTTTAATAACTTTACCTCGGCTTATAATGGGTACAAAACAATATATGCCGAACTATGATAAAGCTTTGACAATTACAAAATTGCCAAATTTATTGTGAAAGATATGAGGCCATATTCTTTAGTTGAGTCTTACAACTTTCGTAATATAAACTATTTTTGTGACTTTCCATTTGCTAAACACAACACTTTGATAATCATATAACAGTTTGGTGGTTTTCTTGTAGAGATCTTAAAATGGAAGTTACAAAACTGTTTTTTTATCTTACATGTTCTATTCAGCATAATAACTAGTTAACATGTCCAGTTAGTTCTGAACTTTTATTGATGATATTTCAATCCAGTGTGCTAACACTATGGCTATTTTTTTTTATAATGTAGACAGTGGCTACTTAATGATGAATAAGGGAAAAGGTATATCGTGATACGTATCGCGATACGCCATACCCGTATCGTGATATATCGCGATACGCTTTCTCTGGCAATACCCATCCCTACTACTAATTAGGGCTGACTATTGGGGCCAGTTTTGACTATTGCAATACTATTGCTATTGCTGAAAGTACTATTGCGATACTATTGCTATTGCTGGAAACTATTGCAATACTATTGCAATAGTTATTGCCAAGATTTGAAAACTTGTAAATGCAAATTTGCACAGTGTAAGATATAACTTTGCTGTAAATACTTACTAAAAAATGTTTGTGGAAATTATTCAAAATGAATTGGGCTTTGCCACTTGTGTTTTAGCGCTTTTGTTTTTAACAAACTCAATCTCCGCAATGGTCGACGCCATCTTGAAAACACAATGCCAATTATATGAAAGAACTATCGAAACTATTGATAGTCAGAGCAACTATCGCAATAGTCTATCGTCAATTGGAAATAACTATCGATAGTGTAACTGGGAAAGAGAACTATCACGATAATTCGATAGTTTGATGTATTGTTACACCACTACTACTAATCTACACAAAGATAAACTTTTTAAAAGTCTTGAATTTTAATAAACTCCAAGTACGTCGATGCTCCAGAGTGGGCCCTGTACTTTAATCGGAAGAAGACGCGAACGAATATTTTAACCGTAGTTTTCACAACACCTTGGCGTTCTAAAGCAGAAGGAATATAGCCGAGGTTTCCGATTGCATTTTTATACACATTCGTAACTGATTAGCATATAGACCTACATCTTCAGCCAATCAAACTGCCTTTTGCATCGTATTTGGTCATTTCCGTTTGACCCGTACTCAAAATTAGAAATAGGAAGTTTCATAAAGGACAAGGTCAAAGAAATCTAAAATAATCAACCAATGAAATTCGGAATTCCCATATACACATTTATCACGCATCAAAAAGCGTGTTTTGACTATGGCACCCAACCTCAACACAAGTCTAAGACTTACAAGAAGTAAAACCGTAAAAACAGTTTTTACACGGGGTTCTATCGGCTTATCAAAGTAAGTATTATCCATAGAAGGTTTTCAAAACATATTCAATCAAATTATATTCCAGTGTCAATAACAACTGTGAAAATAAGAATCTCTTCTATGTATCGTGTAACCGCCGAGTCGCCGACAGTAAAAAGTGTCGTTTGCTCAAGACGTTTGTGTCGTGTAAAAGCGAAAGTAGGTAGCAATTTGTTGAAATGTCTTTCCCAGCTTACAACTCTACTTCTGACTGTAGTTCTGAATTTGAGTTTCATCAGGTTCCAAACATCTACCATAATTGTATGTACATGTATGGATCTACTTAGTAATTAAAAATAAAAACAGTCTACCTTCAAATTTGTAAGCAGACTACATTTATTCAAAATAAACGAGTGCTGAACATGGAAAAATAAATGTTATGTGTAAGAATTAGTTGAACAAAAAATGTAGGATTATAGGTAGCCTTTGTATCATTTTGATGTTGTGCTTCAGTTTTTGCATCAGCTTTGGACATGAAAGCATTAATTGACCCTTTACTTCATGAATATTCATATAAGAAATAATGACATCATGAATATAATTAAGATATTCTTTTGCCATAGTAGAAACTAGAAGCATGTCTATATAAACAGCAGATCATGAAATGGCTCCTTTTGTTTCAGTCTGGCATATTTTTATGCCTCCAATCAAAGGGGGAGGGGGGGGGGGGGGGGGCTGACTTTGTTGGCTTGGCTCAAACTTTAATGTTGGCAATAACTTTGTAGCCATTGCACATACATACTTCAAACCTGGCATGTCTATGCAACTTACAGAGGCGAACATTTTTATTTATTTATTTATTTATTTTTTTTTGGGGGGGGGGCTTATTAAAATCAAGTCTATTACAGTTAAATGTCACATTACGGGTCAAATTTATATTTGTCAAATTCAGGGGCATAGTGTTTCACAAAAATGTGTTGTTATTAATACTGTTATCAATTCCAAGACGTTATTGTTATTAACGTGTACATCAATTTCCCCCCTTACACATAACATCCATATCAAACCCGAACTCCATTATGGCCATTCAGGCCTTTGATTTACCTACATTAGTCATTCTTTTTTTGTTCTTTCTAACCCTGATGAAGATCCAGCGTGGGCTCGAAAGCGTTGGTCAAATAAAACACTGGTAATACCATAAAGCCGAGATCGTTTGTTTCTACTTCAACTTACCTGGTTCATAAATTCGGATATAAAATAAAAAATTATTGTGTAGCGTGTACCCCCTTAAATTTCTCTGTACCCTCTACTAAAGAGACGATTTCAGTGAGAATTCAGTAGGCATGCCAGGGTTTTTTTCCTCTATATAACAGACGCCGAATAACGGCGTCTTCCCCTTGGACATTTTTTTCCCTAGCTTGTCTGTTTTTTCCCCCAGGGAAGAAAAATCCCCTCTAGAAACATTTTTTCCCATCAATGTCCGAAATTCCCCATTAGGGTGCGTGGCAGAATGTAACAGATAGATAGAACTATATCAATTTATTCTCCGCCGATAGCAATGATAGGGTAGTTTTTATATTGACACCGGTTAATAGGCTAAAATGCCGACCGCATTTCTCTATACATACGACGCCTCATGAACCTATAGGAGCGTTCTGTTTTACTTTGAAAGAAAATTTGAACAAATTCCTTCCTACAAATATCTATTGCAAGCTCCTATAGGAGCCGTCTGATCAGGATCTGATCTATATATTCTAGACTTTTTTCACCATTTTGGGCAGATGACCCATGACTTTTGTCAGATTTGAGATATTTTTAGTTGAAAGAAAATTTCAACAAATTCCTTCATACAAATATCCATTGCAAGCTCCTATAGGAGCCGTCTGATCAGGATCTGCTCTGCTTGCTTATGGTGTAATATAGATATGATTCTACAGCTTCTGTCTGAGCCAAAATTTCCTGTGTTCATATGCCATTATAAACAAAAAATCTTATTAATATTCATGACGTCATCATTTCCTACATGAATATTCATCAGGGAAAGCCTGTTAAGGGTTAATGTAGAGTCAAAGTAATATAGACATCACCTACGAGAGCTTTCTTCATAACTTTTGTTAAGCTACTGTCGTAGACCGGGTTTTTGGTAAAACTGCCGGGACTCTGCCTCATTTAACTCGGCGTTTTTTTGAGTTGCGCTTCTGATAAAGAACGTCTCTCAAAGATTAGTGACTGACAAGACTAGTAACAGCTCGGAATTTTAACCGCGCCTGTAGAACCGTTCGGAAAGACCACTTGACACCACAACAACCAATAGAAACTACACGTATAGCTAAAATTCCTAACACAACAGAAGATTATAATATCCAAAGATAGAAATGCGTGTCTATAGAGTAAAGGGTTAACCCTTTCCCTGTTGTATGTTTATTCCAAATTTCAATACCTACTGAATATTCATGAATAAATTAGTTGTAATGAAATATGGAAGGTGGAATATTGTAGCCATTTTAGAAAGAAAAGAAATAGATGGTTCAAATTCCGATAGCAAACAGAGTAGACTCTGATCAGTCTAGGAGCCGCCTGATCTGGGTCTACTCTGTTTGCAAATGCGTGAAAATACGTTTATATGAGGGAAAGGGTTAAATAAACGTCAACACGAAATCTGCCACTTTGTACACTCCACTAAATGCAATTCAAGAACTATCACGCATTCAATTCACAATGTAGCCTCACTGTTATTGGCTAGAATGTACTGTCACAAAATCAACATTACGTATAGGTTAGCACTCAAATAGAATATGTCTACGTCAGTAGATAATTTCTATTTGAGTTCTAATCTATTTAGATGTTGACCCTACCCGGATGTGAAATGTCAATTAAATGTAAATGAAGTCACGTTCAAGACAAGTCGTGACACGCCCTGTCGTGATTTTGTGCATTCGCACAGTGATATGTTCTACTGGTTAAATACAGATGTACATTTTACATGTAAATACTAGGAGTGGGAGGTATTATCGGTATACCGGTATATTGTGATATGCTTGAAAACAATACGCCGTATCGGTACGGCCAAAGAATACCGGTCCGCTCGAGAATTTCCGTAAGAAGTTCGTACATTTCCGGTCACTTATAATTTTTACCGTTTCTCTCATTTTAAACGATCAATTTAGCTCTTTTTAGAACTTTGTCGCAGCCTCTGTAATAGTCTGTACAGTACAGTGTTTGATTACTTTCCCTGACTGGTCTCCGGTGTATGTAAACGCAGACGCTTTCCGATATCGATCAAGCCAGGTACCACGCTTTCCCATAACATACAAAATGGCGGACAATTCGAAATCGTTAGAAATCCGAAAGGAAATGCGGTGGTGTTTCTGGTTATTAAAATCAAAGTAAGAAACACATTTGTTGAAGATGTTGCTGGTTGTTTCGAGTGCAATACCACAGTTAAATATTCAGGTATTTCAACTCTTTTAACGACGCATTTGCGAAGACAACACACCGTTTTCAAGATAAATCGATCGACGTACGAACTTCCGCTGTCGATGTGGTCAACGACATTGGGCGAAAATCATTTGATCAGCAATCCACTTGAGTAACTTGACCTCAGCTTATAACGGGTATAAATAAAACTATGCCGAACCCTGATAAAGCTTTGAAAATTAAAAAATTGCGAAATTTATTGTGAAAGACTGATATGAGGTCATATTCTTTAGTTGAGTCGAAGGAATTTAGAGGCACTGACAATGTACTTTAGCTGTAGTGCATAAAGGTCTACAAGGAGGTGTTTACAAATTTGCAATATAAAATATTTTTGTGACTGTCCATTTGCTTAACACATTTTGATAATCTTATGACAGTTGGTGGAAATTATAAAACATTTTTTTATCTTACAACATTTTGGGGAAATATCATCAGTTTATGAGACTTTTTACGATATTCAAGTCAACATAATAACTAGTCAACATGATGTCTAGTTAGTTCTGAACTTTTATTGATGATGTTTCATTCCAGTGTGCTAATAGTTTTTTGTAATGTACACAGTGGCTTCTTCAATGATGAATAAGGGAAAAAAGGTATATCGTGATACGTATCGCGATACGCCACACCTGTATCGTGATATATCGCGATACGCTTTCTCTGGCAATACCCATCCCTAGTAAATACATGTAGTAGTTAAACTAATCAAGTGTAAAAAATATACAGCCATTCAGGTTTAAATTTAGAAATGGCAAATGTTCTATTTCACATCTAGTTCTGCGCGAAATAGATGCTTCCATTTCAGCGAAATCCAGGCATCTCATCTAATGAAATGGGTCATCATCTGTTAAGCCTATCCCTCGATCACCCCAATTTACACATTGCTTATAGTATTGCACTAATACCTTTAATTCAAATCAAACTGAAGTTGACTCAAGTATACACCACGCGACAACAAATTAAGCCAAGTCACATTATACTGTCACATTATACTGCCACTACAAGTTAAAGATCAATTGATGTAATTGATAAAAATAACGCGAGGTTAATACGATAGTGTACTTTCAATTTCAGAGGGCGGAACGTCATGTTTATACATTAATATATACACAAAGATAAGATACATTACAGTTGTAACTAAAAAGTTACAATAATTATTGTCGTTTTCTGCTCTAGAAAGTATCAAATACCAATTTCAAAAAGCATTTTTAAAAACAACTTCTGAAATAAGCTCATAATTAATCTCATAAACTAAACAAGTTCCATGCTAACTACTGTCCATTTCAATTTCACTTTGTCACTGAATTTTAGTCGATATTTTTTTCATTTCGAATCAGACTGACCTTAAATATACTTCATTTGATTGCATCATTTTACAAGAACTCCCATGCTAAATATCCCTCAATATCATGCAGTAACAAGGAATAAAATGCCGAAAATGCATTTTCTACATGCTAATTCGATCAGCTGTTTCTTTGCAAATGGCCGCCGTATGTATGGATCGTGGAGCGTATCATTTTTCAACAGGGGTGAATTGCATACTGATATGAAATAAATGACGTAATTTCATGTATGACGTCAACTTTTAAGAGCTTTAATTACCCTTAGTTAAATTCAAACGTTCCACTCGACGTCAATCGTCCGCCATTTGCAATTTGAAATGAATGTGTTTACAATGGGAAAACATTGTTTTTATGCATAAAATATTTATTTAAAGATGGATTAAAGGGAAACTCAGGCACAGAGTTCCTGAAAAACGATGACACAAGTGGTTTAAATTTGATCTCGATCCGGTAAGAAATGAAAAAAAATCTCGATTCAAATTCAGTGACAAAGTAAATTGAAATGGACAGTACCTGCACATTGCACAATAGTAAGAAACAATTCTCCCAAAGTTGGTTTATATTGGTCTGTAGTAATAACCTATTTAAAATGAAAACCTGAAATTAAAAATTTTGAGCAGACAACAAAATTCTTCATCACTGAATATTTACATTCGCCCTGCAACGCCCTTATATAACCTTATTCTGAAAAGAAAGTTGCATTTTCCCATGAACTTTCATTTCAATACCGGTTTGAGTCGGTTCTCCTTTTCCCAGAATTCCGCTGGACAATTTACTGATTAAAATCTTGTATTCATTCTATATTTATAATATGTGTTTGGGACTATTTTTCATACCATATATAGAGATCCTTGTCTATATGGGACGGGAATAGATGATTGACACATCTTCTTCTTTCACAATTTACTTCTCAATTCTCTCTTTGCGTACTACATTTAAACTCTATTAATCAACGTCTGTTCCCAAGCGACGTAACGTCACTTCCGTGTTATGTACACGTGACGTAAGGAGCATTATCTCCAACAACCCTACTACGTTAGAAACGAACCTGGCAACGACCTAGATAGCGGCTATTACGTGACCGGTATATAAAAATCCGTTGAAATATAAGAAATACAATGGAATATAGATATAAGAAATAAATGACGTGCTCCCGGTGTTCATGAGGTTATGCAACGCATAGCTTTACGAGCAAAGATTCACGTGAAGCCTGGCCGAGACACACCTCCACTGTAGACCAATGAGGCGTTGTGTTACAAAATTCTCAGTTTACCCCGGTAGAACCAAAATGGTCGCTGCTTGATGAAATCAAAATATCGCTCAGAAAAAGGTTCGTTTCGTTTCATTTAAAAGATTTATTCAGACATTGAGCGTGGATTGTGACGACAATTTATAGAATTGAGATGTCAGTTGCTGGAATTTGTGTGTTCATCGCGTTTTAGCTGTGTTTTACCCGTGATAGATTTACCGAAACTGTGCAATCGGATCTCTTCCGAAAATCAGTTGATGGCTGTGTGAGGTTAATATTGCATGCGATTTGGAAAGTATTGAAATAGCAGTAGTATTCCCGTAACAAGTATTCATTTCTCTAAAAGTCATTAAAATCGATGGGAAATTGTTGGATTAATGTAATGAAAATGGAGAGGGATGTGCGTTTTCTGTACAAAACGATGGAGAGTAAATGACTTTGGAAACGTTTGCTGGTTAATGAAAATGAATTCAATGAAAAGTTATGATATTTGGATGGTGTTTAAGGACATTAGGTGGGTGGGTTGGGGAGCTGTAATCGATCAAAGCAACATACACCAGGCAAGTTGAGGCAACTATGCTCTCACAGATCAAAACTGAGAGCATAGTCAACCTATTTAAGGCTGAAAAACCAAGGGCTATTCAGTTGTAATGTAATTTCAATAATTATATTACACTATAAGAGCTGCATTTAGTACTCTGTTCAATTGCAATGTCCCCTGTTCATCATTATAATGTTAAAGTTTATATTTCATAATCTTCCCCTAAAACATCTATTTCGTGCTTATATTTTCCCCTAAAACATGCTTTTCGCGCTTATTTTTTCCCCCCCCAAGAAAGGCCAGGCCCCTTCCCCTAAATCTGAGAAAAAACCCTGCATGCTGACGTTTACTACAAGTAACAAAGTTTTTATTTATAAGGCCAAAAAAAATAATATGTGTGTTTCAGGTTTCTTCTTAAAATTCACCCTGGGTCGGTAGGTAGGCTTTTTTTTTTTTTTTTTTTTTTTTTTTTTAAATCATTTCTTTTTTCAAAGTGACTAGATAATAAAGGACTAACAAGAAAACATCATTGAATTTTTCTGTGTTTATATATGCGCCATCCGTGTTGTGGTATTCTACTTTCGATTTCGGAATGGAGAACTATAATTTGTACAAACCTCTTTTTCGTCTTTGTGAAACCCTTGAATGACGAAGTCTTGCTTGCTCTTATCGAGGGGCGGATGGTCGGGGGGTGGGTGGTGTTCCAAAAAAAATCTCGCATGCTCAGTTTATTGGCAATTGGCCTGAGCACGTTCACCCCCTTCGTGTGCGAACATGCTCGCAGCCTGATAGACAGAATAGACGCCATTTACAAGGAAAGACTCGCGCACTCCTCCGAACGCTTGCTAGTAAACATCCATGACTAAATTTAAGCGTCTACATGATCGTCTGGGTCGCGCACTCCTCCGAACGCTTGCTAGTAAACATCCATGACTAAATTCAAGCGTTTACTTGATCAATCTGGTTCTCGTGTAAAACACAACATAAATCGCGACAATAAATGAAGTTTGAAAACCAATTCAGGTATCGAAAGTGAAACGAACCGCAACGGATACAAAGGGAAAATAGTCTGAATCGGTGTTTTTATTTTTTAGTTTTTGAAAACGTCTGAAAAATTTATAGACTCGGCTGCATTTCGGCCGATTCGGTCGGGAAACCTGAAACACAGATATTTTTTTTTTACGCCTAAACAACAAAGCACACATGTTGTAAAGTTTTTGTTCAATAAACAAAAAGAAGAAACCCAAAGTCACAATATATCGATACAATGATCATTAGTTATAACCAGAAATTTGACATTGTCTCTTCAATGATTGTTGGTGGGTGGGGTAATACTACGAACTTGTCTTTGCAGCGTTAACCGTTCAGTTACTGCTTACCATTAAATGGTTACGATTTCTGTAACCTGTAACATCACTACTTTTTCAGAAGGGCCCGAAAAACAACACCGCACTGAATGGTTATTGAAAAAGTTTACTACTGTATATGCAAGCACAATCTACATGCAAGCATTTTAGATATGGAAAGAAAGGAAGCTAAGAAATGCAAAGATCAAACAATAATGAAAAGCTAATATGGATTTTCAAATGCGCAGAGATGCTGTCAGGGCGCGGGATGTGCGGGATCCGGCTTATCTTTGCCTCGGTCCCCCTTTTTTCTCAAAATGATGAGGGCATTATCCCGCAGTCAAAATGATTGTCCCGCAAAAATTATTATC
Source organism: Azorinus chamasolen (assembly GCA_963576725.1). Lineage (NCBI taxonomy): Eukaryota > Metazoa > Mollusca > Bivalvia > Cardiida > Solecurtidae > Azorinus > Azorinus chamasolen. The sequence continues at coordinate 26,537,405 of OY755249.1, forward strand.
GAGTGCGTGCAAAATAAATCCAAACAGAAAGGTCTGTATCGGCATCGCAAATAGCACTGACGTTGGAATACCCCGAATCCTATTTTTAGCGGTCTCACATTCAATCAATAACCCCCTAGAGGGATACCTGTAATTGACAATTGACTGGTTCCCGCATTTTGAAAAATCAATATTTAAATAACGAATGATGCGGGGAAACGCCTATGTACACCATTTCCGGTTTACTTTCTCGACATTTTCGGGGATTTCCACCACCAAATTGAAATCCTGGCAGCATCTCTGAAAGCGCCTACTATAATCTATTAATAATTTATTTCATCATTTGGTAAAAAAGGGCGCCAGGCCAATGGTGCAATGGCCTGGCCTAAACTTCGATCCATCAGGGAATTTTAATTATAACATAACTCGTGGCTTCAGCTTGACATAACACTATCATTTATTTTTTTATATTCACGGGCAGCCATATATTCACTAGTGAATAACATTTGAACGACCGAACTGTATTCATACGCGCTGTCAAATCAAACAAACTGGCGGATGGTGACCTACCTGTCAACGATTGAGTCACGATAGATGGCGAAGAACTGTTGGCACTTGCGCCTTAATTTCGATAAAATAATACAAATTGTAATCGCTGTCAGTAAATATCTACAAAGTGTATGCCAAAAAAGACCTATCAGCTACTCTGACCCAAACCATCCATTCTACTAATTCGTCACGGCATGTCCTTTTGTTTATGCAGATTTCTACTCATAAAAATATCTCGTCAATCAACAACTATAGTCATCTGAATCAAGCACAGCACAAACATCAGTCAACAACTATAGTCATCTGAATCCAGCATAGCACAAACATATTTCAAATATGTTATACAGTACAGATCCATTATATCGCGGAAGTTGGGGTCCAATGAATGAAATTTGCGATGTGATCGGATCGCGATATAGCTCAATTCTGAGCTGAACCAAATTCAACATGTATTTCCATTGCCAAACTCTATTGTTATCATTTTCATGCAATAAACATGGTTTCATGATTGTATACCTTGTTTTTTCTTGTGAAAACCAGTCCTTATATGTACTGTCATACCTAGCATCAGCGTGTTCATGTGTATTATAGCAATTGCAACATTTCGTATTGACAGCTGCAGCCATTTTGAAGAACATTTGGCGTGTGTATCACCTATTTGTGAAAGTCACACTAAATTCGTGTTCAGCGAACTGAATGCGGATAAAATGTGATTTTCTAGGTTATATACATGTAAGAAATAAGTATAGGTAAGTGAAATAACAACGAAATTGATTTACAGTTCACAATTTTAATTTCATTATCAATCATTTTCAAATAATAGCACATAATAAATAATATAGCACATTGGATACAGTTCATACAAAGTCTACTAAGCAAACATTACCACACAGGATACAGTTCATACAAAGTCTACTAAGCAAACATTAGCACACAGGATACAGTTCATACAAATGCTTAACAGCACTAAACACAAAAGCACATGCTAAAATTGTTTTTGTACACAGCACATTATCTCAGCGCTTCTCAAAGAAGTCAGTCAGCTTCATCTGTCTGCAGGAGTCACAAGCTTCTTTCTTCGCTCGTCGAACCATGTTGTTCAGATGGAGGACGTCTAGTGAAGTGCTGGTGGACGATGATTCTGCCCATTTTATAGCAAGTTGAAGTCCCTGTATAACGTCTTTCATGGCGGGTTTCGGTTCTGTTTCTTCGTCATCGTCCTCTTCTTCTTCTATGATGTTCGTCGATGTTGATGTGTTGATGATTTCTTCGTCCGTCAATGTGTGGGTTGTTGGTGTATCGTTGTCATGTGTCAGCCATTCCTCGATAACAGCAGGCGACACTTCTCCCATAACTTCTCGTACATTCATCATGTCCTCTGCGTTGAATCCGTCATATTCCTCCAATCTGCGCTCTGCCTGCCTCACGTCTTCTTCGTCGAAACCGTCAAACTCTGTTTCTGGATCATGTAGACTGGGCAGTGAATAACCCAGAGCCTTTTGCCAACATGCACTAATGCCGGTTGGAGACACTTCTTCCCAGGATAGCCCGAACAGATGCATGGCGTCTTTAATGGTCAGTTTTTTGACATGTTCTGTCAGAGTGACGTCACTGTCGATGATTCCCGTAACCAAATTTCGTCTATAGTTACGTTTGACCGTGGCTATTATTCCCATGTCCAATGGCTGCAGTTTTGACGTAGTGTTTTTCGGCAGAAAAGACACTACGATCTTGCCATCCTTCGACTGCAGGTTAGTTTGGTGGGCTGCACAGTTGTCCACCAGGAGAATTGCCTTCCTCTTGAGCTTGTTCATTCTCAGGTGGCGCTTTACTGCAGGTACGAAAACTTCCTAGAACCAGTCTTCAAAGATAGCCCCTGTCATCCATGCATTCTTTGAAAAGTTGTAGTCCGTGGGAAGGGCGCTTCTGTTGACATGGTGCAAACAGCGCGGGTTCTTAAACTTCCCGATGATCAGGGGCTTCAGTTTGTGTGTGCCAGAGCTGTTTACACACAAAAGCGCCGTCAGTCTGTTCTTATCTTGTTTGTATCCCAGGGTCTTCGTCGTGTCGTCTTTTGTCGCCAGGGTTTTGCTTGGCAGCATCTTGAAGTAGAGGGCTGTCTCGTCGCAGTTGTAGATTTGCTCTCTAGTGTAACCACCATCGAGCAGGATTTTCAGTAACTCATGAGGGTATCTTTCTATTGCGTCTTCGTCTGAAGAACGCTGTTCGCCGTGTATGTTTACTTGCCTAATGGCATGGCGATTTTTGAAATTTCTCAGCCACCCGTTGCTTGCTTGAAATGAGGCGTCGTCTGGGTTTAGCAGCTTGTTAAATTTCAAGGCCTGGTGCATGATATTTGGGCCTGAAAGTGGAGTGCCCTGTGATCTTTCCTGGACAAACCAGGTCATGACAGCTTTGTCCAGAGGTTTATCTTTTGCCCCTCTGAACCGCTTTCTTTCTTGCCCCGGCTCGTCCATGTCGCTGAATGCCAGACGTAACTTGTCTTCGTCTTTCAGCCATCCCCTCAGAGTTGATTCTGCTATGCCAAGATCGCGGCAAACCGATGATCTGGACTGGCCCTTCTCCGTCTGGTCGATTATCTCTAGCTTTTCTTTAATTGAGAAATTCTTTCTCTTCTTGGCCGACATGGTCTGAGTACGTTATTATCTGGTACGAATCGCAGCGGAAGTAAGCGTCTGGAAGATGTGTAGATGCTTGGTATCAAAATGTGAATGACTGGTAATCTCTCCACTGCTATAAATATGGATTAATTGATGTGATGGTTATAACTCAATCAGGTTTGTTTGCTAATTAATGCTCAAAAATGAGCGAAACTTGACATGCGCTTGTTCACTCAGCATTGTTTGTTTGTTAGTGTCACACCTCTGTCACCGACGCAGCGTGTTGACACGCAGCGCGATAACAAGTCCAATAGATGGTGTTAAATGGCACTGATTACGCAATTATAGCGACCTGTAAATGAAAAATATAATTCTTAAACATACAGAAATTATTGCTACTCAGCTTTTATTGACTTTAGTATGCATGTATAGGAAAAAAACGGGGTCCAAGCCGTGACCGCGATATATTGGCTTTCGCGAAATAGCGGACCGCGAAGTAATGGAGCTACACTGTACTCCAAATCAGCTGATCGCAAAAATTATCCTCCTGTTCCAACACATTTTATGCAGCAGTTCATACTGAATCTTTTGTCCATTTCAATAAACTTTTTCACGGTAGAAATGGCCATTTGTATACAACACTGATGAAGAACTTAATATACCAAAACGAAGGTGCATTTTTAATCCCATTGACAGTGAGTGTGAGACGTGTAGGCGAACTGTGTGTAGTCTTCATTTAAATTATTGGCAAATGGCGCACTTTACACAGACACATGTTATGTACAGTGATGTTATAATGTGACGTAAATGTATGTCGAAACTGTAACTCAAAAATTATTTTGACGTGTTTCTGCAGGTTATTGTTATCATAAACTATCACAGTTAAATTGAATATCAGAGAGGTCTAAATTAGATCCTGGTTGATATGACAGTTAGTCAAAAAATAGATGGAAGTTTTGGACCTACTTTGTCCCAGTTATTTAGCGAACCTAATAACTCATTTCATTCATCATTTCTATATGTAAGGAGAATTTATAACAATCCACGTTACTGCTGAAATATTGGCTGCAAAAAAACATTTGTGTTTGTTGTTATAAATAGAATCTTGCATTCGTGTTCATGATTATTGGATTTATTAAATTCGTCTTTTTAAAACGATAAAAAACTCTCTAAAGCTCGTTTTTTATTGTTTTAAAGACTCATTTAATAAATCCAATAATCAAGAACACTCATGTATTAAAATCCTCTATATCCATATTATATTTTTTATATGTATCTTGTTTATTTTTCAGCAAGTACAGGCACAGCCAAAGGTAAGATAAGAATTTCTTGCAAATTTATTTTTTTATATTTTCTATGTGTTTTTGCAGTGCAGGGTTTGATTTTGTGAGTGCCTTTAAAGTTTACCTAATTATGTCTCCCCCCATATTTATATGGGGGAGACATATTGTTTTTATGAGAGTTGTCTGTCTGTCCGTCTGTCTGTCACACTTTTTGTCCGGACGATAACTTCAATATGCCTGATGCCAGTTGATTGAAACTTCATATATGGAAAGAGCATAATGAGAGGAAGTGTCATGCACAAGGTCCATAACTCTGGCTTCACTAATATTGGAGTTATTGCCCTTTGTAAAAAAAATCACACTTTTTTGTCCGGACGATAACTCCTATATGGCTCATGCCATTGGATTGAAACTTCATATATGGAAAGATCATGACGAGAGGAAGTGTCATGCACAAGGTCCATAACTCTGGCTTCACTAATATTGGAGTTATTGCCCTTTGTAAAAAATATCATAATTTTTTGTCCGGACAATAACTTCAATATGCCTAATGCCAGTTGATTGAAACTTCATATATGGAAAGAGCATAATGAGAGGAAGTGTCATGCAGAAGGTACATAACTCTGGCTTCACTAATATAGGAGTTATTGCCCTTTGTAAAAATAATCACACTTTTTTGTCCAGACGATAACTTCTATATGGCTCATTGCATTGGATTGAAACTTCATATATGGAAAGATCATAACGAGAGGAAGTGTCATGCACAAGGTCCATAACCCTGGCTTCACTAACATTGGAGTTATTGCCCTTTGTAAAAAAAAATCAAATTTTTTGTCCGGATGATTACTCCTATGTGACACATGCCATTGGAGTGAAACGTCATACATAGAACGATCATGATAAGAGAAAGTGTCATGCATAAGATCCTTAACTCGAGCTTCAATAAATTTAGAGTTATTGCCCCTTGTACATTTGTTTAATTCTTTCTTGTCCGGACGATAACTCCTACATGGCTCTTGCCATCGTATTGAAACTTCATACATGGAAAGAGCATGATGAGAGAAAGTGTCATGAACAAGGGCCATAATTCTTGCTTCAATACTTTTGGAGTTATTGCCCTTTGTTACATTTATTGGCCGATCAATAACTCCTGTTCGACTGATGCTATTGGAATGACATTTTATTTTTGGAAAGAGCATGATGAAAGTAAGTGTTATACACAAGGGCCATAAATCTGGTATCAGTATTTTTGGAGTATTAGCTGTTATCATTTTCTTCTTGAAAAATGTAGTGTGGAAAACGCATAATGAGGGGAAGTATCATTCATCAAGACCATAACATTTTTAGTGATTTCCCTTTACATATTGTTTTTATTAGAGGGGAGACATCCGTTTTTTTGACAAAAACCTCTAGTTTCCTATATGAAAAAGAAATGAATAAGAAATGAATGATATTATTATAGCTATTTTCCTTCTTTCAACTAAATCTTCGCTTATTCATGCTTTCTTTTGTACACAGGCGATTACGGTAATTGGGCGGTGGTTGGGAAAGGCATGCGCCATTGGCGCATTGAAATTAAAAATGTCCCATTGATTTTGCCATCGTATGCGCCATTGTCACATTCTGTTTTTTCGGCCCCAATTGGTATAAAATAGAAGGATAGATCATCAGTCGTAACTACTCGTCATATTCCGTCAGAAATAGTTGAGGTGTTCCAATTGTATGAATCATTTGATCCGCTCAGTAGACGCTCATTGTGAGTCAGTAAATCTTGCAAAGTGCGTGTGACGTCACGATTGTAAATGCTTATTTTAAAGATTGTATGCAGGTATCGATGTATCATAAAAATACTCAATGTACAGTGTTAAGGGTACAACTGCATGAAATAGTACTAGTCAAACCTTACCTGCACTTATCTTGGAACAAAATACGACATTAAACTCCTTTTCATTTCAGTTTCTTAACACTTACGATGCTGACTGGTGAATGATTGCTAAAAACTATGTGCATATTGAATAACAGTCGCCCTTGGATAACAGTCGCCCTTGGATGATAGGGGTAAAATAAAACGAGTGATTTCTGATGGTTGTTGACACCCTCATTGACCTCGAGTAACATCCTGTAACCCTTTGCCTGTTATGATAATTTGCACATGTGAAGAATCCCGTCTGCTTCTAATGCCTTTATTAAAACTTCACAAATTCGTTTTTATTTATTGTAAAAATGTTGACTGAGCGTCAAATATGTTGGATCTGGATCAGACACCGAGTTACTCTGTCTCTCATCCGGATTTAATATGTTTGCATACATGCCATGACGCTTGCGGACCAGCAGATTAAGGGTTAAAAGTGTCATTTAGCCATGGTGAAATAAACACAACACAAATGAAACAAAATCAAACATAGGGCAGGCTACATGTTTATAAATACTTGTGAATGTGATGCTGGAAGTGAATTACACACACGCTCGCGTATGTCCACGGAATTGAGGAATATGCCACACAAAAAGTCAGTAGAATATTGGTGCAGTTCATTCTTTTTTCTTTCTTTCTTAAATTAGTAAAAGGTATTCTCTTACTTTTGTGGTAATTCAGATCGGTCAAATATTTCTTACACCTAGTTTCACATTAGGAAACTCGTAAGGATGAGTGCATGAATTAAAATTGAACAGTGCACACACTTTGCTGGTTTTCTCGGCAAAATTTCGAACCTGAAAATGGACAGCTTATTGCTGACTATCTGTGTCACATTGTGTAATCACCGATAAAGGTGAGAAATTAACAATAGAGCAGGAACGCATAAAGGTGTGAAAAATACGACGTGCGACAATCTTAAGCACTGCCAATCTCACTGATAAACAATGGGATTAATGAAGGTAGGGGCCTGTCTACACATCCGAATTTTTTAATTTTCCGAGTTTTTAATTTCCTTATAATTGCATCATTTTTATATAGAAAAGAATAGGCAGTGTACTGGGACTTTGCAATTCGTACGAGTTATCCCGTCATTACGAGGAAACGATATCCGAATTAATGCAATTAGACTGTAGCTGGTGTAAAATAGAGTCACTTCTATTGTAAATATCTTAAATTTTTATTTCACCTTTTCGTGCATATCACAAAATTTACAATACAAGTGATGTAATATGTGATCATTATTGACTGTAACTGATTTGTAAAAACAAGTTTACGAATATTGTGAAGTTTTTTACTAAATGTCCCATTGGTTTTGAAAATGTCCCATTGATTTTGCTGAAGGAAGGGACATTGTCCCATTGAACAAAATTCTTTCCCGATCACTGATTGGGTTAAATGTTTTCAATAGATACCACCAAAAATTTATTGAAAGTAACTTAATTATATTCGTTGTGTAAGCAATAGGAATCAATTTCTAGGGTCTATCCTGGCCTTTCCTTGCAGACCTGACAATATAGTACAATTTATATACGTGTGTACATGTATTTGATGTATAACAAATGCGTTTTATAACATGGCATCTGGAAACAATCAAGTGATGCTAATTATAAAATTAATGCTATGTTTGACAGGACAATATGTATGTGGATTCTCAATGGTTGATCATTAGTAGGTGCTCCATAATTAAGCTATTTGTGGTATCTGTCTGCTTCGCTTATTCATACAAAACTTTAACATTGCTTATAACTTCTGAATTACTTAAGCTAGACCATTCATATTTCACTATAATTTGGTATGCGTGGGTGAAGGCCTTGCACTTGATACAAGGATATATGAAATCAGGTCAAGGTCAAGGTCACTGTTTCCAAAACTTTGCTGTCATTAACAAAACTTTAACATTGCTTATAACTTCTGAATAACTTAAGTTAGTGATTGAAATTATATTTTGTCCAATTAGTATTTTTCAAATTCTCTGGCGATTTATTTTAGTAAATCAGCCGTTACTGGCCATTTATTTAGTAAGTGTATATTTACCGAAGTAAGTGTCAATTTACCTAGTAAGTCGGTCTATTTTATATTGCAATTGCGTTCAGAATCAGTTTAGGGACAGGATACAACAGCGGCTAGCGGCTGAAGCCTGTTGGAGCAAATGAAATTGACATGACGCCTCGATATTCCGGACAGTTTTTTAGCAACTGATGTGGATTCAAGCTTTTGAAATGATTTAAAATAAGGGGGATACAAAAGACATAATTATCACAATAAATATTAAACTGATCTTAATAACTCTTGAAGTCATGCTGGACGTTAGCATTGAACATAAATGAAAAATAAACTAAAATTAAAAACAATAATCATTTTTGCTGTCTCTTAACGAAAACAATGTTTTATGACACTCTTAGGGATTTGAATTACTAAACAATGTGCGAGTTTGGTTGTGCAGGGTTTTTGGGGGGATTTAGGGAAAGGGGGGGTCACTACCCTTTACTTTTGTGAGAGGGGATAATATGAGTGCCACAGGCGCGAACCGAGTGCAGAAGGCAGGATTAGGGGGGGGGGGGAGTATGAGAGGGGGTTTCCCCCTCTGGGGAGGTACGGGGGCCTCCCCCGGAAAATTTTAAAATCTACATTGCAGGATCAATTAAGGTGGCTTCTGAGGTATTTCTGGGATTATTTTAAGGTAATTCTTTCTGAATATTTTTATCTAAATTAGCCTGAATATTCACAGATCAGCCTTAAAACCAGTGCTCCAAGAAAATTTTTTGACTGGCAGGCCCAGGGCAAGTAAGCTTATAAAATTAACTTGCCATGTCCCAAATGAACTTGCCCCGATTTATTTGTAACTAAAAAAATTAGTTATTATATATATTATCATATATAGTTGCATTCATGATTAATTTAGCAGTACACTTTAAAAAATCCAAGATACATCTATTCCTTATAAGTCTTTAAGTCAGTAAAAGTGATTCTAATGTGAAGTGGTTCTTACAGTATCAGATTCTATTTTTAGTAATTTTATCTTAATTTAACATTAAACTCAATACTACCATATGTTTATACAAAATTTTACACACAAAAATCCTAAATAACAAATTATTTCTTACATATGCTTATTCAATGTGAAGGAGGCCATTTTTGTCAAATTTGACAAAATGTCGGACATTGGACGTTTGTTTCTAAACTTTCTTTGAGTGATTGGAAGTGTTATGATTAATCATATTTGGCTGGAGATTCAAATTAAATGCATTGGAGAATATAGAATTGCTATTTTAGGTGAGTGAAAATCTTATACAGTATTTTCTAGGGAAATTTTAGAAAAATCTTATTTCCTTTTGTTTACACCCCAGTGAGATTTCATTGAGACTGACCGAAACACGGACTGGAAAAATTAGTGATGCGTGACTAAGAGCTTATCAGTTGCTCGCTAGACTGAAGTGTTGGATAAAAAATGTATCATTAAATTATTTTTTAACAACACTTCAGTCTAGCGAGCAACCGACCATGTTTCTGAATATTTGCAGGGAGGTTCGCTTGAAAATGAACAACTTCAAATCACATAGTGACATGCCTTTGTGACAAAATGGCCTGCTTGCAACTTTCCGACGTCTTTTTATCTATTATTTTCTGTATGAGTTCTTATTGTGTGATCCGGTGGAAGACATTTTCAGATTCAGATTCAGAATGTGCACGGTCATCATCGAGACGCTTGAAATTGTTCACAATGGATCAATAATGCACCTGAATGATACAAAACGTAATCAGCGCGCGGGGGTTAATAAAACTCCGACTGTACCGGACCACATAGCGTAAATTATGGCGCCTACTCGGAGGACGAAAATTCCGACGAGAGGGGAATTTTTCCAAAATTGGGGGGAAAAAAACATACTTTTCAGAGGGGGGAACACTACCGAATATCGCCGGATATTTTGACCAAAAAAAACCCCTGTTGTTAAAGGTGATTTAGCTATAATTTGGAACCAGGTCGGTTTTAAGCAGTGTTTAACTCTTTCTCTAAGGAACATTTATAGATCTACACGAGTTGATCAAGTCAGGAATATTAATAACCCATTTATTTAATAATGTAAACTTTTCAAGGGAACTTTTGATTCAAACAAAAACTGAAGGATCAGATCAATATAATTTCATACGGAAATAGAGCGAACCCTGATTAGACGTCTGGTCTTTGTCTACTCTATTTGCGATAAAGCATTGATATGAGGGAAAGGGTTAATATCAGTGTTTCCTCGATCGAATATAGACAGAGTTGATAAACTACTGTTTCTGCCAATTTCGCTGATGGGGACACCAAGTTCTACCTAAAGAAATCGTCTGTTCTTGGTCTACTCCGTTTGCATTTATACAAATAAACTGGAACAGTGCTCCAGATAGTATCCGTACATCCGTATTGTACGGACAAATATTTTGCTGGTACGGATAGAAATTCGAATCTATACGTACCACGTATGTATCATTTTTTGCCCGTACGGATCCAATACCAAAACGATCTGTATACAAGACCTGCACATCGGAAAATTAAATTCTAAAATATCACCAGTTGCTCTAGACGCCTTTTATATAAAGCAGGGAAAAGGACTTGTAAGTCAAGGTTGCTTGGGCGCTTATTAAATGTGAACAAATCAAGCGTTTCATCATACACGATAACAAACTCCTCCCAGTGACCTCCCTTAGGGTAGCGATAAGGGGTGATCACTGCGTTGGAAGTTGATAAAGATCAGCGGATACCAACGGCCTCGTAGTGGAAATGGAAACCAGAACCCCACAAAAAATGTCAAAAATGTGATTTTCTCTCGCCAGGGTCATGGGCGAAAAAACAGCCCCACTTCCACAAGTAATTTCACTGTATCAGGCATATTTTATGGCATAACCAAAAACGTTGGTGAAAAAGCGTAGCGACATAAAGGTGGGTTACGTGCTAAAGTATGATTTGCGGCCTTGAGGCACTTGTACCAAACACCAATATTAATAAAAAACTTTTGCTGAAATTTGCATGGCTTTCGGACCGGATATACTTTTTCATAAATACTTTTACTGGATTCCAACACGTATGGTAGAATGCGTGAGATGGGAATAAACAGAGTTGTATTATAAATTAGATCTTTTGGAATATTCCTCCATGGCCATTTGTTTTACCAAACCACCTATTACAATCGTCTAGCAAATACACTTCTAAAAAGTAGTCAAGCATAGTAAACTGTTGGTTTTAAACATTTACTTCATGAATAAGACCTAACTTAACTTGTCTTGACTATGCAGTTAGTTTAACCCTTTCTCCCAAGAATATTCATGTGGAACTCCACCAACTATGCATTCTTAACCCTTCACTTGCTATTCACGTCAATGTACATACCTGTAAATCATAGTGAAGACCCTGATGAGACAGCTCCTGCACGAGCTGTCTCATCAGGGTCTGCACTATTTACAAGTTGATTGTGCAACCAGTGCACTCCACAGCAGTGATTGCACAGCGAAATACTTGTACACAGTGAAGATATATGTAATTATACAGCAGGTCATGGGTAAAGAAGGAGAACTGTATTTTAAAATTCAGCAAGCGAAGGGTTAATGAAGTTTATATTTTAGCATTCATTCGCACATAAAATACAATGTAAGTATTTGACTTACCTTTGGTACAAGAGAAATGGCAGACATGTAATATATCATAAGGCATAAACAGAATAGATCTTGATGAGGCAGCTACAGGATCTGCCCTTATCTGTTTGTCCAGTCTGTTTGCATAGGTGATGAAAACAGAAATGGCTTTAATGCTCAGTTATTATGTATGGATGGAAAGGTTAAATATAACATATTAGTAATATATAATGGGATTTTGACCATAAATTGATGCATAGAATCAAATACACCATATTCTCTATCTCTAAGCAAACAGAACAGACTGAGTCAAATGACTCAGGTCCTGATCTGCAATGTGACCCCTCATTTCAACCCTTTTCTTCATGGATATGCATGTGATCTGAATGAAATTTCATCACAAAGTATTGATTACTTCTATTCAGTAATCGGGCCCGGAATACTGGTTGCATATGTACTGGCAGGACATAGCCTGTACTGATGAAGTTCAATTTGGATCAGTACCGTACTGATGGTAGCCAAAAATTAACTGGAGCACTGCTGGAAACTTTGGTCTACTCCGTTTGCAAATGTGTGAAACGCGTTTATATGAAGTAAAGGGTTAAACGATTTGTAGACATGTGCATTGACAAAAATGAATAAATAATAATTCTGGATAATCTAATCGGAATCACGGGAAATCTCTGCAAATTACAATGTAATCACCTACGGGTTTTATTAGTGAAATTCTGAAGCGGTTATTGAGAACTTGAGTTGCCGTGACCTCATGTTTGGGCAGTATTTCAATAAATCAAAATCCTCCATTTATAATTTGCTTGAATATCCACTGCTATTATCGGAAAACTGTGGTGTTGCTGTCGAAATGTATCGCTTCTCAGGTACATACAAGCGTTTGTCGCACAACACTAAGATTATGAAAGATGTGACGGGTGGTGACAGGTATGTATATTACATAGGGCGCGCGACATTTTGTGAACAAAACATAATTTCAATCACTAAATTGGTTGGTATTTGTTAGTCAGCATTACCCGCTAGACCAATTTATTTTTGTAAATGCTGACTAACAAACACTAACCTATACTTAGACCATTCATATAATTGGTATGCAGATAGCTTGGATGAAGGCCTTTCATTTGATATAAGGATACAAGGTCAAGGTCACTATTTCCAAAACTTTGCAATTTTTAACAAACTTTAACTATTACTAGTCTACTAAACTACAAATGCTAGGTAATCATCTTTGGTATACAGATAGCTTGGGTGACGTTTTTCACTTGATACAGGGATATATGAAATTAGGTCAAGGTCACTTTTTCCAAAACTTTGCCGTCGTTAACAAAACTTTAACATTGCTTATAACTTCTGAATTACGTAAGCTAGACCATTCATATAAAATTTGGTATGCAGATAGCTTGGGTGAAGGCCTTTCACTTGTTACAAGGATACATGAAATCAATTCAAGGTCACTCTTTCCAAAACTTTGCTGTTTTCAACAAACTTTAACATTGCTATATTAACTTCTAGACTACAAATGCTAGGCAATCCCTAAGTGCTATACAGATAGCTTGGGTTAAGGCCTTTCACTTGATACAGATACATGAAATCAGGTCAATGTCACTATTTCCAAAGCTTTGTCGTCATTAATAATACTTTAACATTGCTTATACTTTTTAATTACTTAAGCTAGAGCATTCATGATTGGTATGCAGATAGCTTTGGTGAAGGCCTTTCACTTCATACAAGGATACATAAAATCAGGTCAAGGTCAAGGTCACTATTTCCAAAACCTTACTATTTTTAACAAACTTTAACATTGCTATAACTTCTGAACTACGAATGCTAGGCAATTCATCTTTGGTATACAAATGGCTTTGGTAAAGGCCTTTCAGTTGATATAATGATATTTAAAATTAGGTCAAGGTCAAGGTCACTATTCAACATTTTTTCTTAACTGCTGAACCTCTAATGCTGGACAATTCATATAGGGTATGCTAGGCAAATCACCTTTAGTATTCAGATAGCTTTGGTAAGGACCTTACCGATGATATAAAGATACCTGAAATCAGGTCAAGGTCACTATTTTGAAAGATTGGCTGTCATTAAAATGTTATAACTTCTGAACTACATGGGTCAGATAATTTATATTTGGTATGCAGATAGCTTGGGTGAAGGCCTTTAAGTGAATACAAGGATACATGAAATCGGGTGAAGGTCAACACAAAAAAATCCGGCTTTAATACGGTTTCCGCATTGTTTGCTTGTTAGTTGTTAGTAATACATTAATCAATTCCAAGACGTCAAAAATGGTGATTAACATGTGCAGCAACATTTTCCCTGACACTTAACAGCCATATCAAACTCGAAAGCAATTATGGCCCTTCGGGCCTTTGATTACAATAAAATTCCCATTCCAAGGACATGGGCTATTGTCCCAATATAGTGAAAAAAAAGTCTGATTTTGCTAATCTATACTCAGGGTTCGCACAGACCTGGAAAAGTCATGGAAAATGAGGTCTGCCTGGAAAAATCATGGAAAACTGAAATTTCAAATTTTATCATGGAAAAATCAGGGAATTTAGAGAAAAATCATGAAACTTACCAAATACACCCTTGAATAATTCCTTTATTTGCAGATTTACCAACATATGAATTTTCTTGGCATGAAATTAAAAAAAGAAAAGTTCATAACCGAAAGTAGATCTGGTTGGCGTTATGAGTAACATGAATTTTCTACTATGACACCGGTAGCGAACAGTCATTGGTCCGAAAATGGATTTCCAGTGCACCAGCTCAATTTTCGGAACTCCTCTGCTCTTTTCGTTTGTTCATTATTTATCGCATGGTGAAAATCTGCCCAGCGTTCGGTGATGGCTTAAGTGAGAAACCAGTTGCAACCAGGGTCTTTACTACAGTCCATTAGTCTGTATGCTTTGTTTTATACACACCCAAAGTGTGTTACACATTGTAAGATTATGTGATTCCCTCTTGGCGTAGTAGCTAAACACTGGTTGCATACGGTCGCCACTAGCCACCATTGAATGCACCGCTGTTTTTTCGAGCTCAACAAAGTATGAAAGTTTTGTGGCCCGGCAACGGAATGTGTCGGTATAATCCAGTCTGTATACAGTGACTGGGAAAGATTTTTTTCTTATGGGACATTTTGCACATTGTTTGAAAAAGTTATGTGACATTTAAAAAATCTATGTGACAATTGGAACTATCAATGTGACATTTTCTGAACATTAATGTTAGAAGAACGGCTAGTATCAAATTAGTAACTAATCATCTAATGAATTATAATGCCTAATTAACTTATATTGAGATGTATTCTAATAGCTGTTCAATTTAAATGTGAATGGGGTGCAGGAAGGTACTTTCAAATTCAACCAGTGTACACCCACCCATAGAAGCGTTTTACTAATGCATAAACCAAATACATGTTTTACCATTTTTGCAGTGAAACCACACCCATGCATATAGCTTTTTTTAAAGTGCATTCCTGTCCCTCAATACACATTTAAACTATTGTACAGCCCTAAAAGAATAACAGGAAAATAGATAACGATAAACAATAATTATAAGATCTTCACTCATGAATAAGAGACAACAAGGAAATATCTTTTGAATGATAATATAATTTAGGCATAATCTGAAGTTACAATTCAATCATTTTCAATCATGAATATGCATTAAGCATATACTCAATTGACAGCTGTCAAATATAATCAATATAATAATATCATGGAAAATATGTCAATGACTACCATAAAGCTGGCACATTATAAATAATCATTACATAATATTCATCATGAAGCAGGGAGGGTACGGGTGGGCAAAACCAAAAATCAACATGTAACTTCGTCGTCAAACAAATACAGAATGATGAGAAGAAGAAATCAAGTCATGAATATTAATTTTAGCGCCGAAATATCAACGACCAATGATATTAAGGCAGCAAAATAACAACCAATGACACAACATGTGTACATTTCGTAACCTAACAACTAGCTTGAACCAATTAGAATGAGGGATACACCATAGTTCGTTCAGGCCAGATAATTAAGTTATTTTTAGATCAAAATAATGTAAATTATAAGATCTTCACTCATGAATAAGAGACAACAAGGAAATATCTTTTGAATGATAATATAATTTAGGCATAATCTGAAGTTACAATTCAATCATTTTCAATCATGAATATGCATTAAGCATATACTCAATTGACAGCTGTCAAATATAATCAATATAATAATATCATGGAAAATATGTCAATGACTACCATAAAGCTGGCACATTATAAATAATCATTACATAATATTCACCATGAAGCCAAACCATAGGCCAACCCTAATAATAAATCAAACCTACTAAGAGACTCTCGTCTAATCCCCTTAGTAGTATAAACTTCAAAGCAGCCATCACAGCTTTGCAAGTCAGAGTCCTTTCTTATGAAACAGTGTGCCATAAGCAAAGGACGCACAAGTATCAAAAAACTACAAAAGATGTGGACAAGCACAAGCTACCAAAAGATGTACATCCCATCTAAATAGCAGCTAAAACTTCAAACCGGCCAACGCCAATTTGCAAGTTCATTACACCTCTTCTAAGAAACATTGTGTCTTAGACAAAGGTCAAAACCTAAACATAGAAAAGTCCACATATACAATCAAGATCCAAAAGAACTTTGAAACAACACAAGTCTCACTTCAAATGAGAGACGGTGTTAATAAAAAACTCTTTCAAACGTCTAACGCCTTCGAAATTTAAATGTAATCCGCCATCTCTAACACTAAAATATTCACGTTTGGGAATACCACACTTCAAAAACGGTTTAAATGTACGAATAAAAAGAACATGTCTAGTCTTACAAAGTGAAACCAAACGATTATTAATATTCTTAACACGAATCCCTGTTGTTTCAAAGTCAATTGGTCTAGGAATAATTGCAGAAATCAAAATACTGCACTGAGATCTAGATTTCACCACCGAAATCAAATCATTATATAAAGAAATAATCTCTTCCTCCAAAAGTGTACCACTGATGTCATTAGTGCCCACATGCAGAATCACATAGTCTGAGGATAAATCCACACAACCCTGTGTAATTCGACTAGTAAGTCTGGAAATGTTAATGCCAGGAAAGGCTAAAACTTTGGTATCCCAAATGCCAGTTATATGCTTTGCCATCGAATCTGACACAATTGTACACTTACGCAGAGGAGCATTCTTGACTTGCTCTGAAACAATACAAAATTACAACTATCTAAAAAACTATTCAAAAATAAAAAATTCTCGACATGTTTCTGACAATTTGCAACTTATTAGATAAATCTAAGGAAATATATCTCTTATAAGCATCAGAATGCCAATCTCCAAGTAACTGAATCTCATCAGCAGAAATATTACTTCTGAAAGCAAGAGTTGCAAATCCTCTTCGAAACGAATGCGAAGAATATAATGAAGAATCTAAACCAAGAATATCTAATAATTCTCTAAACTTTTTTTGAAAAAGATAATACGTAACAGGTCTACCACTAGGCAATAAAAACAAAGGACCATCTGCCTTAACCTTAACCATTTTAATCATATTAAAATACGCTTTAACAGGACATAACTTAGAACCATGCAAACGCAAAAGCGGTGTTTGTAACACCCGCTCGCCAAACTGCAATGTTTTGGTCCAATTTAAAGTCACCACCAAATTTTCATCAAAATCAGAAACATCCGATCTGAACAAACATTTATGTTTATCTATCTCCTTAATAGTAGTAGGAACTAAATTAGATTTACGAGCAAGCAAGAAAAAGGCAAACAAAAATAAACACCAATACACATAATTCTCAGTATTCTGCCAATCCATAATTTCATAAATTTTAGATAATAAAAAGGGAGTGACTGGCTCTGCTTGCTTAACCATGTGCCCCTTAATTCTAGTAATCCCTCTTAAAGAAAAATTAATGAGATATTGATTAATATCATCCAAAGAATATCCCAATAACTTATGTATCGTACGGATTCCACTCAAATAATTACGAATACTCGAAACAGACTTAAAAGATCTACTTAAAAACTGAGCATACAATTGCAAAGTCTTGGTAGAACAAGGCAAAAAACAAAAATCAAAATACACACAAAATAATAGAAAAGATTCCCATTGAATCTTCAAATTATTTCGAGATCCTTCAGCTAAAGCTAACAAATGCGAAGACCTCAATTCAGACTTAATGGACCTCAACTGTTCATCTGAAAGAGAATGGGAATCACCAATTATTTACAAAAATAAAATCACTATCCCTGACTACATCTTCAAACAACTCCCAATCAGCAGTCAAATTAAAAAACTCTGACCTACATTCAATATCTGAATACCACCTAGACAAACAATCTGAAATACGATTCTCAGCACTAGTCAAATGCACAGCCTTAATCTCACACTGATTAAGACTATAGTCAAATAACAAACTTCCCTCAGACCTTCCTGAAGAAAAAGACATCTTGATCTACCCGAATTCAAAACCTGACACACAGCCTGATTATCACAAAACAACTTAATTCTCTTACCTGTAAATTCAGAAGACCATAACTTCAAAGCTATTGTGATACTCAACAATTCAAGAATAGCAATAGAGAAACATCTCTGAATAACAAAATCAGGAAACTGTACATGAAAAAACCTGCCCTGAAAGAAACCACCGCATCCTGTCAAACAAGCATCTGTAGAAAAAATTGCATCAGGGGATGACCAATCATCATACCACATAATAGAAACTCCATTATACAGAAACAAAAATCTGTTCCACCACTCAATGTCTTTTTTGACCTCCATTGGAATATCAATATACACATGAGAAGCATAACTATACAATTCTTTCAACCAGTTGAACAATCTACTTATAAAAACTCGCCCTGATCTGACACAGGCAGCCACAAAATTTAATTTGCCTATAAGAGATTGAACTTCCTTTAAAGTGGCCTCAGTCTTGGAAAGCCAGAGCTGAACTAAATTTTTTATCTCTTCCAAAGGTTCTGGAACAACCTCCATAGTCATTGTAATTGTATTAAACAACACACCCAAAAAAGTCATAATCTCAGAAGGTGGAGATGCCTTATCTACAGATTCTTTGAGTCCACATTTCTTCAAAACCATTCCTAAACAATTATAAGAAAATTCAGCCAACTCCCTTCTTTCAGCTCCAGCTAAATCATCTAAATAATTCAAAATAAAAACACCAATTCTGAACATAATATAAGCAATGGCATTAGTAACTCTTTGACAAATAGCCGCTGCTGACTGTAAACCCATACTCAAAACTGTATCACAAAAAATGTGCTTCTTCCAACAAAATGCAACTAAATTATAATCACCAGGACAAATACTAATCTGTCTATAAGCTTTCCTAAGATCTTTTTTAAACAAAAGACAACCCTTACCCTTCGATTTTATCAATTGTATAAAATCATCAATCTTTGGAAAAACTAAATTCACATTCTCACTTAAATAAACATCTTTGTCAACAAAATCATTAATGGCAGAACCCTTAGGCATACTCAAATCTAAAATAACTCTACGCTCAGTAGTATCTTTCTTCGGCACTGAATTCAAAGGAGAAACTTTCAACTGAGAATGAAAAGGATTCTTTTTAAAAGGAACTAAAATACAAGATCTAGAAGCCTCCTTCCCTAAATATATATTTATTTCTTCCACAAACTCTTCTGCTCCCTTATGATTCCTATATTTCCATGTCTCTATTTCTTTAAATTGATCTTCTTTCCCAGAAAAACCAATAGGAAAACCAAATTTCAAAAGATCACACACTAATAAATCCCTGTAATCTGAACCTAACATTCTTTTCATAAAATCCACATTTATAAAATCATTAACTGGTATTCTACAACCTTCAAAATTATAACAACCTGACTGACACACTTTTTGGTGAATCAAAACTTTATCAATAATATCACCATTATTTTTACACTTTGTAACTGAGCAAATTTTACACTTAAAGGAATGCTTACAAATACATCTGTCAATAAACGAATGATCATCCTTAATCAAACCAACTTTATCAAGGAATTGAGGATAAAAAGAATTAATTACAGACTCTTGTTGACTAATTTGCGCTTGCAAATTACAGAATCGATCAATGAGTCAATCCTTAGCATGAGGACAAGAACTTGAACATTCTGGATGATCAAGCTTCAATTTATCTTTCATCCAACAAGAAGCACATAATATTATGTGATGAGCCAATCTCATTACTCCTTTGACAACCATTGTGTGAGGAGATTTATTGAAACATTTGTTCCTCTGGAACTGACTGCAAAACCAAATTTTATCAGACTCAAACTTATCAGGTTTAACTTTCACACCTTTACTTTTTGACAAAGACACTTTATCAGCTCTATGCCCCGAAAGAACAGCTGTCTCAACATAACCAAAAGAGTCCCCCCATTTCAATAAACCTAACTCTATTTCCCTTAATACCGCTGCATACAAAGCCTTCATAACAGTAAAATTATAAGAGGAATTTAAATACATAATCCTCTTCAACAACTGGATCCTAGCCTTTTTTTCAGAGCTTTTAATAGAAGATGAAGAAATAATCTCAAGTTCTCCAGCCACAAATAAATTTATATCTAATTTATCAAAAGAAATAGACTCATTTACAAATTCAAACCGAAGATGTGACTGAGGATAACTCTGTCGATTCCTAACCCGATCACTGGCTTTAGACACAATACCTGATTTTCTTTTGCTCTTTTTTGATTTTGACTTTTTCTTCTTCCTTTTCGCGTCTGAATCAGATTCTTTGTCAGAATCAGAATCAGACACCGAACTGGAAGATGTACTTGACAGTATTCTATACTTAGATTTAGATTTCTTTTTACGACCACCAGACCTGACAAACCGACCCCTATCTGAACTACAATCAGTTGAAGAAACTTTCTTCTTCAACCGTCTAGACTTAGATGATGCAACTGAACTGGAATCAGAATCATCGTCTGAACTGTCCGAATCCAATAAATTCAACCCCATTTTACAAATTTTTGCTTTAACTTCCTTTCTTAACTTAAAGTCCTTTCTTAAATCTTCCAGAGTCAATTTATCCCCGCTCACTTTCGACGCCTTCGCTCCTTTGCTACCTTTGGAGTCTATTCCACACTCCTGAAGAAATAAACTAGTCTCACCTCGTAGCCGAGACACCACATCTTTCTTCTCACAAATCTTCCGCCTCAGCTCGTCTGCCTCTGACCTTTGCTGCATCAACAACGCCTCCTCCTGTTCCAATGCCTGAAATTCCTCTCGCATCCTCTGCAAGCATTCATCATCCGAACTTCCGGAAGTTCCCTCCAACTTCTTAGAGTTGTCTTCCCCTGCCGCTGTGGCTCCGAAAGGGTTATCAAAACCAACTGCACCCTCATGCATTGCCTTATAGTCTTTTTTACCACTCCTTGCTGGCAACTTCCTCTTATTCTCCTGCCCTTTCCCAATATCCGAAATAAGGCACAATTAAAAATTGATTCACCAAATAATACAAGTCAAGGAGAAATTAAAAAACAGTTCACCACAAAATAATCATGAGACGTCAATAAAAAATTAAAACGGAAAACTCATTTCCGACGAAACGGCACCCCTTCCAGCCTCCTAAACAGCTTCTATGAAAACGTTTCTATAGTTCACAACCTAATCCATAAAATAAATTCAACCAAAGTCGAATAAATATCTGTATGAAGATAATCAAAACCAAAAATCAACATGTAACTTCGTCGTCAAACAAATACAGAATGATGAGAAGAAGAAATCAAGTCATGAATATTAATTTTAGCGCCGAAATATCAACGACCAATGATATTAAGGCAGCAAAATAACAACCAATGACACAACATGTGTACATTTCGTAACCTAACAACTAGCTTGAACCAATTAGAATGAGGGATACACCATAGTTCGTTCAGGCCAGATAATTAAGTTATTTTTAGATCAAAATAATGTAAATTCTTTATTCAAAGTTGACTGGAACTAGGGAACTATGAACTGCCCAACTCAGATTTCTCTACTCTAGATTTTCAGTTTAGTGGCATACAGTTTCCTCTCTTTTCGTGCTTTCCACATATCAAGAACTCTGTTCTTCTCGTCCACTGACAGTCCACAAACTCAGTGCCGGGAGCATTTTTACCACTCACCGTTATAAATAACGACAGCGTTTGTTGCCCAGGGGCGGCTTTAAGTCTTTTTTTTTGTGGCATGTTTACTTTTAATTCTAAGCGACTTGCTTGTATCACGTAGACGCTCGTAACAAAACGCAGACGAATAAATATTTCCTGTACACTGGTTCCCGCTTTCAATCCACTCATTGGGATAACCTAAAAGCGGGAACCAGGCAATATTTCACTTTCTTCCTGCCCCAAAATGGCACATAGTCAAACTTCCGACTCAGCGAAAACATCGATACAACAACCAATGAAAAGCTGAACTGGGCGGGGCTATAATGATATCTCAACGGGTAACTACTAAGAGTGTATAGGAAATCGGAAGAACGGTGGGCGGGGCTAAAATGATTTTTCAATGAGTAACACAATGAGTAATAAAAAAATCGAGATAATTCGGACTGGGATATTTCGTACTAATGGGACACGGGCGCGTCGACATGGCAATTGTATGTGACATTTTCAATTTTTATGAGACAATGGCGCACGGCGCAGGGGTTTCCCAGTCACTGTGTATAACAAACTGTACAAAGACAGAAGAACAGCTAAGGAAAAGAGGCAAGAGATATAAAACAAATTGAGACTGGCGTACTCGCTATACCTACATAATCACAAATAAATAATTGTTCTTGGTGTTTAGCATTCATTTCTAACAAAGAATTCAGTTTGCAAGCTTAAAATCATTGCTGGAGGCGTATATTATATATCATGGAAAACATGTTTTTGTCATGGAAATACCATGGAATTTGATTGTCAAAAGTCTGTATAAACCCAGGTGTATACTTGTCTATTTCATATGGTATCTTGTAATGGAACCTGTTAGAATTGTATCTTGTTTATTTTGATTTGACAATTTGCAGGATATACTGTTGAATTTCTGGAAGGTCATAGTCCCCCTGCATCCATACCAACTGATTGTGCAAATTTAAAGTACAACTTGCCAGTCAACAGACAGCACTCACAACCTGTGAAGGCAGTATTGAAAGATGCTGACGGAAAGGTTGTTTCAACTGGCACGAATTCTGATGCAGCATTTGAAGTTCACAGTTTAGATGCAACAAACAAGAACAATCCTTCCTATGCGGACCCATGGATAACCTCAGGTGGACAACTTTGTCATTGGGGATATATAGGTGTTCTCCCTAAACGACTGCAGAGGAAATATTTCAAGTATGTAATATTTATATTAAAGATTGTGCTTAAAGGCAGATATCTTCCTTTGATACTGCAAATCACTTCAAGAAATGCCTAGCATGTGTCATATACTACTGTCACAAAAAGTTTGATTATAAGATATAAGAATTAATGAAAGATTATGAATACCAGTCCATGTAAAAGTTCTTTTAGATTCCACAGGAAAGGAGGTCCTCTGAAAAGTGTATTTTTACAGGACGGTACAGAAATTCATAGGACTGAAAAAAAGGAGTAAAGGCAATGCTGTTTCAGATACATTTTGTTATTAGTCCCCTAGCGGCAACGCTGAAGGGGACTATAGGTTTGTAATCCGTCTGTCCATCCCTCCCTCTGTCAGTCTATGCAAAAGTTGTTTTGATTCCACAGGACATGTGGTCCTGTGAAAAGTGTAATTTTACATGAGCGGACAGAAACTCACAGGACCTACAAAAACAAAACTGGTTATGAAATGTTCACTTGCAGGGTTTTCCCCGACCCCTTTTTTCTATTGAAATGTCCCTTTAATTTTACAAATGTCCCTCAAAATTTAGAGGGTCTGTTCTTTACTTTATAGAGAGGGGGTCAAGAAGACCCACAAATTGGTCTCTTTTAAAGGGTCAAGGGAAAACCATGACTTGTCCACGCACAAGTTGGCATTCAAAATCGACTTGTCTGTATCAAAATGTTACTTGCCAAGAGAGTAAATAAGATTAAAACATAATTTATAAAATAACATGTATTCACTTTTGTGAACCTAAACATCAATATCAGGGTCCGAATTTAGGCTAAAAACTTACTGGCATTATTTTGCCAGTTGCAAAAAAATAAACTGGCAAAATCAAATTTCAACTCGCATTTTCAATATTACTATGCATTATTTATAATCCTTTTCTTAAAAGTTGCACTGGCAAAAAATTGCAAGTACCAAATTTTGGTACTTGCATTTTTGAAATTTTACTTGCATTTTGCCAGTATGCCAGTTTAAATTCGGACCCTGAATATAGTGCTAAAACAACAATAAGCCTAAATCTAAGAAAGAGAATCTACTGCCCAAGTTAAGGAAGATAGATAACCCCTTATTGAGTACTTTTCCCAAAGAAGGGGACACTTCTCCAGACTCTCCAAAACCCTGACCCCGTGTTCACAAAACGTCTTGAGCTCGATTTTCAGGCTCAGAATCAAATATCTGGCTCATCTCAAGATCGGTTTCAACTTTGAACTCCTCCTTCACTTTCAACCTGATTAACTTGATGATACTTGGCATAAATGTTACTCAGGAGTAGTTTATGTGCAAGACCCAATTTTCAAATATCTGTGACCTTGACCTTTGGCCTTGAAATTGGTCTTAAAATTGGCAGGCAAAATCTTGTACGGCGAACTCCTCCTTCACTTTCATTCTGATTCACTTGATACTTGGCATAAATGTTACTCAGGAGTAGTAGATGTGCAAGACACAAATTTCAGGTCTCTGTGACCTTGACCTTTACCTTTGGCCTTGAAATTGGCAGGCAAAATCTTGTACTTTGAAGTCATTCAATTTCAACCTGATTCACTTGATACTTGGCATAAATATTACTCAGGAGTAGTATATGTGCAAGACACATTTCAGGTCTCTGTGACCTTGACCTTGACCGTTGTCCTTGAAATTGGTCTTGAAATTGGCAGGAAAAAGGAAAAATCCTGTACTTTGAACTCCTCTTTCACTTTCAACCTGATTCACTTGATACTTGTTTTGGCTTGTAATATGGGGAGTTGGTTCGCAAACTCCTCCTTCAGTTTTAAAGTTACTGAATTTATATTTATATTTGGGATACGTAATGGTCACAAACAGCAGGTGCGCAAGACACAATTTTCATGTGTTTACGGTTAGCCATTGTAGAATTATCCCCCCCCTGAACTTTGAATATTATTTGTCATTTTTGCATGAAACATGGGGAGTTGGTGTCACAAACTCCTCCTTCATTTTGAAACTTATTAAATTGATACTTGCCATTAGGGGTGACTATTGGGTCCAATTTTGACTATTGCAATACTATTGCTATTGCTGAAAGTACTATTGCGATACTATTGCTATTGCTGGAAACTATTGTGATACTATTGCAATAGTTATTGCCAATATTTGAAAACGACAGGGATTAACTTGTAAATACAAATTTGCACAATGTAAGATGTAACTTTGCTGTAATTACATACTAAAAGTATTTCCAAATACTCGCTTTGCCAACTGTGATTTTAACTCTTGTAGACAAGCTGGTAATTAAGCTCAAGTCTAATTGACAGGTAATTCATATGTGTAGATATTGACAGGTAATCCACATGTGTAGAGAAGCAATTTATTGCCTGTCAGACCATAATCTTTTGTTAGAACGTCATAATCCTATAGATAACGTGAGTACATCCAATGGTGTGTTAAAACAACAAAGATGGTGGTCATATGCAAAAAAATCTAATTTCAAGTGAATGCTTTTCATTAGCATACATAATAAAGGAAGCCTGGATTCATTTATACAACTAAACAAACCATCAGAATGTATAGAGCAACTGAGCTCGTCTCCCGAACGGCCAACAGTATTTCTACCATTTTACCCCACCACCCAAAATACCATTAGCTGGAACGTCTCATTAGAACGTTTTAACTGCTTTCGGTTGAAATTTGTTCACACCTCTTGCATTCGAATTTGATCAAAAAATGAATGAACAGCATTTAACAGGAACTTGACCAAAACCCTGTCTAGAATTCATGACAAAACATGCCTATGTCAACAAAAGTGCAGTTCGGAAGTTGAAAAATGAATGTGTACGATTAAGTGTGACAGGAGTAGAAGTGTTCGGAAGAACATGTTCTACTGCCTTCACAATTTCTTTCCCGAGAAAACAAGAGGAGAGGAGACGCGAATTAAAAATTATAACGTATTAATGTTCCTATTTGACACGAGTATATTAACCACGAAGAACTTTCTATCTTCAGTTTATGATCGTGCTCGATTGCAATTTTGTTTCTGTCACGTAATTTTGTTCTGAAAGTGACAAATTGAACGCGCCTGTGGTTATCATTTTGTATCTGGCTCTTAGTCTTAATGTATCTGTGTGTGTATTGGTAAACAACCTGTCAGTTTGGCACGAGGGTGTCTGAGGCGATGAGGTTAATTATCTTCCACAGCTAATTCCCACTTTATAAGATGGAAAGTAGCGTAACTATCGATAGTTGAGCTAACTATCGGCGATAATTATTGGATCGAGACTTTTACTATCGATTCATACTATCGAGACACTCGGGATCGCAATGCATTGATATTTCGATGCATCGGCCCACCCCTACTTGTGTAACACGATGGCCTGCTGCCAAACAGTAGTCACGAGGACGCTACCTGATCACTAGCCGATATCGTGCACTACTGGGGAACCTATGCCCACGGGCTGGCAAGAAGCACGTGATCTCAGGTTCAGATAAAACGGGCAGCAGAGGTCCGCACGGCGGAGAGGAGATGAGAGAGGCGCAGAGAGAATAGATGGAAGCGCGGAGTTGTTTAGTAAAATGTAGAAACCACTATACGATCGTAGCTTATTCATCTTCCCCTTATTGTGTTACACTTGCCATACATACTAAACACGAATAGTACATAATTATGCAAGACACAATTTTCCTGTGTTTAATGTTAGCCATTACAGAATTTTCTCTATTTGAACTTTGGGTATTTTTGTTATTATACCCCCACAAACACAGTTTGAGGGGGGTATACTGGAATCAGCCTGTCGGTCGGTCGGGCAGGCGGGCGGGCGGGCAGTCGAGTGGTCGGTCGGTCGGTCTGTCTGCAAAATCTTGTACGGCGAACTCCCCCTTCACTTTCAACCCGATTCACTTGACACTTGGCATAATTGTTAATCAGGAGTAGTAGATGTGCAAGACACAAATTTCAGGTCTCTGTGACCTTGACCTTGACCTTTGGCCTTGAAATTGGTCTTGAAATTGGCAGGCAAAACCTTGTACTTTGAACTCCTCCTTCACTTTCAACCTGATTCACTTGATACTTGGCATAAATGTTACTCAGGAGTAGTAGATGTGCAAGACACAAATTTCAGGTCTCTGTGACCTTGACCTTGACCTTTGGCCTTGAAATTGGTCTTGAAATTGGCAGGCAAAATCTTGTACTTTGAACTCCTCCTTCAATTTCAACCTGATTCACTTGATACTTGGCATAAATGTTACTCAGGAGTAGTAGATGTGCAAGACACAAATTTCAGGTCTCTGTGACCTTGACCTTGACCTTTGGCCTTGAAATTGGTCTTGAAATTGGCAGGCAAAAGCTTGTACTTTGAACTCCTCCTTCACATTCAACCTGATTCACTTGATACTTGGCATAAATGTTACTCAGGAGTAGTAGATGTGTAAGACACAAATTTCAGGTCTCTGTGACCTTGACCTTGACCTTGAAATTGGTCTTGAAATTGGCAGGCAAAATCTTGTACTTTGAACTCCTTGTTCACTTTCAACCTGATTCACTTGATACTTGGCATAAATGTTACTCAGGAGTAGTAGATGTGCAAGACACAAATTTCAGGTCTCTGTGACCTTGACCTTTACCTTTGGCCTTGAAATTGGCAGGCAAAATCTTGTACTTTGAACTCCTCCTTCAATTTCAACCTGATTCACTTGATACTTGGCATAAATGTTACTCAGGAGTAGTAGATGTGCAAGACACAAATTTCAGGTCTGTGACCTTTGACCTTGACCTTGACCTTTGGCCTTGAAATTGGTCTTGAAATTGGCAGGCAAAAGCTTGTACTTTGAACGCCTCCTTCACATTCAACCTGATTCACTTGATACTTGGCATAAATGTTACTCAGGAGTAGTAGATGTGTAAGACACAAATTTCAGGTCTCTGTGACCTTGACCTTTGGCCTTGAAATTGGTCTTGAAATTGGCAGGCAAAAGCTTGTACTTTGAACTCCTTCTTCACTTTCAACCTGATTCACTTGATACTTGGCATAAATGTTACTCAGGAGTAGTAGATGTGCAAGACACAAATTTCAGGTCTCCTTGACCTTGACCTTTGGCCTTGAAATTGGTCTTAAAATTTGCAAGCAAAATCTTGTACGGCAAACTCCTCCTTCACTTTCAACCTGATTCATTTGATACTTGGCATAAATGTTACTCATGAGTAGTAGATGTGCAAGACACAAATTTCAGGTCTCTGTGACCTTGACCTTGACCTTTGGCCTTGAAATTTGTCATGATATTGGCAGGCAAAATCTTGTACTTTGAACTCCTCCTTAAATTTCAACCTGATTCACTTGATACTTGGCATAAATTACAGAATTTTCTCTATTTGAACTTTGGGTATTTTTGTTATTTGGTCCTGTTACATGTTCAAAACTTGGATTTGCAATCAAGGCTGCCGTGTGGGGGTATTCATCACCTTTAGTGATAGTTCTAGTTTGGTCCTGTTACATGTTCAAAACTTGGATTTGCAATCAAGGCTGCTGTGTGGGGGTATTCATCACTTTTAGTGATAGTTCTAGTTTAACCAACTTTAACATTGCTATAACTTCTGAATTACAAATGCTAGGCAATTTGTATTTGGTAAACAGATAGCTTGGACAAAGGCCTTTCACTTGAAACAAGGATATATGAAATCAGGTCAAGGTCAAGGTCACTATTTCCAAAAATTTGCTGTTGTTACCAAAACTTTAACATTGCTTATAACTTCTGAATTACTTAAGCTAGACCATTCATATTTGGTATGCAGATAGCTTGGGTGAAGGCCTTTCACTTGATATATAGATACATGTAATCAGGTCAAAGTCAAGGTCACCATTTTCAAAACTTTGCCATTTTTAACAAAAGTTTATTACTGCTATAACTACTGAACTACAAATGCTAGAGCATTCATATTTGGTATACAGATAATTTGGGTGAAGGCCTTTCACTTGATACAAGGATACATGAAATCAGGTCAAGGTCAAGGTCACTATTTCCAAAACTTTGCCGTTTTTAACAAACTAACATTGCTATAACTTCTATACTACAAATGCTAGGCAGTTCACATTTGGTATATATATAGCTTGGGTGAAGGCCTTTCACTTGATACAACGATACATGAAATCAGGTCAAGGTCAAGGTCACTATTTCCAAAACTTTGCCGTTTTTTACAAACTTTTTAACATTGCTAAAACTTCTGAACTACAAATGCTAGGCAACTCATCTTTGGTGTACAAATAGCTTTGTTGAAGGCGTTTCAGTTGATACAAGGATTCATGAAATTGGGTCAACGTCGAGGTCACTATATTGAAAACTTGACTGTTTTTAACAAACTTTAACATTTTGCTATAACTTCTGATCCGCGAGTGCTGGGCCATTCACCTTTGGTATTCAGATAGCTTTGATAAGGACCTTATGGATGACATAAAGATGCCTGAAATCAAGTCAAGGTCACTATTTTGAAACATTGGCTGTCATTAAAATGTTGTTATAACTTCTGAACTACATTGGCTAGACAATTTATATTTGGTATGCAGATAGCTTGGGTGAAGGCCTTTCAGTTGATATAAGGATACAAGAAATTGGGTCAAGATCAACACAAAAAATCCAGCTTTAAAGCAGTTTCCGCATTTTCTGCTGGTGTTATTTTTATACGCCCACCTAATAAAGGTGGTCGTATATTGTCGTGGCCCTGTCCGTCCTTCCGTTCGTTCGTTCATCCGTCAACATTTTGTTTGTCCGCTGTTTTCTGGGAAAACTATTTGACAGACTGATATTAATGAAACTTCACACAAATGTTAAATGCATCAAGATCTGAAGCTGAATTGATTCTGAGGTTCATTTGATTTTTCATTTCAGAGTTATGGCCCTTGTCCTTAAAAAATATGCAAATAGTTTGTCCGCTGTTTTCTGGGAAAACTATTTGACAGATATTAATGAAACTTCACACGAATATTTAATGCATCAAGATCTGAAACTGAATTGATTCTGAGGTTCATTTGATTTTTCGTTTCAGAGTTATGGCCCTTGTCCTTAAAAAATAATGCAAATAGTTTGTCCGCTGTTTTCTGGGAAAACTGTTTGAGAGATATTTATGAAACTTCACAAAAATGTTTAATGCATGAAGATCTGATGCTGAGTTGATTTTGATGTTTATTTGATTTTTCGTTTCGGAGTAATTGCCCTTTTACTTAAAAAAAAATGCAAATATATGCAAATAGTTTGTCCGCTGTTTTCATGCAAAACTGTTTGACAGATATTAATGAAACTTCATACACATGTTTAATGCATCAAGACCTGAAGCTAAGTCGATTCTGAGGATCATTTGATTTTTTGTTTCGGAGTTATGACCCTTGCACTTAAAAAAATAATGCAAATCTATGCAAATATGAGGATGGCCATAACTTTTTCATTTGAAATGATATTTACTTCAATTTTTTTATATGGTTAAACCTTAATGTGAATTTTCACATATATTGCGAGGGTTTTGATATGTCATTTTATTCTAAAGTTGTGGTCCTTGAACTTCGTGTGTTCGTTGCTTTGTTAGTCGGTCAACTTTTAGTTTGTCTGCTGTTTTCTTGGAAAATTATTAAAATGATATAAATGAAACTTAACACAAATGTTTTAAGTAACAAAATTTGAAGCTGAGTTTATTTTGAGGTTCATTCAGTTTGTCTTTACAGAGTTATGGCCGTTGCACTTTACAAAAATCTGCAAAAATGAGGATTAGCTGTAACTTTTTTATTTAATAAGATATTCACTTCATTTTTTTAAAAAAAATAGTATCACCTTAATATGGAAATCAAGATCTGAAGCACAGATTAGAAAATGTCAACACTTATAAGGCATGTTGAATCAGAGAAAGTTTGCAAGTGGGCGTATTATGTACTGTATGCGGTACTCTTGTTTAATAATGGTGAAATGATTAATCACGATGTGAATTGAACCGCGATCTTTTCGCCTCAATTCAGTTAGATTCAGTTCAGCAGATCTCATTTTCAATTCGATTTTTATTATTAAAGGCTAGCTTCTTAATGATTGGTAGCGAAATGAAACCTCCATAAATCTGCTGTGAAAAGTCGAAAGATTAGTTTTTCTTGCATTAGAGCTGTCAAGACAAACATACTCATTGAATTTTAATAGACCCAAATCGATTGGATGAAGGCCAGCTATTTTAGCCAATCAAATAGCATGTTGATATCGTCACACTTAGTCCGATCGTCTTGGCGCTTTTTCAAGCATCATTGTGTATTCTCAAATTGTCGGTTGCTGAAGCTGTCAGTTTATTTCCTGCCTAGAAAAACTATCACTCCCAAGTGCAGTGATTTTTTATATGCCCACCTAATAAAGGTGGTCGTAGACGTATATTGTCGTGGCCCTGTCCGTCCGTCTGTTCGTCCGTTCGTTCGTTCGTCCGTCAACATTTTGTTTGTCCGCTGTTTTCTGGGAAAACTATTTGACAGATATTAATGAAACTTCACACAAATGTTTAATGGATCAAGATCTGAAGCTGAGTTGATTCTGAGGTTCATTTGATTTTTCATTTCAGAGTTATGGCCCTTGTCCTAAAAAATATGCAAATAGTTTGTCCGCTGTTTTCTGGGAAAACTGTTTAAGAGATATTAATGAAACTTCACACAAATCGCCACATTAGTGGTAAAAGGTCGTATCTGACATTTTTTCAGAAAATGACTTTTTTCATTTTTCAAATCTAATTTATCTGTAGCAACTTCTGTCAAAATATATTCAAAATACTTTTTGAGATATTGATAAAAAATCAAAGGTCGTATCTGCAAATATGAAAAATACTGTGTGGTAAAAAGTCGTATTTGATGTAAAGTTTGCGGTAAAAGGTCGCATCTGCCAAATACGACCTTTTTCTTTTAATGAATTTATTAAAAATCCTTACAGTTTAGAAAGAAAAAGGTAATATATGACAGATAAGACCTTATACCTCTAAATGGTTTTGCATAATGTAATATACGCAACATTGTCATCTATCTTGTAATTAAAGAACTATGTGTGTATTGATGCCTGTTTTTGTTGGATTATCGCTGAAGTAATTATTTACGAAGGCTCTGTTTTGATAACGCTAGATTGGTGTTCCAACAATGCTTTTATCGGTCATTTAGCAAAACAGAGTGGTTCATAACTGCTCATGAATAAAAGTATTAAGAGCTCGAAATTGCCATTTCTTTCGTTTCAAATTTAAGAAAGAGGAGCTAAGAAAGTCAATTGGTGACTATTATGACCACTATACTTGCCCTTTGTAACGCTTGGAAGTTGAAACACGGGAACAAATAAAAGTTTTTTTTGAAGAAGTGACCACATTTTGACAAAGTGAACACTGGAAGGCAAGTATTGCTGATGCTTGCCTTTAGCAGTCGCAGACAAATTCAACTGTGCTTTGAGAATTTATTCTTGTTTGATTTCGACCCTAGTAATCAGTGTTAAACCATCTGGTTGGGAAGAGGGCAGTTCCTATGAATTTGTTGAGCGGGTATACATTGCAATTCGACAGGGTGAGCATTATGATGCAGATACACCTGTGACAAATGTGTCCCTACAAACTGATACCTCAAATCCGCAGACGACAAATGCATCATGCTCTGACTTTAACCAAGCAACGCCTCATAAACGATCCAATTAGGAGAGCCTGAAAAAGAAACTCTCAATCCGAAAATGTAAACGAAATGACACTCTGTGGAAAGCTAATGCTAATGCAAGTCCTATTTATCAAAGACTGGTAAATCGGTCAAGGAAAGAAGACTAAGTGTACAATAACAAGACAGCGAGCGTTGTAGATTTAGATGTTGCACTAGAGTTAGTGAGTCAAATAGGCAGACGACATTTTACATGTACATGTACAATATTATGCACTTCCAACCTATGAACGGCAGCGATGTTTTATGTGTAACTTCAAAAAACACCTAGCAAGTCGAAAGGGAAAAGAAAACTGGATAGACACGCTGGACACGTTGGATAGAAAACACCAAGGTGTATTTCAAGATAGAGGATGAGCGGTCCCGTCGACAAAGTAAGCAGTGACAGAGTAGACCTATTACGCGAGCATGTCAACAGAATGGACTCGCATTACACGTGGAAAGAGACAGAAAAACAATACCTGTATCATGACTTGAATATTAAAAAAGATATACATCCTATATACAGACTGGTGTAAATCAAAAGGCCATACACGAGTTAAGCAAACGATGTACAGACAAATATTCTGCGAGAAATTCAGCTTATCTTTTTTCAAGCCCCAAACGACCAATGTTCCTTGAGTGCCAAGTATGAGAGGCATAGGAAAGCCGGAACTGTCACAGATACGATAAAGGCAGACGTTGACAATACATTTGACGAGAGTCAGTTCATCTCTGTGTTATCACATTGCAGAAAGTGTCAACACGCAGCCAAGGTCATCCATAGGTTTGGCCCACTAAAGACTCGGACATGGAGATGTATTACCTATCTCGCCTTCCAATATCGAACCAAAAGAAGGCAGATTTGGTACACATTTGTTACAAGGAAATCATACCGCATTGTTTTTAGCGTGTACTTCGCAAATTTGTCACCTGTTAAAAAATATGCGAAATACCAGAAAATCAGAGTTTGAATACATTGACAGTAATTAACGCACATTAGTTGACTCACAAAGTCTGCCTACGATCTAGTTTAACCCTTTCCCAATTCCATTAGCAAACAGAACAGACCCTGATCAGATGGCTCCTGTAGGAGCGGTCTGACCTAGGTCTACTCTGTTTGCAAACGCATGAAAGCACGTTTATATGAGGGAAAGGGTTAAGCAAAAACGAATGATGGTTATTGCTTTCAAATCATGTGTCGAGTTACATGTACATGTATTAAGGCACATGTTGGCTGGCAAAAATAGTAGACTAATAATTGTTATATCTTTTTAACGGTGTTTTGTGTGAATATACCCTTCTGACAAACTCATTACACAATGATAATAATTTAGACATTTTGTCTCAATCAGGCATTATAGAATGCATAATCAGGTTCAATCGAAGACCAATATTTTGTTTGAACAGGTAGGTTTTTTAATTATTATTGTTGATACGGTATTGATAGTTCAAAAAGTTAATCTTCCTGAAATCATCCCTCATGATCATGTCATCTCATCATTCATTGGCGCTATATGACCTATTCAGTGTCCCAGTGCCGTAAAAACAAACTCACACACCCAAAAACAGCTAAAATTCACAATAATGCATTTACATTTGTATAACAAATGCATATTCCGTTTTGAATACAGCATTTATTTTGAATTTAGATTGTATTATGTATTGTTTGGCTGTGTGAATGGGCATAATTGTTTTCTTTTTAAAACAATTTGGTGGTCACTTTGTATAAATGTATTCGGCTAAAAGTACATTTCAAGATCCGTTGTACATCTGAATCCATTATTTAAATACAAATGCCACAGAGAGATTTAGAATAACACAGGAACATGGACATAATTCAATATTTTTCATGTCTTGTTTATTTCTGACATATCAGTGAAAACTTAAAAAGTATCCGGTTAAGTTTTGCTTAGAAAATACTTTTATATGCTATTTATTTACATTCATTTGACATTAAATTGTAATGGCAAAAGGTCGTATTTGCCAAATACGTCCTTATACAAACTACAAATCGATGAAATCGTTGAAATGTGTTTGTGGTAAAAGGCCGTATTTGACAGATAAGACCTTTTCATTTTTCAATATCATGAAAAGATGTATGTGGTAAAAGGTCGTATCTGCAAATTTAATTATAATTAATGACGTAGTCAATTTTTGGTGTTGAAAGTATTATCAATATTGTGTTTTCAACATTACACACTAATAGTTAAAAGGTCATTTGTGTAACTTTCATCCCTGATTTTTCATAAGCAACCAAACCTTTAAACTCAATTTTCTCGAAAGTTTGAAAACTGCACATACGACCTTTTACCACTAATGTGGCGAAATGTTAAATGCATCAAGATCTGAAGCTGAGTTGATTCTGAGGTTCATTTGATTTGTCGTTTCGGAGTTATGGCCCTTTTACTTTAAAAATAATGCAAATACATGCAAATAGTTTGTCCGCTGTTTTCTGGGAAAACTATTTGACAGATATTAATGAAACTTCACACAAATGTTTAATGCATCAAGATCTGAAGCTGAGTTATTCTGAGGTTCATTTGATTTTTCTTTTCAGAGTTATGGCCCTTGTCCTTAAAAAATAATGCAAATACATGCAAGAGATATTAATGAAACTTCACAAAAATGTTAAATGCATCAAGATTTGATGCTGAGTTGATTTTGAGGTTTATTATGTCTCCCCCCATATTTATATGGGGGAGACATATTGTTTTCGTGAGAGTTGTCTGTCTGTCCGTCCGTCTGTCCGTCTGTCTGTCACACTTTTTGTCCGGACGATAACTTCAATATGCCTGATGCCAGTTGATTGAAACTTCATATATGGAAAGAGCATAATGAGAGGAAGTGTCATGCACAAGGTCCATAACTCTGGCTTCACTAATATTGGAGTTATTGCCCTTTGTAAAAAAAATCACACTTTTTTGTCCGGACGATAACTCCTATATGGCTCATGCCATTGGATTGAAACTTCATATATGGAAAGATCATGACGAGAGGAAGTGTCATGCACAAGGTCCATAACTCTGGCTTCACTAATATTGGAGTTATTGCCCTTTGTAAAAAATATCATAATTTTTTGTCCGGACAATAACTTCAATATGCCTGATGCCAGTGGATTGAAACTTCATATATGGAAAGAGCATAATGAGAGGAAGTGTCATGCACAAGGTCCATAACTCTGGCTTCACTAATATTGGAGTTATTGCCCTTTGTAAAAAATATCATAATTTATTGTCCGGACAATAACTTCAATATGCCTGATGCCAGTGGATTGAAACTTCATATATGGAAAGAGCATAATGAGAGGAAGTGTCATGCACAAGGTCCATAACTCTGGCTTCACTAATATTGGAGTTATTGCCCTTTGTAAAACATATCATAATTTTTTGTCCGGACATTAACTTCAATATGCCTGATGCCATTGGATTGAAACTTCATATATGGAAAGATCATAACGAGAGGAAGTGTCATGCACAAGGTACATAACTCTGGCTTCACTAATATAGGAGTTATTGCCCTTTGTAAAACAATCACACTTTTTTGTCCGGACGATAACTTCTATATGGCTCATGCCATTGGATTGAAACTTCATATATGGAAAGATCATAACGAGAGGAAGTGTCATGCACAAGGTCCATAACTCTGGCTTCACTAATATTGGAGTTATTGCCCTTTGTAAAAAAAAATCACACTTTTTTGTCCGGACGATAACTTCTATATGGCTCATGCCATTGGATTGAAACTTCATATATGGAAAGATCATAACGAGAGGAAGTGTCATGCACAAGGTCCATAACTCTGGCTTCACTAATATTGGAGTTATTGCCCTTTGTAAAAACAATCACAATTTTTTGTCCAGATGATTACTCCTATGTGATACATGCCATTGGAGTGAAACTTCATACATGGAACGATCATAATAAGAGAAAGTGTCATGCATAAGATCCTTAACTCGAGCTTCAATAAATTTAGAGTTATTGCCCCTTGTACATTTGTTTAATTCTTTCTTGTCCGGACGATAACTCCTACATGGCTCTTGCCATCGTATTGAAACTTCATACATGGAAAGAGCATGATGAGAGAAAGTGTCATGAACAAGGGCCATAATTCTGGCTTCAATACTTTTGGAGTTATTGCCCTTTGTTACATTTTTTGGCCGATCAATAACTCCTGTTCGACTGATGCTATTGGAATGACATTTTATTTTTGGAAAGAGCATGATGAAAGTAAATCTGGTATCAGTATTTTTGGAGTTATTAGCTGTTATCATTTTCTTCTTGAAAAATGTAGTGTGGAAAACGCATAATGAGGGGAAGTATCATTCATCAAGACCATAACATTTTTAGTGATTTCCCTTTACATATTGTTTTTGTTAGAGGGGAGACATCCGTTTTTTTGACAAAAACCTCTAGTTTGATTTGTCGTTTCAGAGTTATGGCCCTTTTACTTAAAAAATAATGCAAATATATTCATATAGTTTGTCCGCTGTTTTCTGGCAAAACTGTTTGACAGATATTAATGAAACTTCATACACATGTTTAATGCATCAAGACCTGAAGCTAAGTCGATTCTGAGGATCATTTGATTTGTTGTTTCGGAGTTATGGCCCTTGCACTTAAAAAAATAATGCAAATATATGCAAATATGAGGATGGCCATAA
This sequence comes from Azorinus chamasolen, assembly GCA_963576725.1. Classification (NCBI taxonomy): domain Eukaryota; kingdom Metazoa; phylum Mollusca; class Bivalvia; order Cardiida; family Solecurtidae; genus Azorinus; species Azorinus chamasolen. The sequence continues at coordinate 26,575,031 of OY755249.1, forward strand.
CTTTTTCATTTGAAATGATATTTACTTCAATTTTTGTATATGGTTAAACACATATATTGCGGGGGGGTTTGATATGTCATTTTATTCTAAAGTTATGGTCCTTGAACTTTGTGTTTTTGTTGCTTTGTTTGTCGGTCAACTTTTAGTTTGTTGTTTTCTGGGAAAACTATTAAAATGATATACATGAAACGTAACACAAATGTTTTAAGCAACAAAACGACTTTTTTATTTAATAAGATATTCACTTCATTTTTTTATACGCCCGAAGGGACGTATTATGGTATGGCGCATGTCGTCCGTCCATCCGTCTGTCCGTCCGTCCGTCCGTTAGCAATTTCTTGTGCAACTAACTCCTCCTTTATTTTTCAACATAATTTCTTCAAACTTTCAGGAAAGATAGATACTGATGTGTAGTTGTGCATATCAGTGTGATAACTCTCATATCATTTTTATACGCCCACCTAATAAAGGTGGTCGTATATTGTCGTGGCCCTGTCCGTCCGTTCGTTCGTCCGTCCGTCAACATTTTGTTTGTCCGCTGTTTGTCCCTTGTCCTTAAAAAATATGCAAATAGTTTGTCCGCTGTTTTCTTGGAAAACTATTTGAGAGATATTAATGAAACTTCACACAAATGTTTAATGCATCAAGATCTGAAGCTGAGTCGATTCTGAGGTTCATTTGATTTGTCGTTTCGGAGTTATGGCCCTTTTACTTAAAAAATACATGCAAATAGTTTGTCCGCTGTTTTCTGGGAAAACTATTTGAGAGATATTAATGAAACTTCACACAAATGTTTAATGCATCAAGATCTGAAGCTGAGTTGATTCTGAAGTTCATTTGATATGTCGTTTCGGAGTTATGGCCCTTGTCCTTAAAAAATATGCAAATAGTTTGTCCGCTGTTTTCTGGGAAAAGTATTTGAGAGATATTGATGAAACTTCACACAAATGTTTAATGCATCAAGGTCTGAAGCTGAGTCGATTCTGAGGTTCATTTGATTTGTCGTTTCAGAGTTATGGCCCTTTTACTTAAAAAATAATGCAAATACATGCAAATAGCTTGTCCGCTGTTTCATGGGACAACTATTTGACAGATATTAATGAAACTTCACACAAATGTTTAATGCATCAAGATCTGAAGCTGAGTTGATTCTGAGGTTCATTTGATTTTTCATTTCAGAGTTATGGCCCTTGTCCTTAAAAAATATGCAAATAGTTTGTCCGCTGTTTTCTGGGAAAACTATTTGACAGATATTAATGAAACTTCACACAAATGTTTAATGCATCAAGATCTGACACTGAATTGATTCTGAGAATCATTTGATTTTTCGTTTCAGAGTTATGGCCCTTGTCCTTAAAAAATAATGCAAATAGTTTGTCCGCTGTTTTCTGGGAAAACTATTTGAGAGATATTAATGAAACTTCACAAAAATGTTTAATGATGCAGAGTCGATTTTGAGGTTTATTTAATTTTTCGTTTCGGAGTTATTGCCCTTTTACTTAAAAAAAAAAATGCAAATATATGCAAATAGTTTGTCTGCTGTTTTCTGGCAAAACTGTTTGACAGATATGAATGAAACTTCATCCACATGTTTAATGCATCAATACCTGAAGCTAAGTCAATTCTGAGGATCAGTTGATTTGTTGTATCGGAGTTATGGCCCTTTCACTAAAAAAAAATAATGCAAATCTATGCAAATATGAGGATGGCCATAACTTTTTCATTTGAAATGATATTTACTTCAATTTTTTTATATGGTTAAACCTTAATGTGAATTTTCACATATATTGCGGGGGTTTTGATATGTCATTTTATTCTAAAGTTATGGTCCTTGAACTTCGTGTGTTCGTTGCTTTGTTAATCGGTCAACTTTTAGTTTGTCTGTTGTTTTCAGGGAAAACTATTAAAATGATATAAATGAAACTTAACACAAATGTTTTAAGCAACAAAATTTGAAGCTGAGTTTATTTTGAGGTTCATTCAGTTTGTCTTTACAGAGTTATGGCCGTTGCACTTTACAAAAATCTGCAAAAATGAGGATTAGCTGTAACTTTTTTATTTAATAAGATATTCACTTCATTTTTTAAAAAAAATAGTATCACCTTAATATAGAAATCAAGATCTGAAGCACAGATTAGAAAATATCAACACTTATAAGGCATGTTAAATCAGAGAAAGTTTGCAAGTGGGCGTATTATGTACCGTATGCGGTACTCTTTTTCATTCTGGAGTTATTGCCCTTTGATAGTTTCGGGTAGCAATTTCTTGTGCAACTAACTCCTTTATTTTTCAACATAATTTCTTCAAACTTTCAGGAAAGATAGATACTGATGTGTAGTTGTGCATATCAGTGAGATAACTCTCATATCATTTTTATACGCCCACCTAATAAAGGTGGTCGTATATTGTCGTGGCCCTGTCCGTCCGTTCGTTCGTCCGTCCGTCAACATTTTGTTTGTCCGCTGTTTGTCCCTTGTCCTTAAAAAATATGCAAATAGTTTGTCCGCTGTTTTCTTGGAAAACTATTTGAGAGATATTAATGAAACTTCACACAAATGTTTAATGCATCAAGATCTGAAGCTGAGTCGATTCTGAGGTTCATTTGATTTGTCGTTTCGGAGTTATGGCCCTTTTACTTAAAAAATACATGCAAATAGTTTGTCCGCTGTTTTCTGGGAAAACTATTTGAGAGATATTAATGAAACTTCACACAAATGTTTAATGCATCAAGATCTGAAGCTGAGTTGATTCTGAGGTTCATTTGATATGTCGTTTCGGAGTTATGGCCCTTGTCCTTAAAAAATATGCAAATAGTTTGTCCGCTGTTTTCTGGGAAAAGTATTTGAGAGATATTGATGAAACTTCACACAAATGTTTAATGCATCAAGGTCTGAAGCTGAGTCGATTCTGAGGTTCATTTGATTTGTCGTTTCAGAGTTATGGCCCTTTTACTTAAAAAATAATGCAAATACATGCAAATAGTAGTGTTGTTCCGATAATCGGTTATAATCGATGATTGATCGAAAAAGTATTTTCGATTTACTATCGATAGTAATTTTGCCAAAATCGATTATTGAATGTGTAATCTATACAGCAGCATCAGTAATTTTTGTAGGCATTTTAATGGGGATATAACTGTATGAAGTATTTTACCTTTATAATAAGCCTCTACCAAGCTGTATTCTGTGACCATTCATTAAAATCGTCTCTTCGAGATGATTCTAATGAATGGTCACAGCATACTGTTTTGTTGACACAAAAGCTTAGTTAGGTATTAGCTTGTTACATCAAGCGTTACATGCACAGAATCTCTGAAAGTATTTTCGATTAATTATCGATTTTTAATCGATAATAAATGTTCGATTCAATTCGATAATCGATTATGATTTTGGTCCGATTCTCCATCCCTAGCAAATAGCTTGTCCGCTGTTTCATGGGACAACTATTTGACAGATATTAATGAAACTTCACACAAATGTTTAATGCATCAAGATCTGAAGCTGAGTTGATTCTGAGGTTCATTTGATTTTTCATTTCAGAGTTATGGCCCTTGTCCTTAAAAAATATGCAAATAGTTTGTCCGCTGTTTTCTGGGAAAACTATTTGACAGATATTAATGAAACTTCACACAAATGTTTAATGCATCAAGATCTGACACTGAATTGATTCTGAGAATCATTTGATTTTTCGTTTCAGAGTTATGGCCCTTGTCCTTAAAAAATAATGCAAATAGTTTGTCCGCTGTTTTCTGGGAAAACTATTTGAGAGATATTAATGAAACTTCACAAAAATGTTTAATGATGCAGAGTCGATTTTGAGGTTTATTTAATTTTTCGTTTCGGAGTTATTGCCCTTTTACTTAAAAAAAAAAATGCAAATATATGCAAATAGTTTGTCTGCTGTTTTCTGGCAAAACTGTTTGACAGATATGAATGAAACTTCATCCACATGTTTAATGCATCAATACCTGAAGCTAAGTCAATTCTGAGGATCAGTTGATTTGTTGTATCGGAGTTATGGCCCTTTCACTAAAAAAAAATAATGCAAATCTATGCAAATATGAGGATGGCCATAACTTTTTCATTTGAAATGATATTTACTTCAATTTTTTTATATGGTTAAACCTTAATGTGAATTTTCACATATATTGCGGGGGTTTTGATATGTCATTTTATTCTAAAGTTATGGTCCTTGAACTTCGTGTGTTCGTTGCTTTGTTAATCGGTCAACTTTTAGTTTGTCTGTTGTTTTCAGGGAAAACTATTAAAATGATATAAATGAAACTTAACACAAATGTTTTAAGCAACAAAATTTGAAGCTGAGTTTATTTTGAGGTTCATTCAGTTTGTCTTTACAGAGTTATGGCCGTTGCACTTTACAAAAATCTGCAAAAATGAGGATTAGCTGTAACTTTTTTATTTAATAAGATATTCACTTCATTTTTTTAAAAAAATAGTATCACCTTAATATAGAAATCAAGATCTGAAGCACAGATTAGAAAATATCAACACTTATAAGGCATGTTAAATCAGAGAAAGTTTGCAAGTGGGCGTATTATGTACCGTATGCGGTACTCTTTTTCATTCTGGAGTTATTGCCCTTTGATAGTTTCGGGTAGCAATTTCTTGTGCAACTAACTCCTCCTTTATTTTTCAACATAATTTCTTCAAACTTTCAGGAATGATAGATACTGATGTGTAGTTGTGCATATCAGTGAGATAACTCTCATATCATTTTTCATTCTGGAGTTATTGCCCTTTGATAGTTTTGGGTAGCAATTTCTTGTGCAACTAACTCCTTTATTTTTCAACATAATTTCTTTAAACTTTCAGGAATGATAGATATTGATGTGTAGTTGTGCATATCAGTGAGATAACTCTCATATCATTTTTCATTCTGGAGTTATTGCCCTTTGATAGTTTCGGGTCGCAATTTCTTGTGCAACTAACTCCTCCTTTATTTTTCAACATAATTTTATAGAACAGCCTTCGGGCGTATATTGCCCCGTCTCGCGGTGCTCTTGTTAAAAAATAGTATCACCTTAATATGGAAATCAAGATCTGAAGCACAGATTAGAAAATGTCAACACTATAAGGCATGTTGAATAAGAGAAAGTTTGCAAGTGGGCGTATTATTTACCGTATGCGGTACTCTTGTTAGCACTGTTTTAAAGAAAAGTCGAGCTATTCATAATTGTGATTACTGGGTTGTCGTCGTCGTGCAAAAACTTTAATGTAGCTCATTACTAAAAAAGTATAAGAGGTATCAACATGAAACTTCATAGGTTAGTAGATCTCATTGAGAGGAAGGCCCATACATAAGAACCATAACTCTTGATTTCAAAATTTTGGAGTTTTATCCCTTTATCATTTTCATTTTTATGTCTCCCCCCATATTTATATGGGGGAGACATATTGTTTTCGTGAGAGTTGTCTGTTTGTCCGTCTGTCCGTCTGTCTGTCACACTTTTTGTCCGGACGATAACTTCAATATGCCTGATGCCAGTTGATTGAAACTTCATATATGGAAAGAGCATAATGAGAGGAAGTGTCATGCACAAGGTCCATAACTCTGGCTTCACTAATATTGGAGTTATTGCCCTTTGTAAAAAAAATTCACACTTTTTTGTCCGGACGATAACTCCTATATGGCTCATGCCATTGGATTGAAACTTCATATATGGAAAGATCATGATGAGAGGAAGTGTCATGCACAAGGTCCATAACTCTGGCTTCACTAATATTGGAGTTATTGCCCTTTGTAAAAAATATCATAATTTTTTGTCCGGACAATAACTTCAATATGCCTGATGCCTGTTGATTGAAACTTCATATATGGAAAGAGCATAATGAGAGGAAGTGTCATGCACAAGGTCCATTACTCTGGCTTCACTAATATTGGAGTTATTATCCTTTGTAAAAAATATCAGAATTTTTTGTCCGGACAATAACTTCAATATGCCTGATGCCATTGGATTGAAACTTCTTCATATATGGAAAGATCATAACGAGAGGAAGTGTCATGCACAAGGTCCATAACTCTGGCTTCACTAATATAGGAGTTATTGCCCTTTGTAAAAAAATCACACTTTTTTGTCCGGACGATAACTTCTATATGGCTCATGCCATTGGATTGAAACTTCATATATGGAAAGATCATAACGAGAGGAAGTGTCATGCACAAGGTCCATAACTCTGGCTTCACTAATATTGGAGTTATTGCCCTTTGTAAAAACAATCACAATTTTTTGTCCAGATGATTACTCCTATGTGACACATGCCATTGGAGTGAAACTTCATACATGGAACGATCATAATAAGAGAAAGTGTCATGCATAAGATCCTTAACTCGAGCTTCAATAAATTTAGAGTTATTGCCCCTTGTACATTTAATTCTTTCTTGTCCGGACGATAACTCCTACATGGCTCTTGCCATCGTATTGAAACTTCATACATGGAAAGAGCATGATGAGAGAAAGTGTCATGAACAAGGGCCATAATTCTGGCTTCAATACTTTTGGAGTTATTGCCCTTTGTTACATTTTTTGGCCGATCAATAACTCCTGTTCGACTGATGCTATTGGAATGACATTTTATTTTTTGGAAAGAGCATGATGAAAGTAAGTGTCATGCACAAGGGCCATAAATCTGGTATCAGTATTTTTGGAGTTATTAGCTGTTATCATTTTCTTCTTGAAAAATGTAGTGTGGAAAACGCATAATGAGGGGAAGTATCATTCATCAAGACCATAACATTTTTAGTGATTTCCCTTTACATATTGTTTTTATTAGAGGGGAGACATCCGTTTTTTTGACAAAAACCTCTAGTTTTTTTTTTAATTTAGCTGGACAAGTACCAAATCAGACAAGTTTGGGCAGCACACGGCTCTTGTTTTTGCTCAAAGACTGGGAGATGTCATGTCTCTCCTCAACTGATAGCCATCTGTATCATTTCTGAAGAGAGACATGAAATCTCCTTTAAGTGTAAAGTGCTCAAATTCATTTTTCAGAAGAAAAAAACACTACATGTTCTGCAGAGTTAGTCTTAGTTTGAAATAGACAATGTAAGATTTTTAGTACATTTGAAATACGTGGAATGTAGTCAATGAATTTATAAGTAGATATTAGAAAGTATTTTGATGTCACTTTTAGGTTTAGTTGTAGTGAGGATGGAGTTAGTATGACGGGATTCAAATTGGACAGAGGAGTAATGGCTATTGATGGCATGAGACATGATCATCCTACATCAGCAGTTCCTTCAGGAAATAGGATCTACAGATATGTTGTACACTTAGCTGATGGAAGTACAGTTTCTGGTGAAAGCAATGAATTTCAAGTAACAGGTGAGACTGTAAGAGTTTAAGTTAGCTTCACTTTTCATACTGTAAACCAGGTGAAACCGTGATGACCTTTGCAAACAGTTTGGATTCAGATGAGATGCTGAGGTAATCTCACCAGGATCTAGTCTGTTTGACACTTAGATTATGTGTGTGAAAAAAGAAATCGGAGACTGGTCACAGGGCTCAACATTAACTTTTTTGCTTACTAGACCAGTCGGGCTAGTGGTTTTGAAAACTACTAGCCCTGACCGAAATGTCTTGTGCCCTGACTTGGTTATAAACTATTTTGGTCTTTAAAAACTTGTGAGATGTTGAACCTGTATGAAGTGTCAAATCCTGCTTTAAATACCTTTTATGAAGAAGATTTAGAGAACAGCAGGGTTGTTAAAAAATGTGTTTATAGGTAGTGGATAATCTGTTATATATGAATGTTCTTGAGAATTGACACTACAATGCTACATTAAACACGATACAGGACCAGGAGTCATTTAAATTCTCAAGCCATTTGGGAAGAAATTCACACTTTCGCTTCACTTTTTTATACGTATTCTTTGTTTCTGGTAGGAGCCCCTTCGATTTATTATATTGGCATCGCTACTACCGCCGCATTTTGATGTAAAGCCTAAGTTTCAAAGTCACATTTCTTTCAACAGACATATTTTTCTTACGATAAAGCTTCCACACGTTGTTATTGTAATCAAACGTAAATGAGTCTGAATGTCGTAAGTTTTTGGCACGTGTTTTATTTATTCGGGAGATTAATTCAAAACAGCATTTCGTGTATTAACTAATCTATTGTTTTCAAAATGTTGCAATTGAACACTACATGCAAATTAATACATTGTACGAACGCTTTTTTGCGACAACTTCCTCAACGGTGTTCCCTGTTCGATAGCAAAAATAGATACGAAATTCCAAGACTGGTATCCTTACATCAGTCACCACATGGTGTTGTAAAGGCTAGCTAGTAGTGGGGAAAATATCGCGAAGAGCAGTCTGTAATTTTGCGCATGCGTACTATGTATAAACACAATTATAGATGAACCCGACATGACCTATCTGTAAGTGTTTTTTCTGCTACTTTCTCTTTCGATCGGTATCGCGACCGGACCGGGATTTATACGACAAGTCGGGCTAGTGGCTTGGAATATTTGCAAGACCGGACCGACATTCAACCAGTGAATGTCTGTCGGACGTAGGTTAATGTTGAGCCCTGGGTCAAATTTGAAAATTGAAGCAGATGATAATCTTAGCATACAAAATTCATTTAGCAGTGAAAGGGTTAAAGATTTTGACCTTGTTAGCTAGGGTAAGTATCAGTCCAAATTGAAATTGGCATTGTTGCAAAAAAGCAAATAATTTAAACATCTAGAACCCCAAAAAGCAATTGAAAATGAAAGAAAATGTGTCCATGGGACACGGATGCACCCGCCTGCAAACACTTGCAGGAAGTAGATGAACGACAGACTAGAAATGGGGAGACAAGGTACCACTCACTATGATTATGCTTCAGTCCAAATATCTTATCGTTGCAGCAAACACAAGCGAAGAAATCTTTGACAAATTTTTTTGTCATTAAACAATCTCCAAAATTCAATCAAAGTGTCGGCAAACAGGAAGTAGATGGAAGACGGACCTGAAAGGGGAGACACGTAACGTTACAACTCACTATAATAATGCTTCAGACCAAATATCAAATCATTCCACCTTTAATACACAAGCAGCTTGACGAAAATTTCAGACGTATGTACATATGGACAGACAAGGGTAAAACTTAATGCCCCTGTCACCTAAAAGCAGGGGCATAAAAAACAAAAGATGGTCAAAAGCAGAATTACATGGTATTATGCAGTTTTTTCTCAACTTTGATTTTTTGGGGTCATGTTTGACCCCTTGAAATATGGGGGTCAATTGCAATAACCAGAGGGTCAAACAAAAATTATTTTCTTTGACAGATTATTTTAATGTAAGGGATCTAGGCTAGTAAACGTAGAGTTGGGGGTCGAACTAATTGCAACAGAATTTCTTTTTCCACTGTACGATAGACCAAAGTAACATAACTATCACGGAAAAAGTTGCACTCCTAAATTTGTGTCCCAAAACAAAAATTACAAATTTAATTTTTTAAAAAAAATTAGCCGCACGCTGCCGTATAATTTGGCACTAATGACTCACCATGACGAATACTCTTCAACCTCCACGGAGTTCTGCACGCGCTGTTTTTTGAAAATCGACGATTACGGCAATAAGATCAACTACTTCAAGATATAAAACTGTAAGTACATAGTCATTGTGCTTTGCCTGTAAGTTATAATAAATTTTAATCGATTGTCTGCGAATATGAGAACTGAAAAAACTGTGTGTCGAGTGAATAATCGAATTATCACAGATTTGAATTTTCGTTGTTGTGTGGTTGTTGATGTTACTGATTTATTAGCGTGTTTCTACCGATTATTGTGCATTTCTTTTAAACTTCCATGTTTATTCAGCCTGAAATAACACTATCCAGATTAGAAAAGAAAATGTATCTCCCTACGAAAATCTTATCATTACATTATATGGTGTTCATTACTTTGTAAATAATTCAATGACGTCACGTTTTATCGCTATTTTTTTTTTCTACGGAAGGGCATTCGTGACACTGCTAAAATTCGGAAATATTATCTTTGGACTATAAACTCGCGTAATTTGTTAAATTTTAACATATTCAAATGCTACAATAAAACCCACACAATACCTCACTGTTTATTATTTATCATAATAAATTTATTTACAGTAAAATGACACAGAATGGAAGGTTTCTTTGGAGGTTAGCACTGTTACAAACTTGAAATGGTGAACCCATATTGAAAACCAGTGGCTTCATTGCAACATAGGCACATCACGGTAAGAACTCGCACATACTGCTTTCAAAGTTTGTAAATACAATTGATTTACTCTAACCTTACCTGTAATAAATGTTCATCTTTCATATCAAATATGAGCCGTGACAAGTAGCTATATTGACAACACATCACAAAACATCAGAAGCTGGGTTGTTGTTTTTTATAATAATCAACACAGAGTACAGCTTTTGATTTTTTTTATCATGTTTCTCTATTATGATAGCGTATAACCTTACAAACGCATAATAAGTTCAGCCATAATTTGATAACTAAGCTTGATTCAAGAAGGAGCATGCTACTTTATTTTTCAGACCATAATGAATTGTAAAAGGGAGGAGTGGAGACATGTCAAACAGTGAGAAAAATCTTTAGACAAAGGTATGTATATTTGAGTACCGCCATAAGATTTCCAACCTTAAGCGACTGTGAATTGTTGGGAGACTTTTCATGTTTCTTATCTTATGTTCAAATAATTCATTTTAATTTATATTGTTAAATGCTTTATTTGGAAATAATGTCCCTTTCTGAAGAATATCAAACTGTGAAATCCCGAAGACAAGGACACTGATCTTGGTCTTCGGTGCTTGCATGGACTTATAGTTGGAAATCTAGTGGTGCTCATGTTTGAAACTGCTAAATACATTGAAAGATAACGCACATATGAGAGCATAATATGAATGGTAAAATGTGTACACTGTCAGGTTTACACAAATATAAGTGCATATTTAATAAAAAAGATTCACATTTCATGATTCCAAGCAATTTTACACTAAATTAAACACTGTCTCTTTGGATCTATACGCATATCGGTGCAATTTACTACTAAATAGATCAGTATAATTTGCAGAATATATCCGAGCCACCGAGTCAGATTTTACATTATATAATTAAAAGAAGTTTGAATATGGTTAGGCAATAAGTTTTTACTTCTATTCGTGATCCAGTCTGTTTGCAATTTCTACTTACCATAAACTTCTATTCGTGATCCAGTCTGTTTGCAATTTCTACTTACCATTACATACGGCTCAATAAAAGCATGTGCATTAGCAAAGGCTTTTATTTCAGATGGAAGACTGTCCAATATGCGAAAAGCCATTGACTGGTGCCTCACCGTACGTAAGACTGACAGATAAAGGTGTTGCAGGAATTAAACGAGCATGCAGCATAAGACAACATGTCATCCAGGTTGTCACAGGGCAAGCGATCCACACCAAGTGTAGAAGAGACTTTATTCACCCCAGGCATAGTAATTCAGGTGTAGACAATGAAACATCTTCTACAATTTTACCCTTTACAAGATGTAACAATGCATATTTTGATTTTAAGAATAATTGTGTGTTTTGTGGTAAAACCGCTAAATTGTCTAACCGGAAAAGAGGTCCTGAGGTGTATTCTGTTCGTACATTAGACTTCGAAAAGAACATTAAAGAGAAATGTGCAGAGAGGAAAGATTACTGGGGTGAACAAGTTCTTAGTAGACTGTCTTCAGTCATTGATTTACCTGCTGCCGAATCCGTCTATCACCAAGCTTGTAGTGTAAATTTTAGAACAAACAGGTCTGTTCCAAAATGTTATATGGATGGTGACATGGTTACAAAGAAGAAATGTTTAGGTAGGCCAGACAATGTTGATACATCAGAAGCATTTAAGTGTGTCATTGATTTCTTAGAAGACACTGCTGGGACTGTTATATCAATGAATGAACTTGCTAAAATAATGAAAGATAAATGCGGTGAAAGAGCGTTTAGTACTAAATACTGAAACAGAAACTATTAGACCAGTTTGGTGACATGATTTCTATAAGTACTGTAATGGGTAAGGAAGACCAAGTAACTTTGAAACAAACTGCATCTGTAATTATACAGAACTTTGCAAAAAGCAGCTGTAACATTTCACAGGAGGAACAGAAGCTAAAAATAATCAAAGCAGCAGGCAAGCTGATTAAAAACGACATTGCTATGATGCAAACAGATAGAACATTTTATCCTGCTTTTACTGATGTTGGGTCAGCAGCCAAAAACAAGCAATTCCTCCCTGAAAGTTTGCAGTTGCTTCTTGCAACATGTTTTAGTGGTAAGGAAACAGATATTAAACAAGCTTCAATCGGGCAAGCCATAGTTCAAGCATGTAGACCAAAAGCTGTTATAGCCCCTCTGCAAATAGGGTTAGGCGTTCAACTTCATCACCATTTTGGGTCTAGGTTTTTAATAGACCTACTGAGCAGTCTTGGGTTTACAGCTTCATATTCTGAAATTCTTAAGTTTGAAGCAAATGCAGCACATGCTCTCCAGACAAGTATACCGGGGTTCTTTCCTGGTAAGTTTCTACAGTTTGTTGCAGATAATGCTGACCATAACACCAGGACATTAGATGGCCATAACACATTTCATGGAATGGGAATCATCGCCTGTTCGACACCTGGCTCTAATGTAAGTCTGCCGGTGCCTAGGAATGACGTATCTGTTGATGATCTTGCTGCAAAAGTTAAGATTGATATAAAATATTTCAAGCCACCTGAATATGGGTCATCTAATGAAATGTACTTTAAGGACACTTCCCAGATTGAAGGAATGCTATGTGCAGAAAGGCTTAACCCAGGGCACTTTGACTCTTTTTATAAAATTGTTTGGCCACTTAGATCATCAAGACCTAGCTGGTCAGGATTTATGCAGCTGTATGACAGGTCTGACAGAGAACGACACTTAGATATGTCTACAGTCACATTTCTGCCTATGATCGATATGAACCCATCTGATCTTTCATGCATCTTCTCAACTTTGCACTTCGTTTCCGACCAGTCAAAGAAATATAATGTCACACCTGTACTTACGTTTGACCAGCCATTATTCCAGAAAGCAGTCGACGTTGTGAATAACTGTTGCCAAGATGACCCGTTGAAACGTATTGTAATTCGCCTTGGGGGATTTCACACAGAGATGAGTTTTCTTGGATGCATAGGTCACTTGATGTCAGGTTCAGGACTAGAAGATGTACTTCAAACTGTATATGCTTCAAATGCAGTTAGTCACATGATGACTGGAAAAGCTGTGACAAGGGCTGTTAGAGGTCATTTTCTAGTTGACACAGCCCTGCATACACTTTTAGTGTGCAAAGCATTTGATATCAATATACAAACCCAGTTGAGGAGCGGTGAAACAATAGATGAAGAACAACAGCCTTGTGAAAACCAGGGAGGAGAATGCCTAGACTTTAACCACAATGCCAAGCAGATAATAGATCCTGCACTTCTACCATCTGGGAAATCTGATATTTTCAACAAGGTGTCAGAATTATATGACAATATTTCAGAAAGAAACATTTCAAGAAACGATGTCTGCAAAAATAGTGACTTTATAGCAGTTCTACAAAAGCTCGAAGACATGAAGAGCAAACTAGCGAGAAACAGAACATCCTCTTTATGGATGCAATATATGGAGATGGTTTCTCTGCTTCAACAGTTTATCAGAGCAGAAAGAACTGGTGATTGGATAGGTCATTTAACTACACTGAATCAAATGCTGCCTTATTTTGCAGCATCTGGGCATAATCTCTACCTCAAATCAGCACACCTTTATCTACAGAGTATGATGCAGTTGGCAGATGAACACCCAGATGTTTATCATCATTTCATGTCTGGAAATCATTCAGTAAAGCGAAGTGATCAATACTGGACAAGTCTGTCTACAGATCTTGTAATTGAACAAGCGTTGATGTGATCACTCAAGACAACAGGAGGCTTAACAAGAGGAAGAGGACTCTCTGAGCAGCAAAGGACACTCTGGCTTTTATCAATGCCTGCAAACGCAGAAATGAACAACGCCATGCAAAAGTTTTCGAATACCGAGTATTCTACAAGTGACCAACATAGGGAGACAGGCCTGGCAAGGACAGCAAGAGATGACCAAGATACCAGACAGGTACTTCAATTTCTCACTGAACGCTCACCATTTGACGAAACAGACTGTTCTCTGAGGAACATTGAAACTGGAGTAACAGCAGACAAGAAAGTAAATGCTGAGAGAGCTAGAGAGATAGGCACAGAAATAGTTCGAGCTATGGTCGACAGAAGTGTATATCATCATACATTCAAACGATCAAAGCAAGTTGTGACAATGAATGACAAGATATCACTTAAGGCTACTGGAGAAACCTTCCAAATAGATCCCCAGTTATTATTTCAAAGACTTACGGCTGTAGCTGATAGATACGTTGATGACTTGTCAACAGTGTTCAAGTATGAACTATGCAGCATTCCATCGGCACTTTTTGACAACACTGGATTGCCAAGGGTTCCCCAGAAAGCTCTCCTTGCAGACGCTATATGGAAAGTAGGCGACTGTTCCATGTCATCCGAGCGGAATATTGATGAGACAAATTATTTCTATGTCTTAGATGGGGGGTCTTTGTTACAAAAGATCCCATGGCAAAGGAATGCAACATTTAGTTCCATCTGTCATCAGTATTTCATCTATATTGGTCAAAGGTATCGGAATGCAACAGTTGTATTTGACGGATACTCTAGTGGCCCATCTACCAAAGATATCACACATTACCGACGAAACAGAGGAACTGTTGACACACACGTCAAATTCTCATTGAGTACGCCATTTAGGTCCAAGAAGGATACATTTCTAAAGAATGTTGGCAACAAGCAGTCGTTCATAAAGCTCCTTGGTGACTTCCTTTTTGAAAGGGGAATACATGTCAAACATTCACCAGGTGATGCTGACAGTCTCATTGTGGAAACAGCCATCGAGACAGCTGAATCAGGAGAAACATTTGTTATAGGAGAAGACACAGATCTATTGATACTACTCCTTTACCATGTGAAAGAAGACTCAAATAAAGTATACTTCAGATCAGACACACGGAGGTCCTCAATTAAGTTTCACAAAATATGGGACATCCAAAAAACCCAATCAACATTAACAAGGCAAATATGCGAAGTCCTGCCATTCGTGCATGCCATATCAGGATGTGACACAACTTCAAGGATATTTGGTGTGGGCAAGTCTGCGGCACTACGCATACTCAGGAAAAGTCCCAAGTTTTAAAGAAGTTGCAAAGCGTTTCATGACTTGTACATCAAGGGAAGATGTTATTATTACTGGAGAAATTGCGGTTTGCCTGCTTATGGATGGTGGTTTAGGCGACAATCTAAATACACTGAGATTCCACAAGTTTGCAACACAGGTTATGACAAAAAGAAAATGTGTACAAGTCCATACTCTGCCCCCAACATCAGCTGCTACAGCCTTTCACAGTCTCCGTGTGTTTTACCAAACTAGTATCTGGACAGGAAACTCAATGTTGAAACCAGAAGAATGGGGATGGGAGTTAGTGGACAACATGTATCTGCCTGTAAAAACCACGCTTCCCCCAGCTCCTGAAAATCTGCTTACGGTTATTCGTTGCAACTGTAAATCAGAATGTGACAGTAAGCGATGCTCCTGCAGGAAACACGGTTTAGAGTGTTCAGCTGGGTGTGGAGCATGTCGCGGAGTAAGTTGCTCAAACTCCCAGACACTTTCAGAACTTGAAATTGAAGATGATTGAACCCAAGACTGAATTAGTCCCCATTACAAATACATACATGAATATTCAAAAGTTTCATTTTTAAGTTAGCAGTTAAACAAAAACAATTTTACTATTCAACTGAAAATGAAATTTCACATTGCATTAAATTTCTTCACTATAATGTAATAAGTACCACAGCGGATATCATACGATAACACTTTTAGTGGGATGATTGTTCGCCCAGAACGGATGGCTCCTGTAAAGTCATCTGTTCTGTATCAACACTGTTTGCTAAAGGACCATAGTGTAATGTCGTCTTCAGATTAAGAATTACTTGTTGTTTTCTGCAGGAGACACACGTTGTGTCATTGTCATTTCCATAGTTGTCTCTGCAAACTGTATAGACCCAGAGTATATGGCTCCAGCAAGAGGTATCTGCACTGTGTCTGCATACTTTGTCTCAAAGGACAAATGCATATGTAATACCATTGTAATATGTTGGCATATTATTTGAAGTGTTGTCTCTCTGCAAAATGTATGCTATAGGAGATGATATATGCAATGCCTGCGACTGGAGCTAGTAGAATATCATTTGATTGCATTTTACCTGAAGTATTGTCTATGTATTTAGGTGTAGTCACAGATTGTATGACTCTTACAAGAACTATCCGCCGCGTCTACACTGTTTGTTTCAATATAACAAAATTATATTTGGGACTGAGTTAGTATGAGTAAATGCTGTTGTACAGGTGTATGTATAATTTTATGCTCCCCCCCCCCCCCCCCCCCCCCCTTCACCATAACCCTCGATCTGATATTGCGTTTGCTCTGTCCATCCGTTTGTCTGTTTCTGTATCTATAATATGCTCATACTTAGCATGTATATTCCTTGTTACAAGACCTGTTCAAACATGCAAATAAAGTATTACCTTGTGACCTCTTCGTAGAATGGTCCTTAACCCTTAGCCTGTTAAGCGCGACCTCACTGACATTTACAAACAGCTTAAATCCAAATGAGACGCCGAGCAACTCGGCGTCTCATCAGGGCCCAAGCTGTGTGACACTCTGTCAAGAGTATCTCAAAAGCTTGAACGAATAAGAAGTGACGACGTCAAACAAATCGGAACTTAAGCAGGCATCATTTTCATAGCAGGCTAAGGGTTACGACAAAATTGACTATTCCTATCTGTATCCAACACATTCAAGTTGTCAAATTAAAATGTAGCTAGATTTGATTCATGTATTACATATTTAATGCTGAAATAATTTGAACTTTAAATACGTTTTGATAATATTGCAATTATATTGTCTAATGAAGTGGGTGGGGTATTTTGACCCCTGAAAAATTACAAATTATAATGAAAAAATTATTTTTTTGTCTTTTGTGAACACCATTATTGTAGTAAGCAATAATTACATATGTATATGAGTGAATAGGACCTAAAGTTAAGCTTTGAAATGTGTCATGTCCTTGAAATAATATGTGATGGAAAATCTTCACTTTGGTCACAGATTTTATAGTAACGGTCTTTGGGCACGATTTTTGTACATTTCCCCTTATGCAACAGTGTGCAACTTTTGGCTTGGCAAAATACACATATTAGTAATGTTAAAAACTGCAAAAACATTTCTGTTGCAATTAGTTCAAGGTTTGGTGGTAATTTCAGCTACGTTTACTAGCCTAATCTTCGATCTCTGTTTTATAATAAACAAATATTTAGGGCTGATCGACTATTGGGGCCAGTTTTGACTATTGCAATACTATTACTTTTGCGATACTATTGCTATTACTGGAAACTATTGCAATAGTTATTGCCAAGATTTGAAAACTTGTAAATGCAAATTTGCACAGTGAAAGATATAACTTTGTTGTAAATACACTTTACTAAAAAATGTTTGTGGAAATGATTTAAAATGAATTGGGCTTTGGGCTTGTGTTTTACAGCTTTTGAACAAACTTGACCTACGAGATGGTCGACGCCATCTTGAAAAAACAATGCCAATTATTTGAAAGTACTATCGAAACTATCGATAGAGCAACTATCGCAATAGTCTATCGTCAATTGGAAATAACTATCGATAGTGTAACTGGGATAGAGAACTATCACGATAGTTCGATAGTTTGATGTATTGTTACACCACTACAAATATTAGGTTCAACACAATCCTTTGAAGATGAAACTGCCATTAAGTGTATTTGATTTAACCTAAACTTAACCCTAAGAAGTACCTTTCTATGCAGGAAACCAGTAAAAGTAAATATTTTACAAACAGTAAAGACCCTGTTCTCTGAGGGTTTCTGAATCAGTCCTCAGATCAGGGTTTGGACTGTTTTCTTTAATACTTTCTAACAACAGCCTTAAAGACGATTTCGGTAGTAAGTTCTGCACAGCTGTTTGCCCAGAATACTCTCTACAAAGGAAACAACCGGTACCGGTATTCTGGATGACACTAATTTTGAACGACTTACTTCGACCAACATTTACAAACCTTAAATGTATCAACAATTTCGATTACACGAGAAAAATGCTAAAATATAATTAGCCAAAGTTGCTGCCAAACGTATAAAAACTTAAAATCAAACAGGATTGAAAATCCGGTACGGGAGTATATAATAAAGAAATTGGTAAGACGTCATAGCAATGTGACGTCAAAAGACGTCGCCCATTTTGGCGTAATTTTCATGGGAGATCACCACCACTAGGTGATAAATTGAGTAATTACTTTAACGAGGCATACTTTAAACAACAAAATATAAAAAAATAAAAAAAATTCTTGGAAGGAAACAAACTGCAGAAATCATCTTTAATATCAACATAAAACTATTCATTTTTCATAAGTGAACTAGAGACTGTGTCTGTCTTGCTATAGATATTTTGTCGTAGAGACATTGACTCAAGGTCAGCCTTTTGTCAATTTGACTGCAGTGTACGCCTTACAAAAATGGAAGCCTGAAAGTTTGTGCACCAAGACACAAAAGGGTTATCTTTCCCCGTGGATATGCATACTGAGCAAGTCATTTTATTGTGTTCATACTGCAACCAAGAAATGGCAAGAATTATGTTTAAGCTATTCTTGGCAAAACTAGCAGCTAACCTCTCGCTGGCATGTTTGCTATCTTTTTTGGTTTATAAATGATCTGCTGATAAAATTGGTTCATTTTTAGTACTTGCCAATTTTGTTGATTATCCAGAACGACAAATTCTTAATCTCACATTCTGATTCTTCTTAGTTTCCGAGCTTCCAAAAAACGATGTTAAACATCGCTGTTTTGCAGCCGACATTGTCTTATTAATAAATCTCACGGAAAATGACAACGAAAATCTACTAGGCGCTTTATCGGACTCGCTACATATTTAAACTGTATGAAAGCAAGCGTCTTATTTCAATATACAATGGGCAAGACTTAAAACACAAATGAATACAAGTTTGAACACCTTGCCGATTTTCGCACAATTGCTACTGAAGTCTAATTTGCACAGGTTCACGAAAACAATTTGAATGCGTCATGAAAAATGCAGTCTGTAATTAATGCGTCATACGTGATATAACTGCGTCAAAAACGCACAAAACGCGCTCTAGTGAAAACACTAATTATGCAATATCATGAATTTGAATGAAAATTTGCATTTAAAATGTTTTGTTTTAAAGTGATACAAGGTATAGAATTGAAGTACAGTCTGCAAGAACATAAATTGAGTATGCTTGTAGAATCTCTAGTTACTGCCAGGGAAGCTGATATGTCTCATTCATGATAAATTTCAGCTGAAGCGAAGCAAATACTGATTTCATCCCAACCACCTGCATCTGTACAGGCAATGGAAACATTCTCTCTGGATGTAAAAGTAGTTGATCATGACGATAACATATTGACATCCGGGGCAGATTCCTGTGCGTTTGTGGAATTAAGTGTACCCATACAGAAAGATGTGCAGGCATTCTGGGGATATGAAGTAAAGTGGAATATTCTCTATTACGAAAAGGTGAGTGGGAATTAAATTCATATTAACAGGGTTATATCAGACTTATCCCAAGTATAAAATCTGTCAAATTTGTCAATTTTGGCATCATAATAGAAGTATTTAATTAGGGCAGTAACGAATACACCAAGAGGCGAACACAGGGTGGCAAATACGAATAATTATTCACGAATATGAATACGTATACTTTAATGATAACTCACAACAATATTAGTCTGCTGAATAGATTATAGTACTTGCTTGATACTCAAAACAATATGGAATGTTACTGCTCAAAAGTAAAAAAAAAGAAAACAAAACACACTAGAGCTTTGGATTCAAATGACAGAAAATGTCAACACTTTTGGCAAACAATGACTAGAGATGACTATAGGAGTGGCAATATACATGGGCCAGCTAAAATACATGACCAGAACAGTTACCTAGGTATATGTACATGTAGATGTTGCAGGTGCTTAGTACTTTAAAGTGAAATATTCTATTTGAGGAGTACAAATAAGTCCACATTTTCTGGAAAAAATAAACTTATCTTCTAGCTTCTACCATCTATGTAACAAAAGTGTATTTCCTAACAAAATGAACCTCATCAAGATTTTGGTCCCGACAGCTGTACAATATATGGATTTAGTGAACAAAATTTTGTAGTCAGTAGTTGTCAGTACTTTCGTTTTTTTATTGCAAGTATAAGTGACGGTTTTAAGGATGATAGCCAATTAAATATTAAATTTGAAAACATCCCAATACCATGGTGGCATATTTTTCAAATACTTAACTTTGCATTCCATATCAAGTTTTTTGAAAACCAAAGTGTTTCCACACAGCCTACGTGTATTTTACAGGAGAATTTATTTCAACAGTGCTTGTTGCTGAACATGTTGTTTATGTAGACAAATTTTCGGATGTCATAAAATGGGAAATTCCCATATATAACATGGTTTGCACAGTCTTGAAAGACCCTAAATTTGGACGTGTGTCTTGAAAAGTCCCTAAATTTGAAGATGGGCTCTAAAAAGGCCATATATTTGTTGACACTGGCCCTAAAAATTAGATTTCCTGGCCATAATTTTCATTTCACACACAAAATAATTCAGGGATGAGAAATTTCCGCGGAATTCAGCGGATTTTGTTTCATCCGAGAACTTATTATTCGCATATATATTGGGCAACTTCATCTGGAACTATAGTTCGATCTATATTCCAAGTGATTTTGCGTTTATCACGTTAACAGTGATATTTCGGTTCAGCTAATCGAATAACGAGACTCTTGTCCTACAGCCAATCAAAACACTCGTATTATGCAGTGTTTGTTCAACATTCCAATATGGCGTCCATGTTATGAAGTTCTGTATCTGTACTGTCAATTAATCTGAATGTAAGACAAAAATGAGAAGCACAGGCAGAGATTACAAAAACAGTGTGAAAATAAGTTCTACACAAGATTGTTGGAGAAAGAAATGATGTTGACATTTGGTAAAGAAACAAGAAAAGTGATAATCGGCGACAATTTCGTGAAACTGAAAGTAAACCTTCTCGAGCGAGAGTTACTTGTGTAATACTGTAAACTTTGTACCAAACAAATGAATTAACGGAAAACGCGACTAGCCTTTCAAAGGTGTAATGTAAAAAGTTTCTTAAATCAATAGATCTTGGTGAGATGTGAGAGGGTGCATTGTGGTCACATGAGAAAGGTGAAAAACACAAAACAATCAATGTCATTCTAAGCAAAGAGGCATGGATTCGTTTAACTTTACTGTTCCTCCCCCACAAGAAAAGGAGAGACTTTTTTCTCACATAGTCAAATCCAATGCTCTTAGGAGTAAAGGCAAAAGAGAAAAGTGTTCTAAATACAAAGCTTGAAAGTAAGATCAGTGACAAGGTAACAGAGCTGAAAACAGTTTAGGTATAAGGTAGGTGTAAGTGTATTTCTTATTAGAAATGAGTTTTATTCAAAAACATGCCGTTAAGCTATGACAGTTTGAGACCCTAAATTTAGTGAATGGAGGCCCTAAAAAGGCCTTGATTTTGTGTTGGGGAAAGTCTGTATGAACCATGTATAACGCTAAAGCTTGTGTCATATTATTATAGTAAACTCGTTTCATAAACACAATGTGTAATGAACACTCATGTAAGATCCTCTATAAGTGTAGTAAGTTGAGATTAAACTGAGTTTTGAACCTTGGGGCTAAGTACCGAGTGCACAGAAAAATTGGTAGTTCAGCATAACTTACCAAACTACATTACTTCGGTGGTACGAAGGCCAGAAATGATTATGGAATTTCTTGAAGTATCAAGGAAAGATTTTGTGAATTCTCTCTAAAACTAAAAACTGGCTGTGACTTTGCGATATACTTTCTTTATAGCATAAATTTTTGTAAAATTTGTTTATTTTGTTTCAGATTCGAATGAGGGGTGCCAATGTTGTTCAGAAGGTAGCTAGTAGAAATTGGGTTTACAGAAATGTGTTGAATAATGGAGTAGCTACTTTTGATGGTATTCAGATTTATGATATAACAGCTGGTGTTCAACTGAATGCAACATGTATGATGCAGTCTTTTCCATATTCACGCAGACCAGATGACTACTCTGATTTTGCAGGCGTAGTAGATGAGTACACGGAAGATCTTGGCTATAAGTTTTACTACCAGAATATGAGCTATCCTTTGTCAAAAGCTGTGGCTTTGACAACTTCAATAGCAGTAACAGGTGAGTCAACTACTTTTTATGTCTTCAATAAAATTCTGATTGTCATTTTAGCATCCCAATCTTTGGTGTTGGTCTCTTAACTCTTTACTCCATAAATACACCTTACTATGCCTTTGCAAACAGTAGACCCAAATCAGATTTCTGATCAGGGTCTGCTCTGTCTGCTTATGAAATACTATAGATGTGATATGACATTTTCTACCAGGACAAAAACAGTCCTGTGTTGATGTGCCATTATAAAGAATGATCTAATTATTCATGATGTTATTTCTGAAATGGATATTCATGGAGTAAAGGTTTATATATGGAATTATAAATAATCACTATACGAGTATACTCCCCTTCTGAAAAATGTATTACTTTGCACATGTTGGTCCATTGTTTTGTATAGTACAATATTATTTCAGATCAAAATCATTAGGGCTGACTATTGGGGCCAGTTTCGACTATTGCAATACTATTGCTATTGCTGAAAGTACTTATAATTGCGATACTATTGCTATTGCTGGAAACTATTGCAATAGTTATCGCCAAGATTTGAAAACTTGTAAATGCAAATTTGCACAGTGTAAGATATAACTTTGCTGTAAATACTTACTAAAAATGTTTGTGGAAATGATTTAAAATGAATTGGGCCTTGCCACTTGTGTTTTACCGCTTTTGTTTTTAACAAACTCGATCTCCACGATGGTCGACGCCATCTTGAAAACACAATGCCACTTATATGAAAGAACTATCGATAGTCAGAGCAACTATCTCATTAGTCTATCGTCAATTGGAAATAACTATCGATAGTGTAATTGGGATAGAGAACTATCACGATAGTTTGATGTATTGTTACACCACTAAAAATCAATAACTCTTCAAAAACTTATACCTAGTCTCCATATTTGGTAAGGAGGTTGTCATGATAAAATGTGAGTGACCTTGTTGATTTTGAGGTCAGTATGTTAACCCTTCTCTTGCTGAATTTTAAAATAAATTTCTTCTTTTTTACCCTGTGACCCTGTCCTGTTGTGTAATTACATGTATCTTCACCGTCTACAATTATTTCCCTGTGCAATCACTACTGTGGAGTGCACTGGTTGCACAATCAACTTGTAAATAGTGCAGACCCTGATGAGACAGCTCCTGCAGGAGCTGTCTCATCTGCCCAGGTCATCACTATTTACAGGTAGGTATATTGACGTGAAAAGCAAGTATGACTGTTTTAACAAAAGAAAAAAATGAAGTTCATAATAAATATATTAATATGATACAGTACTAAGAACTTTTACTAGCTGTCATAAACTCTGAATCAGAAATATATTGAATACTGTAGATCTAGTTAGCAGTACAGAAAATCTGGACTGCAACATATGAAACAAACAGACTAGACCTTTATCAAGCCCCTATAGTATTTGAGTTTAAGTAGTGCCGTGGTGTGACTGCTGGTTACTTGATGTCAAAGTATTGTAGAATTGCGATAGTTTGTCATCCTGGAGAAACACAGGGATTGTTTTGTTTTGTTTTGTTTCTACATAAAGTTCACACATCATTTTCTCAGGGAGAAATCGCCGTACTTGGCAGCAAATGAACGTTACGATGAACTAACCTAACATCATTGACTTTTTCAGCAGTGATGTCCCTTTGCTTAGTGACATATATAGTTTTGCTCCAGATTTTTTTGCAATCAGTTATGTGATGGTCCATACATAACGCTCCAAATTACAATTTCTTTTTGGAATGCTCATTACAATTTTCACTGTAAAAAAAGGCTTCAGTACACGAGGATAGGAGGAATTTTACAAGTTCAGGTCTCGGTCTTGCCAAACATGTCAGTGGAATCATTCCTTACATTTACTACACTGTACCATTTCAGGATTCGAAGTAGATTCAATAGAGAAGTATTTCCGGTGTGGGTGTGTGGGTCTTAGCCTCTATCGGCTTATAGACCCTTGGGTGTGTGGGTCTTAGCCGCCGTCGGCTTAGACCTGTGGGTGTGTGTGAGTGGATAATGACAGTCTGAAATTATAAAATCAAACATAACATCAATCTAACAATTTAACAATAATTAACCCTTTAAACGTATTTTCACGCATTTGCAAACAAAGTAGACCTAGATCAGATAGCTCCTTTTATTGGAGCCATCTGATCAGGGTCTGCTCCGTTTGCACCCATTTCCAATATTCAGGTACTTGAAGATGGAATCTCCGACATACAGAACAGCCATTGCATCAAATTAATTATTCTTTTTCTGAAGGATAAGACTTTACTTAATAAATCAGGTGAATGGGTGTGTAAACAAGAATGGGAAATTGCGCAACCGATCATCGATTGTCTCCGATGTCAGGCTCAACAGATCAGTTATCGATTATAATCGATCATCGGAACAACACTAATGAGAATATGATTTTTAGCTCGTTTGTATCGAAGAAAAGTCAGAGTTATTCAATTGGGATCACTGGGTCGGCGGAGGCGGCATGCAAAAACTTTTATGTATCATTACTCGAAAAGTATAAGAGGTCAGTGTTTTTGGGGAAAAAAAAGTCCCCTCTTGCTGGAAGATAGTTAGAAATAGTTAATATCAATATATAATAATTCTGGAATAACTAAATGGATGTATTTGTGCTACTTATAGCTAAATTGGCCATATAAACATGCTAAGCTAATATTTTAACACAAATAGGTAGTACACCATTTAATGAAAACTCATTTTGGCTCGTCCGCGCTACAATTTTCCCCCAGCTATGGGCCCAGACCCCTTTCCCCCAGAACTAGGAAAAAACACTGGAGGTTTCAACATGAAACTTCATAGGTTAGTAGATCTCATTGAGGGGAAGGCCCCTACATAAGAACCATAACTCTTTGATTTCAAAATTATTGAGTTATGGCCCTTTTTCATTTTTTTTTAATTTAGCTAGACAAGTACCAAATCAGACAAGCGTTGGCGCTGCAGGCGGCTCTTGTTAAGTTAGTATGTTATTGAAAGTTTTATGTGATAAGTATAGTAATTATGAACAATATAATAATGAATACTTTGATGTTATCTTTTTCAGAACAGACTGCTACACAAATTGTGATTTTAAATAAAGCTGATATCAAGCCAAGCCATGTTTCGAACTTCCATATTACTGGAATTGTTGTGGAAATAAGAGATGCTTTGAATCAAAGAATTTACTCTGGACCTGACTCAGCCCTGGTAAGAATACCTCAGTACATAGTGAAAAGGAACTTTAAATTTGTTCCAATCAGAAGTCTTGTATGCTTAGGGCTGTTCCATTTAAATGTGTATTGAGACAGGAAGGCACTTTAAAAAACAGCTCTGCATGGATGTTTAGCTGCTAAAATGGTACAAATTGGTTTGTGCATTAGCAAAAAACTTCTATGGGTGGATGGCCGAATTTGAAAGTGCCTTCCTGCACCCACATACACATTTAAATGGAACAGCCCTTAGTAATAAATATGAAATGTGTATCACAATATAGGGTAGTTGGTCTGGCACAATGTTTCAGTTTAGTTTGAGTATGAGTACAAGCCATAATGTATCATTTAACCCCTTCCTGCACAGAAACACCTTTCCACGCTTTTGCAAAAGCTATCTAACCAGTCTGCTGTTTGCTTATGGAATATAAATCTGATTGAAAAGTTTCTGTCTAGACCGAAAATTCTCTTGTTCATATGAGATTGACAGTCATCTCATTAATTATATTCATCATAAGTTATGAATGCTTTCATAAATATTCAGTAGGGAAAGGATTGATTGGTTATGAGTTATGGCCATTTGTCAACATTTAACCAATATACATGTATATATATATATATACATATATCAGAGATTTGATTTTTCTGTTCAATAGCATGGAAACTCTTTGGTCAGTCCCAAACTTGGTCAGTGACAGGAGATGGACAAAGTCTCAGACAGAGTTTTATAACCAGCAATATTGCATTATTTAGTCATGAGTTATGACCCTTTGATTGTCAGAATTTCCAAAACTGATATGGCTGTTGCTTCCTCTTATTTCATATTAAGTATTGTTCACTACAACAGTATTATGTCTCCCCCAGTATACTGGGGAGACATTTTGTTTTTGTGCGTGGCGTCCGTCCGTCTGTCCGATTTTACTTTGTCTGTGCGGTTTCTCCAAAACCTTGGGTCGCATTTTCATGAAACTTCATAGGATTAATCCCCACCATGCCTAGTTGTGCAAGTTATCATATTCCTGTTCCGGTTCGATGATTTTCTGCAGAGTTATGTGTTACATGGAAATTTTTGTCCACGTGGTTTCTCCAAAATCCTTCTTCAGATTTTCTTGAAACTTCCTAGGATTGATCAGCACTATGTGTAGTTGCGCATATATTATTCCTGTTCCGGTTTGATGATTTTCTGCAGAGTTATGGGACTTTGCAATTTTTACATGGAAAATTTTGTCAGCGCAGTTTCTCCAAAAATTTGACATTTGATTAAAAAGGCCCTGATTTTGTGTTGGGAAAGTCTGTATGAACCATGCATTTGCTATTTAGTTGTAATCCTCAATTGGATTGACTGCACACTTGGAACACATGTATCTATAGCAATGACAGGGGTGAGAATTTTCCGCGATTCCGCGGATTTCGTTTCACTCAGGGCCGTTTTTGAGATCGATGTAAATCCGATGAGAAATTTGGAAAAGGGGGGGGGGGGGGGGGGGGATGGCGATTCATTCAGGAAATTATTATTCGCCGATATATTCTTTCACTATTCTAAGTAAATCCGCGTTAATAATGTTTATCACGTTAAAAGCGAGATTTCGGTTCAGCTAATCGAATAACGAGACTCTTGTCCTTCAGCCAATCAAAACGCTCGTATTATGCAGTGTTTGTTCAACATTTCCAATATGGCGTCCGTGATATGAAATTCTGTATCTGTACTGTCAATTAATCTGAATTTAGGACAAAACTGAGAAGCACAGACAGAGATTACGATAACAGTGTCAAAAATAAGTTCTACCCAAGATGACAAGAGAAAGAAATTACGTTGACATTTGGTAAAGAAACAAGAAAAGTAATAATTGGCGACGATTTCGTGAAACTGAAAGTAAAAAATTCTCGGACGAGGTGTCCTTGTGTAATACCGTAATCTTCGTTCCAAACAAATGAATTACGGAAAACGCGACTTCGTAGCATTCAAGAACCATTTGAAAATCATTAAACATGCCCAGTTATTGAAACAGCGGATTTCCAAACCTGTAATGTCAAGTATTCACCAGAAAGTTGTCTTTCAATATAGCTATTCATAGGTAATGTTAAAGGAACTGGTCAAGATGAATCGATTCAGGAAAGTTATATTTTGTTAAAATAAACCAGTTTAATGAATTAGAAAATGTTTTATTGACATAAAAAAGTAATGAGAATCAGTTTGAATGTGAACTTTGACTAAAAATTGTGACTGTAATATGTATAAAAAGGTGAACTTTGTCTAGAAAGTTAACTAATGTTAACTGTTACAATACCATGCCAACTTTAAATCAAATTTTGCATCTTTATCTGTGATCACTGAGTTCCATTTGATTTCATTTTTAAAACTTAAGTTTTAATTGCTTTTGTATTAATCTGGGAATGTTGAATTGATCCAATAATAAACTGAATGTAAATTGTATGGACATGTTCTACAACTGGTTTGTTTGAAATATAGCTCATCATGAATGACATACAACTCAAGTATAATTGTAAAAAACACATGAATGACAGACCGAAGTGTAAATGCAGGAGAAGGCTCCTGAAGTGCTCAGGAAAGCTATATTTCATTTTGCTTTGGGGGGCTTTGCCCCCCTGAACCCCCCACATGGGCGCTGCCCATGTCCTGCAAGGGGCCTAGGCAGCTCCCTTGACTTGACCCCTGCCAATTTTCCTCTTTTTTCACAAACAGTCATTCTCACCCCTGCAATGACTTTTTATACGCCCCAACGGCGGGCATATAGTAATCGCATCTTCCGTCCGTCTGTCTGTCCATCCGTCCGTCCCAAATCTCGTGTCCCTTCTATTACTTTTTATCTGTGAATATATTTCAAAATAACCTTTGAACAAATGTTCACCACACAAAGACAATGTGTCACGTTGAACTCCCTAGTCCATGGGTCAAAGGTCAATGTCATCCTTAAAAGTCAAAGGTCGGGGCATAGTGTTTCACAAACATCTTGTTTCTTCTAAAATTTGTGCTCCTTTGAACACTCATGTTTAGTTTAAGTTGTACAGCTTGCATTTTTACTTTTAGGAAATAAGTGTTTCCCTAACACCGAACACTGCCTGCCTTTCTAATGATGCCACATTCACGACATTTGATGGCCAAGGCGTATTTCCTGGTTCAGTATGTGCAGTTATAGATGATGTTACCTTGGCCTTTTCTGCAACAAGTGCCATAAGTAATGCTGCTCTTACAACTGACACAACAAATTCATTGGCGATTAAAAGTGAGTACCAGACAAAATTTACAGCAGAAAGAAATATCCCCTGAGGCTGTTATACAACAATCAACAAAGATGTAGGTTTGAGACGGGTGTATACTCTTATCAGGTTGTTAGTCGAACAGCTGATAACAGGTCTTTGCCAATTTGTCTGAAAGTGCATATAAATCAAAGTGATCTTTTGCAATTTTTCAATAGAATTGTCTTTTTTTTTTTATATACCTGAAGAGACATTATATAAGATGCATGGCAACATTCTTATTGTCCATCCAACTGTTAGCATGCTATGTGGAATTCATTCAGGCCAAATTCACAGCAGAAATTGACTGTTTCTGCTTCATAATTCTACCATGCTTTGTATCATTTTCAGCTTGTCTGTTTCGAACCGATCGACTTATTATTAATCGATTAAATCAGAAAGAACAAAATATATTATTCCATTATTGATTAGTGCTTACAAAAAAATTTAAGTAATTTTCACATGAAAGATAATATAGAGTGTCAAATGAGGTAATACTGGATTAACTATGTTTGTGTTGCCATGTTTCATTGTTTTGTTTAGTCAATTTTTTTGTACCATATATCTGGTTATTTCTGCGGCAACATATTATTTGCGGAATTTTGTGGATGGAATTTTGTGGATGTCGTAATATATGCGCAAAATATTCATGGGATTTTTCCTCCTAGTTGCCCCATAAATACTGTTGTATATTTTGGTTTGGATGACAAACTAACTGATATGAGTTCAATGTTATCAACAAATGATCAAAACATAATCCTGTTCAAACAGCAAAACGTTAGGCTTTTTATGCCCCCCAGATCAAATCTGGGGGGCATATTGTTTTTGCCCTGTCTGTTTGTTTGTTTGTCTGTTTGTTTGTCAGCAACTTTATCATTGGTCATAACTTTTGAGCCAGTACAGATAGAGACTTGATATTTGGTATGCATATGTATCTCATCAAGCCGCACATTTTGAGGGGTGAAATGTCAAGGTCAAGGTCATCCTTCAAGGTCAGAGGTCAAATATATGGGTCAAATCACCGACTTTAACATTGGCCATAACTTTTGGACCAGTAGAGATAGAGACTTGATATTTGGCATGCTTGTGTATCTCATGAAGCTGCACATTTTGAGGGGTGACATGTCAAGGTCAAGGTCATCCTTCAGGGTTAAAGGTCAACTTATCTGTTTTTATGCCCCCAAAGGCGGGCATATAGTAATCGCATTGTCCTTCCGTCTGTCCGTCCGTCCATCCGTCCGTCTGTCCTTCCGTCCCAAATTCGTGTCCAGTCTGTAACTTCTTCATCTATCAATGGATTTGAATATAACTTGCCACGAATGTTCACCAGACAGAGACGATGTGTCGCGTTCAACTCCCTGGTCTATGGGTCAAAGGTCAAGGTCACAGGGTACAATTAATTTGTCACAAATTTCGTGTCCGGTCTGTAACTTCTTCATCTATCAATGGATTTCAATATAACTTCCCACAAATGTTCACCACACAAAGACGATGTGTCGCGTTCAACTCCCAGGTCCATGGGTCAAAGGTCAAGGTCACAGGGTACAATTACTTTGTCACAAATTTAGTGTCCGGTCTGTAACTTCTTTATCTATCAATGGATTTCAATATAACTTGGCACAAATGTTCACCACACAAAGACGATGTGTCGCTTTCAACTCCCAGGTCCATAGGTCAAAGGTCAAGGTCACAGGGTACAATTACTTTGTCACAAATTTCGTGTCTGGTCTGTAACTTCTTTATATATCAATGGATTTCAATATGATTTGGCACAAATGTTCACCAGACAAAGATGATGTGTCGCTTTCAACTCCCTGGTCCATGGGTCAAAGGTCAAGGTCACAGGGTACAATTACTTTGTCACAAATTTTGTGTCCGGTCTGTAACATCTTTATCTATCAATGGATTTCAATATAACTTGGCACAGATGTTCACCAGACAAAGACGATGTGTCGCGTTCAGCTCCCTGGTCCATATGTCAAAGGTCAAGGTCACAGGGTACAATTACTTGTTTATCTGTGAATGGATTTCAAAGGAACCTGGCACAAATGTTCACCACACAAAGACGATGTGTCAACTCCCTGGTCCATGGGTCAAAGGTCAAGGTCACAGGGTACAATTTTTGGGGGCATTTGTCACGTGACTGTGACATCTCTTGTTTGGCTGTAACTTTAACGCAACTTTAACATTGGTCATAACTTTTGAGTCAGTACAGATAGAGACTTGATATTTGCCATGCATATGTATCTCATAAAGCCGCACATTTTGAGGTGTGACATGTAAAGGTCAAGGTCACCCTTAAAGGTCAGAGGTCAAACGTATGGGTCAAATCACCGACTTTAAAATTGGCCATAACTCTTGAACCAGTACATATAGAGACTTGATATTTGGCATACTTGTGTACAGCTGAACAGTTTGAGGGGTGACATGTCATGGTCATCCTTCAGGGTCAAAGGTCACCAACTTCAAATTGGCCATAACTTTTGAACCAATAGATATAGAGTCTTGATATTTGGTGTGCATGTGTATCTCATGAAGCTGCACATTTTGTGGGGTGACATGTCAAGGTCAAGGTCATCTTTTAGGGTCAAAGGTCACAGACTTTAACATTGGCCATATCTTTTGAACCAGTAGAGACACAGACTTGATAGTTTGTATATATGTGTTTCTCATTTGGCTGCACAGTTTGAGGGGTAATATGTCAAGGTCATCTTTGAAGGTCAAAGGTCATTAACATTGGCCATTACGTTTGAACTAGTAGATATACAGCCTTGATACTGGTATGCATGTGTTTCTCATGAAGCCGCACAGTTTGAGGGGTGACATGTCAAGGTCAAGGTTATCCTTCATGGTCAAAGGTCACCAACTTTTAACATTGGCCATAACTTTTGAACCATTAGAGATACAGACTTGATATTTGGTATGCATGTGTACCCCATGAAGCTGCACAGTTTGAGGGTCAAATATCATATTGAGGGGGCATAGTGTTTCACAAACACATCTTGTTACCATTATTTTTATATGATTTTTATACGCCCACCTAATAAAGGTGGTCGTATATTGTCGTGGCCCTGTCCGTCTGTTCGTTCGTTCGTTCGTTCGTCCGTCAACATTTTGTTTGTCCGCTGTTTTCTGGGAAAACTATTTGACAGATATTAATGAAACTTCACACAAATGTTTAATGCATCAAGATCTGAAGCTGAGATGATTCTGAGGTTCATTTGATTTTTTATTTCAGAGTTATGGCCCTTGTTTTAAAAAAAATGCATATAGTGTGTCCGCTGTTTTCTGGGAAAACTATTTAAGAGATATTAATCAAACTTCACACAAATATTTAATGCATCAATATCTGAATCTTAGTCGATTCTGAGGTTCATTTGATTTGTCGTTTCTGAGTTATGGCCCTTTTACTTAAGAATAGTGCAAATACATGCAAATAGTTTGTCCGCTGTTTTCTGGGAATACTATTTGACAGATATTAATGAAACTTCACACAAATGTTTAATGCATCAAGATCTGAAGCTGAGTTGATTCTGAGGTTCATTGGATTTTTCATTTCAGAGTTATGGCCCTTGTCCTTAAAAAATATGCAAATAGCTTGTCCGCTGTTTTCTGGAAAAACTATTTGACAGATATTAATGAAACTTCGCACAAATGTTTAATGCATCAAGATCTGAAGCTGAGTCAATTCTAAGATTCGTTTGATTTGTCGTTTCGGAGTTATGGCCCTTGTATTTAAAAAATAATGCAAATAGTTTGTCTGCCGTTTTATGAGAAAACTATTTGAGAGATATTAATGAAACTTCACACAAATGTTTAATGCATCAAGATCTGAAACTGAATTGAGTCTGAGGATCATTTGATTTTTCTTTTCAGAGTTATGGCCCTTGTCCTTAAAAAATAATGCAAATACATGCAAATAGTTTGTCCACTATTTTCTGGGAAAACTATTTGAGAGATATTAATGAAACTTCACAAAAAATGTTTAATGCATCAAGATCTGAAGCAGGGTTGATTCTGAGGTTTATTTGATTTTTCATTTCAGAGTTATGGCCCTTGTCCTAAAAAATATGCAAATAGTTTGTCCGCTGTTTTCTGGGAACACTATTTGACAGATATTCATGAAACTTCACACAAATGTTTAATGCATCAAGATCTGAAGCTGAGTCGATTCTCAGGTTCATTTGATTTGTCGTTTTGGAGTTATGGCCCTTTTACTTTAAAAATAGTGCAAATACATGCAAATAGTTTGTCCGCTGTTTTCTGGGAAAACTATTTGACAGATATTAATGAAACTTCACACAAATGTTTAATGCATCAAGATCTGAAGCTGAGTTGATTCTGAGGTTCATTGGATTTTTTATTTCAGAGTTATGGCCCTTGTCCTTAAAAAATATGCAAATAGCTTGTCCGCTGTTTTCTGGCAAAACTATTTGAGAGATAATAATGAAACTTCACACAAATGTTTAATGCATCAAGATCTGAAGCTGAGTCAATTCTAAGATTCATTTGATTTGTCGTTTCGGAGTTATGGCCCTTGTATTTAAAAAATAATGCAAATACATGCAAATAGTTTGTCTGCCGTTTTCTGAGAAAACTATTTGAGAGATATTAATGAAACTTCACACAAACTGAATTGATTCTGAGGATCATTTGATTTTTCTTTTCAGAGTTATGACCCTTGTCCTTAAAAAATAATGCAAATACATGCAAATAGTTTGTCCGCTGTTTTCTGGGAAAACTATTTGAGAGATATTGATGAAACTTCACAAAAATGTTTAATGCATCAAGATCTGAAACTGAATTGATTCTGAGGATCATTTGATTTTTCTTTTCAGAGTTATGGCCCTTGTCCTTAAAAAATAATGCAAATACATGCAAATAGTTTGTCCGTCCGCTGTTTTCTGGGAAAACTATTAGAGAGATATTAATGAAACTTCACAAAAATGTTTAATGCATCAAGACCTGAAGCTAAGTTGATTCTGAGGATCATTTGATTTGTTGTTTCGGAGTTATGGCCCTTGCACTTAAAAAAAATAATAATGCAAATCTATGCAAATATGTGGATGGCCATAACTTTTCATTTGAAATGATATTTACTTCAATTTTTATACGCCCACCTAATAAAGGTGGTCGTATATTGTCTTGGCCCTGTCCGTCCGTTCGTTCGTTCGTTCGTTCGTCCGTCAACATTTTGTTTGTCCGCTGTTTTCTGGGAAAACTATTTGACAGATATTAATGAAACTTCACACAAATGTTAAATGCATGAAGATCTGAAGCTGAGTTGATTCTGAGGTTCACTTGAATTTTCATTTCAGAGTTATGGCCCTTGTCCTTAAAAAATATGCAAATAGTTTGTCCGCTGTTTTCTGGGAAAACTGTTTGAGAGATATTTATGAAACTTTACACAAATGTTTAATGCATCAAGATCTGAAGCTGAGTCAATTCTGAGGTTCATTTGATTTGTCAGTTTGGAGTTATGGCCCTTTTACTTAAAAAATAATACAAATACATGCAAATAGTTTGTCCGCTGTTTTCTGGGAAAACTATTTGACAGATATTAATGAAACTTCACACAAATATTTAATGCATCAAGATCTGAAGCTGAGTCAATTCTGAGGTTCATTTGATTTGTCAGTGTGGAGTTATTGCCCTTTTACTTAAAAAATAATACAAATACATGCAAATAGTTTGTCCGCTGTTTTATGGGAAAACTATTTGACAGATATTAATGAAACTTCACACAAATATTTAATGCATCAAGATCTGAAGCTGAGTTGATTCTGAGGTTCATTTGATTTGTCGTTTTGGAGTTATGGCCCTTGTCCTTAAAAAATATGCAAATAGTTTGTCCGCTGTTTTCTGGGAAAACTGTTTGAGAGATATTAATGAAACTTCACACAAATGTTTAATGCATCAAATTCTGAAGCTGAGTCGATTCTAAGGTTCATTTGATATGTCGTTTCGGAGTTATGGCCCTTTTACATAAAAAATAATGCAAATACATGCAAATAGTTTGTCCGCTGTTTTCTGGGAAAACTATTTGACAGATATTAATGAAACTTCACACAAATGTTCAATGCATCAAGATCTGAAGCTGAGTCAATTCTGAGGTTCATTTGATTTGTCAGTTTGGAGTTATGGCCCTTTTACTTAAAAAATAATACAAATACATGCAAATAGTTTGTCCGCTGTTTTCTGGGAAAACTATTTGACAGATATTAATGAAACTTCACACAAATATTTAATGCATCAAGATCTGAAGCTGAGTTGATTCTGAGGTTCATTTGATTTGTCGTTTCGGAGTTATGGCCCTTGTCGTTAAAAAATATGCAAAAATGAGGATTAGCTGTAACTTTTTTATTTAATAAGATATTCACTTCATTTTTTTAAAAAATAGTGTCACCTTAATATGGAAATCAAGATCTGAAGCACAGATTAGAAAATGTCCACACTTATAAAGCATGTTGAATCAGAGAAAGTTTGCAAGTGGGCGTATTATGTACCGTATGCGGTACTCTTGTTTTATATGGTTACACCTTAATGTGAATTTTCACATATATTGCGGGGGGGGGTTTGATATGTCATTTCATTCTAAAGTTAAGGTCCTTGAACTTTTTTTGTTCGTTGCTTTGTTTATCGGTCAACTTTTAGTTTGTTGTTTTCTGGGAAAACTATTATAATGATATAAATGAAACGTAACACAAATGTTTTAAGCAAACAAAATTTGAAGCTGAGTTTATTTTGAGGTTCATTCAGTTTGTCTTTACAGAGTTATGGCCGTTGCACTTTACAAAAATCTGCAAAAATGAGGATTAGCTGTTAACTTTTGTATTTAATAAGATATTCACTTCATTTTTTTAAAAATAGTATCACCCTAATATGGAAATCAAGATCTGAAGCACAGATTAGAAAATGTCAACACTTATAAGGCATGTTGAATCGGAGAACGTTTGCAAGTGGGCGTATTATGTACCGTATGCGGTACTCTTGTTTGAGACTAACACTGAATCCATAGGCTGCTTAGTTATCGTATAGAAAAGTCCAGATAATCACATTTGTTAACAAAATGTTTTTCACTTTCGTTTTCGACTCGCGCAAGAGACTATGTGGTTTTGATATATAAATTAACCAATCAAATGACGCAAAAACCTTCACACCAGATGCCTTACCTGGGCAAGTAGCGACTCTCTTTGTGATTTGTATGCGGGAATCCCGCAAAAGCGCTTCCCAGTATAGACTCTGACCGGCGTGGTCAGTCTTGTAAAAACCAAAGTACCGGTATTTCCACACCATGTCATATTTTAAATAACCTATGCAACACCAGAATAAAATAGTTTCAGTGTAATTTACTTTCCCTAATTATTACTGATGGTGATGCATTGAGATTATTTTTTTCTTCGCCAACTTTTTGATTTCGAGGTAAGTTGAGGTAGGTAGGATAAGTTGACCCCCGATGGCCTTCCCAAGTATATATTATAGGAGGAACTAGTATTAGGGTGAGTGCTATAGAAAGGGGAAATACGGTATGTTCATGAATGGGAACAGATTAAAACAGTCTAGACAACAAGTCTGAGATTGTATGTTGTCTCTTCTGCTCCTTTACAGCTTACTTTATGAATATTCCTGGAGTAAAGGGTTCAAACTATGACTGATATGCAGAAGTTAGTGTAATTTTAGAATGACAGTTGCAGATATTTGTTACATGAATGACACAGAAAATCGGTTCTGCCTTCCCATGTCATATATATCCACACAAAGATAAAATGCATAAAAGAATTTCATATTTTTTATTTCATTATTTTAGAACAGATTCATCTTGCATCATTTCAAGATACCAGATTTTCATCTGCCTCCAACATGATTGGTAGTCACATGGATGCATTTTCACATTTTGCTGCAGAGGACATTAATAGTGGATATATCAACATTTTACCAGGTAAGAAACCAAGTGATAGGTGTAAAATCCTGTTTTGAAAAGCATTTGGGGTGAACTGATTATTAAATTCCGATGCATTTTATCATTTAATACAATAGTCTGTCGGAAGTTTCAGTCTATGTTCATTTTCTCAGTCACATTGTGTTGATCATACTGCAGTACAAATTGCACTCCAAAACCAAAATAATTCTGTTTTCAAAATACTCCTTTCCTTGTACTTGTTATGCACTTGTTAGACAGTGAATCCAGGGACCCAGGTCAATATCATTCATAGTAATATTTTACTTATTTATTAGATATCAATACTAATTCATTGAACAGAAAGTAAACATTTAAAAACTGTCCATCTTGAAACATTAACATGTTATCCTGTTCAATAAAAGATTGGGAATGGGATATATGACGAGACAGGTTAAAACGTTCTTTATTATTGCTTCATAGATAATGAAGTCTTAACATGGTTGGAAATAAACACAAGTGCTGGTTTTATAATAATTTAAATTATGGACTGATGTTTGGGGATGATGTAACAAACATTGAAAATGGGTTAAGCATTGCAAGTATACAGAGATACTGTCAGGGCGCGGGATGTGCGGGATCCCGCTTATCTTTGCCTCGGTCCCCCTTTTTTCTCAAAATGGTGAGGGCATTATCCCGCAGTCAAAATTATTGTCCCGCAAAAAATATTATCCAGTGCGTGAAAAATAAATCCAAACAGAAAGGTCTGTATCGGCATCGCAAATAGCACTGAAGTTGGAATATCCCAAATCCTATTTTTAGCGGTCTCGCATTCGATCAATAACTCCCTAGAGGGATACCTGTAATTGACAATTGACACTGGTTCCCGCATTTTGAAAAATCTATATTTAAATAACAAATGATGCGGGGAAAAGCCTATGTACACCATTTCCGGTTTACTTTCACGACATTTTGTGCACGCTGCAGACGACAGAAAAAATGTCTAGCAATAAAAGAGAAATAAGTGAGTTCTTTCGCCTCGTGGTGAGTTCATCTATGGAAACCTTGGAGATGCAAGCAGAAAATTAAAAAGCCTCCAGCTATTTCGGATTCGAAAAACGAACATGATGATGATCCTAAGAAAACGTCCAATCCGAAAGAAATGGAAGGACTACAAAATATCAGCTATCTTGTCTCAAATCATCGGCGAACAAAGTTTTGAAATATTCTTTTACTTAGTGTGTCGAAAGAAAGAAAACCACACGTTCACTTGTGCAAATGGATGCATTAACTACCGCACATCAACTCTAATAAGACAGACTGAGTCTGCCGATCACATAACATTGTCATTGAAAGTTAGTTGTTAAAAGTTTCAAACTTGGTGTCAGAATTAGATGAAAGGACCGAGGCATTGGTAAGTGCTATGAGAACAGCTTCCTATATTGCAATTGAAAATATTCCCACGGCAAAAGAATCTAGCTCTGTTCAAATCTTTTAGATGTTCGAAAATTCAATGGCTTGGATCAAAGTTTGAGAAAATGTCCATTATGTATAAGGGATATTTGAGAATTAATAGACATGTGTCTTTGTGTATTGAAAGTAAGAAAACTAGATCTAATATGTTTACTTACAAATGTAAATGGATGCATTAACTAGTAATAACTACTGCCCGTTAACTGCCCCCCCTCCCCTCCCCCAGTAGGTCCCCCACTTTTTTTTATTTGATGGGGGTTTCCCCCACCAAATTGAAATCCTGGCAGCATCTCTGAGTATAGTGGGTTGGGCATTATTTAATGTCTTGATATGTTTTGGTACTTATTAAATGTGCCAAGATCCATTATATAAACAATGAATGTGCATATTTAAGCTCCAGCATCTTGAAGAGTTCGTCACTAAGGAAATGTGATTTAAAGTCTGTAATATTGAAATCCTTTTCATATGACAACAAAATTAACACAGATAACTTCTTTGGAGAAAAAAACATGCATTCGAAACTAGGGGTGTAACAATACGCTGAAAACCGTATTGCAATATATTGCAATACGGAGAAACCGTATTGCAATATATTGCAATATATTGTGTAAGTATAGAACAATGATTGTCGTCATTTTAACTTTAATTTCTAACAAACAGTCAAACAGTGAAGCAAGAAACACACTCAGGGCCCAGATAAGAGGGAGTAAACTGGACAAATTAAACATTTTCTTACTCATTTCAACACAAAACTGTCTAGAAGAGACAATTGTAATCAGTACGATTCAGTAGTAACTAAGTAGTAACACCATAGAGTTTATTGCAAAAATAATGATTTAAGTTTTTGAAATACTCCCCTTATCTAGAGTCCTGAGTTACATAAACACCAACTGCTACTGTCACTGGACAGACTTAAAGACGAGTTAAAGTTACATGTTTTTCTTCAGAAATAAAAGCATGTCTACTTTTTCACTGCCCAATGCTGCCCTTTGGGCCGATACAATATCCCCTGCAGAGCTGAATACTCGTTCAGACGATACACTAGTGGCAGGGATACACAATAGCTTCCTTGCTAAGACAGCTAGATGTGGCAGTCTCCATGACTCCTCTTTCCACCACAATAAGGGGTTGCACTGAAGTGGTAATGTCTCTGATGCAAGATAGATAGCCATTTCCTCCATGATCATGTCTAGGGTGGATTTAGTGCCCTTCTCGGTCTTTGTCACAATCACATCCCCAAGTATGGATGCCAACCCAACCACTTGTTTCTTGTCATCTTGTGCTGCTGGTATAATGGAAATACAAAAAGCAACTTAGTGAAAAAGCAACTTAGTAATATTTTAAAGTTTTTCATGTGGAAAACAGTTATGAGACTACATGTTGATAATCTCATACCTCTTTTCATTTGAAAAAAAGATGTGGTACATTTTTATATTGATACAACTTACTTTTACTAAGTTCTAGCTGGGGAAGTGCTGGCTCTTCTTGGGCCTCTGGTTCGGTAGCCTGTGTGCCTGGTTCCTGTTTCACTCTGGTATGGCCCATACTAGCTGCAGCTGCTGCTACTCTAGTTGTAACAATTGATGCCTGCTCCTCGGACAGGAAGGTGGCTTTGAATCTTGGATCCAAAAGGGATGTGTCTTCTAGAAATCCTGATTACCAACATACCTGAAATATTAAACTGAATTAAACAAACTTGCTAAATTTGAACAACTTCCCTACAAGTGAAAAGACATCCCACACCCAACCCCCAAAAAGTTAGAAAATTACCTTTTTTTGTTGTGTTGAAAACAAAGCCCTAACATCCTTGTAACCAACTCACCATAAAAAGGAAACATTATCTTTAGAAGTCAAAAAAGTATTAAAATGTGAAAAAAATATATTTATTCATTTAATCATATTGAAGCTAAGAGTTACCTAGGTCTTAGATCACCAGCCATTGTAGATTTCATTTGTTTGATGATAGGCAGGTCTGTGTCAGCTTCAGACAGTTCTTTTTGCAGGAGTTTCTTCTGGACTGGCATGATGACTGAAGCTGTTGGGGTAGATTCTGAGCAAAGGGCTACTGACACGGCTCTAATTGGTTTCAATAAGGCTGTGATATGCTCTGCTACCCTGATGTCATCTTCATTCAAGGTTGACACATCCGAGTCTCTGAATTTCAGTTCTTTGCTGATCAATACGGCATAGACTGCAGGCTGAAGTTCCAGAAAACGTTCTAGCATATCTACTGCTGAATTCCACCGAGTGCAAACATCATGAATCAGCTTCACCTCACGGACACCCAGAAGCTTGGCTTTGTCTTTTAACAAGGCAGATGCAGTGGTGCTTCGGTGAAAGAAAGATACCACTCTTCTCACTCTACCTAATAATCTTGAGACTCCATTCAGTTTTAGACTTTTCTGCACAGCCAGGTTGAGAGTATGGGCATAACATGGAAGGTGTGGCTCACATCCAACTTGTTTTGCTGCCACAGTCATATTTGCAGCATTGTCAGTTACCAGAGGTGGGTTTTGTGGCAAACCCCACTCACAAATGGCCTGATTTATCACTTCTGCAATATTTGCACCTGTATGGCTAATTGGTAACGCCCTTGTCTGTAGCACATATGTTTTCATACACCAGTCATCATTGATGAAACTTGCAGTAATGGTAACGTAAGACTCTGTAGCTCTGCTAGTCCACCCATCAGTTGTTAGAGCAACAAACGAAATACTTGAAAGGTCAGCCTTAACTTTTAATTTCAACGTGTCATACATTGCTGGAATTGCTGTTTCTGAGAAGTATGTCTTTGAAGGAAGACTGTACTTAGGGTCTAATGTGCGAACAAGATCTTTGAATCCTTCATTGTTGACAATGCTGAAAGGCCTCAAGTCTTTGACTATGAATGTTGCTACCTTGTCTGTCAAAAGTTTATGCCTGTCTGAGGAAGGCTTATATGACTCCGATTTCTTCAAAACTGCAAAGAGTGTGGGCTGATCGTTAGAAAACTTAACTGTGGACGATGTTTC
This sequence comes from Azorinus chamasolen, assembly GCA_963576725.1. Taxonomy (NCBI): domain Eukaryota; kingdom Metazoa; phylum Mollusca; class Bivalvia; order Cardiida; family Solecurtidae; genus Azorinus; species Azorinus chamasolen. The sequence goes on from OY755249.1 coordinate 26,616,277, forward strand.
TGGTTTGGAATTAAATTGACTACTTTTAGTAGCTTGGTCATGTGCATACATCTTGTGGTGTCTCTCCAAATGCATCCGTAGGTTAGATGTACCACCGCAGCACTGCACTGATTTCATACAGTGGCGGCAGTACGCAACTTTGAAGGATAATTCGTTATTGCCACGCCTTCTCTTTAAAGAAAAGTGCTCCCATACCAAACTTTTACCCTTTGGATTTTTTACGAACTCGAATTCCTCTCCTTGAGCGTCTGCCATCGTGTTTACTATTTTAATCTTGTTCAACCAGACACTTGATTCGTTGCTTGTTAATTATTAAGAGCGTCTCGTTGAGCGAGATTAAACGGAAACGAAATACTTACTGTTACACCGGCTACGGGATAGGTATAAAACATCGGACTGCGTCTGCGCGCGGTTTCGAGAACACTTCCGCGAAAACAGAAGGTAAGTCTGTCCATTTTTTTTGCACGTTAAAATTAGGCAAAGAAACCGGTTTTACTGAATCTGAACCACGGTGCAATATTATTCAGCTCGAACCACGATATACCGGTACACCGGCGAATCGTTACACCCCTATTCGAAACATGTTTTGACATTTTCAAACCAGAACATATGAATATTTTTGTGAAACTATGTTTAGGCAAGCTGATCCTTAAATAAAGAATGTTTTTGTTTTTAACACAATTCCGACTGTTTTTGACACAATAGTTCAATGAAAAGTTTTCTACCATATTTCTTTCACATGAATGTTAATATATATTGAAATTGTGTGTATATTGCATTCTTTTGGTCAATGAAATATTTTAGACTATTTTTGTGTCACCTGCCGAAAGGTAGTGTGTCACTTAAGTTAGGGATCACTTTTCCATTATCTGTCTGTCCGTCACACTTTTTTTTTTTTGCTGTCATTTCTAGTAAACTAATCATTATAGAGCTTTCAAATTTCACATGTGTCTTCCTCTCATTGAGGACTTTTGATGTAACTAAGGTTCATCACTCTGCATACAATACTTTTGAATTATTCTCCTTTGTTATGATTTTAGCACTTCAGCATATAAGCAGTTTTTGTATCAGCTGCGAACAGGTGACAAATGTGTTCCTCCGAACACTCTATGAGTCTTGTTGTATAGGAGTGTTTATAATCGTCTGATTTGCCTCCTATGTAGATAACTGCCTCCATAGGGTATGAGATAAAATTAGATATGTTCAATATTATAGCTATAAATTAACTGTAGCATATAGAAAGAGAATATTGCTCAGAAGTCAGTTTAAACATAGTAACAACTATTAGTGAAGATCATATACAGCATTCATAGTTCTAACTTTATTTGACATACAATTTGTCCTTTAAGGTGTCATTTTATCTTACATACAATTTGTCCTTTAAGGTGTCGGTAATACCCTCCATTGCTCTACCTTTATATAGTCTGGTCAAACACCATCCTTTTAATAAAATTGTATTGATTCAAGTGAAATTTGGTTCATTTTATATTTTCAGACCATGAGCTTGTTCTGACTTCATACAATCATGAATCTTCAGCAAATAAAGTGCTTAAAATGATTGATGAAATAAAGACACAGGGAGAGGTATAATCCTTTACTCCATAAATACGCCTGTCTATGCCTTTAGGAGCTGTCTGATCAGGGTTTATTCTATTAATTTTGCTTATGATATATTGATATATATATTCTACAGTTTCTGTCTGGCCAGATATTCTTGTCATTGTGCTAAGCAGCTACATGTATTATAAACTAAATATTCCAATTAATATTTAAATCATGATGTCATTATTTCTAACATGAATATTCATTGAGTAAAGGGTGAAGCTGAGTCAGCTGACATGTTTTTTTGCACAACTTTAGAAAGATTTAAAAGGTGGAGGGATCGGGCATTTCAGATTTACTCTTGTCCGTCTTTTTTTGTGTCATGCATACATCCAGCCCTTACAGTCAATAATGATTCTATTTGATGATTGATGTTGCACACCTGGTTTATGTTCATGGTTAACATACTGTATGCAAGACAGCAACATTAGAGCTATAACCCTTGTTATAGGCCAACCCTTAGCAGCTAAGCTATACTGTTAGTGGGATCATCTTTCCAATGGACACATACCTTGTTTTATAACAAAGGCAGGTATAACTTAACTCGTTAGTACTTACTTGATATTAAGCAATTTACCAATATGGAATTTAATCAATTTACGGTTAGCCTTTTGTCAGTGCCCTTGGTTTGAATATTAATACAGCATTTTTTGTATACTTCTGTCAGTGTATTTTTAAGCCGCCGTTGACGATAGTCAGGGGGTATTATGTTTTGCACATGTCCGTCTGTCACGCTTTTAGGTGCAGTTGGTCGTCACTGTTTTTCAAGTGTTATAAGTCAGTAATTTCTACACTTATACACATGAAACTTCACATACACATCAATTACCATCTGCTATCATTTGGCACCCCACCCATGCTGCCCGCTAGCCCAAGGTCAAATGACTTGGAAATTTTACGTGGAGTTGGTTGTTACATTTACATGCAGTTTTTTGTCAGTTTTTTCATTGTCTTATATCTCCCTAACCACTGTAGCTATTGCCATGGAATTGCATATCGTCGACGCTCTTCTACAATGTCGTATGTCAATTTTGCTTGTTTTTGAGAAAAACGAAAAAAACATATTCATTTCTGTGTTTGTTAAGTTACGGTTCTCAAAATCGGCACACATCATAAGGAGACATTTTCACCTGTTTATGCACGTCACTCATGTGTCTGTGTCCCTTATGTTTCTGTGTCTGTGGCCCTTAAATTTTTTGTTCGGCAATATACGACCTTTAAGAACTTGAATATTGTTATTTAGAGGTATTATACGACGGATACAACATTTACGAATTTGAGAACTGACTTGCACCTTGTTATACGACAGCTTGGAATGTCAATGTTTCTTTCGAATTCTTAAAAATAAAAGATGATTATCGTACATTAATTACGCTGCTTTATCACAGAAGGCATATGTACCTTCAATTCCTACATTTAATTCGGAAAATATTAGTCTGAATGACATCACCACCTGAATTCGCAGCAGCTCTCCTCTACATACGACATTTTAGAAGAACAAAAATATTAACCAATAATTATACGATATAAAATCACGAGACATAACTTTGCCGCCTGATTGGCTACAAAAACTAGAGACTCACTAGACGATGCAGAATTTCCCGCTCTTTCAGATGAAACGAAAAAAGTTTTCTCGCCAGAACCGATATACGACATTTTAGAAGAACGTTGACGATATCCACATTTAACACCATCCATACTTTCATTGCACACCCAGCCCATCTGCCCGCAAGCCCAAGGTGTCAAATGACTTGGAAATTGTATGTGCAGCTAGGCAAGCACCTACACAGGGGCATCACTGTCTAGTTTAGGATTGATTTAAGAATATGACATAAAGATTCTAATTTGTAAATGCATGGGTCATATTTTAAGTGTAAAAGATCCTTGAATTGTTACTGTAAAACTTTATTTTTGTGTGTTTTTAATTTCTTGTTGCATGAAAAAGATTTATGATTACCTACAGGTGGCTTTCTTTTTTGATAGGATGACCCTAGCAAAAAGGTTCAGGCTATTATTGGTATGGGTAAAAATGACTTGACACAAAAAGCTCAACCACAACTTTCAGTACATCAAATCCCTCAAATGGGGGTAGGAGAAGATTTGTACGACTTTGGAAATAAGGTAAGAAATGGGTTGCAAGTATTTAATTTTATGATGCATGGCATCTGTCAGCAGTTTGATTTCTGCTCAACAACTCTATCAATTCACAGACCTGTATTCACATACTTTCATGCAAATGGTAACCCTAACCTGGAGATGTGCTGCACATATGACTCAGGCCAATGTTTTAACCCTTTCTGTTAAATATATATTTTATATATTGGTAAGACTCCAATCGAGGGCCGATTTGAAAATCATGGGCCGTTTGCTTCCAAATCGTGGGCCTATTTATAACCCACAAAAAACACATCCTACCTGACAAAATACATAGATCACAAATTTGATATAAATCTAAATGCCCCCAGCAAAGTAAAGGCATTTCATGCTCATTAAAAACTGCAAATAGATCTAAAATTTTAAAAATATAGATCTATATAGACTGGCGAAGTTAAAGAAAATAAAATGTCCAAATAATGGTGGCCAGCGCGAAATGATATGACGTCAAAACGGATGACGTGCATAAATGACGTCATATTTTTTAACTGTAGACGTTGGAGTGAAAGGAGATCTAGTTCAGAACCGGAGACAACCGATGTCAAAAGATCCGAACCCCAATTGATTCTGGAAAGAGATGGATTTTATAACAGAAGTTTCATGATTGAAGGTTTAAAATCCTATGGGAGCTAAAGCGCCTTTCAAGATTTCAGAAAACAGCCCACAATTTTCTAATCGGCCCTCGATCTAGGACCAACCCACAATTTGAGTCTTACATATTTAGTCCAATTTTCAGTACCTTCTGAATTTTCATGGCCAAAATAATTATTATGAGATATGGCAGGTGTACAGTAACACTAGCCATTTTAGAAATTAAAGAAACGGGTCTATCGGATTCCATTAGGAAACAGCAGACCCTGATCAGATGGCTCCTATAGAAACCATCTGATATGGGTCTTCTCTGTTCTCCTCAAATGCTTGAAAAGTCGTTCATATGAGGGAAAGGGTTAAGAGGTCAAGAGCATGACAGGTTGATAGAACTCTACTGTCTGCTCCATAACTGCACCATGACGTCTGACTTTCAAATTAATTCATGTTACGCTATGAACTTATCTATAACAAGATGTGCCCCACAAATGACCTAGACCAATGTCATTAAGGTCAAGGCCATAACAGGTTGATGAACTCTTTCATGTCCATCTGTTAACAGTTTTGTTTCCTCTCTTTAACTTCACCATGCTTTGAATTTTACATAATTTCTTAGAATATCAACTATAACTTTAAGGTGTGCTGTGCAATTAACTGGGACCAAAATATCCAAGGTCAATGTCACAACAAACGTTGATAGAACTTTTCTGTCTATCCGGGTTCTTAGAGCCATAAATCATCATGCTCTGTTTGAATTTGAAATAAGTTTACACAAATATTAACTGCAAAGGCAAAGGTCAAAACAAGTTGATTAAACTGCTGTCCGATTCTTAACCCCAACATGCCTTGTCTGATAGTGAAATAATTTAACATTAACCTGGAGGGATGTCCAGCATATCATGATCAGGTTGGTATTATTTTGCTGTGATTTCCTTTGACACCATAACTCTGCTATGCTTTGTCAGATTTTAAAATTTCTTTCCATAAATATATGTGAACCATAATTTGTGGATAATCCTGGTTGATATCTTCAAAGCCAAAGGTACAACAAAGGTTGATTTAAGTATATTACTGCAGTTTTTGTGTCACCTGCCGAGAGGCAGTGTGTCACTTAGGGATCACTTTTCCCTCGTCTGTCTGTTTGTCCGTCACACTTTCTCTTTTTGGCTGTCATAACTAATCATTATAGAGCTTTCAAATTTCACACATGGAACACATGTGTTCCTCCGAACACTCTTGTATTTTTTCATAATTATAGTTCTTCCATTGCTTTATGTGCCAGAAGGGAAGATTATGTTATGGTGTATACTGTATAGCATCTGTCAGGCTCGTTGAATATGACCTTGACTGAAATCATTGAGGTCAAGATCACCCCGAGGTTAATACTAAATTGGTGGTATTTTTTAAAGGTTGATATTAATATATATATAACTAACTATTGAGTTTTGTTTTCATTCATCTACCATGCAATTTGTGTTATTTTGTACATGAACTCCATGTCCTAACATATATTATCAAGCTTTTAAGCTCTCTTTAATTATGCCTGCCCGCTCCCCTTTAGGTGACATGGGCATTAAGTTTTATCCTTGTCCGTCCCGTACGTACGTCCGAAATTTTCGTCGAGGATTTTCTTGGCTTGTGTAAGGTGGAATGTTTTGAAATTTGGTCTGAAACATTACCATAGTGAGTTGTATTGTGTCTCTTCAGGTCTGTTGTCCATCTACTTCCTGTTTGCCGACACTTTGATTGAATTTTGGTGACTTTTTAATGACAAAATTTTTCGTCAACGATTTCTTTGCTTGTGTAAGCTGCAATGATTTGATATTTGGTCTGAAGCTTAATCATAGTAAGATGTATAGTGTCTCCCCTTTTCAGGTCTGTCATTTGTCTACTTCCTGTTTGCGGCGGGGGCATCCGTGTCCCATTGACACATTTTCTTTCATTTTTTCTTGCCTTGAAGGGAACATTAATTCAAGCTGGAAAAATTTGTTTCACATGAAATGAAATCTGTTCACACTATAAATATGAGTACCTGCGAAAGTCGAAGGGGACTTAGGTTTTTTTTGTTGCGTCCGTCAGTACGTCCATCCGTCTGTCATTCTGCAATCAGTTGTCCAGACTCTTTGTAAGTTGTTTGAGATACCAACTTTACATTTGGTATAAAGCTAAATCTAGATCAGATCTAGATCTAAATCTACAGCTTAATTTCGAATCTCAGTCTGGTAGAGTTATGGCCCTTGGACTTTTTATGGTCCCGCCTTTAGGCGACGGGGGCATTAAGTTTTACCCTTGTCTGCCCCGTACGTACATACATACGTCCGTACAAAATTTTTGTAAAGGATTTCTTGGCTTGTGTAAGGTTGAATGATTTGATATTTGGTCTGAAGCATTATCATAGTGAGTTGTAACGTGTCTCCCCTTTTCAGGTCTGTCGTTTATCTACTTCCTGTTTGCTTGTGGGGCATCCGTGACCCATGGACACATTTTCTTTTATTTTGTCAAATTTTCAGCTTTCCGGACTTATTTTCGTCAACTTTATATTTGGTATAAAGCTAAATCTAGAGTTTTAGTTTAGCTTAAGTTTGAATCTCAGTGTGGTAGAATTATTATTGGCCACTAGAGTTATGGCCCTTTGACTTGACAGTTTTCATCAAAATTTTAATTATGTCTCCCCCCATATTTATATGGGGGAGACATATTGTTTTCGTGAGAGTTGTCTGTCTGTCCGTCTGTCTGTCTGTCCGTCTGTCCGTCTGTCTGTCACACTTTTTGTCCGGACGATAACTTCAATATGCCTGATGCCAGTTGATTGAAACTTCATATATAGAAAGAGCATAATGAGAGGAAGTGTCATGCACAAGGTCCATAACTCTGGCTTTACTAATATTGGAGTTATTGCCCTTTGTAAAAAAAAAAATCACACTTTTTTGTCCGGACGATAACTCCTATATGGCTCATACCATTGGATTGAAACTTCATATATGGAAAGATCATGACAAGAGGAAGTGTCATGCACAAGGTCCATAACTCTGGCTTCACTAATATTGGAGTTATTGCCCTTTGTAAAAAATATCATAATTTTTTGTCCAGACAATAACTTCAATATGCCTGATGCCAGTTAATTGAAACTTCATATATGGAAAGAGCATAATGAGAGGAAGTGTCATGCACAAGGTCCATAACTCTGGCTTCACTAATATTGGAGTTATTGCCCTTTGTAAAAAATATCATAATTTTTTGTCCGGACAATAACTTCAATATGCCTGATGCCATTGGATTGAAACTTCATATATGGAAAGATCATAACGAGAGGAAGTGTCATACAGAAGGAAAATAACTCGGGCTTCACTAATATAGGAGTTATTGCCCTTTGTAAAAAAATCACACTTTTTTGTCCGGACGATAACTTCTATATGGCTCATGCCATTGGATTGAAACTTCATATATGGAAAGATCATAACAAGAGGAAGTGTCATGCACAAGGTCCATAACTCTGGCTTCACTAATATTGGAGTTATTGCCCTGTGTAAAAAAAATCACACTTTTTTGTCCGGACGATAACTTCTATATGGCTTATGCCATTGGATTGAAACTTCATATATGGAACGATCATAACGAGAGGAAGTGTCGTGCACAAGGTCCATAACTCTGGCTTCACTAATATTGGAGTTATTGCCCTTGTAAAAAAACAACAGATTTTTGTCCGGATGATTACTCCTATGTGACACATGCCATTGGAGTGAAACTTCATACATGGAACGATCATAATAAGAGAAAGTGTCATGCATAAGATCCTTAACTCGAGCTTCAATAAATTTAGAGTTATTGCCCCATGTACATTTGTTTAATTCTTTCTTGTCCGGACGATAACTCCTACATGGCTCTTGCCATCGTATTGAAACTTCATACATGGAAAGAGCATGATGAGAGAAAGTGTCATGAACAAGGGCCATAATTCTGGCTTCAATTCTTTTGGAGTTATTGCCCTTTGTTACATTTTTTGGCCGATCAATAACTCCTGTTCGACTGATGCTATTGGAATGACATTTTATTTTTGGAAAGAGCATGATGAAAGTAAGTGTCATGCACAAGGGCCATAAATCTGGTATCAGTATTTTTGGAGTTATTAGCTGTTATCATTTTCTTCTTGAAAAATGTAGTGTGGAAAACGCATAATGAGGGGAAGTATCATTCATCAAGACCATAACATTTTTAGTGATTTCCCTGTACATATTGTTTTTATTAGAGGGGAGACATCCGTTTTTTTGACAAAAACCTCTAGTTGTCCCTACTTTATTGGAAGTGACTCGAGATAGCAACTTTATAATTGTTATAAAGCTAAATGTAGATGAGTTATAGCCTTAAGTAACTCTATGGTTGGCAGAAAGCTAATTCTAGATGAGTTACAGCTTACATGTGTAAGTTGGAATCTCAGTCTAGTTGAATATAATTTTTGTGAGAGTTATGGTCCTTGAACTTGAATTTTTTATGATAACTCTTTTATGAATGTTAACAGAGATTTTGACTTTAATACAATATTTGGTAAAAAAATATCTCTTAAATATAAAAAAGGGATAGTGTTAACAGTTATGAAATTTATTACTTATGTTTATAAGTTTTGATTGAATATTATATGTCATAAGTGATATATTTGAATCAGTAAGTATGATATACAGAATTCTGTATGAATGTACAGCACATTAAATTGGACACAAAGAGTTTAGCTGGTAGGGGACTGTGGCATTGCTCTCAATGCTCCTGTAACTTGTTAACTCTCTAAATATATTTTTTAAGTAGTCAAGCATGTTGACAGGTCTTGTTTATTAAATTATTCTTAAACCCCTTCAACAATGAATTTTCAGGATGGATAAGCCCATCAGTGTTTAACTTTAGAGTCCATTGTGTATGAAAAGCTTAAATTTTCTAGGGAGTTTTTACTGACAAACTGCAGATCCTGATCAGAGGGCTTCTCTAGGAACACAATGATTTAAGTCTACACTGTTTCCAAATGCCAGTGCATTTATATATTCAAAGGGTTAATGTAGATTTTGTCTGTGAGCCGCAAAGGCTAGACATGCTTCCCATGGTCATATATATATATTTATGATATCAATTTTGCTTGAAAATTACCTTGAATTCTTTTTCAGGCTTTATACCCATATTACAGTAGAGTCAGCTGGGAGCAAGGTTCTATGCTTCACAGTATTATGTTGGCATTCAAAACAAGAAAATGGAATAGAATTGTAAGTATCTAAACATTATTGTCACTGACAACAGTGGTGCACTGCCAAAAGCAGGACTGACAACCCATTTAGACATTACAAAAATGACATGTTTGTAAACTTGATCATGCCAACTTAAAAATTGGCCTTTCAAAGGAAACAATATGTTTTATATTTGCAGATTTACTCATAATTATTGTCTCCCCCTATATTTATATGGGGGAGACATATTGTTTTCATGAGAGTTGTCTATCTGTCTATCACACTTTTTTGTCCGGACGATAACTTCAATATGCTTGATGCCAGTTGGTTGAAACTTCATATATGGAAAGAGCATAATGAGAGGAAGTGTCGTGTACAAGGTCCATAACTCTGGCTTCACTGATATTGGAGTTATTGCCCCTTGTAAATTTTATGCCCCCAAAGCTAGGCTTTGGGGCATATAGCGATTGAACCATCCGTTAGTCTGTGTTTGTGTTAGTGTGCACAGATTTTGCTTGTCCGGAGCATATCCCCTACACAACTTTGGCTAGGATCACCAAATATGGTGTGTGAGTACATCTTGGGATGGGGGAGTGTTGCATACTATTTATAGATCAATGTGACCTTGACCTTGGGCTAGGATCACCAAATATGGTGTGTGAGTTCATCTTGAGATGGCGGAGTTCCGTGTACTATGTTTAGATCAAGGTGACCTTAAAATTTGCTCTCATTTACAAAAAAGCTTTCCACAGCATATCTCCTACACTACTTCAGCTAGGATCACCAAGTATGGTGTGTGTGTACATCTTGGGATGGTGGAGTGTCCCATACTATTTATAGGTCAATGTGACGTTGACCTTGGGCTTCGTTTACAAAAAAACTTGTCCAGAGCATACCTCTTGAATGGAATAAGCTAGGATCACCAAATATGGTGGGTGAGTTCATCTTGAAATGGCGGCGTGTCACATACTATTTTTACATCAATTTGACTGGCCTTGACCTTTGACCTCACTTTGACAATAAAGCTTGTCCGCAGCATATCTCCTACACTACTTCAGCTAGAATCGCCAAATATGGTGTGTGAGTACATATTAGGATGGCGGAGTGTCGCATACTATTTATAGGTCAATGTGAGCTTGACCTTTGACCTCATTTACAAAAAAAGCTTGTCCGGAGGATGTCTCCTCCATTACCTCAACTAGGATTACCAAATATTGTGTGGGTACATCTTGGGATGGCAGCGTGTCGCATACTATTTATAGGTCACTGTGACCTTGGGCTTCATTTACAAAAGAAATCTGTCCGTAGCATACCTCCATTACTGATCAGTTAGGATCACCAAATATGACATGTGAGTTCATCTTTGGATGGCGGAGTGTTGCAAACTATTTTAAGGTCAATGTGACCTTGACCCTGACCTCATTTACAAGGAGCATATCTCATACACTACTTCAGCTAAGATCACCAAATATGGTATGTGAGTACATCTTGGGATGGCAGCAGAGTGTCATGTAATACTATTTATTGGTCAATGTGACCTTGACCTTTGGGCTTCATTTACAAAAAAACAGCTTAATCTTACATCCTATACTGAATCAGCTAGGATCACCAAATGTGGTGAGTGTCTTGGGATCAATACTAGTTATAGGTCAATGTGACCTTGACCTTTTACCTTATTTTATGGAAAAAATGCTTGTACGGAGCATATCACCAACACTACTTATAGCTAGGATCACCAAATATGGTGTGTGAGTACATCTTGGGATAGCAGAGTGTCATGTACGATTTATAGACCTTAACCTCAGGCTTCATTTACAAAAAAGCTTGTCCACAGCATATTCCTACACCGAATCAGCTAGGATCACTAAATATGGTGTGTGAGTTCATCTTCTGATTGCAGAATGTTGCATTCTTCTTGTAGGTCATGTGGCCATGACCTTGACCTCAAATACAAAAAACAGCTTGTCATTTTGGGTAATTGAGTTCAAATTGTGGTGTTACTATGCAATCTTTACTTTCATTTTGCAGTTGCATATGCAGGCCTACTTACAAAAACGCATTTTATTGTCAGTGCTTTGCTTTTGGTGCATTTGTCATACTGTGAAGCATTTCTTGTTTCATATTTTTTTGTCCAATTTTTTTGACAATAACTCCTATATGGCTCCTTGTAAATTTGTTCACATTTTTTTGTCTGGACGATAACTCCTATATGGCTCTTGCCATCGGATTGAAACTTCATAAATGGAAAGATCATGATGAAAGGAAGTGTCATGCCTAAGGTCCACAACTCTGGCTTCACTAATATATTGGAGTAATTCCCCCTTGTAAATTTTTTCTCACTTTTTTGTCCAGACAATAACTCCTATGTGGCTCAGGCCATTGGATTGAAACGTCATACATGAAAAGGTCATGATAAGAGGAAAAGTCATGCTCAAGGTCCATAACTCTGGCTTCACTAATATTGGAGTTATTCAGTTTTACCCCTTGTACATTTGAATCAAACTTTTTTGTCTGGACAATAACTACATTGCTCATGCCATTGTATTGAAACATCATACATGGAAAGAGCATGATGTGAGAAAGTGTCATGAACAAGGGCCATAATTCTGGGTTCATTATTTTTGGAGTTATTGCCGTTTGTTACATTTTTTGTCCGATCAATAACTCCTATTCTACTGATACTATTGAAATATTTCATTTATGGAAAGGGCATAATGAAAAAGTGTCATGCACAAGAGTTATTAGCTGTTATCATTTTTATTATGCCCCCAACTTTAGGCTACGGGGGCATTAAGTTTTACTCTTGTCCATCCATCCGTACGTCCAAAATTTTCGTCAAGCATTTCTTGGCTTGTGTAAGATGGAATGATTTGATATTTGGTCTGAAGCATTATCATAGTGAGTTGTAACGTTCCTCCCATTTTGAGGTCTGTTGAGTCAGTGTTGACCATCTACTTCCTGTTTGCCGACACTGATTGAATTTTGATGATTGTTTAATGATAAAAAATTTCGTCAAAGATTTCTTTGTAAGATGCAATGATTTGATATTTGGTCTGAAGCATAATCATAGTGAGTTGTACCGTGTCTCCCCTTTTCATGTCTGTTGTTCATCTACTTCCTGTTGCAGGCGGGGGCATCCGTGTCTCATGGACGCATTTTCTTTTATTTTCTGTAATAATGTAGTAAGGAAAGTGCATAATGAGGCGAAGTATCATTCAAGTCCATTACTATGGTAGCAAAACTACAGTACAGATCTCGCGGAACTTTCGCAAAACGCGATTTTGACCTTTCGCGGGAAGAAAAAATCACGAGAACCCATCGCATTTGACATCGCGTTTTTAATATGCGACGGGTCACGGTGATTTCGATTAACGCTATGATGCATCGCGATTGTAACTTACCTGAGCTTTTGCTCTTTAAATAATGAGTTGTCAGCTTCAACACTACACAGAACATGTACAAGCACTACTCGCAACCTAGCTTTATTAATGATAAAACAATGTTTAGTATCGAAAGACTAACTGTGAAGTTTCGTCCTCAAACCATTTCACACATAAGACCAAGCGCATTATATCAAGGTTTCCCTAATTACTGACAAGAATCCCGACTCCCCAGAAAAAATATACCAACGTTCAAATAAACAAACAAAACAATCAAACAGGCTCACCTCCGTTATCCTGAATTATCCAAATCCACTCCAAGTATGAATTTAATGTAACTTTGATAAGCTTGAAGCACGCAATATACGCCGTGTGTTTTTCAACGCGTGTTGCCATTTTCACGATTTGAAAGTATTGAACACGATTTCTTACTCTTACCCTCATATAAACGTGTGTTCACGCATTTGCAGACCCAGAGTAGACCCAGATCATAAGGTACCTTTAATAGGAGGCGTCTGATCAGGGTCTGCTCAGTTTGCTTATGGAATTTGATAAAATATGTTTATTTACTTTCTAAAATGGCTACATTGATCCACCTTCCATATTTCATAATCATTATATCTTTTTTTGTCCATGAACGACCAATAGAGAAACTTGTAATAAACATACAGGGGAATGGTTAAATTTAACGTGTGCTGGACTTGTGTAGGAAGGAGCTTTATGCAAATTAAGGGAAAGGGGACCTCTGCAGAAATTAGCTTTATTCAAATTAGGTTATGGCAGGACCCTGGTTGGCTCACAGGGCTGCTGTGTTAATATCCTCCCAGAGTGAACACCTGCATTACCGTAAAGTCTCCAACCAGTTAAAATTTGAAACCTTTATTTATGCATTTAAATCGGCGAAATTTTACATAAAAAAAACACATGGAAGTTTAGAAAAAAGTTATTGGGGCACACATATGGGGGTAAAAAAGGGAAACAATTTTTTTTAGCCTTTTATAGACGCCTCATTGAAAATGTTACAGCCTAGGGGTTAATAGGGGAATTATGGTACATGTAATGGAATAATTTGTATTTCGGTACCGATCTAAGACATCAAAGATTTCTCTTAGAGAAGTAAAAAAATTACTTGAAATTTGATCAAAGTAACAAACAAATGCCGCAAAACCGGTAGAGTAAAGACAGTGCAAATTTAAAACACAGCCGACCCCTTTGAACTTGTAGTAGTTTTTCGCACTTCGAAAGTAAATTCTGTGAATAATTGATCAAGCGTAATTGTGTGACAAATTTATTAGGCTAATGTTTTCATTCAATGGTCAAAGTCAATTTGATACTATTTGAAAGGTTAAGTTGATGATACGTTCGTTCTTAAGATTATTATTAGATTCAATTATCAATTTAGCCGTGCAGTGCAATTCCTGGACTAAGTTCTTTACTAGGATTGTCGTACCTTACTTGTTCAGTACTTGTGTGACATCAAGTTTCATGTCAAAGGGCCAGGATTTTTTCCGCACGACAGAAGAGGTACAAAGTATTTCATTTATTTATTATAATGGATATATATTATATGCATTTCACATTCCTTGAGATAGGTTCTCGACCAGTTCAATGATGCAGTGATTGTACGTCTGCATGCTGGAACTGGCGATTTATTTAGTTTATTAACTTTTAACACATCTTCCCACATAGAATATGTTTCGTCAAAATGGCAGTCGTAAGGTGCCTGAGCAAAACTATCAGATAAGATTACACACTATTCCTTATGGGACCTAGAATACCATACAGTTTCGCTGCGACTGTATATTGGCCAATTTGTCATCTCATATTTATCACTCGATTTTACATCATAACATAGAACTTATTCTGAATTTGGAACGTGTAAATCGAGCAATATTCGGAAATGAAAACAAAAACTGAATTGATCAACATGTGTGCATTTTTTTATCAATTCAAATTACATACACGTACAATAGTTACTGTAAAAAACGGTAAAAGAATGTGCGTACATTGTACATGTTAAACGTACTGTACGACGTTCACAAAATGTGTGCACTGTATCACCTGTAAATCGCGATCACTCGTCATGATAAGCGAGGCCTGCGATGGCCATGGATGGCGGCGGAGATTGCCGCTGTCGTATCCGCGTTGAGCATCATGAATAATTATGCATCACGATGCCTAATCGTGATAAAATCGCGAGGATTATACGCGAAGCTAGCCAAAACCCCATCGCGACATCGCGGGCTTTGAAAGTTCCGCGAGATCTGTACTGTAGCAACATTTTGAGTTATTTCCCTTTACATATTGTTTTTTTGTTAGAATTGTCTGTCTGTCTATCACACATCTTATCCGGTTGAGTTCACATGTACAGAAATGTGACAATATATCCGACGCAGTGTGTATGTGTGGTTGCAAAGGGGGGGGGGGGGGGGGGGGGGGGGGGGACATCCTTTTTTGTCACAAAAACCTCTAGGTTTAGCTATGTTTCACTATGGAAACATTGATTTTCCCCAAGTTGTCTGTTATGATTTGATATTTAGCATGCAGCTCCAAAAGTGTTTGAGAATTATTGTGCCCATCTCAAAAAGCATATTAAAGTAAGAGTCATGAAATGCTACAGGAATGTTGACAAGAATATGAAGTTGTGCACCATTTCTTTTGGTTTGGTCCTTTAATTTAGTTGGAATTGACATAATCTTTGTTGAAAATTTGTGGTGTATGTGTGTCTCCAAAATATTTTTAAGTTAATTTAAAGCTTTTTTAGAGTGGTCACTTTCACAGTATAAGGTTTGTAGAGAAATGCCGATTTTAGAATTTGAGTACGCATTTTTGTGTCACCTGCCAAGAGGCAGTATGTCACTTAGGGATCACTTTTCCGTAGTCTATCTGTCTGACTCTGTCCGTCGAACATTCTTTTTTTGGCCATCATTTTAGAGCTTTCAAATTTCACATGTGTCTTCCTCTCATTGAGGACCAATGATGTAACTAAGGTTCGTCATTCTACCATGCAATATTTTTTAGTCATTCCCCTTTGTTTTGATTTTCACACTCTAGCGGATTAACAGTTTTTGTGTCCCCTACGAGTAGGTGACACCCCGAACACACTTGTTTCTAAAAATAGATTATGTTTTCAATTGAATTTTTCCGTTTCAAGACGATAACTTTAGTTCTATAAGCCCGATTGAATATGGGCTTTGCCTGATTTAGGTCAAGGCCATTTTTTTTTTTTTAAAAAGATTGTTTTTCTCTAGAATGTTACCGTTTTCGGATGATAACTTTAGTTCTGTATGTCTTATCTTCATGAAACTTCACATGTGCATTGACATCAATGAGGGCAGGAACCCTATAGAATATGGGCTTTGCCCAACCAAGGTCATGGTCATTTTTCCTAAAAACAGTTAGTTTTCAGTAGAATTTTTCTGTTTCTGGTTGACAACTTTAGTTCTGTATATATAATCTCCAAGAAACATTACATGTGCATTGATATTGACGAGGGCAGGAACCCTATTGAATAAGGGCTTTGCCCAACCAAGGTCAAGGTCACTTTTCCTTAAAATAGATCATTTTTCCATAACAATTTTTTTTCGTTTATGGACTTTTGCCCCCTATTGCTTCTTGATATGGAGTATAATGGCCTTTCAACTAAAGACATTTGACTGGCATATTTGTGACATTTTGGCACTCTTCTTGTTTTTGAAGTGTTTTGAAATGAAGTGTTTTATATTTTCAGTGCATCCTAAAGAATATAGACACTGAATTTAGCAAAGTGTTTTATAATAAAGCTGCAGAGTTTGGGATTCAACTTAGTGAGGTAATGTTCTGATATCTTTATTAACTGGCTACGTTTTTTCCTTAGACTTTGTGTTGTTATGGGCATTGTGCATTTTAACATTAGTTTAAACATCAATAGAGCTGTCATTTAAAAATTGACACAGTTGCTCACCATCATTAGACTTAAGTCTGGCATTTTACTGGTCCATGCATATTTATACTTTAACCCTTTCCCTCATATAAACATGTTTTTACACATTTGCATACAGAGTAGACCCAGAACAGACAGATCCTAGAGGAGCCGTCTGATCAGGGTCTGCTCTGTTTGCTAATATCTGTCTTTCCTTTCTAAAATAGCTACAATGTTACACATTCCATAATTCATTATAACTATTTGGTCCATGAAATTCAGTATTGAAAATTGGGACTAAATATAGAAGTTGAACAGGGAAAGGGTTTACCTGGTATAGACGCCACTGTAGACAGAGTAGACCCAGATTAGATGGCTCATGTAGATGTCTGATCAGGGTCTGCTATGATTGCTTAATGTGA
This sequence comes from Azorinus chamasolen, assembly GCA_963576725.1. Taxonomy (NCBI): domain Eukaryota; kingdom Metazoa; phylum Mollusca; class Bivalvia; order Cardiida; family Solecurtidae; genus Azorinus; species Azorinus chamasolen. The sequence goes on from OY755249.1 coordinate 26,633,528, forward strand.
AATTATAATTTTGGTTATAATATCTTCCATGTCCAAAATATCCTGTGTTAACATGCCACTATAACTAACAATTCAGCATATATTCATGTAATCATTTCTTACAGGAACATTAATGAATATTAATTGGGTAAAGGATTATGTAGTTATGGCCTGTTCAAACATGGATTTTCACCAAATATACACGTTTTGGCATCAGCTTGTTTATTAAATGTATAATCAGGGTTGCCACGCGTCAGGGAAATTTAATTTTTTTTCAAGGTCAGGGAATTTTGAGAACTGTCAGGGAATTTTTAAAATATAGGCAAATGTCAGGGAATTTTGAAAACATGAGAATGAATGTTATATATTTTAAAAATCCATTAAGTATTACAGAAATTATGACAGAAAGACCCAAATTTCGCGATGAAATGTGTCTGGGAAATTTGAAATTATGTCAGGGAAATGTCAGGGAATTTTGTTTCCGCTGGTTTGTGGCAACCCTGACTTTGTGATAAAGCTTTTAAACTTGGAACACTTGTTCACTGTCACAACCTTCACCTGTAGGCAAGAGTAAATAACTCTGTCAAGCATTTTGACAGAATTATGCCCCTTTTTAACTTAGAATTTTTGGTTGAGGCTTTGTTAAAGTCCATTTATTTACATAACCCTTTGAGATAAAGCTTTTAAACTTGGAACACTTGTTCACCATCACAAGCGTCACCTGTAGACAAGAGTACATAACTCTGTCAAGCACTTTGACAGAATTATGCCCCTTTTTAACTTAGAATTTTTGGTTAAGGTTTTGGTTAAAGTCCACTTATTTACATAACCCTTTGAGATAAAGCCTTTATCCTTGGAAAACTTGTTCACCATCACAAGCTTCACCTATAGGCAAGAGTACACAACTCTGTCCAACATTTTACAGAATTATGCCCCTTTTTAGCTTAGAATTTTTGGTTACGGTTTTGGTTAAAGTCCACTTATTTACATAACCCTTTCAGATTAAGCTTTTAAACTTGGAACACTTGTTCACCATCACAAGATTCACCTGTAGGCAAGAGAACATAACTCTGTCTAACATTTTGACATAATTATGACGCTTTTTAGCTTGGAAGTTTTGGTTAAGGTTTTGGTTAAAGTCCACTTATTTACATAACCCTTTCAGATAAAGCTTTTAAACTTGAAACATTTGTTCACCATCAGAAGCTTCATCTGTAGGCAAGAGTAAATACAATGTAACTCTGTCAAGCATTTAGACACAATTATTGCACTTTTTCATTTAGAATTTTTGGTTAAGTTTTTTTGATAAAGTATGCCTATTTACAACCTTGAAACTTTGGACTTAGAATTTCAGTTTAGCAAATACGTTAACCCCAGTTTATGTTCAACAAGACCTCGACGGGCGTATATTGTGCCCACTGGCACTCTTGTTAACGTTGAGAATGACTTAGGGTCCTTTTTAACTAAGTTTTGACCCTTGGCCCTTTTCTTAGCTATCATAATCGTCAACGGTTCTGTTTCTAATGTTAAGAACTGACTCCTGTGTCATTTTTAACAGCATCAAAATTTTATGTTACACCTGCATTACATTGTATTGTTTTTCTGCCAAAATGTATTTCGGTGTCAAACACTTTGGGGGTATTTGTCACCCGTGACGACTCTCTTGTTACCTCTTGCGCCAAGATCAGTATCTAATAAGAATTGCAGGCTTGTTGTACAGCAGCAGCAATAGAACATCTGATTGCATACGAGGTCAACAGGGGCATACTAAATGTCGCTCCTACAGCCTCACCAGTATGCCATTGATGCTTTTATCATGTGACAAGGTTCTTTCTACAAATAGACTACGTACATTGTTTACTTTTTTTAACATCAAAAAGTAGAAATATTTGTAAAAAAAAAAAAAAGTTGGAAAAAGTAGGAGTACTTGAAAGTCTGCCATAAATTGCAATATAAAAACTTGTAGTGTTAGCCTGATTATCGATTATAATCGAAAGTTGATTGGAATTGCCAATGTAATGTCAGCGACTATCTAGTGAATTTTTGCACATTGGGTTATTTAACCTTTTGGTTGATGTGCATAGTTTTGAAGTGTTCAGGTTTGCAAGTTTAAAGTTTGTAGCAGAAGTGAAGATTTCTCAGAATTTCATTCTGACATAAACGCTTTCTCCGATTCCCGAGGACACCTAATTGAGTAATTTCTATACTATCCAGTATTTACTATTACATGCATTTATGACAAATATTAATGTAAAATATCACTTAAAACTGATAATGAATCGACAGTAGATTGGTTTAATATACAAATAATTGATAGTAATTTTTCTTAACAATTTCCATCACTTAAGAAGTAGATCATATAATCAAAAGTTTCACTGTTACTTTTGGTCATTTTTTGTGTCACCTGCTGAGAGTCTGTGTGTCACATAGGGATTACTTATCCGTCATTTGTGTGTCTGTCTGCCCATCTATCTGTCTGTCCATCACACTTCTCCCAGAATTCAGATTTTATTTTCATCTTTTCATTTTCAATTATAGATTACTGTACCTAATGTTCCTATATCTGAATTTCCTGTTGCTGGAAATTTGAAAAGCGTCTTGGAAGGTGTCAAAGCTGCAAAAACAACAATTGTCTGGATATTCTTGATGGCTCCCCAGTTCTGGAAAGTTATTCGAGAAGCATACTAGTAAGTCAAAGCAAGTTGATGTTATTTGTATGCTCCCCCTTCTGTAGGGGTGGTGCATTTACAGGTAAACCTCTGAAAACCGAACACCTTCGGACCAGACAAAATGTTCGGTTTTCAGAGGTGTTCGGTTTTCAGAGATTTTTTTTAATGGGAAACCTGAAGGTAATGAATGTGATTTTCTGTAATATTGTTCACTTCTTTTGATCTTATCAGAATAAGATACAAATATCAGTTTCTACTATAGATGAGAGTATTCAGTAACAAGAAAATAATCATATTGTAATATTGTTTTATCTAATCTATAATTTATATATATGGATGACGTCGGAGCAAGCATGATTTTGTTAAGTGTTTACATCAAACTGACTGTTAGATTCACTGCCTAGTTGGTTTTATTTATCTTTTATTATTTTTCGTAATCAAAAGGCTTGTTCATGCAGATTTACTCTAAACTTAATTTTTCAGATAATAAAGTTATCTCAGTCAATTGAAGGGCTGGTAATATGTAGCATTAACATTTAAGTGTATAGGCATCGTGTTTATGAAAACAAAATTTGCATGTTGAGATCATCTTCCCTTAATTTCAATAAATAGGTGTGAAAAATCATGCCTAAATTAAAGTTTTCTTGTGATTTCCAAAAGCAATATCAGCTAAAGTATTAGCCTATACCCCTGTTGTGTTTTTCACACCTTTGTAGTAACACAGGCAGCTGCCATACACAGTAGGGATCCCAAAATTCCCTAGTCAAACTATCAACAAGTCAGCACCCCTAATTGGCCCTCAGGGTATGTTCGGTTTTCAGAGGTGATTTACAATGGAAATATAGGTTTCTGTTCCGGAACTTGTGTTCGGTATTCAGAATTCAGAGAGTTCGGTTTTCAGAGAGCTTTTCTATATAGAATATATAAGGAAAAATTCGGGACCAAAATATTTGTTCGGTTTTTAGAGATTTTCGGTTTTCAGAGGTTCGGTTTTCAGAGGTTTACCTGTACTTGTACCTTTGTCCATCAAGTCAGTCTGTACAGGGTTCAACATTTAACTTTTAAATTTACTTGTTTGGCCAGACTAGTAGATTTTATACCCCCCCACAATGAAGTGGAGAGAGGGGGGGGGGGGGGGGGGGTATACTGGAATCACTCCATCCGTCTATAGAGGGAATTTTGTCCGAAGCTTTACTCTGCCATCCTTCATCGGAACATTTTTAGCTCCACTTTTTCAAAAAGTGGAGCTATTGCAGGGTTGTCACATGTCAGGGAAAAGTCAGGGAAATTAAAAAAAATTCAAGGTCAGGGAATTTTGAGAACTGTCAGGGAAATTTGAAAATATAGGCAACTGTCAGGGAATTTTGAAAAAATGAGAATGGAGGTTATATATTTTAAAAAATCCATAATGTATTACAGAAATCATGGCAAAAAGACCAACTTTCGCGATGAAATATGTCAGGGAAATATGAAATTATGTCAGGGAAATGTCAGGGAATTGTCAGGGAATTTTGTTTTCTCTGGTTTGTGGCAAATTGTCATGACCCTCTCGTCGGCGTCGGTGTCGGTGTCGGCATCGGTCGGCGTTGGTTAACCTTTTTGTTAAGGTCCTTTTCTCAGAAACCATCAAAGATATTTGGATCATATTTGGTATGTATGTTTACTATCACAAGGGGAACCCATTTCACAAGGGTAGGTAACCCTAAAATTAATATTGCCATAGTTATGCCCCTTTTTCGACTTAGAATTTTCATTGTTGGTTAAGTTTTATGTTCAGGTCCATGTCTCAGAAACTGTCCAAGATATTTGGTTCAAATTTGGTATGCATGTTAACTATTACAAGGGGGACGTGTGAAGTTGAAAAAGGAAGTTGTGCACCTGTGATTGCAGTTTTGATTGGTCATTTCGTTTCTGATTTATCTCCCCTTTCCTAATTTTAATAGGGAAAATTTGTCCGGAGCTTTACTTTACCATCCTCCAACAGAACATGTTGTGCACCTGCGATTGCAGTTATGATTCGTCGTTTCGTCCTGACCCCATCTCTGTGTCAAATGTGCTAAAGGGGAGGGGGGGGGGGGGGGGGGGGAGTTATTAATCACCTTTAGTGTTAGTTCTAGTTAAAACTGCTAGCCCTGGCCGAAATTCCCTGTGACAACATGACAATATGTTACTTTGTGTATGTTTAAAATATATAAATCATATATCGTCGACGTTCTTCTAAAATGTCGTATATCGATTATGGCGAGAAAACTTTTTTCGTTTCATCTGAAAGAGCGGGAAATTCTGCATCATCCAGTGAGTCTCTAGTTTTTGTAGCCAATCAGGCGGCAAAGTTATGTCACGTGATTTTATATCGTATAATTATTGGTTAATATTTTTGTTCTTCTAAAATGTCGTATGTAGAGGAGAGCTGCTGCGAATTCAGGTGGTGTTGTCATTCAGACTAATATTTTCCCAATTAAATGTAGGAATTGAACGTACATATGCCTTCTGTGATAAAGCAGCGTAATTAATGTACGATAATCATCCTTTATTTTTAAGAATTCGAAAGAAACATTGACATTCCAAGCTGTCGTATAACAAAGTGCATGTCAGGTTTCAAATTCGTAAATGTTGTATCCGTCGTATAATACCTCTAAACAACAATATTCAAGTTCCTAAAGGTCGTATATTGCCGCATAAAAAATCTAAGGGCCACAGACACAGAAACATAAGGGACACAGACACATAAGTGACGTGCATAAACAGGTGAAAATGTCTCCTTATGATGTGTGCCGATTTTGAAAACCGTAACTTAACAAACAGAGAAATGAATATGTTTTTTTCGTTTTTCTCAAAACAAGCAAAATTGACATACGACATTGTAGAAGAACGTCGACGATATGTATAATATTAAAAGAATTGCATTGAAAAAGCAAATGTCTCTTTGTGTCTTTATTCTCTAGAATTAAAAAGAGAAATGTCAATAGATTTTCTCTATTGCGAATTGTATTAGTTAGTGTTAAATTTTTACACTTCAAGTGCATGACGAAATGGGATTTATTACATAATCTGCGGTAACAGAGTGCCGTAAATCGCAGAGATGCCCTAGTGCATTTTTTATGCAAATTAGCAATCTTCAGCCAATCGTAACACTCATTTCATTGTTAGCCAATCGTAGCGCTCCATCTGCGTCATCCGTTGTATTACTACGGTGTTTGTATAGCAACGTCCGAAACAGCCGTCAGCTATGGCCTGTTTCATTTTCTGTGGCAATTTTGAGGCCTAAGTGATTAAAAGAGAATCTTACAGTCGTGTTCATTACCTTAATCAAGGTCAAAGACCAGATATATAGGTCAAATCACTTAGTTTTGAACCAATAGAGAATTATTTGGCATGTGTGTCTCATGAAGCCTCACATTTTGAGTGGTGACATGTCAATGTCAAGGTCACCCTTCAAGGTCAAAGGAAAAAATGTATAGGTCAAAGTTTACATTTGCTATACTGTGGTGGGCATAGTGTAGTGTTTCACAAAAACACTTATAGTGATTCATGAATCACTCGTGGACCTTTTTTTCCTGAAATTTTCTAAATCTATACTTAATCTTGTGAAATTGCAAATGTTTTCAGAAATTCAGTTTTCTACATGCTAGAAATAAAACAAAAATCAAACAAAAAAAGAACCTCCAAAAACCCAGGGATTTCCCAGACTAATATCTATTTTCGTTTCATATGTCACTGGAAGGGCAGAAGATGTATTGGAAATATTTGGTGATCAGTTAACACTTAGTAAATATTTCCAAAACTTTGCTGTTTTTAACAAACTTTAACATTGCTTTTAACTTCTGAATTACTTAAGCTAGACCACTCATATTTGGTATGCAGATAGCTTGGGTGAAAGCCTTTCACTTGATACAAGGATACATGAAATCGGGTCAATGTCAAGGTCACTATTTTCAAAACTTTGCAGTTTTTAACAAACTTTAACATTGCTATTACTTCTGAACTACAAATGCTAGGCAATTCATATTTGATGTACAGATAGCTTGGGTAAAGGTCTTTCACTTGGTACAAGGATACATGAAATCAGGTCAAGCAGGGTTGCCACGTGTCAGGGAAAATTTTAAAAAAAAATCAAGGTCGGAATTTTGAGAACTGTCAGGGAATTTTGAAAATATAGGCAAATGTCAGGGAATTTTGAAAACATGACAATGAATGTTATATATTTTAAAAGATCCATAATGTAATACAGAAATTATGACAGAAAGACCAAATTTCGCGATGAAATGTGTCAGGAAAATTTGAAATTATGTCACGGAATTGTCAGGGAATTTTGTTTCCTCTGGTTTGTGGCAACCCTGTCAAGGTCGAGGTAACTATTATCAAAACTTTGCCGTCATTGTCCAGTGACGCAACAGACTGCGTTAATCGTGCAATAAAATCTGAGTGTACACATTTTTATACGCCCACCTAATAAAGGTGGTCGTATATTGGCGTGGCCCTGTCTGTCCGTCCGTTCGTTCGTCCGTCCGTCAACATTTTGTTTGTCCGCAGTTTTTTCGGAAAACTATTTGACAGATATTAATGAAACTTCACACAAATGTTATATGTATCAAGATCTCAAGCTGAGTTGATTCTGAGGTTCATTTGATTTTTCGTTTCAGAGTTATGGCCCTTGTCCTTAAAAAATGCAAATAGTTTGTCCGCTGTTTTCTGGGAAAAGTATATGAGAGATATTAATGAAACTTCACACAAATGTTTAATGCATCAAGATCTGAAGCTGAGTTGATTCTGAGGTTCATTTGATTTGTTGTTTTGGAGTTATGGCCCTTTTACTTAAAAAATAATGTAAATACATGCAAATAGTTTGTCCGCTGTTTTCTGGGAAAACTATTTGAGAGATATTAATGAAACTTCACACAAATGTTTAATGCATCAAGATCTGAAGCTGAGTCAATTCTGAGGTTCATTTGATTTTTCATTTCAGAGTTATGGCCCTTTTACTTAAAAAATAATGCAAATATATGCATATAGTTTGTCCACTGTTTTCTGGGAAAACTATTTGAGAGATATTTATGAAACTTCACACAAATGTTTAATGCATCAAGATCTGAAGCTGAGTTGATTCTGAGGTTCATTTAATTTTTCGTTTCAGAGTTATGGCCCTTTTACTTAAAAAATAATGCAAATATATGCATATAGTTTGTCCGCTGTTTTCTGGGAAAACTGTTTGAGAGATATTAATGAAACTTCACACAAATGTTTAATGCATCAAGATCTGAAACTGAGACGATTCTGAGGTTCATTTGATTTTTCGTTTCCTTTCAGAGTTATGGCCCTTTTACTTAAAAAATAATGCAAATATATGTAATAGTTTTTCCGCTGTTTTCTGGGAAAACTGTTTGACAGATATTAATGAAACTTCACACACATGTTTAATGCATCAAGACCTGAAGCTAGATTAATTCTGAGGTTCATTTGAGTTGCCGTTTCGGAGTTATGGCCCTTGCACTTAAAAGAAATAATGCAAATCTATGCAAATATATATGAGGATGGCCATAACTTTTTCATTTGAAATGATATTTACTTCAATTTTTTTATATGGTTAAACCTTAATATGAATTTTCACATATATTGCGGGGTTTTTGGTAAGTCATTTTATTCTAAAGTTATGGTCCTTGAACTTTGTGTGTTCGTTGCTTTGTTTGTCGGTCAGCTTTTAGTTTGTCTCTTGTTTTCTGGGAAAACTATTAAAATGATATAAATGAAACTTAAAAGAAATGTTTTAAGCAACAAAATCTGAAGCTGAGTTTATTTTGAGGTTCATTCAGTTTGTCTTTACAGAGTTATGGCCGTTGCACTTTTCAAAAATCTGCAAATATGAGGATATTTTTTATGTAACGTTTTTATTTAATAAGATATTCACTTCATTTTTTTTAAAAATAGTATCATCTTAATATGGAAATCAAGTTCTGAAGCACAGATTAGAAAATGTCAACACTTATAAAGCATGTTGAATCAGAGAAAGTTTGCAAGTGGGCGTATTATGTACCGTATGCGGTACTCTTGTTTTGCATGTGGTCGGGTACATGCACACAATGTATTTTGCCAAATTGAGATATTGAAAACACGTAAATATCATAAAACACAATTACAGTGCATTAGCTATCGCACAAATCTGAAAGAAACCATCGAAATCTCACGAGTTTACCACTTCTACACGTTTACATAGTTTGTCGAATTGCATCATTTTGGACATTTTATATTGTTGGAATACTGTAGATGCAATCCGAAATTTCTAGTTTCCGCGGTCCTTAGGCTAAGTATGAGCATGCAGCATCCACCAGAATCGTAGGCGGGTCAAAGACAGACACACCCTCACCTCACTGAATGTGTACTAAACCTAATCTCGGTGGATACAAAATATCGCTACCTTTCGAAGCACCGGTTATCGTGACGTTTATACGTAAAATTGTTGGCTGCAAGATGAAAAAAAAAAGCCAAATAGATCTACCATCCTTAGACCTATCGTATTTTATGTGACGTGGCAATAAGCATAACTGTAATTTTTGATTCAGAACAAAACATTCGTTTAACCTAATCAATATATTGGGATGCCTTGATCAAGATATAAAAAGAAATGATACTGCTGTGTCGATGCAAAATGTCACATAATTCGGAATGGGCATATCGACGAATTCTCATTTTGTAAACACGTTTGTTTATACTTTACTTTCCAAGCTCAGTTTGGTCTAGATATTGAGCTAAATCTACATTTACATTTTATTAAACATTTAATTTGAAATTAATGTTTTGTCACTGTATAACTATAACCCCCACCCATTAAGGCCACTAGTGAAACTTCAACAGAAAGTAGTAGTAGCTATAGATCCAATCATGAATGATGATAACATATGTAGATCTATTATAACAGAATTTGTAAATGATTTGAAGGTGTTGGAATTACCGACTATGGTAAGATAAGAAACTTTTTGACTGAAAAATTACTCAAATTAATTATTTCTGAAGAGATATTGACCATTTTGAAGATAAGTGGACAGGTTTTATTTGATAAATGGGTTAAGACAATATACTTAAGCTGTTTGAAAAATAAATGGCATAAAAATGAACAAAAACTGGGTTTTTTTTTCATCGATCATTTTTTTGTACCCCAAATTTTGACAGTGTACCCCATATTGTTTGAGGTAATGGGTACATGTACCCCAAATTATAAAAGATAGTGGGCATGCTGTAACAATACTTAACATTGCTTATAACTTCTTAATTACTTAAGCTAGACCATTCATATTTGGTATGCATATAGCTTGGGTAAAAGGCCTTTCAGTTGATACAAGGATATGTGAAATCAGGTCAAGGTCACTATTTCGAAAAGTTGACTGTTTTTAACAAACTTTAACATTGCTATAACTTCTGAACTACAAAAACTAGGCAATTCATCTTTGGTATACAAATGGTTTGGAAAAGGCCTTTCAGTTGATATAAAGATATTTGAAATTAGGTCAAGGTCACTATTGTGATAAGTTTGCAATCATTGAAAAAATTCAATATTTTTTCTTAAAGGGGATGTCCCTACATTTGACGCGTTTCATAAACACTTAAAATGTGCAAAACTCATTTGTTTATATGCTGAAAAGAAGTATATCGCAAAAAGCCCCATCCAATTACCGTTTATAATGATAAAACATCCATGTGTTTGATATCGCCGATCCCGGTTTTAATCCCCGATGTTTCAGTTTTATTCGGGTTGGGTTTTAGTTTCGTAACTGTTCGCCCTATTCGCGATTCTCCGACCACTTCCGAGAAAGCTATTACATAAACAATGGAGTGATCGGGTGATCATCGGCAAAATGCGGAAGAATTTAACAGAAAAGGCTGATAATATTGTGTTGTAGAACAAAAATTATCAGTATTGATGAAATCGGTTTATTTGTATCACAGGGGCAATTTTCGATATAAGTTCAAATTGGGAACCTTCATAATAATGATAGAGCATAACAAATACCAAGTTTTATGATACTATTGAAAATATGCGATCATTGTAGGGACTTCCTCTTTAACTACTGAACCTCATATGCTAGACAATTCATATATGGTATAGAGATAGCTTTGGTGATCCAGGCCTTTCAGTTGATACAAGGATACATGAAATTGGGTCAAGGTCACTATTTGAAAAAAACTTGACTGTTTTTAACAAACTAACAGTTTGCTATAACTTCTGATCCACGAGTGCTAGGCAATTTACCTTTGGTATTCAGATAGCTTTGGTAAGGGCCTTACGGATGACATAATGATACCTGAAATCAAGTCAAGGTCACTTTTTTGAAACATTGGCTGTCATTAAAATGTTGTTATAACTTATGAACTACATGGGATAGACAATTTATATTCGTAATGCAGATAGCTTGGGTGAAGGTCTTTCAGTTGATACAGGGATACATGAAATTGGGTCAAGGTCAACACAAAAGAAAATCCGGCTTTAATGCGGTTTCCGCATTTTTTTGCTTGTTAATTCCTATGCCTGTTGCTATATTTTTAGACAATGAACCATTATTATACCCCCCTTTTGAAAAAATGGGGGTATATTGCTTTGCACATGTCGGTCGGTCGGTCGGTCGGTAGATCGATGGTTTCCGAATGATAACTAATAAACGCCTTGGCCTACAATCATCAAACTTGCTGTGGTGGTTGGTCATGACAAGTAGATGACCCCTATTGTTTTTGAGGTCACTAGGTCAAAGGTCAAGGTCACCATGACCTAAAATGGTGAAATAGTTTCCGATCAATAACTGCTCAAGGGTTTGACTTGGGATCTTCAAACTTGCTGTGGTGGTTGGTCATGACCACTAGATGACCCCTATTGATTTTGAGGTCACTGGGTCAAAGGTCAAGGTCACCATGACCTTAACTGGTTAAATGGTTTCTGATCAATAACTGCTCAAGGGTTAAGCTTAGAATCTTCAAACTTGCTGTGGTAGTTGGTCATGACCACTGGATGACCCCTATCGATTTTGAGGTCACTAGGTCAAAGGTCAAGGTCACCATGACCTTAACTGGTTAAATGGTTTCTGATCAATAACTGCTCAAGGGTTTAGCTTAGAATCTTCAAACTTGCTGTGGTAGTTGGTCATGACCACTGGATGACCCCTATTGATTTTGAGGTCACTAGGTCAAAGGTCAAGGTCACCATGACATTAACTGGTTAAATGGTTTCTGATCAATAACTGCTCAAGGGTTTAGCTTAGAATCTTCAAACTTACTGTGGTAGTTGGTCATGACCACTGGATGACCCCCATTGATTTTGAGGTCACTAGGTCAAAGGTCAAGGTCACCATGACCTTAACTGGTTAAATGATTTCTGATCAATAACTGCTCAAGGGTTTGGCTTAGGATCTTCAAATTTGCTTAGATGGTTGTTCATGACAACTAGATGAGTCTAATTGTTTTTAGGTCAAAGGTCAAGGTCACCATGACCTTAACTGATGAAATGGTTAGCGATCAATAACTGCTCTATGGTTTGGCTTAGGATCTTCAAATTTGCTGTGGTGGTTGGTAATGTCCACTAGATGACCCCTATTGATTTTGAGGTCACTAGGTCAAAGGTCAAGGTCATCATGCTCTTAACTGGTTAAATGTTTTCCGATCAATAACTGCTCAAGGGTTTGGCTTAGAATCTTCAAACTTGCTCCGGTAGTTGGTCATGACCACTGGATGACCCCTACCGTTTTTGAGGTCACTAGGTCAATGGTAAAGGTCACCATGACCTAAACTTGTAAAATGGTTTCTGATCAATAACTGCTCATTGGTTTGGCTTAGGGGCTTCAAATTTGCTTAGGTGGTTGGTCATGACAACTAGATGATCCCTGTTGTTTTTTAGGTCACTAGGTCAAAGGTCAAGGTCACCGTGACCTTAACTGGTGAAATGGTTTCCAATCAATAACTGCTCAAGGGTTTGGCTTAGGATCTTGCTGTGGTGGTTGGTCATGACAACTAGATGACCCCTATTTATTTTGAGGTCACTAGGTCAAAGGTCAAGGTCATCATGACCGTAACTGATGAAATGGTTTCCAATTAATAACTGCTCAATGGTTTGGTTCGGGATCTTCAAACTTGCTGTGGTAGTTGGTCCTGACCATTAGATGACCCTATAGTTGTTGAGGTCACTAGGTCAAAGGTCAAGGTCACCATGACCTTAACTTGTGAAATGTTTTCAGATCAATAAATGATCAGTGGTTTGGCTTAGGATCTTCAAAGTTGCTGTGGTGATTAGTCATGACCACTGGATGACCTCTATAGTTGAGGTCACTAGATCAAAGGTCTTGGGGTCTTGGGGGGTATACATGTTTTACAAACATCTCTTGTTAAATACACAATTAGAACACATGTGGATTTTAATTCCTGAAAAACCATGACTACCAGTAGCTATGCCTGTTGCTGTATTTTAGACAATGAACCATTATTATATACACAATTAGAACACATGTGCTATTGTCTCATGTGAAACTTGCAGGGTCGTGTTCCTCTTATTATACCCCCCACAACGAAGTTTGGGGGGGGGGTATACTGGAATCAGGTTGTCCGTCTGTCCGTCTGTCCGTCCGTCCGCACTCACCAAAGGGTAGTTGTGTGACTTTTTCTAACTAGTCCCACAAGTAAAATCATTAACCTGGCCATCTCTTGTGACATTAACCTGGCCATTTCTTGTGACATTAACCTGGCCAGTTGTGGGACATAGGGTTAGGGTTAGGGTTAGCTTCCAGATCATTCTTTTCCAAAGTTAGAGCCAAAAATAGTTTTTCTTGTGGGACTAGTCACACAAGAAAAGATCAAAGGAAAAAGTCACACAACTACCCATTTGTTAGTATGTCCGTCCGTGGACACAATTTTGTCCGGCCTTCTTCTTCTACAGTTTTGCTTCAATTTTGTTGAAAGTTCATATATAGCCATATGACCATATAAACCTGTGCACCGCATATTTCCGTTATGATCGGACCACTACTTCAGGAGTTATCTCCCCTTTTTAGTCCCGTACCAATGTTTTCCGGTTTTCTGGACTTTTTATGGAAGTGACTCCAGATATCAACTCTATATTTAGTACAAAGCTAAATCTGTATAAGTTACAGCTTATGTTACAATCTCAGTCCGGTTGAATAATTATTTCCAGAGTTATTGCCCTTGTACTTTAATTTTTTTCTTCAAATTTGGGATTTTCCGGACTTTTCTTGGAAGTGGTTGCAGATATTAACTGTATATTTGGCATAAAGCTAACTCTACATGATTTACAGCTTAATTCCCAATCTCAGTCTGGTTGAATAATTTTTGCCAGAGTTATGGCCCTTGAACTTTAATTTTTTGTCAAATTTTCAGTTTTCCGGACTTTTCTTGGAAGTGGTTGCAGATATGAACTTTATATTTGGCATAAAGCTAACTCTACATGATTTACAGCTTAATTCCCAATCTCAGTCTGGTTGAATAATTTTTGCCAGAGTTATGGCCCTTGAACTTTAATTTTTTGTCAAATTTTCAGTTTTCCGGTCTTTCTTTGGAAGTGGTTGCAGATATTAACTTCATATTTGACATAAAAATAAATCTAGATGAGGTACAGCTTAAGTTCAAATATCGGTCTGGTTGAATAATTTTTGTCAGAGTTATGGTCCTTGAACTTAATGTTTTTCTGAAAAGGTACCTAGCTTTAGAACTTTGGATTTGACAAAAACCTCATGAAAGGGTCTTATTTCTAAGAATTATTCTTCATTTTTATTACATAAATTGGGTTGGGGCATGTATTGTTTTTAAATCTCTTCACGTTTCTGTATGTACATAATTTATGTTCAGATTGATGATAGGTGTTCTGACAAGCAGACAGGTGGGGGGTATTCGTTAGCCTTTGGCTTACAGTTCTAGTTATATAAGACTTGTACCAATATTCTTTAGCTTTACTGTAAAATATGTGCTTTGCAGTGTTGGAATCACACCAATTCAAGGTTACCAGTGGATTCAAATGGGAATCTATGCTTGGCAGAACCCATGGGCTAACCAGATGTCTGTTTGCAAGGAGGTATGCTTTGTTGCAATTCACAATAACTATTGAAACCATAGATACAGCTTTAGCTTAGGTCTGTTCCATTTTAATGTGTACTGGGGGGCAGGAAGGCACTTTCAAAAACAGCTATGCATGGATGGGTTTCGCTGCAAAAATGGTACTAATTGGTTTGTGCATTAGTAAAAAACCTCTATGGGTGGGTGGCCGAATTTGAAAGTGCCTTGCTGCACCCCCATACACATTCAAATGGAACAGGCCCTTACCTGTCAGAGCGTATATTCAAGTGGGGGCTATATTAATTTTCTGTTGCCCATCTGTTCACTTTTCCTTTAATTCATGATTACCTATACAAATAGTTGGATCCAAATGAGACGTCACATAGTTGCAGACCAAAATAAGATTAGCATACCAAGAGTTAAATAACATCCCTGAAACTACTGACAAGAAGGTATTTAAACTTTACAGGGATGTTCCTCTCATGGTCTTCATTTAAAGTTCAAAGAATTCCACTTATAATCTGAAAGTTATTTACTCTGAAACCAGTGAACTGGTATTCCTTGTTTGTATTTTGCTGTTATACCAGAGCTGAGAGCACAAAGTTCTCAAGGTGAGTTACTGTGACGGTGCTGTATCCGTTGTCATCAACAAAGTATATTCTCCAATACACATGGACCAATTGTGAGCATAGCTCACAGAAATGGTCCTTGTGAGTTTCTCTTTCATATCCCCCCAACCCCATAAAAAGTGTGTGTGTGTGGGGGGGGGGGGGGGGTTGAACTGTCTGTTTGTATTTGTCTGTTGGTTTGATTTGAGTCTTAGAACTGGATGCTATGGGGAAGAGAAAGAACATTTTAGAAAATGTCAATCTTGTCTGGTACCAGTGGGCAAATTAAACCCTTTTCCTGTTCAGTATTCATGTAAGAAATAATAGCATTATGGATATTTATTAGCTGAATTTTCATAATGTAAGATTTTCAAGGCTATTTTTGTTGTAACAATAACTTTAGAATCAGATCTATATCATGTTATAAGCAAACAGTAGACCTACAGCTGTCGGATCTGGGTCTATTCTGTTTGCAAAATCCATGGAAAAAGTGTTTATATGAGGGAAAGAGTTAAATATAATTTGGTTGAAATTTTCCATAGTTGACCCTCTACGAAACTTGTTCAAACAGTTTTGATCCATAAAAAACATGGCTACCAGGTAAGGGCAAATTTTCCTTATATGGCTATAGATAAAATATCAAGTCAGAAGCCTCAGGGCAGATTTCAATATAAATGTGCAAGAATGATACCTAGGTGTTGAAACCATTTTGATTCTGTTACAATTGAAAACATGGCAGCCAGAGATGGTGCTTAGTTTCCTCTTTATATGACTATGAGCAAAGTACTGACATAGGAATGTTTCTTAGGTGAGCCTTTGCCGAAAATGGTCTAGTCATTGTAATTACTGCTGTAGAGTAATCTTCCTGATATAATTTAAACAGTATTTGAACCATTAGTCTCATGATTGTCTCAGGTTAGCAGTATACAGTCATCATGGTCCTCTTGTATTGACATGAATGATCTGTATGCAATATACGGCGACTTGAAAATATGCATCATAAGAGTACTGTGAAAGATACGAGTTCTCATATGATAATTTTTAAGATTTTCAGACACTAGTTCTTCGAAATGCTGAAAACTTGTATTTGTTATAAAGCATTTATCTGGGATTTTCATGGACACATTTCTAGTTATTTTCCATTTTGAGAATAGTAGGACATAGAATGTTTTTCTATGGGTAGATACAATGATATATAATGATATGAGTGTGACCAAAGTCTGTAGTAGAAAATGTTATCTTGAACATCAAAAGTTGTAGAAATTACTATCATTCTTTTGTATATTTTTCCATTGCAGAAACCAAGTATTTTTATAATGTATATTTTTCCATTGCAGGAACCTATCTGCACAGTCGCTCTTACAGGCCAGTGGCTCATTGGATCCACATATAATCTAAGAGGACTTCGATCAGAATTATGGGAACATGCATTATCAAGACATATCAAGAAAGACTTTATGTATTACTCTGGCACCATTCCAAAGCATTCTTACAAGCTGGTGACAGCAGAATTTTCTGTACCTTATGATGGTATGTGTGCACTAGGTCATGCTATCCACAATTTAGTGCAGCAAAATGTTACCATCACTGGACCAAGTCTTGCTGAATCGGTAAAAAGTGTAAGTAGTTCAATTTTGTGAAGCCTGCTTGCGGTCAACTCAATACAAGGGCCACAATGGCTGTTGACATTATGTGACTCTTTCCAATTTTATCTCACCATGAGGCAATCTGCTATACAGATAAAGAGGTACAGATAAACCTAAGTTTATCCTGCTAGAAGTTGATATTGTCAAACGTTTAAAATCAAGCCAAAAACACATCTGTATATCTCCCTAAATTTCTCAATATAAAAAAAATATGAAAGAGAAAAATATATATAAAAAATTACGAATGACTCTAGTTGCAGGGATTGAATACATGCAGTGCTGGTTGGCAGTCTTTCATGTAATCGACTGAGCTATAGAGGAATACACAGCTTCTTTTGTTTTAAAACTTGTATATAACTTATAAGTACAGTGAAACCCCAAACTCTCATACCCTGGAAAACTCGTTCACCACCCTTAATTCAAACTAAATTTGCAGTCCCAACTCCTTCCTTCTTAAATTCTATATGTCCGACCTCGGATAACTAGACCACGTGAAACTCGAACTCATCTCCCGGTCCGCTCATTAAAAATACAGTGTAAAGTACCTTTGATAAATGGAACTGTAAAGTGTCTTACCTGTATGGATGTGCATCAAACCGGAGATTCACACCTCAGTGACAATCTTACCTCGCCGATAATTACGTGATTGGCGGTAGACAATGGGTGAATGTGTGATGTTTTATCAAGGTGTTTAAAATTTAAATGTTGTTTGTTAAAGTTGTTTAGAGTTAATATTGACTGTCATATTGTAGGGCTATAACACGATCGAAATGTTCAAACTTCATCATTCACAATAGCAGAAATAACAAATGAACAAAATTAATATATTTTTTGTCCTCTATTTTTATCCATGAATGTTTAACAATTGAGTTATGGCCCAATATGCGAGTCCACTTACAAAAACACAAAGAATAGCTTTTCCCAAGACCGATCTAAATCAACCATCTTAAGAACAGAATTTTACCAATTTTGTGTTTTCTCGTAAATTTAAATGTTTTACATTTATGCAATTACTTTTTGTAAAGCCGACTTGCAAACCCAAATGAAATTCGTGCATTAGTCTGACAGTCTTTCATTTCCAGGGTTCCCACGGACAGGGAAAAGTCAGGGAAAAAAGTTTTTTTTTCAAGGTCAGGGAAAAGTCAGGGAATTTTTTAATTGGTCAGGGAAATTTGAAATTTGGGAAAAGTCAGGGAAAAGTCAGGGAAATTTGGAACCAATGGATGAGGGCTGAGGAAATATGTCAAAAAGGAGAAAGAATGAAAATAAAAGGCTAAGGCAGTTTCTTCAATTTTGACTAAACCAAACATCTTTATACATCTTTGATTAGCTTTGTATATTTTATAACCAAATTTTATAGTATATCTGTCATGAACTCTGTTAAAACAAAATCATTGGAGAATTCTGGCACCTCTGCAAGACTCCAGCCTCCATTTTGATAGCAGTGCTAGAATAGGGTAGCAATGCTAGATATTGGACATTCTACTGTAGTGTCTTCACTTGTTAGGACAGGCTGCAGGGCAGCAGTACTAGATATTGGACATTCTACTGTACTGTCTTCACTTGTAAGAGCAGCAATATTTGGTCTGCTATTATTATTATAAACAGTGAAAATGCAGACCCTTTTCTGGCGTCTACAGAGGCCCATTAAAAGGACCTATTTTTCCCAATTTGGGAAAAACATCCCAAGTGATGCAAAATTTTGATTAAATTACAAAACAAGAGAGCCTGATATCGCTCACCAGCAAATAAGAGGAGAAGATTTTCAAAGTTTTCACTACCGTATTTCTCCTTTCTATAGCACCCTCTCTAATAGTAGCTCCCTCCCTATAATATACGCTTCGAAAAGCCATCGGGGGATCAACTTACCCCACCCACCTCACCTCGAAGTAAAAAAGTTGGCGAAGAAAAAGAAAACTCAATGCATCATCACTATTAGTAATTAGGGAAAGCAAATTACAATGAAACTCTTTTATACTGTTGTTGCATACCGGTAGGTTATTTTGTTTCTCTTCGACTTGTTATGTTTGCAAAAAGCGTTGGTATCTGATTATTCGGTGCTGTAAACCATGTATACATGTCACTTCTGCAAGCAATTCATTTAACACCGACTCACCTACATATCGCTGTTTAATTCTAATTTTAAAACTGTCACTATTTCCCATACCTAATGGAAAGGTGATTCTGTTTCCTCCACTTGCCTAACGGATTAAACCAATGTTTGTTCGTTCTCAATTTCCGTCTTCGTCCAGTTTCCCCCATTTCTGTGTAGTGCATATTCTACAGTAGTATTTTACAAGTATTACGGTAAAGCGGAAGGGTCTTCGAACATTTCCGTTTAGGCCGTACCTACACAGCCGTAACTTCCGTTGATAATTTTACTGCAGAGCAGTCTAGCGAAAGTTGAACCGTGAAAGGTAAATACGATTCTTACTTTCACTTTAGAAGTCATAAATCTACCGAAGATTAAGTTTGAAATAAATGATTTCGGTCAACAAATGAACCAAGTAGGATGTCTGCGGGTTATTTCAAGTCTTATATCGGCGCAAATATGATTAAATTTCAGAGTATGCAATGTATCATTCTTTAGCCTATACAGTCTCTACCGTTACGGACACAGTAAAAACTCCGAATTTTTGGTATGAAATAAGAGCTCCCTGTCTGCGTTTTGCATCGCGCCCGGGAGTGTCTATAAGAGGAAATACGGTATGTGTTTCTATAGAAAACTAGCTGGCCCTGGGGCGGGGCCAGTTTTGACTGCATTTCCATAGTCATAAAATAATTTTTACAAGAGAATTATGTTTTTCAGGTGGTGTTTGAAGGTCTCACTGCTGAGGTCAAGTTTGATGAGAAGGGAAATCGACCTGGTGCCATAATATCCTGGGCTGTTTTGAATCCACTTCCACCTGCACTGGGAACACCAGCTGGTCAAGTAGGTGTCATATAACTTGCCATTAGGGGTGTAAGTTACTTATTATCTTGTCCCCGCAAGCCACTTTGCTTCATTGGGTATTTCCGATCCGCCATTGTTTTTCAAATTCAATCAGCCTTTTGGTTGTTTTACCTACCAATGGCTACCATTCCTGTTCTGCATCCTTAACATAAGGTGTCCTGCAGGCATTTTACAGCAGTGTGGGATACTCATTCTGGGTGTCTCACCTGCTGTTGCTGCACCAGTCCCATATCTTCCCTTTGAAGTTGGGACACTTGGGAGTTAGGGACCCGACACCTCAAGTACAAAAAGAGGCGTCGGTCACTCACACCATCTAGATCTGACAGGTCTGCTAAGCCTAAGGATAAACTCTTAGCTAAGACCGCTGTTTCAGAGACATCTTCTTTTTGTCTGCTCAATAACTTGATAATTATTAGGTGTACTGTCGATTTTGAAGTCAGTCGGTCAAAGTCACAATGTCAAGTGATTTCCAACTCAAAAAATTGTCTGCTCAATAACTTGATATAAACTATAAGTTATGCTGTCTTCAAACTTAGTTAGGAGGTTGATTTTGAGGTCAGTCGTTCGAAGGTCAAGGTCACAGTGACCACTCCAAAAAATATGTCCGCTCAATAACTTGATTAGGTGTGCTGTCTTCATACTTAGTAGGAGGGTTGGTCATGGCCAGTAGATGACACTATAAGTATTGACTTTGAGGTCAGAAGGGTCAAGGTCACTGACTTTCAACTCATATTAATATTATGCATATACTTTGCTTGATTTAGAAACAATGTAGCCTGGGGTGGGGGGTGGGTGCATTCAATCTTATACAGAAACGGCGATAAATTTGAAAGTAGACTTTTCAATGTGATCTTTACATTGATTGATATCTGACTTTGCCATAAAGTATTATCGTAAAAACTAATGTTTTTCTTGGTATTTTACCTTTAAACATCAGGTACATACTATATATGGGTAAACTTGTTAAATGAAAGGTGTTTTCCCCTCTAGCCATGTATGTTATTGTGTTTTACTTGTGAACAACAAACTCTTTAAAAATGTTATACTCATGCAATGATCATTCTGTATCTTCTATACCTTTTAGGGTTGTTTGACTATATATGCTGAGGTTGCTGACAATCTAGTATTAGTGTTCCAGTCGTTTTTGACCCTCCATTTTGTGTCTCTTATATTACATTTGGCATTTATATGAAACATGTCTAAATTTACTGTACCGTGATGTGCAGAATTCATGTTTCAAATGTTTATTATGAATCCTCCCCAACATGTCATGCTCTTTTTATACGCCCGTCTTCAGACTGGACATATTATGTTGTGGCACTGTTTGTCCATCCGTGAACTTTTCCTTGTCCGCCCTGTAACTCAAACAAATGCAATCCAATTTCTTTTCAAATTTTGTCAGTATGTATATTACCATAATATCTCAGTCAAGTTCGATAACCAGCAAGATTGCCCCAGACACTCCAGAATGATCTGCCCTTACTTTATGAATTGCCTTGAAATTTTGCTTGTCCATTCTATAACTCAAACAAATGTAATCCAGTCCTTTTCAGATTTGGTTACCATGAATATTACCAAGTTTGATAGCCAGCAAGATAGTCTCTGACACTCAAGAATTATCTCCCCTTTGTGAACTTTGGTGAACTTTTGCATGTCCACTCTCTAACTCAAACAATCGTAATCCAATCCTTTTTTGGAATTTGGTCAGCATAATGTCTCAGTCAAGTTCGGTAAATAGCAGGATTGCCCTTGACACTCCACAATTATCTCCCTTTACTTTATGCCACCTTATATGGAGTAATGGCCTTTCTCAACTTCCAGACATTTGATGGGCATATATTGTGACATTTTGACACTCTTGTTTACAATTATTAATTGAATGCTTTGGTTTTCCATTCAGATGTCAATTTTCGTAAGAGAGACCAGACTTTTATCTGCAGATGCCATGAACCAAATGGAACTGAGTTATACTGTGCAGTGGCCACTGTCTACATGGGAAGGATATGGCCCTTTGAATCCATATGCTTTACCAAATACATCATTTTTAAACAAAATCAAGTAAGCAAACTTTTGTCTCTCTGTGTCCCTATCTGTATCTCTTTCTCTTTCTCAACTCTTTAGTTCCATCTGCTCTTTTCATAATTTAAAAAATAGATTGATGTTGGCAAAACCTTATCAATGGCTGCTGGGAGGCTGTCACCACAGATAGTGGCATCAAACTGATTTTTATAATGTATTAAATATGTGGAACGTCATACTGGAGCTATTATTAAAAAATCTGATTAATAAAACAATAACATTAACAAGTTTAAGTGTTGGTCCGATTATCAATTATAATCCATGATTGATCGAAAAAAAATATTTTTGATGACACCTATCAATAGTTATTTTTCCACATTTGATTATAGACTGTTACGAGTAAAATTTGTACAGTATCACCAGAATTTTTCGTAGGTGATTTCATGGGAATATAGCAGTTCAAGGTTCTGTAACAGTTTGATTTCAAAGCTCGAAGAAGTAAATCATTTTAAACTTTTGTGGCTATGAAAGTCTTCAAGCATAAAATTCAGGGTTCCCACAAATTATACAATTTAAACAAATTAAATCATGGTTCATACAGTCTTGAAAAGGCCCTAAATTTGGACGGGTGTCTTGAAAAGTCCCTAAATTTGAAGATGGACCCTAAAAAGGCCATTAAATGTTACGCTCTCACTGAGCTCTGTGTAGATCTAGATCTAAGGACTTATTTAGGGGCTTTATATTCTTTCTTCTCTCACTCACACCCTGGACAGTTTAAAACAACGGAGCCTGTTTCCATTCAAACATTCTCTTTAATTAGTACACAGCTGTAGAATCTATGTAGATCTATATATCAAACACAACTCTAATCTTAACCACTCAGTAGACCTAACAGACTATTAACTAAAGGACCAGTTTTAACTCTTGTGAGAAGTTGCAGTGGTGACCCGCCATGTATATATATATGCTATTCTCAAATCAGAGATCTAGATATCACTCTTAGATCCAGATGATGTTAATCTAAATAGTTATTTTAAAGTTTAACAAAAGCCGATCTTTACTCAAGATCTAGTTCTGACATTTATATCTATTGAAAAATTAGTTTAGTTGAACCTTTCAAGAATTCTTTATGGCTTCAAAGTTTAACTTCTCAGAAATCAATGTATAAGAGAACCGAAACGCAAACTCAGTAAAACACTGCTCTATGTTAGTTATAAATAAACGTACGTCAAATAAAGCAGCTCAGAACTGAAGTAGATCTAAATCAAAATATAATGCTGACGGCGATTCGTGGCCTCTAAGACTACTAACGAAAAATGAGCTCCCGATGAAAGGCGACTCGGCCTTTTATACTAGTTAAAATGTGGCCAACAAAGTTGGGCACTGGTGCCCAAGATTCTGGCCACTTTCTGATGTGACCAAGAATTCGGGTCACATTCACCCAAATGACTGTCGCGTTTCGGTTCTACATTCAAAGTAAACTAAGTGGGAGGGGTAAATCTCAGACAGTGTCTGGAAACAGTTGATACCTTGAAGCCATAAGTTTGCTGGTGGAACATCACTGACCATTGGATTTATCTTACGTTTCAAATACTGTGGGAAAAACTTTTGTAAATAGAGAACCAGGATGTTGCAAAAACAAGGATTTACGTCACTTCCTCACTGTGCAACATACCGGTCACCAAATTACTTAGAACAGTTACACTAAGGATAATTAAAGTGATTATAACTTCAAAAGGTGCATAAACAATTCAATTAATATGAAAAAGGGACTATGACTCTACTACATAACGGGTAAGTAGATTTACGCATTCTGCTGTGTTATGATTACACATAGCCAGTCAATACACAGCATAGCGTTTAAAAATTGGAAGCGTGTACGGTGATCGAAGCTCTGTTTCCCAGTCAGTTCCGAGCTACAACAGCAAGTTAAATTTCCATACTGATTTTAGATAAGTATTTTGAGCATTAAAAAGATCCTAAAGTAAATAAAACTAGACTGTCCAAAAGGTTAAAAAGAACACATCGATCTCCATACATGCTGCAAATTTGTCGAGTCATTACAATATTTGTTCACACTGGCCCTAAAACTTAGATTTCCTGGCCATGATTTTCATTTCAAACGTATCATAATTCATGGATGAGAACTCTCCAAAGAAATCTGCATTTGTTTTACTCGGGGCCGTTTTTTAGATCGATGTAAATCCGATGAGAAGTTTGGAGGGGTGGGGGGATTCATCTGGGAACGTGTTCTAAATACAAAGCTGGAAAGTAAGATCAGTGACAAGGTAACAGAGCTGAAAACAGTTTAGGTATTAGGTAGGTGTAAGTGTACTTCTTATTAGAAATGAGTTATAGTCAAAAACATACCGTAAGCTGTGACATACTTTGAGACCCTTAATTTAGTGAATTGAGTCCCTAAAAAGGCCCTGATTTTGTGTTGGGAAAGTCTGTATGAACCATGTAAATGCATGTTGCAGTATTATATCATTAAATAGCATATTAACATAATCATGCATTTAAGTTGTTTAAATCTCCCATTTTTCATTAAACATTGATTTTTCTTTGTCAATATGATGCCAATGATCTTAGTCATGTTGTGTTATTGTTTTTGCCTATAGGAAACTGTATAACAGATCTTGGATTTTTGAGAATGATATTTTGTTAATACTAGCAGGGTTCCAATGGTCTTGCCTTGTTATTAACCATACTTTATTGTTTTTGCCATGAGGAATGTGTACCTTAAAAGATGTTAGATTTTTTATAGTTACATGTCTTGCAAAATGCTTCTGATATGTATCTCTTAATAATTAGGTTTCACTGAGCAGTAGTCATAATTATGTTTCATTGACTTTGACCACCAAACAGTCATACATGTGAAAGAAAACCATGTTTATTATGACAATAGTCAGGGGCATTATGTTTTGCACCTGTCAGTCCGTAGCTATTGGCATGGAATGGCATATACACATAAACCACCATCCATACTTTCATTGCGCACCCAGCCCATGCTGCCCACAAGCCCAAGGTCAAGGTCAAATGACTTAGAAACTTACGTGCAGCTAGGCAAGCACCACCACAGGGGCATCGCTGCGTCTTACAGACACAATTTTCTAGATATCATTGTGTTTGATGTTTATATTTAATATATTGGAAAATAAATACGAAACATTTGGAAAAAAATAATGGGAGGATTGGACGGCTATAGGGGAGGTCAGGAGGCCGTTTAAATGTTTTGCGGTTTTAGTCAGTGAAAAACATGAATTGGTCAGGGAAAAGTTAGGGAATTTTATTCACCCAGAGTGCTGGCAACCCTGCAGAGTCATGTTATTTATCATCGCTGTGCTGACAAAACCTCGTATAATGAAAACCATTACTTTTCAGGAGAAGCAAAAAACTGATTTTTAGGTTTCGGACTACTTTCCGAAACCTAATAGTAATGCATCCCCAGGGCATGCCTCAAGCAAATTTAT
The DNA here is from genome assembly GCA_963576725.1 of Azorinus chamasolen. Lineage (NCBI taxonomy): Eukaryota > Metazoa > Mollusca > Bivalvia > Cardiida > Solecurtidae > Azorinus > Azorinus chamasolen. The sequence continues at coordinate 26,658,911 of OY755249.1, forward strand.
AAAGAAATTCATATCCCATAATCCGCAATCAGACCACTGTTATACTACGAAATATCAATTTATGCTTACAATGCATACGTTCATTAGCCCAAATGCAGACATTTTGAACGGTTTAACGTTGACAGAATGTTTATCACGTAGCGCCGATTAAGCGATTTAGTTATCTACGGGTGTATTTCACCCGTATTTCTACTTTCATTTTGCCAAAAATGTGATTTTGATAACACACCTAGACAAAAATATAGTTCCAAGTGCAATGCATTTGATAAACGATATCGATAATTCTTCATTTGGTATTTGTGTCAATTATTAAAATGCGGATGCAACTGTTTCAATTACCAATAATTTTGCCGTGTTAAATGCTACGTTATATGATAAATTTGGTCGCGTACGAATATATACCACAGAGCGCCGGTAAAAATGGCCCAGAAAGTAATCGACTTCTAAAAGTCGGGCGTATATTTTGAATCTACAAGCATTTCTTGAATTTGTCGGATTGGTACAGACACCGTTACGGAGAAAACAGGGGACTACTGCACTTTACCGGTACGTAGAATATACCCGGATATTATGGTTTCTCCCGCGCATGCGCGGTAATTTTATTATATATATTAAAATCGCGAGCCCGAGCACTGATCTCAGTAAAAAGGCAAAATAAATGAAAAATAACCTGTTTTTGAGTTATTCGTGAAAAATTGGGTTAAAAACTTCGTTTTTCAAAACGAAGTTATTAATACGAATTTAAAGAACAACGTAAACAGCAATCAGGTTTTCATTTTATGAATGACATTCCAATTAGAGACGTTGCTGTCACGTGATTGACCGTTACTAACACGTGAAAATTTCCGGCGATTTGATTGGTTAAGGTAAGTCGATAAGCGTCTTCGTAGTTTATTATAAAGAACAGCTGATAGTAAAATGGGGTCATGTCTGGTTTAATATATGACGATATACACGAATTGTCAAAGAGTAAAGATCAACTTATACAGTGGCTAAGAGAACAAGGTTTGCTGGGTGATTTCAGTGGTTTATGTAAATTTTGTGGCGAGGGGAGTGTTTTTTTAGTGTCAGACAAAAGTTATAGTAGTGATCAGTTAGTTTGGAGATGTAGTAATCGTCACTGCAACAAAAAAACATCTATAAGAGAAGGATCTTGGTTTTCTGGGACACATTTGTCACTACAGCAAGCAGTAAAACTGACATATTACTGGGTATATAATCTTCCAAACGATTACATATTAAGAGAGCTGAGAATAGGAAGCGAACATACCATTGTGGATTGGAAGAATTTTGCTAGAGAGGTGTGCGTAGAAATTTTAACACAGGACAGTGAGCAAATTGGTGGACCAGGAAAATTCGTAGAAATAGATGAAAGTAAGTTTGGTAAGAGAAAGTACCACAGAGGTAAAAGAGTAGACGGGGTGTGGGTTTTTGGGGGTATAGAGCGTGAATCAAAAAGGTGTTTTTTCGAAATAGTTGATGACAGAAGTTCAGATACTCTAATCCCAATAATTAAGAAATATATAAAACCAGGATCAACCATTCTTTCAGACTGTTGGAAGGCCTATTGCAGTTTAAAGTCAGAGGGATATCAACATTTAACAGTCAATCATTCTATAGAATTTAAAAACAAAGAAACTGGTGCTTGTACAAATCAAATTGAATCTACATGGAATGCTGTTAAGAAATCTTTACCAAGAACAGGAACCCAAAAATCTCTCTACGACAGTTATTTAATAGAATATTGTATAAGAAAGAAATATTTAAAGGATGCAGAAGATAAATTTTTGACATTTTTGACCCTCATTAAAAGAATTTACAGCTGTAAAGGACGAGTACCATTGCAGGAATTGAGATCAAATAAACCAGAGAAACCAGATCTAAATGGAAGCATGGATTTATTTGATTAGACAGGTAGGCATGTTTTTTTGGTTATTGTTTATTGTATATTATATCGGGGGCTGCCGCCCCCAAACCCCCGCATATAGTACCGTTTCGAGACAACTAAAATGGCGTCGATTTTAGTTGTCATGACCGACGCGCACCTGTCTTCGATCTCGCACATGCGCAGTACACGTACCGGTAAAGTGCATTCTACCCGAAAACAGTAATGAATAATGGTCGGAACATCGTCAATCTCTACATATTACACACGAACTATGGGAATGAAGATAACGACTGGAAATTGCAGGATACAATATAAACACCCGATATGACGGGTATGACTCATATCCGCGGATATGAATTTCGCAGCCTAAAATCGGCCACAATTTAAGCATTATTTTTCTTATTAGAAAAACCTTTTATCGAGCTTATTGGCTAATATTGTCCATATTTATTATTTGAAATACGTAAATTTAATATTCATTGCATAATAAGTAGTAACAGCCTGGAAAATTCTACTCGTCCGCTCGCCATAACGAGTAAAATAAAAAAATAATAAATATACAATAAATAAACTATTATTTAATTTACTGTAATTTATTCAATAAATAAATAAAATTTAATAATTTAATTTATTTATTATTATTTTTATTATTATTAATAATTTATTATTATAATAAAAAATAAATTAAAAAATAAATAAAATAAAATAATAAATAAATTTATTATAATTTAATCTAAATTACTGTAGTTATAGTTGAACATTCGGCACCGACCCTTCTGCACGAAGGAGCACGGACCGTAGTGAAACGTTCCGGAGATATATGGATAACCTTTAGCCTCAAAAGCAATCTGTATTCTGAATGCATCAGAAGTATTTATATTCAGTTTAGAAGATCATAATTATATTTTACATAATGTGTGACAAGCATCGTAAACATTGATCATAGACTTTTCTGTTCTATAAGATCCATGTTTATAATGTGTGTAATGTCTTAGGAGACTAATTGGTACCAGGTTGTAAGCATTTAAGGATAATTACTCCAATTATAGAGAGTTAGTAGTTATAAAAAAGATAAAGTGGACTTATTTTATTGTATGTGTTACATAATGTTAATTATAACATATGCTGAACGTATATAATTCTTGACAATTTTTTATTTGTAGTGTGTGTCTAAGCTTTTTCCCCAGCATTAATCTTTGTTAACATACAAGCATGCTGTTATTTTCTCCCCTGGTATATAATAATGTCCAAAATGAAGTAGAGGGACATATTGTGTTTTCTCCGTTTCTTATTCTTATTATTCTTTCTTCCGATTCTGATTCTTCCAATTGTTCTTCTTTCGTCATGAACTTGTCCAAAGCATTTCTCAGTAAGACTAAGTAATTGTCCGATCCTAATGAAACTTCAAAAGATTATTGCTTGATACATGCAGATGTACATCCCACTTTTTATTTTTTGAAAATCACCATAACTAAATGGTTCGCTATAATTTGTCGAAATTTAGATATTGTTTGGCGAAGTTATATATCATTCGATTTTTTGCTGAAAATTGGTATCATGGGATATTTGAGTACTCCAAATCAATTGGTTTGTGTTTCGAAAGTACATATATTGGTTGATTTTGCTAAAAATTGGTATTACGGTATATTTTGGCACTCGGGACTAATTTATAGGTCTTTTTTATACCCCCCTTTTGAAAAAATGGGGGTATATTGCTTTGCACATGTCGGTCGGTCGGTCTGTCGGTCGGTCGGTCGGTCGGTCGGTAGATCGATGGTTTCCGAATGATAACTAATAAACGACTTGGCCTAGAATCTTTAAACTTGCTGTGGTGGTTGGTCATGACAAGTAGATGACCCCTATTGTTTTTGAGGTCACTAGGTCAAAGGTCAAGGTCACCATGACCTAAAATGGTAAAATAGTTTCCGATCAATAACTGCTTTAGGGTTTGGCTTGGTTTCTTCAAACTTGCTGTGGTGGTTGGTCATGACCACTAGATGACCCCTATTGATTTTGAGGTCACTAGGTCAAAGGTCAAGGTCACCATGACCTTAACTGTTTAAATGGTTTCCGATCAATAACTGCTCAACGGTTTAGCTTAGAATCTTCAAACTTGCTGTGGTGGTTGCTCATGACCACTGGATGACCCCTATTGTTTTTGAGGTCACTAGGTCAAAGGTCAAGGTCACCATGACCTGAACTGGTAAAATGGTTTCTGATCAATAACTGCTCAAGGGTTTGACTTAGGATCTTCAAATTTGCTTAGGTGGTTGGTCATGACAAATAGATGAGTCCTATTGTTTTTTAGGTCACTAGGTCAAAGGTCAAGGTCACCATGACCATAACTGGTGAAATGGTTTCCGATCAATAACTGCTCAAGGGTTTGGCTTAGGATCTTCAAATTTGCTGTGGTGGTTGGTAATGACCACTAGATGATCCCTATTGTTTTTTAGGTCACTAGGTCAAAGGTCAAGGTCACAATGCTCTTAACTGGTTAAATGTTTTCCGATCAATAACTGCTCAAGGGTTTGGCTTAGAATCTTCAAACTTGCTGCGGTAGTTGGTCATTACAACTGGATGACCCCTATTGTTTTTGAGGTCACTAGGTCAAAGGTCAAGGTCACCATGACCTTAAATTTATTAAATGGTTTCTGATCAATAACTGCTCAAGGGTTTGGCTTATGATCTTCAAATTTGCTTCGGTGGTTGGTCATGACAACTAGATGAGCCCTGTCGTTTTTTAGGTCACTAGGTCAAAGGTCAAGGTCACCATGACCTTAACTGGTGAATAGTTTCCGATCAATAACTGCTCAAGGGTTTTGCTTAGGATCTTCAAACTTGCTGTGGTAGTTGGTCATGACCAATAGATAACCCCTATTGTTTTTGAGGTCACTAGGTCAAAGGTCAAAGGTCAAGGTCACCATGACCTTAACTGGTGAAATGGTTTCCAATCAATAACTGCTCAAGGGTTTGGCTTAGGATCTTCAAACTTGCTGTGGTGGTTGGTCATGCCAACTAGATGACCCCTATAGTTGTTGAGGTCACTAGGTCAAAGGTCAAGGTCACCCTGACCTTAACTTGTGAAATGTTTTCAAATCAATAAATGATCAGTGGTTTGGCTTAGGATTTTCAAAGTTGCTGTGGTGATTAGTCATGACCGCTAGATGACCTCTATAGTTGAGGTCACTAGATCAAAGGTCAGGGGGTCTGGGGGTATACATGTTTTACAAACATCTCTTGTTTTAAGAATTGGTTGCCATAGTAACTTAATGGTGGCTCTGATTGGTCGAAAATTTAGACTTTTTTCGGCAAATTCAGATATTGTTCGATTTTGCCTAAAATTGGTATGTCGGGATATTTTGACACTCAGAATTGATTGATATGTCTTTCGAAATGATTTGTTGGTATGGAAACTGAATGGTGAGATCTGATTGGTCAAAAGTTTAGATATTCAAATTTGCTGAAAATTGGCATTTAGGGGTATTTGGGTATCCCAAACTCAGTCAAGTTGTTTTGAAATACTTGGTTGCCATGGTAATGGAGTAGTGTCCTCTGAGTGTGTCACAATTTACATATTAGATTTTTCGGAAAATTTGGTCAGTAGGGATATATATGCAGTTGTTTCAAAAGTTCTGGTTGCCATGTAACCAAGTGCTCACTAATGGCCTGTTATTGGTTGAAATTTAGATATTTTGCTCACCAATAACAGTTGTAAGTTTCGTTTAGGGGACATTCTGCAACATATTCTGTTACAATTAGATCTTGTTAACTGTATGATATTTAGATTCACATGGCATATATGATTTATCCAAACTTGGTTGTAGTGTATAGATGGATAGGTGATTGATGCACGCCAAATACTGTTACAATCCACCAGTTAGTAGCAGAAATATGACCCTTTGTTGCTTTCAGATAGCCATATAGGAAATGTGACTGTTAGAAGTCATATCTTGGAACAGCTTGCTCAGATTTCATTTAAATTTGACGGGGTATTTACATGGATAGGTGCATGAGGCACAATATATGACGCCAACGTCGGCCAAATAATAATAGAGTAATGGCCCTTTACTAAATTCAAATATAAATTTAAGTAAACTTCAGGCAAATTGAACTATTGGAACCGCACTGTGCTACTAGTCATCAATTTATTTCTTTAAACAATATCTTAAACACTGACAGGATTTTCAGAAAAGTTCACAGCAATTATGTTCAGATGACCTGTCAATTTTAACAAACAGTTCCATTAAACACCATTTTAGTTCCGGAAATAATGCTTTAGAGGTCATCTTACTATGTATCAATGGTACCAGTCCTTCCCTACCAACCTTTTTCGTATTGTATAGTCACAATCGACATATATATGGTCAGAAACCTTCAGTACTGTCAGTACTTTGATTTAGTAATCACATTGTCCTTCCGTCCATCTGTCCCAAATTTCGTGTCCCTTCTGTAACTTATCTTTGAATGGATTTCAAAATAACCTGGCACATATGTTCACCACACAAAGACCATGTGTCACATTCAACTCCCTGGTCCATAGGTCAAAGATCATTCAAGGTCATACTTCAGGGTCACAGGTCGGGGCATAAGTGTTTCACAAACACACTCTTGTTTTATGAATGCGTCTTTATGTGACAAATAAGGTCTATATTCTGGTACCATATTAAAACACAAATTAATTGATAAAACTTTATTCTATCATTGATAAAACTTTATTTATTCTATCATATGTAGGGCTGTCATGATACACTAACGTATTCGAATTATTCGAATATCGTTTCTGGCGGCGAGTGTATCATATTCGCTACCCAAAGAACCGAATATTGACAAATACAATTAGACATATAGGAAATTAACAAAATTCAAAGAAAAACAACATATTTTCGCTTGAAATATGAGCGAAACATTCCAGCTGCGAAACGTCTTTTCGCAGTGACACCAAGGGAGATGACTCTTGATGACTTCTTATGTTTACAAATCACGACACCGTGTGTTGGTCCTGTTGGATTCAACAGGCTTAATAATTGTACTCTTGCATTCACTTTTTGCACAAAAGTAGTCAAATGGTTCAAATACACGAAACAATTACCGAAAACAAGTTTGTTTTGATAGGACTAATTCTTAGTTTTTACGACAACCACAAACTGTTGTTTCATAATAATGTCGGGGCCGAAAGAGGTTTTCAGACTCCAACCAAATATAAAAGCGCCGTCTGGAATCTTTTAGGGTTTCTGACGGGATCAGAAGGAAAAACCAACAATGAAATCACTGTTTGTAAAGTGTGCCACCACGAAAGTAATACTGCTAGTTGTTGACTCTAGCGGTTAGTTATCGGAGCGCCCCAATGTCTGAACGTACCCAAAATTTATTGACCAAATTTATTTGAGTTCGTTCACGATTCACCAGAAATGGACGAAACCAGCCGGCTATATTCAATTAGATACAGTGTAATGCACTGTATTTTGATTGTGCTTGAAAGGTTCTTGAAATTGAATCAGTATTATTTTTATGCATAGTGCAGGGTTGTCATTAAGTTTTGGAACAACAGATTTTTATAGAGAATCAAGCGATTTAGCCGGGGGTCGAGGGGCCGCTTAGGCCCCCCGTGGGTCCAGGGCAACGCCCTGGTGGTGGGGCCAGGGGGGGCAAAGCCCCCCGGCCGAAAACGATTTTAAGCATTTGGACACCCCAAGGTCTCCTTGGCCAATTTTCACACTCTAATTAACTGTATTTTGCCAACTTTTAGAAGCTGATCTTATATTATTAGAGAGAATAACACATACAAATATGACTATACTACTTGCAAGAATAGGAAATAAATTTAAAAGTCTCCTATAAGTAACCAGTAAGTATAAACACTGTTTTTTGTGCATGTTTTTAATCTATATGAGGCTTGTTTACCCACTTCATATTCTTGCAAAACTTAAACAGTAAAGCTTTCCACTGGTAAATCACCAAATGATTTAAAACTCTTCTAGAACAAGTTTTTTAGCAATCTTGCTTTTGTTATTTTATCAGTGAAAAACTTACAGTGCAACTCAGTTTTACAACAAAGTGAAGGTATAAATCATATTTGAAATGTTTTGCTTCGTAGTATTGTATACAGTTTGTGAGTTATACCCTATATTGATAAACATGCATGTACCTCTTCAACTTCCAGTTATGCTTGGTAAATTAAAATCGTTTAAAACTTGGTGCCAGTTTTTCAGGATTTCTATTTTGTTAAGTAGATCTAGATACAGTTTATTGACAAATAAATTTAATCTAATATAAGCAAAATATTTCTTAGTTAAAATGATGAAACCTAGGTATTCACCAGTGTGAATTTTGTTTAATTTAGATTAAGAATCTATAATTTTCACTGCATATTATTTAGTTCAAAAATAATCTTCTTTAGTACATAAACAGAGATCATTTTGAAAAAAGTGTGTTTGTGATGCCCCCAAAGTAGCAACCAAGCTTTTTTTTTTTAAAGTAAATCAATGCAATGTTTTATTTCCTTGTAAAATGAAATAGCAAAGAAACATGAGGCTCTTACCTTAAAAATAATGCAACTCATCAACTGCATGCTAAAGTCAAACAAGAACTTGACTAACACCAAATGGAAAACTACAAACAAGCTCTTACCAGTTTTGAATATGTGCACAAGGGAAAGGGAAATCATTTTTAAATGAGACCTTTTCTTGTGAGAATGTTTTCATGAAATTGTTATTTTATTAATATAATAAGTTATTTTGTGCATCGTTTAAAACTTGGTGCCAGTTTTTCAGGATTTCTATTTTGTTAAGTAGATCTAGATACAGTTTATTGACAAATAAATTTAATCTAATATAAGCAAAATATTTCTTAGTTAAAATGATGAAACCTAGGTATTCACCAGTGTGAATTTTGTTTAAATCTAATATAAGCAAAATATTTCTTAGTTAAAATGATGAAACCTAGGTATTCACCAGTGTGAATTTTGTTTAATTTAGATTAAGAATCTATAATTTTCACTGCATATTATTTAGTTCAAAAATAATCTTCTTTAGTACATAAACAGAGATCATTTTGAAAAAAGTGTGTTTGTGATGCCCCCAAAGTAGCAACCAAGCTTTTTTTTTTTAAAGTAAATCAATGCAATGTTTTATTTCCTTGTAAAATGAAATAGCAAAGAAACATGAGGCTCTTACCTTAAAAATAATGCAACTCATCAACTGCATGCTAAAGTCAAACAAGAACTTGACTAACACCAAATGGAAAACTACAAACAAGCTCTTACCAGTTTTGAATATGTGCACAAGGGAAAGGGAAATCATTTTTAAATGAGACCTTTTCTTGTGAGAATGTTTTCATGAAATTGTTATTTTATTAATATAATAAGTTATTTTGTGCATTTCAAGTGTTTTCCGTTCTTCAAAACATGGTTTGAGCTGTAGGTGTACGAACGGTAACAGGTCCGAATTCCCGAACGTGATACGAAAAATCCCGAGAATTAGCAATCGGAAGTAAAACATCAACAACTGTATATTCTGATATCAGTCCACGTTGTTGGATTTATCGTAAGTGGTTCTTTCGAGGGTAGAAAACTATGGGATGTATTAGAATGCATTGGTCGATGGGGCGATCGAACGTTTCACGTCGGAATTGAAAATATTGAACTAGAAAACACCATGCGAAATTTGCAGGCGCTAGAACGGTAACAAAGGCGAATAACAATTAAACAGAATAAACAGAGGAACAACAACTGTTTCAACTTTATTTTATCACCTGTCGGCTTGAAACCGAAGTCGAATAAACTAGAATGCTTTCGTTTCGTTTTGTTCTCCATTGCTGTGATGAACCGACTTTCTATATAAGGATCGTAACGATAAGAGCCGAGTACATCGCCGTATACGCAACGACTCGGACAGAAATAACCGGTGCTCACGTAAAATTACTTTTTTTATAACTTTGTCTCGGCACAAAAAACAACCGATGCAGCGACGAAAACAACCCATGGTTTGCATCGGTAATCGGTTACTAATGACAACCCTGATAGTGCCTAAAGAGTAAAAGACTACAATAGAACTGGACCAGTTTACTTTTGAACAAGTTTCTTTTCAGTGTTTCTAGTGTATGTGACTTTGCCAATTAAATATTTATAATATATACAATAACCAATTAAATATTTATAATATATACAATAACTCATACTTTTCCCTTGCTTATCAGCACATGTCCAGTAGCATTTTCATTATAAGCTTAAAGATTCCTAATCCTAAATATGGACTCGGTCTGGACATGTTTTGGCTTAAGTAACTCTTATTAGCTTATGCCATAGCATGTTTATGTAACTGTATTCGTATTCGTGAATATTTATTCGTATTCGCTATACTGTATCGTGATACGTATTCGTATTCGCTACATGGGCGTATCGTTGCAGCCCTAATCATATGGTATGACGATTTTTAGCTCGTCTGTTTCGAAGAAATCACGAGCTCGCCGTTGTTGTAACATTGACCATAACTTCTTCAATTTTTCATTTACAACCTTCATTTTTTGGTATGTATGTTTATCTTGACAATGTTGACAGACGAGCGTTCGCACCTGCTTGTGGTGCTCTTGTTTAAATGTACGATATTTTTGTATCAAGTTTTGTTCACCTTATGTATATATATACGAGCTTTTACCACTTATGATATTTTTTATCCGACGATCATGATATACGACAATTTACATTTCACTTGAGTCTAAGCTTTGTACCTTGACACACCAAGAAAAGGGCAGACCTATAAGGCTATGCTGTATGTACCACAATACATGCACTGATCTAATCTGCATGTGTTTTAATATGTTTAATGGCATTGCTCCGCATGCTTGAAGTGTAGAATTTATATGAGGCTTTGAGATTGAAAAACTCAGACCAATAAATATACGAGGTTCAGTCACGGGCGAGTTTTGACGCTTTTCATTGGTCAATTGCGCTGAATTTTTGACAGGATGTGGGCATTGTACATTTAAATCAGAAATAATGAAGATCACTGGGTTGTTGTGGTCGTCGGCAGCTTGCAAAAACTTTAATGTAGCTCATTACTCGAAAAGTATAAGAGGTATCAACATGAAACTTCATAGGTTAGTAGATCTCATTGAGGGAAAAGCCCCTACATAAGAACCATAACTCTTGATTTCAAAATTTTGGAGTTATGGCCCTTTGTCGTTTTCATTTTTTTTTAAATTTAGCTGGACAAGTACCAAATCAGGCGAGCGTTGGCGCCGCACGGGGCTCTTGTTACAATATAAAGTTTTCAATGGAATTCTTGCTTGGACAATGTCACAACAACTGTAGTCAGATCTATATCATGTGACTCATGTCATAAGCAAACAGAGCAGACTCTTATTAGAAAGCTCCTATAGGAGCCATCTGATCTGGGTCTATACTCTGTTTGCAAATATGTGATAAGGCTTAAGGGAAAGGGTTATTCAACTTTTTTCTTCATACATTCAAATTTGTTTTATAATTTGGCAATTGCTGACAGTCTTGAAACTCTTTCAGCTCTCATTCACTATGTTCAGTACGTTGTGTATGATACGATCTTTCAGATTATTTCTTTTCTACTGAAAATTATCACATAATTTATTTTATGGTGACAAATTAAGTGCTTGTGTGGGGGAGTATTAATCCACTTTTAGTAACAATTCTAGTTCAGGTTTGAAAATGACTATTGTACCTAATAAATTTGGTTTGTTTATCCATCAGCATTAATAAGCTAGCCATCACGACATGTCTGAAATACTGTTAAAGTGTCGTAAAACCCTGAAACAAACCAAAAAAGCAACAACCCATTGGTAGAGCAGCACTAGAAATACAGAACAGTATTAGTTGTCTACATGTTTTTTTTATGTCTGATACAAATTCCTATAGCGTATTTCTCCATTTTCTTTCAAAAAGTATGATCAGGGTCCATGCTTATAAAACTTTTAGTTGAGTCAGAGTTCGTTCTCAAGTTTTTGATTGATCAGATTTGAGCCTTTGGCTCAAATCTGACCAATCAAAAGCTGGAGCATAGACCCAGAGTGTCAGCAGTTTGGATGTTGATGAAATATCAAGCTGCTTCAGCTTGTCATTTGATCTGAATCCAAACTGTTGCATAAGTAATCACAAAATTGCTGATAGCATGCAAAATGCACTCCATCTCAATGACTGATGTTGCATTTATTGTTCTAGGTTTAACACATCAGACGGCATGTTGAACTTATATGATGAGATTGTGCCAATACCTGGATGCCTGGAAATGGACCCTCCCCTTTGCAAAGAATACAATGAAGTTCCAAATTTGTGGGTAGAGATGGAAGAATATGCACCAGCTCCATTTTACTGTAAAGATGGATGTGGAGGAAACAAGACAAATGAATATGATATTACTCAGTATCAATTTGGAACATGTGTAGATATGAACAAATGCGAGTGAGTAGAATCTTTGCCCTTCATATTCTGACCATAGTAATGATACTGAAGATTATGTAGACAATGTTCCATGGCTCTGTTGTGGGTCTCTGCAAAAATATAAATGACTCCTTGATACAAAAGTGAAATGCAATATAATAGTGTGGGATGTGTCTCAGTTTGCTCTTATTACTCAAGTTTGTAGTGTAGTGATAGATTCCATGAGAGTTGGAGTCTCAAGAATAATTATCTGTCACTACCACACTTTTATTATACTTGAGCGCGTGTTGTCTTTTAGGGCTGGACCGATATTACCGATGCATCGCTAAATCGTCGTGAGAAGTCCGCGATGCAACATCGCGATACCAAGTCCAAAACATCGATGTTTGGTGATACCTTGCAATGTTTGAATACTTGATATAATTAATGATATAATAAACATGAGATAAATGAGTACTCGGATCTGTTATTATGCATCATCCCCAAAAGCTAAATAAATCCACATGAACTTACTCAGCTTAAAACGCTTCTGCAATGCTTGTTATTTACTTTTTATCGCTTAGGTCCTATAAATTAATAATAATCGCAACAACACGGTCGTACTCTACCTCTTTTTGATTTGCGGAAATCGGCGAAGTGTTCTAATTGAATAAATATGTTTATAAGAGGCGAGCCGAACTGTAATTTCTTACGCGGATTTATTATGCGGCGTATATCCGGCCCGAGATTTATACATCATGATCAGTTAATCTGCATAGTGCAGTGAGTGCACATATCCTATCAAGATCTGTCATGATAATATTCATTTCAGGAAAATGCCAAAAAAATATGTCTCGATTAGCTACTGTTTTAAGAGAACCCGTCACTTGACCGCGTATAGTAGGTTGGGACCGGCACCGGAATTTTCCCCTACCCTATTTGCAAAATACTTTCAATGCTGTAAGCGACTGTTTTGTAGTAAAAATGACAGCCGAAATTGAGATTGAGAGAACAGCTCCCTCTTTTAAGTAGAATGTTTGGAAACATTTGGGGCTTGAAAAAGGAGACAAACAGAAGGTGATGTGTCTTCTGTTTTTTTGTATTGCTCAGTTCACTGAATACAGCAGTTTATCATTTGTTAAACATGTATCATTATTATTACATATTGGCCTTGGTTATGCAAATATTTTATTCAAATCGAGTATCGTGATGTATCATCGAATCGCTACTACATAATCGTGATGTATCGCGATACTAAAATGAGCAGCGATATCCAGCACTATTGTCTTTGGAATTTTGTTGAATAGTTTCAGTCATACTATTTTGCACTCAGCGTAATCATAAATAGTGAATAGATGTGTTCTATTCAAGAACTGTAACTATAGCATCACTTGTTTTTATTCCCCAAAAGCTAGGCTTTGGGGCATATAGCGATTGAACCATCCGTGTGTGTGTGTGTGTGTGTGTGTGTGTGTGTGTGTGTGTGTGTGTGTGTGTGTGTGTGTGTGTGTGTGTGTGTGTGTGTGTGTGTGTGTGTGTGTGTGTGTGTGTGTGTGTGTGTGTGTGTGTGTGTGTGTGTGTGTTAGTGCATGCAGGTTTTGCTTGTCCGGAGCAGATCTTCTATATATGTGATCTTGACCTTTGACCTCATTTACAAAAAAGCTTGTCCACAGCATATCTCCTACACTACTTCAGCTAGGATCACCAAATATGGTGTGTGAGTACATCTTGGGATGGCGGAGTGTCACATACTATTTATAGATCAATGTGACCTTGACCTTGGGCTTTATTTACAAAAAAACTTGTCTGGAGCATACCTCCAGTCCTATACCGAATCAGCTAAGATCACCAAATATGGTGTGTGAGTTCATCTTGGGATGGCGGAGTGTCATATACTATTTTTTAGGTCAATGTGACCTTGACCTTTGATCTCATTTACAAAAAAAAGCTTGTCCGGAACATCTACATAACTTCAACTAGGATCACCATATATGCAGTGATCATTTTACCTTTGACATTTATGAGTCCAATAGGATGCACAACATTTCAAACAATGGGTCCTGACTGATCACAATGAGTCCCAACAATTTTAACAAAAAACAAACGCAAATTTGAATAACTGTATAGTCTGCTTACTAATTGAAGGTAGACTGGTTTTATTTTCAATTACTAAGTAGATCCATACCAGGGTTTTTTCCTCAGATTTAGGGGAAGGGACCTGGCCTTTCTTGAGGGGAAAAAATAAGCGTGAAAAGCATGTTTTAGGGGAAAATATAAGCGTGAAATAGATGTTTTAGGGGAAGATTATGAAATATATACTTTAACATTATAATGATGAACAGAGGACATAGCAAATGAATAGAGTGCTAAATTCAGCTGTTATAGTGTAATATAATTATTTAAAATACATTACAACTGAATAGCCCTTGGTTTTTCAGCCTTGAATAAGTAGACTTGAATAGGTAGACTATGCTCTCAGTTTTGGTCTGTGAGAGCATAGTTGCCCGGGTGTATGTTGCTTTGATTGATTACAGCTCACCCACCCACCCACCCAATGTCCTTAAACACCATCCAAATATAATAACTTTTCATTGAAGTCATTTTCATTAACCAGCAAACGTTTCGAAAGTCATTAATTTTACTCTCCATCGTTTTGTACAGAAAACGCACATCCCTCTCAATTTTCATTACATTAACCCAACAATTTCCCATCGATTTTAACAAAATAGTTACTGACTTTTAGAGAAATGAATACTTGTTACGGGAATACTACTGCCATTTCAACACTTTCCAAATCGCATGAAATATTAAACCTCACACAGCCATCAACTGATTTTCGGAAGAGGTCTGATTGCACAGTTTCGGTAAATCTATCACGGGTAACAGCTAAAACCCGATGAACACACAAATTCCAGCAACTGACATCTCAATTCTATAAATTGTCGTCACAATCCACGCTGATTAAATCTTTTAAATGAAACGATACGAACGTTTTCTAAGCGATAGTTTGATTTCGTCAAGCAGCGACCATTTTGGTTCTACCAGGGTAAACCGAGAATTTTGTAACACAACGCCTCATTGGTCTACGGCGGAGGTGTGTCTCGGCCCGGCTAAATCATGAGGCGTCGTATGTATAGAGAAATGCGGTCAGCGTTTTAGCCTATTAACCGGTGTCGATATAAAAACTGCCCTATCTTTGCTATCGGCGGAGAAGAAATTGATCTAGTTCTATCTATGTTACATTCTGCCACGCACCCTAATGGGGGAATTTCGGACATTGATGGGGGAAAAAGGTTTCTAGAGTGGATTTTTCTTCCCTTGGGGAAAAATAGACAAGCTAGGGGAAAAAATATCCGAGGGGAAGACGCCCTTATTCGGCGTCTGTTATATAGAGGGAAAAAACCCTGCATACATATAATTACGGTAGTTGTTTGGAACCAGGTGAAACTCAAAATTCAGAACTACAGTCTGAAGTCATAATCTGGAAAAGTCATTTCAACAAATTGCAACCTACTTTCGCTTTTACACGACACAGACGTCTTGAGCAAATGACAGTGTCGGCGGTTACACGATAAATATAAGAGGCTCTATTTTCACAGTTGTTATTGACCCTGGAATATAATTTGATTGACTGTGTTGAAAACCTTCTATGGATAATACTTACTTTGATAAGCCGATAGAACCCCGTGTTTTTACGGTTTTAATTCTTGTAAGAATTAAGGCTTCTCTTGACGTTGGGTGTTATTGTCAAAAAACGCTGTTCGTTGCGTGATACATGTGTATATTGGAATTACGAATTTCATTGGTTGATAATTTTAGATTTCTTTTAACCTTGTCCTTTATGAAACTTTCCATTTTCTAATTTGAGTACGGATCAAACGGAAATGACCGAATCGACGCAAAAGGCAGTTTGATTGGCTGAAAATGTAGGCCTATATGCTAATCAGTTACGAACGTGTATAAAAAATGCAATCGGAAACCTCGGCTATATTCCTTCTGCTTTAGAACGCCAAGGTGTTGCGAAAACTACGGTAAAAATATTCGTTCGCGTCTTCTTTGAAGTTCAAGCTTTTTAAAAAGTTTGTCTTTGTGTATATTTAAATACACGAAGAGTAAACAAATATATGAACATTTTACAACCAAACTAGTAAAACAATCGAAAAAATGAACATGGTGTAGAATTCTTGCGTCCATATGGATGCACATAATTAAAAGCAATGCGTCCACAATAGATTATGTGCGTCAGGGACACGGGACGCACAGGTATAATGATCACTGGGTGTGTGAGTACATCTTGGGATGGCAGAGTGTCGCATACTATTTATAGGTCAATGTGACCTTGACCTTAGGCTTGATTTACAAAAGAAATTTGTCTTACAGACACAATTTTCTAGTTGTCGGTGCTTTGCTTTTGGTGCAGTTGTCATGTACTGTGATGCATTTCTTGTTTATCTCCTTTTCTTGAGGGTTTAGTTTGAATTTGGGGCTTGACAGCTGCCTGACAGCATCTTAGGACTGCAACGATTCACCAAATTTCGGTTATTTTTGGTTCATTTGTCTCGATTTGATTTTCGGTTCGGTGCCGCAAATTACGGTTCGGTGCGTCGATGTATGGTAAATTGGACTCAGTTCTCCAGATAAGGTGTATACGTGTGTATTTACGCATATTTTTCAAACAAAAATGCATTTGAAACTAAAATCGTGCATACTGATACACATACATAAAATTGTGTACGCAAAACTGTGCGTTTCGCCCCTCGTAAATTGTCTCTGCCGAATCTGAAGATCGTCAACAGACGCTTGCACTGGCGTCCTTACCCGAGAAATTCTGATTATATGCATTTCGCACCCACCCTCGTACCATTCTGGTGAGTCGCGGCCGATTATCTACATAAAAATTTAATGTAATAGGGTACAGGAACCGGTCCCGTTTTTGCGGAACATATGCAAAGGGGTTAGGGCAGAGAATAGTCACATTGCGAGCGTCTGATTGACATAAAAAAAATCATGGCGTCGTCTGGCATTGGTCGACAGAAAAAATATTCTTATACCCGAACCGAATAATCGAAACCGAGAGGGTTATAATCGAAACCGAACCGAATTGAGAAGTACCTGAATCGTTGCAGCCCTACAGCATATAATTCTTAACTCTTTCCTACATATAAATGCACTTTCATGCATTTGCAAACAGTAGACCCAGATCAGATAGCTCCTATAGTAGCCATCTGATCAGGGTCTGCTATGTTTGCTTTTGACATGATTAATCCCCTGTTGCAAAGCAGAAGTGGGGTTATATAGGAATGGCCTTTGTCCGTCTGTCCTTAACAATTACTTGTCTGCTTCATATCTCCTATACCCTGAAAGATTTTCATGAAAATTGCCTCAAATGTTGGGACAATGTGCAGAACACATGTGGCAGTCATGTCTGGTCAGGGTCACATTTGAAGTCCAGTGTTTTAAACTTCAATTTCCATTACATTTTTGTGTCCACTCCATATCTTCTAAACCCTTTGAAAAGTTTGAAGGATGCTCGTAAAACTTTTAGTCAAATGTTAGCTAAATTGAGACAATGTGCAGAACACGTATGACAGTCATGTTGGCTCAAGGTCAAGGTCACATATGAAGGTTGTCGGGTACGCCTAATGTCATGCGACGTCTCAGTGCCAAGACATTGTGTGTCCTTACGTAACGTCATCAGTGATGTAGAGAAACAAGCAAGAGTTGAATAAAGTAGTGAAACCGACAAGACGCTAAGTTTCCTTTCTGTCTATATTTAAAGCAGAGTAACCATAAAGGTCAAATGTAATTTTGTGTCCGCTGCATATCTCCTATATATACCCAGGAAGGAATTTCATGAAACTTGCCTCAAATGTTAGCCAAGTCGAGACGATGTGCTGAACACATCGATGGCTCAGCGCAAAACTAGGCTAACTCCATTTTAGAAAATTTTACAGGAGAGCAAAAAAACTGTTTTTTCTTTTTCCTTTTTGATTTCTTGTTTATATTTTTATAGTTATCTATTCCTACAAAAGTCTTTAAACTTATGATAATGTTGATTTTCTTTTAAAACCATGTTTTTGAGGTTTTTAATAACTTTTTTGAGTTAGCTATAGTTTTGCACTGAAAATTGACGTCTTTTAGTTAAAAACTCAGCGCAAAACTATACCTAAGTCAAGTTAGTTATACTTTTGCACTGAAAATCAATGTCTTTCAGATAAAAACTCAGCGCAAAACTATACCTAAGTCAAGCTAGTCATAGTTTTGCACATAAGATATGTAGAATATTGGAGGGTATATACTTGTAAAATAAGTATTAACTCAAGTAGGCTTTAGTCGATTATTAATATTTTCTTACCAAATTGACAAGAGAACAAAATAAAACATTTAGAACAATACATAATTGTAATTTTAAGTTCATATCTGCCAGTTCTTTGTATTTTTAACATAAAATGATAAAGATAAAGATTAATGATAGACTATTTCTATAATGTAAACTTCACCAATGATTGATTTCATCAGTCCTTTGCTCAGCCTCAATGAATATTTATGCTTCACACATCCTTCCATGAACTGTCCCAAGATTAACAGAAATATTGTTGAACTACTGAAAAGCAGGAATACTCTTATTCTTTAAACTATGACCTGTCTGTTAATCTCAAAACCCACCCATTTATATGATTTAACTTATTTAATTATACTTTCAAGTGTATGAAGATATTTTCCCATAGCAGGCAAGGTAAAACCTTCCCCAAAAACAGATCCCATGGGGAACAGTGCAGACTCTGATCATACACTTCGTGTAGCAGCTGTTTGATCAGACTGTGCAGCCAGTTTGCAAATGCATAAGAAGTATAATGTAGAAAGAATAATATGAAGAAAATGGCAAAAAAGGCTGATTGATTAACCCTTTTGGTATTGGTCTAATACCAACCTTAAACTTTAGACCAGTTTATTTTATCAGTTACTTATGCAATTTTGGTATTTTAACAGAATCTGACTTCGAAATCACGAACAGTGCAGACCCTTATGAGAGGAGCTCTCTGATATGGGTCTATACTGTTTGCAATACTTATTATAACATGCTGTAGGGTTGAAGCTAAAGAACAGTATTTCCCTTTTATTTTGATCATTATTACTTGACATTATTTTTAAAAGATAACTCCAACCTTTTAGCGTATGACTGACAGTGTCCACCAGTATTTCTGGTTGACTGTATAACCCTTTCAGTGTGGGAAGTAAGGGTGTAGGGCATTCACAAACCAAGTTAAATCTTGTAGACCCAGATTAGAGGTCTTCTGAAGGAACACTTTGACAAAGGTCTTCAATGTTTGTCATAATTCAAATTTTGTATAAATTTACTAGCCTTGTGTCCAGAGGACATGGATGCCCTCACCTTGCACTCTTGACACAAACATTTCTGAAGAATTTAACCCTTAACCCATTACCTCATTGGCTATGTATAGACTCAACCTCTTTGAATGAATACACTGAAAAGGAGGATTTACTAGAATAATGAACATTTCAGAATGTTGTAGTTTTGAAACCGTTGTGATAAATAAAGCATTAACCCTTTCCCTGTTCTATGTTTATTGCAGATTTCAATACCTACTGAATATTCATGGACAATAAGGTTATTATGAAATATGGAAGGTGGAACATTGTAGCCATTTTAGAAAGTAAAGACACAGATCTTTGAAATTCTGTTAGCAAACAGAGTAGACCCTGATCAGACAGCTCCTAGAGGAGCTTCTGATCTGGGTCTACTCTGTTTGCAGATGCGTGAAAACAAGTTTATATGAGGGAAAGGGTTAAAGCTCCTTTGGAGCAATTGCTATATTTATCACAATGATTTCAAAAGGTGACTTACAGAGGCGTCAAAAGGCATCAATATGAGGGAATGGGTTAACCCGCTAAATAAATTAAAACTATTCCTCTTTCTATGAATATTAATTAGGTAAATTTTCATACAAACTGAGGGTGAGCAGCAAATTATTATGCGTTGACAATAGTTTAGTTTGTGGATATGAAGATTTCCTATGGCAGACTGCAGACTCTGATGAGAGAGCCTACATTGTTTGCTGGTGCAACTATTGGCATGCTTAGTAAGCAGTTTAAGGGTTCAGTTAGAAAGGACCATAACTCTTGAACCAATCCATGGATCCAGTCAAAATTCAAGACCTGACCTGCACAACGAAATGAGGTCTTTGAATTTCTCAGATGTAATCTTTAGATCCTCATCATATAACTGATTGAGAACAATATCTTGTACATTCAGTTCAGTATGGTACCTTCTTAACCGTTGGGGTAAATCTAGATAGTGAACTGTGCCTGCATAATCATACTGCATCATACCTGTACTTCATTCTCAGTGTTGTTATATTTTCTGATCATTAGTTTTGATGGAATAAGTTTTAAAAACTCTGAATTCTGCTTAAGCCGGTGCTAGGGGGTGTGAGTAGTGTTGCACTTTTAATTACTACTCATGAACAGACTCAGTAAAACCGAGTCTGGGATTTTCTCTTTTGGCATTGTTAATTTTGCTTTAGAAGGATAGCCCACTTTCAGAATATTAATCACTACTTTGTTTGGATTGGTTGATTCAAGTTTAAAAGATCTCACTTCAGTCCAGCGAACTTTGTTTTTGTCTGTATCAAGATCAATGTTTTTTACCATTTTTGATACAGACTTGAAATTAAAATAAAGCTAAATCTTTTACATGATACAGATTTTTGCTATGGGCAGCTCTGATAACAGATATCCACTAGGCAGTCGTGTAGATACAAAATGACCAACTTATCCTTTCAATACATGCATGAACCAAGTCATTTTCGTTTTGTGTAATGCCCCCTTTCTAGGTACTTTTAGCTCAATTTTACAAGACATACAGTCCATACATGACCACAACACTGAAACGTAATACTTGTTCTTATTTTGTCCCCCACAGTTATCTGAATATTTTTTTCTCCCCTTTTTGACCATTGAACTTAAGTATTCAAAGACACTGCTGGAAATTTCACATGCTCCCCTTCCCGAAGTAGACTCATTCCATAGATAGCCATAAGCATTACTCAAGGTAGATTCAAATGCCTTAGGTGTCACTAGCACCTCTTCAAGATCAAAGCATGCTGCTGTGACTGTTGAGTCACTGTTTTCTGGTCTGTTTCTTTTTTTTTCTCTGGATAACTTTATTATTTTTAATATGGCTTTCATACTTTTCTTTCATTTTTAGTTTGAGACATTTTATATGAGTTGCATAGATCACATTGATCCTTGATTGGTTAGTCAAAAGCGATATTAAATTGCCTGTTTATGTTGAGGGAGACTGGGAGACATGATGACATTTTTTGTGCAATTCTCTAAATAGAGCCTGTACATAAGTGCAATACTAAGTTCTTGGCCCAGGTACATATTTTACCATCTTTTCTACAATAATGACTTTCAATAACAGGAAATGACTCAATATGTGACACTGCAAAATATATTTTATCTTCTGGTATTCTGTTTGGTATAATTACTGTGACTGCCTCTATTTTCTAACTTTACAATCTGAGTAATAGTTTGGGTCTCTTTAAAAGTCACTTTTTGAAACCATTGTGATAAACAGAGTTTTTGCTCCAAAGGAGCAAATGCTCTATTTATCACACTGGTTTCAAAACTTCAAAACTACAAAATTCTTAAGTTTTTCCTTCAAAAACATCATATTATAACTCAAAATATTTACAGTTTTCTGTGAATTCCGATATATCGCGATATTTCTTAGCCGATTCATATCCATACGAAAATCTCAATCAATATGACACTTCTAAATATAGCGTATGAGGTAACAGGTTAATTAACCAAAAGTGTATACAGGCACGTGATAAATTGATGTCTCAACAAATAGTGGAAAGTCATATCTATAATGTAGAGTACTATATAATAAGCAAACAAAGCAGACCCAGACCAGACTAACTCCTGTTAGAGCTGTCTGATCTTGGTCTTCTCTATTTGCAAAGGTGTGAAAAGGCATATCTATCATGAAGTAAAGGGTTTAAATATTTTTAAACATAGGACCTGCATGATAGCAATTAAGTTAGGTTATACATGTAGTTGCTTAAATTTTATTCCGCTACCAAATTATATTTTTGTTCTGACGAGGGTTTATAAACCACTCAGACCTTCAGTCCTCATGATTAATCACCTGTATCAGAACTCAAAACCTTTTTTGATTCCCCCTATCCATAATGCTTATCCCTTTACCTGTTCTATATTTATACCAGATTTCAATAACTTATGAATATTCATGAACAAAATAGTTATAAATAATAAAATATTGAAGGTGGAGCACTGTAGCTATTTTAGAAACTAAAGAAACATATCTTTCAAATTCCTTTAGCAAACAGCACACACTGATCAGATGGCTACTATAGGAGCTGTCTGATCTGGGTCTACTCTGTAAAGCTTTGCAGATGCATGAAAAGGTGTGTATATGAAGGAAAGGGTTAAACAGATATGATTTCTTAAACAAACTGCTGAAAGACTTTGAAGTCAATGTCATTTCATTTAAAAACTTTTCAAAAACATTTATTAATAAGCAAATATATATATCACATTCCATAGCCTTCCTTACTTCATTTAGTAACTTTGTACACTGATATCATTTAAGCTATTGTTAAGAATTTTTTAAAATTAATCTAATTTTAAGCAAGTTTTAAATTTTACCCCACCCACTCAAAACCATACACAGTAAGTTACATGTGCTTTTTGACCTTCTCAAAATAGTTATTATTCTGTTGTCAAGAAGCTTCGTAATAATTATAAGTACATGTGCATCAAACAAGAACAAATTAGTTACAGAGCTCTGTTAATTTTCTTGTAAATTTCAAATTTTGATAGTAAACAAACTTCTGTAGTCTTGTCTGAAGGTCAAGGATGCATGTATACTTAAATAGGTCTATTTATTGGTTTACAACTATAAAATTTACAGTAATTTCTTTTTTTAAGATGAAAAGCACCACTTTTTTTGTTTTTTGCATAAGAAAAAAATATTAAATGAAAGAAATCAACATGTACCACTACATTTTCATCATTATTTCTCAGTGCAAAACTATGTCTAAGTCAAGTTAGTGCACCTTTTGCACCGACAATATTTTCTAATTTATCAAATTATGAGAGCAAAACATTAGCTAACTCCACTTAGACATAGTTTTGCACTGAAGAAATTACCATTTAGACTTAGCATATTTTATAAAAAATGCAATAATTTTGAAAATACAAGGAATATAAGCAGAATATTTTGAGGGATGAAGGGGAATGTAAAAAGCCTTGAGAATTTTTGAAAAAAGCATTTTTGCCAAAATAGTGAGTTAGCCTAGTTTTGCGCTGAGCCATCGACATGTGGCAGTCATGTCGGGTCAAGGTCACATTTGAAGGTCAAGTTTCTTAACCTTCAATTTCCATTACATTCTTGTGTCTGCACCATATCTTCTAAGCCCTTTGAAGGATGTTCACAAAACTAGTCAAATGTTAGCCAAAATTAGACAATGTGCAGAACACATGTGACAGTCATGTCAGCTCAAGGTCAAGTTCACATTTGAAGGTCAAGTATATTTTCATGTCCGCTGCAAACCCCTGGAAGGATTTTCATGAAACTTGCCTCAAATGTTAACAAAGTGGAGACAGTGTGCAGAACAATTGTGGCAGTCATGTTCGGTCAAGGTCACATTTGAAGGTCAAACGTTTTAACCTTCAATTTCCATTACATTTTCATGTCTGTCCATATCTTCTAAACTCCTTGAAGGATTTTCATAAAACTTGAGTCAGATGTTAGCTAATTTGAGACGATGTGCAGAACACGTGTGGCAGTCATGTTGGCTCAAGATCAAACTCACATTTGAAGGTCAAATGTTGTCTTAATTCAGGCGGCAGCGGGGGATTTAGCTGTCCTTTGGACTGCCTTGTATAGATTGGATTCTACAGTTTGTGTCAAAGCAAAACAAATCCTTAAAAATTTTATATTATAAAAATCCAGCTAGTAAATATTCATGATGTCATTATTTCTTACACAAATATTGAACAGGGAAAGGGTTAAACTTCATAGTAATCATTACTACCATAGAATCCTGCTCAACTGCAATTTGTTTTAAGCAGACTGCAAATATTATACTTAGAACTGAACTTCTATTTAAAATGTATTTCATGTAACTGACTTAAACTGTGAATACATTCATAGCATTTAGTTTGCTACACAACTTCAAATACAAGCTCTTAAACATTTGCATTATTCAGATGAATAACCTTGATATAAAATAATTTCTACTTAAATAGTTCTGTAGATCTTATTTTCCTCATGAAGAATGAGCAAATTACGTCGAAATATGAAAGTTCTAATGGTTGGTTTTCAGAAATTATTTTCATGGTTTTAATACATTTTTGTTGAATTGTAGGTGTGATGACGGGTATTATAGTGAAGACTGTTCAAAGCTGGAATGTTCCTGCACACAGGGAATTTGTGAGGTACCAAGGGTCTGTATTTGTAATGCAGGATGGGATGGAGAAACATGTTCATCTGCAGTTTGCACGTACGTCCAATGTTTTTTTTTCCACAGTAAATATGTTTTTGCAATTATCAAAACCATAAGGACTCCGATATCATGCTGAAATATACAATAGTGTAGGTGAATGTTGAATAGGGGTGGGGAGTGGCTTCTTTTCTCCACTGGAATTAATAGCCAGAATCATATTGAAACATTTTTGCAAAAAAATGTATAGGCCATTTTGCAAATTGGGATGAAATAGACTGGCCGCATTAGGCAGGTGACCATTTATACCAGGTGTAATATATAGTGTTTTTCATTGGGAGGATCTTGTTGTGGCTGCGTACAGCGATTGGCTGGTGATTCAAGGTGACCGCTGAAGCAGGTTCGATATATTGTGTAAATGATTAAGAACAAAATTAAGATAGATTGCATAGAAGACAAAGTTTGAAAAAAGATTTAGGTTTCTAATTCATGAGAAGCATTTTGCCTCTTTACTACTACTATATATTTTCATCCTATTATGGAGTTTTATGGTGTATCTTGTAACGTAGTATTGGTATAAAGTTTGTATGTAAATGTTGCAAAATAATACACTCCTGGAAAAATGAGAAGTCCTGAAAAAGTCCTGGAATTTGTTTTGTCAAGTTGAATCATGTTACTATTAACCCTTTACTCCATAAATACACCTTCCTATGCCTTTGCAAACAGAGTAGTCCCAGATTAGATGGATCCTACAGGAGCAATCTGATCAGGTTATGATCTGGGTTTACTTTGTGTTTGCAACAGTTTGAAAAGTGGTAAAAGTATCAGCTGCTGTATTTGAATGCAGTGTTTGATCAGGGTTTATATGTTTTGTCAATCATTAACATCAATTTTGCCTTGTTTAATATGAACAGGGTTACCACACAAAACTTTTAGATCCTACAGGAGCCATCTGATCAGGTTATGATCTGGGTTTACTTTGTTTGCAACATTTTGAAAAGTGGTAAAAGTATCAGCTGCTGTATTTGAATGCAGTGTTTGATCAGGGTTTATATGTTTTGTCAATCATTAACATTAATTTTGCCTTGTTTAATATGAACAGGGTTACCACACAAAAGTTTTTCAAAGTAATGGAATTGTTAGGAATTTTGAGAACTGACAGTAGGGCCATCATCATAACTTGCGATATTGGTGAATTGTGGATTTCAAAGTTCCGATGATATATCGATACAGAATTTTCAAGTATCGATACATTTTTATGTCGCCTGCGAAGCATGGCAGGCATAAAGGGATCATGTCTGTCTGTCGTCGGGCGTCACACTCTTCTTGTCCAGCCTGTATCTCCTACTCTACTGCTGCCATTGAATTCAAACTTCACACATGGAACAAGCTTGATGAGAGGAAGTGTCATGTACAAGGTCCACAACTCTAGCTTCAGTATTTTTGGAGTTATTCCTCTTTTTCATTTTTTTGTCCGGCCAATAAGTCCTGTTTTACTGATGCCATTGAATTCAAACTTCACACATGGAACAGGTTTGATGAGAGGAAGTGTCATGCACAAGGTCTATAACTCTAGCTTCAGTATTTTAGAGTTATTCCCTATTTTTCTTTTTTCTTTTTTGTCCGGCCAATAAGTCCTGTTCTACTGATGTCATTGAATTCAAACATCACACATGGAACATGCTTGATGAGAGGAATTGTCATGCACAAGGTCCATAGCTCTAGTTTTTGTATTTTTGGAGTTATTCCCCTTTTTTCATTCTTTAAAGTTTTGTCCGGCCAATAAGTCCTGTTCTACTGAGGGCTATTCCAGGAAAATCTCCCTGGGAGGGGGGGGGGGGGGCGGGGGGGGGGGGGGGGTTCAAAACAACAGCCTATTAAAATTACCTTGGTGGGGGTGCCAAAGAAATTTTAATTCTGTTGGTGGGGGTGGAAATTTGATTAAAGTTCTATTGGTGGGGGGTATTTCAACATCAGAAATTAAATTGATGGGGTGGTTTGTCAAGTTAAAGGCTTCAAGCAAGCAGTTTTCTTCGACAATAATGAAAATTAACTGAAAACCTTTTTCTGATACAAACTCCTGCGAAAATTCCGTTGTGTGAATACTATGGACGCATGCAATTTTTAGTCCTGATCAGCTAGACGCTTATCAGATCACATTCCATAATGAGTGGCTGATTGATTCAGACTAGACCGTGAAAAATTGATGGGGTGGTTTGTCAAGTTAAACGCTCTAAGCAAGCAGTTTTCTTCGACAATAATGAAAATTAACTGAAAACCTTTTTCTGACACGAACTCCTGCGAATATTCCGTTGTGTGAATACTATGGACGCATGCAATTTTTAGTCCTGATCATCTAGATGCTTATCTGATCACATTCCATAATGAGCGGCTGATTGATCCAGACTAGACCGTGAAAAAGTACTAAGACACCGGTGGTCTCAACCAATCACTGCTCTTGCTTCTCGATGTAAAAGCCCGGATGAACAAAACAAAATAAATGAACTGAAAATAGTCCTAAATAACAACCAAAAGACATTGACAGGATTTTTTCAATAAAACACAGTCCTAGCAGTAACACAGGTACATGTAGTGAATTTGAGGTCGGCAATAACAGAACTAGGGCAACAGGACGAAATGAAAGACTGTCAGACTAATGCACAAATGTGGCAATACACTGGGCTGTCATTTGGGTTTGCAAGTCGGCTTGACAAAAAGTAATTGCATAAATGTGAAAATATATTTTATTTTTTGGGAAAGGGGGGGGGGGGGGGGGGTTAATTTTAATTCTCTAGGTGGGGGTATATTATGAATTTTTATTCTTGATGGTGGGGTAAAAATAATTAAAATTCTATTGGTGGTACCCCTAATTTAGACTTTCGTTCCTACAACCCCCACCCCCCACCCCCAGGGAGATTTTCCTGAAAAAGCCCTGATGCCATTAAATTTAAACTTCATATATTACACTTTGGTCATTATTCTCATTGTTTTGTTCTAGTTTCATTCTTCTTACATATAGATCATGCTCCAAGTTACATAGCATCATAGCTGGATGTATGTTATACCTACCCATTTACATGTATACAGTACTGCAATTGTGTCAAGTTTAAAATTGGTGGGAGGAGGGTCAGTGTGCAGGCAGACGACGTAAGTGTTCCGAGGAACACCTTTCTAGTTTTTTATAATCCTAGAATAGACCCTGTGTTTGGAAATACAGTGGCTTATCATAGTTACTCTGTTGTTTTGTAAATGTAAGAGTGCCCCATTTCCAAAGGCTGGTAATATACAAGTACTTATGCATATCCCTTCCAGAAATCCCTGTCAGAATGGGCGTTGCACTTCACCAGATGTATGTACTTGTGATGATGGATATGTTGGCTCAACATGTAACCAGCAGCTTGCAGTTATTATTACCATTCCAGTGATTGCATTCATTCTGTTAATAGTTGCTGCTGTCTTCTTTGTAAAATGGTTCTTGAAGAGGTAAGACTAAAATTGTTTTTTAGGGCCCTGAATTGAAAATGCAGAAGCCCTATAGGAATCACATTTACTGTCCGTCCGTTTGACATCACTTAATGTGACGTGATAACTATAGTTTTGGGGTTGAATCAGATCACTATGTCTAGAGTTATTATGTCTCCCCCCATATTTATATGGGGGAGACATATTGTTTTCGTGAGAGTTGTCTGTCTGTCTGTCTGTCTGTCCGTCACACTTTTTGTCCGGACGATAACTTCAATATGCCTAATGCCAGTTGATTGAAACTTCATATATGGAAAGAGCATAATGAGAGGAAGTGTCATGCACAAGGTCCATAACTCTGGCTTCACTAATATAGGAGTTATTGCCCCTTGTAAAAAAAATCGTACTTTTTTGTCCGGACGATAACTCCTATATGGCTCATGCTATTGGATTGAAACTTCATATATGGAAAGATCATGACGAGAGGAAGTGTCATGCACAAGGTCCATAACTCTGGCTTCACTAATATTGGAGTTATTGCCCTTTGTAAAAATATCACAATTTTTTGTCCGGACAATAACTTCAATATGCCTGATGCCAGTTGATTGAAACGTCATATATGGAAAGAGCATAATGAGAGGAAGTGTCATGCACAAGGTACATAACTCTGGCTTCACTAATATAGGAGTTATTGCCCTTTGTAAAAAAATTCACACTTTTTTGTCCGGAAGATAACTTCTATATGGCTCATACCATTGGATTGAAACTTCATATATGGAAAGATCATAACGAGAGGAAGTGTCATGCACAAGGTCCATAACTCTGGCTTCACTAATATTGGAGTTATTGCCCTTTGTAAAAAAAACCACAATTTTTTGTCCGGATGATAACTCCTATGTGACACATGCCATTGGAGTGAAACTTCATACATGGAAAGATCATGATAAGAGAAAGTGTCATGCATAAGGAACTTAACTCGAGCTTCAATAAATTTAGAGTTATTGCCCCTTGTACATTTGTTTAATGCTTTCTTGTCTGGACGATAACTCCTACATGGCTCTTGCCATCGTATTGAAACTTCATACATGGAAAGAGCATGATGAGAGAAAGTGTCATGAACAAGGGCCATAACTCTGGCTTCAATACTTTTGGAGTTATTGCCCTTTGTTACATTTTTTGGCCGATCAATAACTCCTGTTCGACTAATGCTATTGGAATGACATTTTATTTTTGGAAAGAGCATGATGAAAGTAAGTGTCATGCACAAGGGCCATAAATCTGGTATCGGTATTTTTGGAGTTATTAGCTGTTATCATTTTCTTCTTGAAAAATGTGGTGTGGAAAGCGCATGAGGGGAAGTATCATTCATCAAGACCATAACATTTTTAGTGATTTCCCTTTACATATTGTTTTTATTAGAGGGGAGACATCCGTTTTTGTGACAAAAACCTCTAGTTGTCCTTGATTCATCCAAAATGCCATCAACTTCTGTCAACACTGGATGTGACATGATAACTCAAACAGTACTTCATATATCGGTTTCATATTAAAGGCATATGCTCAGTGTCCTCAGAGGAGGACGCCTATAGTTTTCGGGTCAAACCAGATCACTATGTCTAGAATTATCTGCCCTTGATTCATCCAAAATGCCATCAATTTTTGTCAACACTTTTGATGTGCTGTGATAACTCAAACAGTACTTCACATATTTGATTCATAGTAAGGGTATATGCTAAGTATTATGAGAAGACAGCTATAGTTTTTGGGTTGAATAAGATCACCATGTCCAGATTCATCTGCCCTTGATTTATTAAAAATGCAATATTCAACAAAATATCATCTGCAGGGCCCTCTCTGACTGAGTCAGTTTTCTAGTAGTGCCCTAATACTCACCATTACTATTTAGGGGTCTTGTGTCAAGGTCTCTGTTACTTAAAAATAGAGGAAAAGTTTCCACACTATAACTTTATTAAGGTAAGACATATTTTGACCAAATCTGGTGTAGATATTATGAGCTTTATACATACAGAAACAAAGTTGGGATTATTTTGAAGGGGGTTTGTTTTCAGACAATCTTGAATTAGGAAGTGTTCTTGGATAAGGGTGTTTTTTCACTTTGAGATTCAAATATCTTATTTCCAGGTCAGAGTTGCCATCATTAAAATTGCAGAAAAAAAGAGTTCTGGTGGGGTTTAATGGTAGTGCCAGGTTCCTTGTTACTGACTTCAATTATCAGGGAAATGTTTAACAATTATGAGCATACTACCTTTGTAGACAAGCCCTCAAGGCAGCCCTGACTAATTTGGACTGGAAGGTGAACTGGGAAGAAGAAGTACAGACTGGAGTTGGTGCTATATCTATGGTGTCAACAGCTGCAGAGGATCTCTTGTCCAAGAAAAACTATGTTTCTTGGAAGAGTTCTAGATGTTATTCTCAGGTAAAGAATTGTTAAGGAGATGATAATTTAAAGGATTTTAGAATCATGTCTCTGAAATTTGTTTCACATTTTAAGGAGAAGTGCCACAATGGACTATTGGGATTGTCTTGTGTTGGTCTTTACAGCCCCCCACCAGAGGGAGATCATAGGTTTGCACTCCATCTGTCCTTCCATCAGGATTTTAGTCTGGATTATATCTCCTCAAACACTTGGGTTATGGTTTCCAAATGGCCCATATAGGTTCGACTCCTGTGAAAGCTGAGTGATGCATACTACTTTGGTGTCTCTGTGACCTTGACGTAAAGTTTTACTAAAATTTGTCTGGAATTTTGTCCAGAGGATCTACCCTCAACTCTTTGGGTTTGATTTATTGTGAGTGCATCTTGGAATGATGGAGTGTTGTATACTACTTTGGTGTGTCTATGATCTTGACTTTGATTGTTACATCAGTTTTAGGAACAAAATTGTCTGAAATTGTCCCCTTGGTTTAGGATTTCCAACTTTATTGTGTGAGCACACCTTGGGAAAGGGAAATGTCTCATACTACGTTGGGCATTTGGATTTTAAATGCTCCCCAACAACGGTGTTGGGGGGAGCATATAGTCGCCGCTTTGTCCGTCCGTCCTTAATTTATCTGGAGCATACCACAAAAACTGTAATAGATATCAACATGAAACTTCATAGATAGATTTATCTCGATGAGGAGAAGTGCAGTGCACAAGAACCATCACTCTCTTTTGCAAAATTCAGCAGTTGTTGCCCTTTGTTATTTTTCATACTAAAATTTGTCCGGAGCATAACACAAAAACTATAATAGGTATCAACATGAAACGTCATAGGTAGATTGATCTTGAGGAGAAGTGCAGATCATAAGAATCATCACTCTCTTTTGCATAATTTAGGAGTTATTGCCGTTTCATATTTTTCATATTAAAATTTGTCTGCAGTTTGGGAGCATCCATCGGTTCTACCAGTTCTCTTGTTATGTGAGGAAACCTTCCAGCTTATTTGTAGTTGGTCTGTGGTTCTACCTGGAAGTTCTGTACACGGAACAAATCACATTGTTCCGTGCATGGAACAGCCTCTGTGGTCTTCCTCCACCTGTAATTAGCTAGATGTCATGATATGACTGAAATACTTTTAAAACGACATAAAACCGGATAAAAAGTTAAATCAAACTAAAACTTCTTTGATGGTCTACTTTGGGAAGATGACCCATACCCCTGAAATTGGGAATTATGTCTCCCACCATGTAGTGGTGTGGGAGACATTGATTTACTCCTTTCTGTCCGTCTGTCACAAAATCTTGTCCGCTCTCTAATTTTAAAAATTCTCAACCAATCTTCAGCAAACCTTATAAAAATGTTAATAGCTATACTATCTAGGCCAAGATTGATATCCAGCAAGATTGTTTCAGGAACTTCAGAGTTATGGCCCTTGATTTATCCAAATTTGGCCTTTTTAGCCTTGTCCGCTCTCTAAGTCAAAAACGTCTCATCCAATCTTCACCAAACCTTATGAAAATGTTTATGGCTATAATATGTAGGCCAAGTTCAATATCCAGCAATATTGTTTCAGGAACTTCAGAGTTATGGCCCTTGATTTATCTAAAATTTGGCATTTTTAGCCTTGCCCTCTCTCTGAGTCATAAACGTCTCATCCAATCTTCACCAAACCTTATAAAATTGTTTATGGCTATAATATCTAGGCTAAGTTCAATATCCAGCAAGATTGTTGCAGGAACTTCAGAGTTATGGCCCTTGATTTATCCAAATTTGGCCTTTTTAGCCTTGTCTGCTCCCTAAGTCAAAAATGTCTCATCCAATCTTCCTCAAACCTTATAGAAATGTTTATACAGTATATTGGCGATATTTCGAGCACCATCGGGGATCAGCAAAAACCTCGGATTATCGCGATGCTCGAAAGAACCGAGACCATTTTATGTCATTTCCTAAGAGCATTGTTTGACGACGACAGGAAGCGTATTTCTTCACATTAAACTTAAAATTTTAACATTATCCTAAACTTCAATGCATATTTAATTCATCGATTCTTTCCTTATATAAGTGATAAAAGAAAACACCATTCACATCGGCAACCGAAGTTTCAGTATAATTTGTATGGGTCCGTTCAACAGACCCTTCACAATCAACTCAAAACTTGTTTCAAACCATTTAGACATATCCCTAGAACAGTCGTAGCGTATAGCGTTATGTCGTTTATTTTGCATATGTTCCATTTGTCGACATTAATTTAGTTGTTGGTGCTGAGTTGGGTGCACAAACAAACATTTTCGTTTCGTTCCCGTGCTGTTTCGTAGTAAGGAAAATCAGGGCGAGTGACCAAATTAATTAATAATCGGAACACTCTGCTGTTTTCGTCTAACGTAGTAATTCTCGTTCATCTCTCGTAGCAAGAGTCTGCATGAACGAGACTGTCTAAAAGTAACAAAAATATTGCGAATTTCAAAGCACTACACGAAAAGCACTGCACTATTTCAAAATTTAAAGCAGAAAGAATTTATATGGCACACTTTCAGCGGTACCGAAAAATCACTACACGTTTGCGAACGTATGCAAATTATGAGTGTGATGTGACTCTTTGTTTATTAAGACTTCAGTCAATAAATTCTCATCATTATTTACACCAAAGTAAAGTCTGCATTCAATGAATGTGTTATTCACACATTTGGAAGATCCAATGTCCCATAGACGGATCTTTCGAAAGGTCACGACAACGTATCGAGAAGGTGTGAATAATTACCTCGGAGGTGGGAAAACACCATGCTCGAATTAAACAGTCAATAAAGGGAACCAGAATGATCCGCGGGACCAGCACACATGCTCGAATTTTCGGATTATCGCTATTCGGATTAATGCAGGTATTTTCAATGAGATTTGATAGAATTTGAGCCGGGACCTCAACATTCCCTCGGAATAAGCGGGTATCTCGGAAAAACGAGAGTCGAAATAACGCCGTTATACTGTAGCTATAATATCTAAGCCAAGTTCAATATCCAGCAAGATTGTTTCAGGGACTTGAGAGTTATGGCCCTTGATTTATCCAAATTTGGCCTTTTTAGCCTAGTCTCATCCAATCTTCACCAATCCTTATAAGATGTTTATGGCTATAATATCTAGGCCAAGTTCAATAACCAGTAAGATTGAAATAGGCACTTTAGAGTTATGGCCCCTGAATAATACAAAATTGGCCTTTTTAGCCTTGTCCACTCTCTAAGTCATAAAGTTCTCATCTAATCATCACCAAACCTTATGAAAATGTTTATGGTTATGATATCTAGGCCAAGTTGAATAATTAACAATTTTTGAACACGTTACAGGTACTTCAGAGTTACCGCCCTTGAATTGTTGAAAACTGAGCTTTTTAGCTTTGTCTGCTTTTTAAGTCCTCATTCAGTCTCCATCAAACTTCATAAAAATGCTTCCAATCATTTTTGAGACAGGAGCAGGTGGGAGACATTTGTTTTTCTTAAAAACAAGCTCTAGTTTGTAAATTTATTGTATGTATTAATTGATAGTTGGCATAATCATTAAAAAATATGTTTTCAAAAATAATGAGTTATTGTTTTGTTTTGTTACTTGCAAATCGTTACAAGTCCTTGTTAAAAATTCCATACACTCTCCCAAATCCGCTCGTGGTAATAATATCCTCGTCTAAACAAAATTTGTTGGTGTTGATGGTGATGGAGATAAATAAAGGTCTTCTATTAGTTCTTTAGTTGTTACAGTACTAAGTTGGGAGTCTTTCTTGTTATAGCTATAGTCTTTGTGGTTTTTGTTGTTATTTTGTAGTTATATCCTTTCCATGGTTTTATTGCCGGTATGATTCTGAACTTTAGGATGACGCTGTTGTTATGCCCCCTGCCTTTAGGCAACGGAGGCATTAAGTTGTCTACGTCCGTACGTTCGAAATTTTCATCAAGGATTTCTTGGCTTTTGTAAGATGGAATGATTTGATATTTTGTCTGAAGCATTATCATATTGAGTTGTAACGTGTCTCCCCTTTTAAGGTCTGTTGTCCATCTACTTTCTGTTTGCCGACACTTTGATTGAATTTAGGTGATTGTTTAATGACAAAATATTTCATGAAAGATTTCCTCGCTTGTGTAAGGTGGAATGATTTGATATTTGGTCTGAAGCATACGAGGGGTGTTCCAAAAATAATGTCACTTGCATCGGTGCTCATATAGCGGAAGTGCTTTTGTTCATTTTAATTTGCTCTGCCCTTCAAACTACTCTCCGCCAGCCAGAATACACCTTTTTAGCCGGTCAATCCATTTTTGGAAGCATTTTTCATACTCTTCAATGGGGACACCCATCAGACACTGATAAACAGCAGATCCAAGGGCATTTCTCGAATTGTATCTCCTTCCAGATAAATGATATTTAAGTTTTGGAAAGAGAAAATAGTCGCAGGGGGCCAAGTCTGGCGAATACGGAGAGTGCGGAAGGACGGTAACCTTCTCTGACTCCAAAAAGTCAGTCACAATACGTGCCTTGTGAGCGGGTGCATTATCATGCAAAAGTCGGACATACTTAAGTCCTGTTTTGGGGCGGCTACTTTTGTAGTAGTTCTTCAATTTTCTCAGAACAACGTTTTTATAGAACTTGCCTGTGACCGTTCTGCCTTATGGCACCGGGATTTGAATAGCTGGACCCTTATTAGTGAAAAAAATAGCATACAAAACCTTCTTTACCGTTCGTATTCGTTTGGCAATACTTGGGCGTCTGGCATTTTTAGTGGCCCATATTCGGTTGGAAACCTTTCGCTTTGGTTCAAAATAATACACCCAGGTCTCATCACCAGTGACTATATTATCAAAAGCCTTTTTACTATATTTTGGGTACATTTTGAGAAGTTTTTTTGCCATTGTTACACGCGTCTTCTTTTGCTCATCCGTTAACAAATGGGGTATCCATCTTGCATTTATCTTTCTAACTTTTAGGTGTTTCTTCAAAATTGCATGAACTCTTGCTAACGACAAGTTTGTCATTCGAGCCAATTGTCTTACGGTGAATCGAGCATCAGTTTTGAGGATATTTCGGATTTTTTCTATGTTACCTTTGGTCGTAGTTGTTGCTGGACGACCTGGGCGAGCAGCATCTTTCAGTTGCTGCTGCCCAGCACTAAATTTAGCTACCCACCTACAAACAGTCCTGTGGGACATTTGGCCCTCCCCATAAATGTCACACACCCCGCGGTGAATATCTACAGCCTTTATGCCGAGTAATGACCTACCTTTTATATAGGCCCTAATTTCAAGAACATTTTCAGCTCGTTTTCCTGTCATTTTGTGTATAGTCTAACGAATAGGCTATGAAACGATGTACACTGTACCGAGGCAAGTGAACGTGTGGACGAGATATTTACCTGTGTCACGAGCCAGTGATCACTCAATCGACACGAGGTGGTTTTGTGCATGAATTGCACGATTTCCGCGAAATAAAGCACAGATGACATTATTTATGGAACACCCCTCGTAATTATAGTGAGTTGTACCTTGTCTCCCCTTTTCAGGTCTGTCATTTATCTATGTCCTGTTTGCCAACACTTTGATTGAATTTTGGTGACTGTTTAATGACAAAAAAATTCGTGAAAGATTTCTTCGCTTGTGTAAGCTGTAATGATTTGATATTTGGTCTGAAGCATAATCCTGTTATGGCGATTGGCATCCGATTTCTGGCTATATTCTGTTCCACATGTGAGGCATTTATATCTGGTTCTTGTCTTGACATGAAAGTTCAGGATATGATGTCTAAGGTTGGCTAGAATTTTTGTGACTATGCCACAGTGATCACAGTTGAAGCTTAATATCATTATGCCCCCACAACGTGCTGGCATAAAGGGTTGCTCTTGTCCGTATGCGCATCTAGAAGAATTCGTCCGGGCTCTTTCTTGGAAAATATTTGTCCAATCCACACCAAACTTTACACACATGTTTGATAGCCATGCAAATCGCTTCAGTCATTTAGGTCTAAGGAGTTGCTGTCCTTTATTTGCAAAAATGACTTTAAATAAAAAATATCTTGTCCGGACTCTTTCTTGGAAAGTTTTTGTCAAATCCACACCAAACTTAAAAACATGTTTGTGGCCATTATATTTTGGTCAAGTTTGATAGCCATGTAAATCGCTTCAGTTGTTACATACTTACATGTCCATGAGCATATATCAATTTTATGATGATTATGGCCCTTACTTTCTCAGACCTGTTTACAATTACGTTTTGGGCGTAATTATTACGCTTTTCACCTCCAATTTACGCTATTATTGTCCCGGACATTAAATTGCGCGCATTTAAAATTTTCGGCGCCGTATTTTTTCCTTATCGTATCATACCGTATTTCGGGGAGTAGGCGCCGCATTCCCCCCTTGTTTCATCGCAGCGCCGGCTGTTTAGTCCATACCAATTGTGCGCATGTGCAATGGATGTATTTAAAAAGTGACAGAGCGGGACAAGCAGACGCTGGAATCGAGAACGAATAAACGATGTCATGAAACTGATGACTCTTTTCCGAACGAACCGACGAATAAGAAAAAGAAATCAGTTGTGAACCAACGATATAAAGCTGCTTATCATGAAGCATGGAATTGCTTAGGACCGTCAGTCAATGGAGACTTGCATGAAGTGCTCAGTTTGCGCGATAGATTTTTCATGTGCACACGGTGGACGATTTGCTTGTATTCATCATATAAACTCTAAGTCACACGGCGAATTTGTAAAGCTGAAGGAAAAACAGACATCTATGAAAGACATGTTTGCAAAATCATCGGCGAAAAAAAATGTTTCAAAAAAAAGACAAACTCGTGGCAGAAACAATCATGTGCGAACTAATAGCTGAATTGAATGTTTCTTTTAGTTCAGCTGACAAAAAATGATTTACAGATAGCAGCTGGTTAGTAAAAATCGCATTTTTCTTAACCCTTTCCTCCATGAGTATTTATACTGGCCTCTGCCTACGATGAATGGTCTTTAGATATAAGTAATATTTTTCACTTTTTGAAAAGTTTTAAAAGCATTATGGAAAATGGAAAATTTTCTCCTATGGAGCATTAATGCTCCATTTTCCATGAAGTTTTCAGATATCACATTTCTCAGATGTGCCAAAATGTATGAATATTCAGAGTTTTGTGACCAAAAATAAGTTGAAAACGTCATATATGTACATGTACTGCTCAGTTGCTGCATTTCAATTTTCACAGTAAAAAGGCTGTCAAGATGATTTTATCTCGGTATTACACTTGCCTACCCCAAGATTACACTTAAATTGGAAGATGATTACACTTGCGCAAAAGTATGGGTAAACAGGTCTGCTTTCTGTGACAAAAAATCTGAAGTGACACATTTCTAGCTGTATTACGTTTAGTCCATCTGTTGTTCTGGTCTCATTCTTGCTTTCCAGCTTGAGACCTAGAAGGCAAAGTGTAAAATATTTTTATGCCCCTTTGACGATCACCATCTGTGCTATCATTTGGCACCCCACGCATGCTGCCCACAAGGTCAAATGACAAATTTTACGTGCAGTTGGTTGTATAATGGAGTCACCCGTCTGTCTGTTCGTTCATCCTTCCGGCTTGTCGGGATCATAACTTCAAAAGAATAAAAGCTATTGACTTCAAATTTGTCTACAGATAGATCACATTGACCACAAGTGCAGTGCACAAGGTCCATAACTCTGCAGTATTTTTATGCCCCCAAAGCTAGGCTTTGGCGGCATATAGTGATCGCACCGTGCGTGTGTGTGTGGGTGGGTGGGTGTGTGTGTGGGTGGGTGGGTGGGTGTGTGCAGGGCTCGACAGTAACGGTAGTCCGACTGCCCGGGACAATCAAAATTTAGGTCCGGACAATAAAAACCTGTATCTAGCAGTCCGACGTGGCAAGTAGATCTCAAACCAATTTTCTGTTAAGTCTTATCATCATTAGTTCGGTATTAAACATGAAAATCGTTTACCGGTGAAATGTATTTTGCCGAAACGTCAAACAGCCCCAGTTTGTTTACAAGGAAGTACAGAGATAACCTATCGCGCATGCGTGAGACTATTCAGCACACCTCGTCCGTTATCGGCTAGA
The DNA here is from genome assembly GCA_963576725.1 of Azorinus chamasolen. NCBI lineage: Eukaryota > Metazoa > Mollusca > Bivalvia > Cardiida > Solecurtidae > Azorinus > Azorinus chamasolen. The sequence goes on from OY755249.1 coordinate 26,697,671, forward strand.
ATAGCTTTGTAGACTGGTAATAGTACATCGTAATAACGTAAAGCACGCTGCTAATAAAAAAGTTGGAACCAGTCGAGTTTTTCTGCTTCTTGTTTCCGGTAATTATTTGCATACATGTACGACATTTCACAGATATAAGTTGCGATTTTTTAACACAGCAAGGTTAGTTATCTACATCCATATTTATGCCCGTAAACATTTTTGACTCAATGGATTAGAATTAGAAGTTTATTGAACTATGTTTCAAAGTAAATGTTAACGACATCGTCAATCGACTAGTGTTTGTTTACCTTATTCACGGTTGAATGGCACGCGATTCGTAATGTCGCTTTCCAAGTTTGGATTTACGGGTTCGAAAAAGGACAGTACCGAGTCTACTGACAGTAGCAATAAACCCAATTAAAGGAAGAAATGCTACTTAAAAGGAGTATAAAAAAGAGAAAACGTATATTTGTTCCCAAGTGGCTGGAAGAGTATGACTGGCTTGTTTTAATACAACGAGTCTAAAGAGGTGATGTTTGCGAACCGTGTCAGAAATATGCAAAATTAAGCGGCTCCAGCTTTGTAACAGGTTGTAGTTCTTTCCGAAGACAGTCAGATTTTTGAGTTGATACAGTCATATTAAGAAATTGAAGTTTTTTGTTTGTAAACAGAGCTCCAGATAAAAGCGGTATTTAAAAAAACTAAAAATTCTGTCTCTGGATTAAGCCCTATGGTGTCATTACTCATAAGGATAGGCTCTTAGAGACACTTCTGAGTAGTAACATCATAGGACTTTATGCTGAAATGTGTGAGAAAATGTGGAAATTGTGTGGCTTACTCTTTTTCTCTCTCTTATCCAGAGCCCTGTTTACAGCCCATGAATTGAGTCTGTCTGTTGAAACTTAAAAGGGTTAAGTCATAACCAAGCCATTGAAAGATGTTTCGTTTTATCTTCGCATCTAAAATTACAAACCAAATAAATGCAAAGTTTATTGAGTTAAATTTTAACAGTAGATATTTCTATCAAGTCATGACAAGTGTCTTTCTGGTCAGGACAAGTAGACCTAGCAGTTACTAGCCCGACTGGACAAGTGGTTCCAAAAGTTACTGTTGAGCCCTGGTGTGTACCTTTTGTCCGGAGTATATTTCCTTTGTCACATCAGCTACGGATACCAAATTTGGTGTGTGAGTTCATCTTGGGATGGGGGAGTGTCGCGTACCATTTTCATGTCACTGACCTTGACCTTGACCTTGACCTTTGACCTTGATTTTACAAAAAGCTTGTCCGGAGCATATCTCCTTTACCTTACCAGCTACAGATTCCAAATTTGGTGTGTGAGTTCATCTTGGGATGGCGGAGTGTCGCGTACCATTTCCAGGTCACTGTGACCTTGACCTTTGACCTCGATTTTAAAAAAAGCTTATACCTTACCAGCTACAAAAAGCTTGTCCGGAGTATATCAACTATACCTTACCAGCTAAGGATTCCAAATTTGGTGTGTGAGTTCATATTAGGATGGAGGTGTGTCGCGTACCATTTTCAGATCACTGTGACCTTGACCTTGACCGTTGACCGATTTTACAAAAAGCTTGTCCAGAGCATATCTCCTATACCTTACCAGATACGGATTCCAAATTTGGTGTGTGAGATCACCTTGAGATGGCGGAGTGTCGCTTACCATTTTCAGGTCACTGTGACCTTGACCTTGACCTTTGACCTCGATTTTACAAAAAGCTTGTCTGGAGCATATCTCCTATACCTTACCAGCTACGGATCCAAAATTTGGTATGTGAGTTCATCTTGGGATGACGGAGTGTCGCGTATCATTTTCAGGTCACTGTGACCTTGACCTTTGACCTCGATTTTACAAAAAGCTTATACCTTACCAGCTGCAAAAAGCTTGTCCGGAGTATATCTCCTATACTATACCAGCTAGTATATCTCCTATACTTTACCAGCTACGGATTCCAAATTTGGTGTGTGAGTTCATCTTGGGATGGAGGAATGTCGCATACCATTTTCAGGTCACCTTGACCTTGACCTTCGACCTCGATTTTACAAAAAAGGTTGTCCAGAGAATATCTCCTATACCTTACCAGCTACGGATTCCAAATTTGGTGTGTGAGTTTATCTTGGGATTGCGGTGTGTCGCGTACCATTTTCAGGTCACTGTGACCTTGACCTTTGACCTAGATTTTACACAAAGCTTGTCCGGAGCATTTCTCCTATACCTTACCAGCTACGGATTCCAAATTTGGTTTGTGAGTTCATCTTGGGATGGCGGAGAGTCGTGTACCATTTTCAGATCACTGACCTTGACCTTGACCTTTGACTTCAATTTTACAGTCCGGAGCATATCTCCTATACCTTACCAGATACAAAAAGCTTGTCCAGAGCATATCTCCTATACCTTAAATGTTGACAATCAACCCAGGGTCCTTTTTAACGTTGAGAATGACTTGGGGTCCTTTTTAACTAATTTTTGACCCTTGGCTTTTTTCTTAGCTATCATAATCGTCAAAGGTTCTGTTTCTAATGTTAAGAACTGAATCCTGTGTCATTTTTAACAGCATCAAAATTTCATGTTACACCTGCATTACATTGTATTGTTTTTCTGCCAAAATGCATTTCGGTGTCAAACACTTTGGGGGCATTTGTCACCCGTGACGACTCTCTTGTTGGAATTATTGCCCTTTGTTATTTTTGTCAAAATCTGGCTTGTCCGGATCATAACTTCCAAAGTATAAAAGCTATTGACTTCAAACTTCATATACAGATAGATCACACTGACCGCAAGTGCAGTGCACAAGGTCCATAACTCTGTCTTCAGCATTTTTGGAGTTATTGCCCTTTGTTATTTTTGTCAAAATCTGCTTGTCCGGATCATAACTTCCAACGTATAAAAGCTATTGACTTCAAACTTAATATACAGATAGAAAACATTGACCGCAAGGTCTGTAAGTCTGTCTGCAGTATTTTTGGAGTTATTGCCGTTTGTTATTTTTGTCAAAATCTGACTTGTCCGGTTCATAACTTCCAAAGTATAAAAGCTATTGACTTCAAACTTCATATAATACAGATAGACCACATTGACCCCAAGAGCAGCGCATTAGGTCCATAACTCTGTTTTCAGTAATTCTGGAGTTATTGCCCTTTGTTAATGTTGTCAATATCTGGCTTGTTTTAATAAATAAATTTTGCAGTATTGTTGAACACCATCTGAAGTTCTGAACCTGCGATGAAGGTTTTGTTTTGTCGCTTCGTGCATGAATGAATGATCTCCCTTTTCGTAATTTAACAAATGGAAATTAAGCGGTCAGGAGCTTTATTTCTATAACCCCATCTGTGTTAAATGTGCTAGTGGGGGTATTTATCACCTTTAGTGGTAGCTCTAGTTCCAAATATCATACACTGATGTGCAAGTGCGGGGCATTAATCACAATTCAGTGAGAATTCTACTTATCTACAATAGGATATTGTAAGATGTCTGTAAATGTAGTTTTGTGTGAATTTCTCACTATTCTGTTTACTATACATGTTTCATTATTTCGTTCTTTATTTTTTCAGAAATATGACTGTGATACTCTAGATGTGAATGATATTGAACTGAGAATGCAGGTTGTGAGAGTGAAGGAACTACGACATTCTAATATCATCCATTTTCTTGGTGCTTGTTTGAATTGGCCAAACGTCAGTATTTTATCAGAACCATGCCCAAAGGTATACGTCTATAAATGCATTTAAGCCTTTTATAAGCACCAGAATATATGTTTTCTTTAACCCTTTCCCTCATATAAGCACGTTTTCAAGCATTTGCAAACAGAGTAGAACACGATCAGACGGCTCCTATAGGAGCCGTCTGATCAGGGTCTGCTCTGTTTGCGGATGGAATTTGATACATCTGTGTCTTTACTTACTAAAATGGCTACAATGTCCAACCTTCCATATTTCATTAATATCTATTTTGTCCATGAATATTTAGTATTCAGTATTGAAATTTGAAATAAATATAGAACAGGGAAAGGGTTAAAGGCAGTGTAGTAAAAAGGTAACCATGAAGATGTTACTAGATGATCTTCATAACGATGAAGATGAAGGTTGTGAAAACATCCCTTGATGCAAAACTTCTGTATGCAAATACTATCCTAAATCCAAAATAATTATTGAAATTTTTTTAAAAAAATTGAAACATTGTCTTGGAAATAATTTCAGATGAAAAAGGTGACTTGATCATAACTGCATAGCTCTGTGTCTTGCAAATAGAAAATGAATTGCAAAAGTCCAGTATAACAGGGTTGCCACGCGTCGGGGGGGAAAAGTCGGGGAAATTTAAATTTGTTCGAGGTCAGGGAATTTTGAGAACTGTCGGAAATTTGAAAATATAGGCAAATGTCAGGGAATTTTGAAAACATGAGAATGAATGACTCATTATGTCATATATTTTAAATCATCCATAACATATTACAGAAATTTATGACCGAAAGACCAAATTTCGCAATAAAATGTGTCGGGGGGGGGGGGGATTTGAAATTATGTCAGGGACTTTTGTTTCCTCTGGTTTGTGGAAAAGCTGTTTATTCAATAGTAGTCATCCCATTTAAAGGTGATCATTTTATGCTCCAAGGTGAATGGTTTCTGCATTTTCTTGTATGAAACACACTGACATGGCTGGATTATGCAATGACCAGACAAAAGTTTTATTTTGGGACAATATTAGTTATACAGTTCTTTCCCAGGGTACATGACGATTTATTCCCGGCTGAGGAAAATCATGTTGCCCGAGCCGTTAGGCGAGGGTTACATGATTTTACCAGCCGGGAATAAATCGTCATGTACCCTGGGAAAGAACTGTATAACGAATTTATTATACTGCAAAGTTTTACGGTTCGGATAATTTATATAAATCCATGTTGGCATGTTGACATTAAACGCGTTATTTCCTCTAAAAGCGCCCCAATACATTTATTTCTACCCGAAGGTATCCGAAGTGGTGTGTATTGTATTTCATCGGCGTTCGTGTTATTATAGATGGCTGGACGATATAATAACTCCTCTAAAAACTGTTTTATTGGTCATTTCAAACAATGATGTTTTTTAATTCATTCCTGCATTGTTTTCTTTACGTATCAATAGTTGTCTATTATGAATTTTGCCATTGTTTAGCCGAGTCGAGAAGTCGGTCTTTTGGTTTCTGACCATAATATGTGGGGCCTGCCATGGGGAATTTCTATGTACCCTGTCAGCTCACAGGGTACATGGACTCATGTACACGGCTAGTTAACCAATCAGAAGTGAGGATTTTACTTTGCAGTATAATAAACTTATATATGTTGCAATTGAAATTTTTGTCTTTTGAAGAAAACAAATGGGAGCCATGGCCCATGAACAATGTCCGAGGGCCATTTGAAAAGTAGTGGCAACATTTTATTTTCATTTGAAATACATGTAGTATATCATACTGGCTGAAAAAAATTTGTAAGATATGCGGACTGCTTGGCATTGGTACATCAGAAATTAAAGCCGACACAAAGTGTATAGGGACATTGCGCTTTCATACTGTACTATTGCCTGATAGGTTAGAAATGAAGCTCATCCTGGGCACTCACTGACGCAGCTGTGTCTGACAAAGATATGGAAAATCATGTTGCCCGAGCCGTTAGGCGAGGGTTACATGATTTTACCAGCCGGGAATAAATCGTCATGTACCCTGGGAAAGAACTGTATAACGAATTTATTATACTGCAAAGTTTTACGGTTAGGATAATTTATATAAATCCATTTTGGCATATTTAATCAATAAACATGATAAATCCCCTAATAGCGCCCCAATATATTATTTCTACCCGAAGGTATCCAAAGTGGTGTGCTCATTGTATTTCATCGGCGTTCGTGTTATAATAGATGGATGGACGATATAATAACTCCTCTAAAAACTGTTTTATTGGTCATTTCAAACCAAAAGTGTTTTTTAATTCATTTCTGCATGTTTTTCTTTACGTATCAATAGTTATCTATTATGAATTTTGCTACTGTTTAGCCGAGTCGAGAAGTCGGTCATTTGGTTTCTGATCATCATATGTGGGGCCCGCCATGGGGAATTTCCATGTACCCTGTCAGCTCACAGGGTACATGGACTCATGTACACGGCTAGTTAACCAATCAGAAATGAGGATTTTACTTTGCAGTATAATAAAGTCTCTTCTGCAGTCTATATGGACTTCTTGTCCAGGAATAACATGTTTGTTTGATTGCCGCTCAATACTTGCTGTGTTAATAGACTCGCTGCCTTTCTCTCGTAGCTGCGCTGTTGGTAGATCATTGAGAAGTTTGTTGCAGAATATACAGTCAGCAATCTGAAATGAACAATCACGTCAAACTGTAAGATTTTAATTGGATTAAATTCTAGAATAGTTATGATTCTGTGTTGCGACAACATTCACAGACAAACACAGCAGATAATGTTGAAATTGATTGAGACAGTTCTGTCCATTTAGATTCTTAACTTTGTATATAGAACACGAGTTTATTTTTCAATTATTTGCATGGAGAAAGCGATATTTATAGTGGGATTGTTGTTTGCCAACAATTCATTATGTGGCATATTGTGTTAAATAGGTACCTGTCATGTACAATGTGATTCTTCTGTAATGCTATGGTATCCCATGATATGTATGGTTCACCGTTGGCTGCGTCGAGTACACTGCTAGGCCGCTATAGTCAGCACCTGAATTAGAACAACAATTCAATAACCAAAATCCTCAAACCTCAAAATAATATTACGATAATATTAAAATGTATTAACATAAACTGTTACATTATTTACATTGAAATGTATTAACATAAACTGTTATATTTACATGTACTTATATTATTGTAGTGTGCTACAATGATCCGTTTTGCAACTTTTATACTAATATAAGGCAGGAAGGCAGGTACATGACACTTACGATGATACAGTTATGAACTGCTGCTGGTGTCCAGTGGTATGCATTGCTGGTAGTGTAGTATGAAAACCGTCTTACTCAGCAGCTGAAAACTGACTGATTATGTGCTGCTGTTGGTGACTAGGAGACGTATAGTTGGTCCTATGAATTACACCTGTGCAATACCGGTATTCAGCAACTGGCTGTAATGTTAGATTTATTGCGTTCAATTGGATATATCCTAGATATATGATTTCTCAGTAATAGATCAATTGTAGATCTAATGTTTAAAAGATACATTATAGAACGTTTAGATATATTTAAAACAACCAAAACGTATTATTTCTTGTCAAAACTTGTGAAAAAAGTTCAGCACGCTTCTAGTATGGTAGTACATTGAACTGTTATTCAGAATCATGGCACGAATGTGCTTCCGTACCAAAAAAATGAACGAATTGGACCACATTTGAAACACGCTTTTACTTCAAAATAAGTGTTATTTTGCATATTTTATACATTTATATTTGTTTTCAACAATGTTTAACTGTCATCGATGCTTTAATATCGGAAAATATGCATGCTTATACGATATTTAACCATACCGCAAATTTCATTATAAAACAACGTTCATCAACAATTGTGCAGACGTACAACACGAAAACACAAACAAAACTTCACGAGTATCATGAAAAATCAGCAAAATCGTAACTTACCAGGCATAGTTGATAGATGGCACTTTCAAGAGGTTGTAGTGTTGTGAATGTTTCTTTGACTGGGCGCTGCCATTACATTTCGTGAGTAAATTATGACGTCATTGTACCTCCCGTTGAAGAGTACTCACTATGGTGAGTTATACTGTTTATAATTTTAGAATTATAAAATTCGATTTGATTCATTATTTAAATGTCAATATTTTTGTTTTGCCTAGTAACACAGACTGCAACTTTGGTTCGGAAGATAGTATTACTATGTACTTTCGTTCAGTATAAATAATGTTTTTGTTGCAATTAGTCCGAGTGGATATCTTCCTTTATCAGACTATAAAGAAAACAATAAAATATAGGTGGGACCCAGGGTGAAAATAATGACTGACCCGTTATTGCTTGGTGAAGCAGAAACGTCAGCTTTTCTCAACACTATACAGTTATAAGCCCTAGGTCAGGGGTGCACGGCATCAAGCTGCTACATGATAATGCATCAGCCTATCATTCAGGTATAGTACAAGAATACCTCAACGAGGATCACATAGAGGTTTAACCACACCCATCATATAGCCCTGATTCCTCCCCTTGTGACTTTTAGTTGAACCCATGATACATTAAATCATGTTTAAGTGGGCGCCACTTTGAAACATGGAGTGCTATTGGGAGCACTCTATACCCATGTATAAACTGTTTACCTAGAGAGTGCTTATAAAATGCATTTTCTGAGTGGCTTTTGTGCCTAGAAAAGTGTGTAAAGTCATATGGAGAGTACTTTGAAGGTCTCACATAGTCATTTCTTGAAAATTGAGTGAAGTATAGGAAGGACGCTACTGTTGCCTCCACATTTCAAACACTCTTCACACTATACTGAAATATACTCTTCGAATAGTTTCCAATGTATCAAGTATTAATTTAAAAACATATTGTTGTGACTGTCTGGAAGTAATCAGATTATATGATTTGTACCAGGTACTCATGGAATTGGCCACATTTCTTGTTAAATGACAGTTTAATAACTCTTTCTTTCTTTTTTTGAAAGGGAAGTTTGGAAGATATTCTTGCCAATGACAATATCAAGCTCACATGGGATTTCAAATACTCAATATTGAAAGATATCTGTAGAGGCATGGACTATATCCATCGTTCAGAAATTGGTTCTCATGGAAGACTGAAGTCCACCAACTGTCTTGTTGATAACAGATGGACCTGTAAAATATCTGGTAGGTCAATAAATTTTATTTAACTTTTATTTTTTACAACGCAGAACTTTTTATTCAGGGCAAGCATAAAGTAAGCAACACAGAAATCTTGCTCAGATGGAAATCAGCAGGAGATTTAGCTGTCCTTTGGACTGCCTTGTTTCAATTAATTATTAAAGGTCATGTTTGATGTTGCATGATTTATTAGGGTTTAAAATTACCATATTTCTCCTTTCTATAGCGCCCTCTCTAATAGTAGCTCCCTCCCTATAATATACGCTTCGAAAAGCCATCGGGGGATCAACTTACCCCACCCACCTCACCTCGAAGTCAAAAAGTTGGCGAAGAAAAAGAAAACTCAATGCATCATCACTAGTAGTAATTAGGGAAAGCAAATTACAATGAAACTCTTTTATACTGTTGTTGCATACCGGTAGGTTATTTTGTTTCTCTTCGACTTGTTATGTTTGCAAAAAGCGTTGGTATCTGATTATTCGGTGCTGTAAAGCATGTATACATGTCACTTCTGCAAGCAATTCATTTAACACCGACTCACCTACATATCGCTGTTTAATTCTAATTTTAAAACTGTCACTATTTCCCATACCTAATGTAAAGGTGATTCTGTTTTCTCCACTTGCCTAACGGATTAAACCAATGTTTGTTCGTTCTCAATTTCCGTCTTCGTCCAGTTTCCCCCATTTCTGTGTAGTGCATATTCTACAGTAGTATTTTACAAGTATTACGGTAAAGCGGAAGGGTCTTCGAACATTTCCGTTTAGGCCGTACCTACACACCCGTAACTTCCGTTGATAATTTTACTGCAGAGCAGTCTAGCGGAAGTTGAACCTTGAAAGGTAAATTATAAATATGATTCTTACTTTCACTTTAGAAGTCATAAATATACCGAAGATTAAGTTTGAAATAAATGATTTCGGTCAACAAATGAACCAAGTAGGATGTCTGCGGGTTATTTCAAGTCTTATATCGGCGCAAATATGATTAAATTTCAGAGTATGCAATGTATCATTCTTTAGCCTATACAGTCTCTACCGTGACGGACATAGTAAAAACTCCGAATTTTTGGTATGAAATAAGAGCTCCCTGTCTGTGTTTTGCATTGCGCCCGGGAGCGTCTATAAGAGGAAATACGGTAAATGTCATTGGGACTAATGAATTGTGCTGCCTGCACATGCATTAGAATATAGAGGTCTTGATCTTGCTCTCTAGTCTCAGTATGGAAAAGCCCATCCATGATAAGTCGCTATTTAAGCCTTTACTCCATGAATATTCATGCAAGAAATAAAAACATCATAAATATTAACCCTTTCCCTGTTCTATGTTTATTCCAAATTTCAATACCTATTGAATATTCATTAACAAAATAGTTACAAAGATATATGGAAGGTGGAACATTGTAGACATTTTAGAAAGCAAACAAACATGTATCAAATTCTGCTAGCAAACAGAGCAGACCCTGATCAGACGGCTCCTCTAGGAGCCGTATGATCTGGGTCTACTCTGTTTGCAAATGCGTGAAAACACGTCTATATGGGTTAATTGAAAATTGGCATATGTACTGTAAAAAAGCAGTTGTAAACCAGGGACATGAAAAATCTCCACAAAGATGTGACGAGTCTTCGTATATAAGAGTGGACTGCAAAGATGTGATTTTGCCACTATATGATGGGATTTGGTAGAGGCATGATAATGCATAGATATGAAGGAAAGGGCTAACCCTTTATTCCATAAATATGCCTTTCTATGCCTTTGCAACCAGACTGTCAGAGTAGATGCAGATCAGACCGTGAGAAGGATCCTGTAGGATTTGAATTTGGATTCTGAGACCAAGTGACATATCACAAACTGTTTCAAACTTTGCAAAGGTCATCACAAATTGGTCCAAAGTATTCAGCTGGTGCCTGTAAAATTTACTACAGATAATATGTGTTTTGTGAAACAAATTTGTTAGCCATCGGTTTACACTTCTAGTTTTATTACAGGATTTGGGCTTCCAACAATAAGATACGATGGACCAAGGAAAGAAAGACCAGATAAAGAAGAAGGTGTGTCTGCAACAAGGTGAGTACAAGACCAACATTCAGAAATGCTTTATGGGGCATCAGTTTTTGTATCAAAATCAATTCTAGAACTACTAAAAGGTTTTTTCCATGCTCTGGATGATTCATTGTATTTGATTTCCATTACTCAGAGCGGTGAAATTTTTACCTGTGTAATTTTCGGAAGTATCACACTTCCTTCGTCGGCACTGACTGTTTGACTAGTGCTGGTCAGGTGACCTGCAAGCATTGGAACAGGCCAAGAACCCTCCATCTCTGTGGGTACGTTATGTGGATGACACCATGACTAAACTTCATGAATACCACATAGACAAGTTCTCTGAACACCTAAATTCCATCGACCCACACATCAAGTTCACGTCGGAACAGGAATAAGACATGAAAATTCCGTTCCTTGACACGTGCATTCACATTGAGGATGATGGGTCAACCAAAGTGACAGTGTACAGGAAACCAACTCACACAGACCAATACCTCAATTTCAACTCCAACCACCACCTAGAACACAAACGATCAGTGGTTCGGACTCTACTACACAGGGCTAACTCTCTGGTTACCACCAAAACGGACAAAACAAAAGAGACCGAACACGTCAAGAATGCCCTCCGCGCTATCCTGAATGGATTTTCTATCTACTGAAGAAAAAACGACCAGAAAACAAAAACAAGAATAGAGACAGTGGCAGGAAAGCTAGCGTGGGTATGCCATATGTGCGTGGTACCTCCGAAGTTCTCGCTCAAGTTTTCAAGAACCACGGAATTAACATGTACCACAAGCCTTTTAACTCTATCAAAAGCCAGGTTACTAAGGTCAAAGACAAAACAGACAAACTTAAAAAATGTGGCGTCATCTACCATATCACATGCGCGATTGCAAGGAAGATTACATTGGAGAAACTGGCATGAAAAGAAAGGTGAATGAAGCCATCAAGATCAGACAACGGAAACCATCACTCAACAGGGACGTGGGCCTGGAGTTACCCTCTGTCTACACGCCTCTCCTCAAGTCAGGTGACCATACCAGGTCACCTGACAAGCACTAGTCGAACAGTCAGTGCCGACGAAGGAAGTGTGATACTTCCGAAAATTACACAGGTAAAAATTTCACCGCTCTGAGTAATGGAAATCAAATACAATTCTAGAACTGTCTGCTTTGGGTATCCACTTGTTAAATTCTGTACTAGGGTTCTGACACATTTGTCAAATTCTGTAAGTTTGCTGCAAATCTTTCTTATTCTGGTGGCCTGGCTATAGGGTAGTGCTTGATAATGATAAAAGATGTCTTATCAAAATTCAAATTCTTTTCGCAATTTAGAAGTCACATTCGGTCTGCGTAACACAAGCTTGAGCCTTTCGAGCATGTTATGTTAGACGGAGTTGTTGAGTATGTTGTATTCAGCTCTTGTTTCAATTACAGAGGCCTTTTCTGGACAGCACCAGAACTACTTGAAAACCATCAGCATATTGATAAAATTCGTATGGGCACCCAAGCAGGCGACGTTTATTCGTAAGTATCAAGGCACACATTCTCAAATTTCAGCTGTCAGCCACTCCTATTTATTTTCTTTTCCATAAATTATGATGGGTAAGACGGCAAATTATACTTTTAGAGAAATTAAAATATGAAAATTGAATTTCGAGAACAAATTTGTTGATTGAGAAACATCCTAAATGCTTTGAAGAAATTCTACCTCAGGTATTAAACAATAAAACATTGGTATAAAATTATGTTACATTGAAATTGAAATAAATAATCAACCATTTTTATACCCTTTTACATATTTGCCCATTTGGAATTGAACCTAGGCCATGTTGGAAGTAGTTCGGGTTGCTTGCGGGGCATCAAAAAAACATTTGAAATACATGTGTATGAATTGATTGCATGTATGTTTATATATTGGAGCTTGACGGCTGATCCAACAGGCATTACAATTTAGAGTTGCTTTGGCTAAACTGCTTGCTCTGTGTCGCATTCTGTGAACATCATTTTTAGCTCGTCTGTTTCGAAGAAATCACGAGCTATTGTCCACTTCGTCGTCCGAAATCTTAACATTGACCATAACTTCTTCAATTTTTCATTTACAACCTTCATTTTTGGCATGCATGTACATCTTGACAATGCCGACAGACGAGCGTTCACACCCTCTTGCGTAGCTCTTGTTATAGGTATTTGATTAATTATATCCCTGTAAACTTGTTTGTGGGGGTATACTGTCCCATCAGGCAATCAGTCAGATTTGAACATGGGTATTCCATTTTGGTGTTGTGAATTTGTCCTTCTTTTTTTGTGTCACCTGCCGAGAGGCAGTGTGTCACTTATGGATCACTTTTCCGTCGTCTGTCTGTCCATCTGTCACACTTTCTTTTTTTGGCTGTCATTTCTAAACTAACTCTTTATCTACAACTCTAGCATCAATATTTTTGGAGTTATTCCCCTTTTTCATATTTTCTTGTCCGGGCAATAACTCTTTATCTACTGGTTCAATTAATTTCAAACCTCATATATGGAACAAGCATGATGAGAGGAAGTGTCATGCACAAGAGCCATAACTCTAGCATCAATATTTTTGGAGTTATTCCCATTTTTCATATTTTCTTGTCCGGACAATAAATCTTTATCTACTGGTTCAATTGATTTGAAACTTCACATATGGAACCAGCATGATGAGAGGAAGTGTCATGAACAAGGATCATAACTCTTGCATCATTATATTTGGAGTTATTCCCCTTTTGTCATATTGTTTTTGTGTCACCTGCCGAGAGGCAGTGTGTCACTTAGGGATCACTTTTCCGTCGTCTGTCTGTCCATCTGTCACACTTTCTTTTATTGGCTGTCATTTCTAAACTAACTCTTTATCTACAACTCTAGCATCAATATTTTTGGAGTTATTCCCCTTTTTCATATTTTCTTGTCCGGGCAATAACTCTTTATCTACTGGTTCAATTAATTTCAAACCTCATATATGGAACAAGCATGATGAGAGGAAGTGTCATGCACAAGAGCCATAACCCTAGCATCAATATTTTTGGAGTTATTCCCATTTTTCATATTTTCTTGTCCGGACAATAAATCTCTATCTACTGGTTCAATTGATTTGAAACTTCACATATGGAACCAGCATGATGAGAGGAAGTGTCATGAACAAGGATCATAACTCTTGCATCATTATATTTGGAGTTATTCCCCTTTTGTCATTTTGTTTTTGTGTCACCTGCCGAGAGGCAGTGTTTCACTTAGGGATCACTTTTCCGTCATCTGTCTGTCTGTCTGTCACACTTTCTTTTTTTTTTGGCTGTCATTTCTAAACTAATCATTATAGAGCTTTCAAATTTCACACATGGAACAAGCATGATTAGAGGAAGTGTCTTGCACAAGGGCCACAACTCTAGCATCAATATTGTTTTTGAGTTATTCCCCTTTTTCATATTAACAATAAGTTTTTGTGTCGGCTGCGAGCAGGTGACACACGTGTTCCTCCGAACACTCTTGTTATTATTATTTTTACAAATACCATTCAGGTTTGTCATATGTATACCATTGTCAACTACACCATGGGTGGGTAGGTCAGTTGAGTTTTTTTTTAATCCGATGGGGGATTCATGTATTGCATAGCAATACAACATTAACTTATATGTTCCCCTTTGTTCTGATTTTCGCACTCAGTTTTTGTGTCAGCTGCGAGCAGGTGACACATCTCCAAACACTGTTTATACACCCGAAGGTAACTTCGTTCGAATTATGGTATGGCGCTTGTCCGTCTGTCTATTAGCAACATCTTTGTCCGCTCAATAACTTGACAACCATTTGGTGCGCTGTCTTCATACTTAGTAGGACGGTTGGTCATGGCTAGTAGATGACCCCTACTGATTTTGAGGTCAGTCGGCTAAAGGTCACGGTGACCTTCAACTGAAAATTTACTCCGCTCAATGACTTGATAAGTATTAGGTGTGTTGTCTTCATACTTAGTACTATAAAGTAGGAAGGTTGGTCATGGCTAGTAGATGATCCCTATTGATTTTGAGGTCAGTTGGTCAAAGGTCAATGTCACAGTGACCTTCAACTCAAAAGTGTTGTCCGCTCAATAACTTGATAAGTATTTGGCGTGCTGTCTTCGTACTTAGTTGGAATGTTGGTCATGGCTAGTAGATGACCCCTATTGATTTTGAGGTCAGTCGGTCAAGGTCACGGTGACATTCAACTAAATCTTGTCTGCTTAATAACTTGAAAAAGAATTAATTGTGCTGTCTTCATACCTAGTAGAAAGGTTGGTCAAGGCCAGTACATGAACCCTATTGACTGAGGTCAAGGTCACAGTGACTTTCAACTCTAATTAATATTGTGCATGTTATGACAGCACATACTTCAGGAGTATAATGCTCCGACACACAGGTCGGGGCTCTTGTAAGTTACTACACTATATTAGATATACATAATATAAACCACAAATGGTAGATTGCAAGATGCAATTTTCATGTGTTTAGCGCTTGGCATAGTAGAATTATCTTATTTTTGTCATTTTTGCATGAAACATTGGCAGTTGATGTCACAAACTCCTTATATTTGAAAGTTATTCGGTTGATATGTGGTTACATAATCAACCACAAAAATTATATGTGTAAATCGCAATTTTCAATGCAGAATTAGCGCTGGCCATTGTAGTTTTTATGCCCCCATTGACGATAGTCGGGGGGCATATTGTTTTTGCCCTGTCTGTCTGTTTGTCCGTTTGTCTGTTTGTCTGTTTGTTTGTCAGCAACTTTAACATTGGTCATAACTTTTGAGCCAGTATAGATAGAGACTTGATATTTGGCATACATATGTATCTCATAAAGCCGCACATTTTGAGGGGTGCCGTGTCAAGGTCAAGGTCATCCTTCAAGGTCAGAGGTCAAATATATGGGTCAAATCGCCAACTTTAACATTGGCCATAACTTTTGGACCAGTAGAGATAGAGACTTGATATTTGGCATGCTTGTGTATCTCATGAGGCTGCACATTTTGAGGGGTGACATGTCAAGGTCAAGGTCATCCTTCAAGGTCAGAGGTCAAATATATGAGGGGGCATAGTGTTTCACAAACACATCTTGTTATAATTACCTCCACTGAGTATTTTTTGTCATTTAGGCATGAAACATGGGGAGTTGGTGTCACATACTGTATTCCTTCCTGAAATTGAAAGTTATTGAAATTGATACTTGCCACACATAATAACCACAAATAGTAGATGTGCAAGACGCATTCTTCACTTGTTTAGTGGCAGGCATTGCAGAATTATCTCCCCTTAAACTAAGTATTTTAGCCATTTGGTCCTGCAACAGGTAGTTGCTGTCACAAACTTGGATTTGCAATTAAGCCTGCTGTGCAGGGGTATTCATCACCTTTAGTGATAGTTCTAGTTGCTACATCTGGATAATATAAAAAAAATTAAATCACTTTAAGTCATAGGAATTCACTTAGGGCTGTTCCATTTAAATGTGTATAAAGGGTGCAGGAAGGCACTTTCAAATTCGGCCACCAACCCATTGAAGTTTTTTTTACTAATGCACAACCAAATAGAACCATTTTTGCAGTGAAACCCACCCACGGTTTAGAATGTTAGTAGATGCCAGATCAGACAGCCTTTTATAGAAACTAATGAGTATCACTGAAGTATAGAGTAAGACAGTGTTTTTAACATAATAGATTTGCCATTATAATGTCGGAGGTGATCACAAGAGAGGAACCCTATTCTCATGAGATGCTCAACCTGATACCAGAGGAGATTCTGATCCTTGTGAAGGACAAAGATGCCCACGAAGCAGCCAAAGCTAAAAGGGTAAACACATAACCTAATTTAATAAGCTGAAAAAAGTTTTGAATCGGCTGTGCAGTTCTCTCATTTTGCATCATGAATTAACCTAAATTAATATTTACTCCATAAATAGGTCTTTCTACGCCTTTGTAAACAGAGTATACCTTTTTCTTACATGAATATTCGTGGAATAAAGGGTTAAAGTGGTGTTATCATTTGGTGTTGTCGATCTTTTTAGTTTTTCAATCCATATTTTTCAAGAACAAGGTTGACCTATTGTCATAGCCTTGATGCCCCATGTTGTTCAAAAACTGACATTTTGTCTCAACATCAGTTCAACCATCCCTATCAAAAGCCACTCATTTCATCACCATCTCAGTGGCTGCAATCTGGAGCAAGAAATCATGGGTTTAACCCCCAACTGCAACATATGAATCTCACTAAAAACTAAAATGCCAACTCCCATGCTAACACAGCATTAGAAGGAGAGTGCTATGAACTAGCCATCTCCATATAACTGTAATACTGTTGATTGGACATGAAACTCATACACTCACACAATCTGGTTAGGGGACGGGACATTACCTTTTATTGGTATCACCATATGGTGCACTTCTAGAATTGATGATTTTGAAATGATAGATATGAGTATTCAGTCGTATGAAATATTGGTGTGTGTAATGTCTTAGTGTATTTGATTTCAGATTAGAAATGTAGCCTATATCATTGGCCACACCAGCTACAGAGTGATGCATCTGATATTTTAGAGCATGGACATAATATGCAATTTATTATCAAAAATACCTTACCTGCTATGTTTAGCTACTATACCAGTATGCTTTTAACACCTTCCGGAATTTTTTTGGTGCCACCACCTGCCTATGCCCTGATTTTGTCATGACCCGGACACATGCGGTCCGCGATTTAGACCTAATCACAATAATCCTCATTCTATTTCCGGAAGGCTTACTGTACAGACGTGTATCGACAGTGATAAGGTCAGTCAGAACAAACACCACACTCTGGAAATTCGAAGACCAATTCGAAGACTACTTGGATACGCTCCAAATTATTTGGAATTAATCATATCGTATTCGATACTTGATATTTGATTTTACTCCAAAAAGCTCTCGTAAAATTGCAATGCCCCAAATACGAGGCGCGTGCAACCACAGGAAGGGAGACTGGGATTCACACAAGACCTGTCTCTCTTGCTGTGGTTGCAGAGCATCATCTCTGTGCGACACTTCTTTTAAGTGGTCACAGGAGAAATGGAAGCAAGCAGCTTCCAGACGGACGCATGCGAGCCGGGCTGCTAAAAAGCGTGCATCGACAGATGCACGCTCGCAGCGGTCCGACTCGTCTGCGTCCAGTCGCAGCGTGGCGGGGGCCCGATCAAGGGATCGCTCGCCACTGCTGAGCGACTCGGCAGCCGATTTATCGGCTGCCAACCCTCCCAAATCACTTGGGAAAGGTGCCGACCTATTCGCACGTGGCACCGGGCAGAAATTGCCCGGTGACGTCATAGGCCCGGCCATTACCTCGCCAGGCACCGGGCAACATTTGCCCGGACCCGGCGCCGGGTATAAATTGACTGGGCTCCGGCCATGCCTCGCCGGGTCCCGGCTCCGGGCAAAATTTGCCCGGCCCGGGTTTACCTAATCCCGGCCCCGGCCAAAACTTACCGGGTGAATTACCCGGCCCGGTCTTACCTGGTCCCGGCTCCGGCCATGACTCGCCGGGTCCCGGCTCCGGGAATAATTTACCCGGCCCGGCTTTACACTCCGGTCATCCCGGGCAGATTAATTTGCCCGGCGATAATGAGACTGCGTCTTACGCAGACACTCGCCGGCCATCGGACTTTGTTTCCCCGCGATTGTACCGCACAGTGCATCAACCGAATGTAGACGCTACAATGTCGGCTCTGCACAATAGCACTCGCGGATCTCCGGCTAAACCTTCAGGGCATGAAACGCCCCAGAAGCGAGAAAGCCGCGGTGATTCACGGAGACATTCAGTGAGCTCCCGAGGTTCATCCCGAACCGGAAGTAGTTCAAGCTCTTCCGGAAGTGGATCCTCCACAAGCCCTCACCATTATAGGAGAGGCCATCGGAGTAATTCTCGGCGGCGCAAACGCACTAGGAGTCCTTCCAGGCGTCGGCGCTCGCATTCGAGACACTCCCGGCGGCGCATGCGCACTCGGAGTTCTTCCAAGCGTCGGCGCTCGCATTCTAGAAGCCATTCTAGACGCCGTTCACTTTCGAGGAGCCCCTCGAGACGTCGGCGCTCACGTTCTAGAAGTGATTCTAGACGGCGTACATCTAGAAGTCGATCGCGCTCTCATAGGAGGCATCGGTCTAGGCGAGTATCTCACACGAAATCATCTCGCCGACACCGCTCTCCATCCAAGAGTAGACATGAGTCTAAACGCTCTACACGTCCTACTCCTGTGCATAAACAGAGCGGTCGCCAGGCAACTCTTCCGGTGACACCGGAAAGAGAAATGCCCCCCCGGATGTACGCCCCCCCGGACATGCAATTGCCCCCCCCCCCCCCCCGGACATACAAATTTTGCCACCCCGGTCATCTGCCCCCCGGTCATTCCTATTGTATCAATAGGACAACCGCTGGCGGCCCTGCACACCGGCAATCAGTTTGCACACCCACATAGGGTAGTGGCAAACCAAATTGAGCAAAATCAGTCAACCCAATTGACTTCGGCACACGGTTTGAGGCCTCATATGACTTCTACTAGAGTCACACAGAGCCTCCCGTCAAACGCCACACCTTCAAACCCAAATACTATTTGGATAAGAAACGAATCTGGCATTCTGGAGATGGCGAACATTGAGCCGTTGATACACAATCCGGTCTCTAGTTCGAGCCTCCCTGCGTTTCTGCCTAACAGGCCACCGTCGCCCCCCCTTTCTATAAGGGCACCGGTTGACGACTCTCTTATGCTGGAAGGTGACAATGTCACTGTGGTACCCAGCAATAGAGACACTATGGCCCCCCCGGAACTACATCCGGACTTGTCCATGAGTAATGGCGATCGCCCTGATCCCCCCCCCTCTGAACCAGATGGCTCAGAAGCGGGACAGGAGCTAGATCAATACTACCTGGCCCGAAACTCATACACTCACACAATCTGGTTAGGGGACGGGACATTACCTTTTATTGGTATCAGCATATGGTGCACTTCTAGAATTGATGATTTTGAAATGATAGATATGAGTATTCAGTCGTATGAAATATTGGTGTGTGTAATGTCTTAGTGTATTTGATTTCAGATTAGAAATGTAGCCTATATCATTGGCCACACCAGCTACAGAGTGATGCATCTGATATTTTAGAGCATGGACATAATATGCAATTCGTGAAATTAGGGTGATAGTCTGTCATAGACCACATGGTACAATCATTATATATATAACTATACCGTCATTATTATCCCCCCAAACAAGGGCAAGAATATAGCATTTCCATTGTATTTGTTGACACATATACATGATGCTGAACAAACTATAATCAACCCTTTCATATAAGACATTGCACCATTTTTTATTTTAAAGATCATATTCAAACAGGCTGAAAACCCAGCCAAACAGTCACTGTAATAAATGAAGATTGAATTTTACAGGACACTAATATGTTCCAGAAATATTGTTAATGAAATGTCTGATATAGTTTTGTTCAATCTTTCTTTGTAGAAATGGTATGAAAGTGGAGGAGATACAACAAAGGCTTTCAGACCTAAGCTGGATGACAACTGTTTACCGGATGAGTATGCAGCAAGAACTGGAATGAGAAAGGTAAACTTGTTTACTAGAGTCACTTGTGAAAAAAGAACTGGACTGGGTTCAGGTGCCATTGTAAAATGTGAGGTTATATCCTGCCCGGTTATGCCTTTCCCTGTTCTATGTTTATTAGTTTACAAATTTCAATACCTACTGAATGGACAAAATAGTTATAATGAAATATGGAAGATGGGACATTGTATCCATTTTAGAAACTAAAGAAACAGGCCTCTCAGATTCCATTAGCAAACAGAGTAGACCTTGATCAGATGGCTCCTATAGGAGCCGTCTGATCTGAGTCTACTCTATTTGCAAATACGTGAAAACACGTTAACCCTTTCCTTCATATAAATACTTTTTCAAGCCTTGTTATTAGAGTAGACCCAGATCAGACGGCTCCTATTGAATCTGCTCCCAATGACGATTGTATGGGTACATTCCTTTGCTGCAACTCATTTTCAACTGTGTTTTGCATAAATTAAGGTAAAAAAAGCGTAACCAGTGTCGTAGTAACCCTAACCGTTTGTTCAGCATAGTAACTTTGTAACTGAGAATAGGTCCATTATTTGTACCACTTACATAAACAAAGAAAATGCTGGGAGTAAAGGTTAAGTGGTTGATTAGAGACATTTTTACCTTAAATGTACTTGAAAACCTGGTTTATGCCTTACAGTTACACACATTTCTTGCGTAACCCAACATAAATACCGGTCACTGGTGCTGAAGCAATTTTTACTAGATCTCACAAAATTTTGCTGGTGAACTTTTGCTTACATTGCTTTGATATTTTTCCAAAATTTTATTATAAATATTTTAACATTTTCTTATTAAAAACAAAACTGAATAAATTCTATGTTTGGAATGTTTTGTAGCTCTGTGAACAGAATTGGGGTGGTAAGTCAGAAAACAGGTTGAGCTTCCGACAAAGTCTTGAGAGACTCAATGAAATCAACCCAATCAAGGGAGAACTTATTGACAACCTCATTAACATGGTAAGAGCAACTGCACTTATGTGAAATGGCCTTTATAGTTCAGTTGTAGAATGTTTGTTGTCAACAGACAACAGTTGGTTTCTTAACACTGTCATCAACAATTGTTAAGCTATCTTTGATCATTGTCAAAATAAAAAAAGTAGACAGTATGTGCCTGACCTTGATACAGTTGAAACAGTCCTAAGAGGCCATTCATTTATTGAGCGTAGTAGTCTTAAAAAGCAAGTGGTTGCTTTAATAATGCAGGGCAAAAGTAATGCAAAAAAGAACTCGTATAGGAGCTTTGTGCATTACTTTTGACAGGTATTAAGCTACCACCTACCTTAAAGACCGATAAATACACCTCTTTTTGATGGCTCCTTAAAGGGGATGTCCCTACATTTAACGCGTTTCATAAACACTTAAAATATACAAAACTCATTTGTTTATATGCTGAAAAGTAGTATATCACAAAAAGCCCCATCAAATTACCGTTTATAATGACAACACATCCATGTGTTTGATAAATCGCCGATCCCGGTTTTACGTCCCGATGATTCAGTTTTATTCGGGTTGAGTTTTAGTTTCGTAACTGTTCGCCCTATTCACGATTCTCCGACCACTTCCGAGAAAGCTATTGCGTAAACAATGGAGGGATCGGGTGATCATCGGCAAAACGCGGAAGAATTTAACGGAAAAGGCCGATAATATTGTGTTGTAGAACAAAAAATATCAGTTATTGATGGAATCGGTTTATTTGTATTACAGGGGCATTTTTCGATATAAGTTCAAATTGGGAACCTTCATAATAATGATAGAGCATAACAAATACCAAGGTTTATGATATTATTGAAAATATGCGATCATTGTATGGACCTCCTCTTTAAGACAGATTCTACTGTATATCCGAAATTGCATATTTTACCTTTGCACTGATTTCCTTTTAACTTCATATATCAATATTTGTATACAAGTTGTATGGCCATGCAATTTGGCCGAGATCGATTTTAAAAAGAATTAAACTGTTCATCTAGATTGGTTTGCCCTTGATTTATCAAAATTTAGCAAATGTTATATCTTTCACCATGCATTCTCATCATATTCAAAACTGCTGCGTGTGGCCATAAGGTTGTTGACAAAATTATAGGCAGAGTTGAATCAGTATGTCTTGAATTATGTGCCCTTGATTAAAAAATCTGCTAAATATGTGATTCAGTTATACTGATCAGAAATAATAGAATTAATGCATAAGGACCCAATAAGCTTTTATTTTTCTGACGTCAGAAAAACATTCAATGAAAGGTTAACACATTGCACTCTCCTTGTGGAAAGAATTGTATAGTTTTAGCTGCATTTAATTAATAACTTCATAAAAGTGATCAAAATAAAAACTGTTGATAGATGACTTCAGGGGTACTGATTTGTCTGAAAGTGGGTAAACAAACATCTTATAATACATAATGAGCTACATACTCAATATATAATTATACCCCCGCAAACGAAGTTTGAGAGGAGGTATATAGAATAATAGGAGTCGGTGGTTGTTTGGTTGGTCTCTGTCCGTCTGTCCGTGGCACAACCTAGTTAAGTCCACTTATTTACATAACCCTTTGAGATAAAGCTTTGAAACTGTACACATTTGTCTACCATAACCCTTTGAGATAAAGCTTTGAAACTGTACACACTTGTCTACCATCACAAGCTGTATCTGCAGGCAAAAGTACATAACTCTGTCAAACATTTTGACAGAGTTATGGCCCTTTTTATCTTAACTGTCTGTCCATGGCACAGCCTGGTTAAGTCCACTTATTTTGGTAACCCTTTGAGATAAAGCTTTGAAACTTTACACACTTGCCTACCATCACAAGTGTCATTTGTAGGCAAGAATACATAACTCTGTCAAGCATTTTGACAGAATTGTGACCCTTTTCAAATCAGAAAATTGTTAAGTCCACTTATTTTGGTAACCCTTTGAGATAAAGCTTTGAAACTTTACACACTTGCCTACCATCACAAGTGTCATTTGTAGGCAAGAATACATAACTCTGTCAAGCATTTTGACAGAATTGTGACCCTTTTCAAATCAGAAAATTTCGGTTGTTTTGTTTGATTTGCGATCAAAGCAGCTGAAGGGGGGGGGGGGGGGTATTCCATCACCTTTAGTGATAATTCTGGTGTTCCACATATTTTCAGCTTGAGAAATATTCAAGCAATTTGGAAGCAATCGTTGCTGAAAGAACCAAAGAGTTGCAGATCGAAAAAGCTAAAACAGAACAACTTGTCAGTCAGATGTTGCCGAAGAAGGTAGTTGAGGACCTTAAGCATGGTCGAACTGTAGAGCCAGAGAGTTTTGAATGTGTCACGATCTTTTTCAGGTAAGATTGATAAAAAGAGTATCTAAATCAGCGTTGCAGATAAGGTATGATAAAAAGAGTATCTAAATCAAAGCTAGGGTGACTTTGAGAGAAGTGTGAGGTTAGGACGTCCGTAAACCGGTTTAAACCCCCAGTGGTGTTTTTGCTGCTGACCGTGCCAAGGCGGTACTCTCTTTGTCACCCTTCCTTTTGTTTGCCTTGCGTCTTTGTGCTTGTGGTTTGTTCATGTTGTGGAGCGTTTGTCCCTGTTTCTTGTGTGTCTTTTGGTGTTTTCTGTGTTCATTTCGTGCGTGTGTGTGCGTGTGCGTTTGGGTGTGTGGTTGTGTGTGTGTGTGTCATGCTGTCTATCGGTGTTTTGGTGGTGGTTGCGTCTTGCATGTGGCTTTGCCTGCTTGACTTTACTACTTTTCCATTTACAGATAAGGTGTGTATCTGGGTAAATACGCAATTCAGTTGAAAAGCAATTATTTTGAAAATCATGCATACTGAAATTCAATTATACACAGAAGCATTCAAGCAGACGTGTATCTTAGTATGCGATACTCAAACATTAGACATAAATAACTATTGCTACTCTGACACCAGACTTGCTTTACTACTTGTTAAACTGATTATTCATTTCGTACATACAGCTTATCTTACGGGTCCAGTCACAGATCCTTGTTTATAGGATTTTATGCAGCGTCCTTTTCATCAGGTTTGTTTCAAATGGTAAACCAGTCAAATCATCTGCTATATACATAAACATAGCGTCTTAAGGACGGAAAAAGAGAACGGAACAATGGAAAAAACACATTCTTTAATTATACATTAAGTCTTGCCTGGGCAAACCAGAAATAATTTGTAAAAAGCATCATTGATCAGCTTGTGAACAAGGTGTAACACCTCAAAAGAGGTTGTCAGTGGTATAATCATCTATGTTTTGTCGCAAATCTGTAAGCCACTAGTAGAGACCGTGCAAAAGCAGGCAAAATTACTGTCAAGAAATGGGTTTCTTGCCTTAAAACAAATAACCCCTGCACAAATATGAGGTGTTGAAATGTTGGCAAATGAAGGTTACTCAATACTGGTACATTGAACATTCAGGTATCGAGTATCAGTTAATGGACTGTTAGAATTACAGACCGAAAATGGTCTTTCTTTGAAATACTCCAATCTCAGTTGTAGATATAGGCTTTATAGTATATATAATATATTGAATCTAAAATTGCTGGAGTAAAAAAGCAGTTTATAATTGATGGAGTAATAATTTTCTTGATACTCAGTTGAAATTCTGTTTACCCAATTCCTTGGAAAAGTAAGGAGTAAATACCCAATTACCGGTAACGCAGAACCTTACCTGTAACCCTGTCTAAATTATACATTCTTGCAAAGCCTTAGACCAAAATTGAAATTTAGCATTTAATATACTGTAGAACACTGTAAGTTAAAAAAGTAAAGACATGATAGTATTGAAATTTATACATAGAATTGAAGGTCAAAATCCTATTCAGTTACTGAATCATTGATGTGTCTTTTATAGACAAACGTTGCAGAAATACTTGAACATGTGCAATAAGATCTGACATGAAAATATTTCCTCAGCTGTCTATCTAATGCAGACACTGTTTCAAGCAAAGAGAGTAGATCCAGATCAGATTGCTGATATAGGAGCTGTCTGATCAGTCTGCTCTATTTGTTTTATGACATAATATGGATTTGATTCAACTGTTTCAATCATGGTCAAAATTATCCTTGTGCATTATAAATACTCAGCTTATCATTATTCATACTAAGGGTGAAACGATTAATCGCGATGTGAATTGAACCGCGATCATTTGCCCTCGATTCGGTTCGGTTCAATTCGGTTCAACAGACCTCATTTTCGATTCGATTTTTATTATTAAAGGATAGTTTCTTAATGATTGGTAGCGAAATGAAACTAACCTATGAAAATTCGCCGTGAAAAGTCGAAATACTTGTTTTCCAGCATTAGAGCTGTCAAAACAAACATACTCATCGAATTCTGATAGACCCAAATCGATTGGATGAAGGCCAACTATTTTAGCCAATCAAATAACACGTTGCAATCGTTGTACTTAGTCTGATCGTCTGGGCGCTTTATTCAAGCGTCTTTGTGTTCTCTCAAAATGTCGGATGCTGAAGCTGTCAATCTACGTGCTACCCCGAAAAACTATCGCTCCAAAATGTGGAGTTTTCAGATTTCGCGAGAGCAACAACACAAATAAACCAACATGTAAGATTATTTTACAAATATTCTCTGCAACACAGGAAATAGGACGAATATTTCAAATCGTATGGAACGGAAACACGGTACAGTTTGCAATTTACATTTCGTCTTCTTCCAGTAAACTTGGTTGCAAATTTGTGTATGCTTAAAATTTATGAAGCTGCGTATTGATAACTGGCTAAAATATACTCGCAGCAATGTCCAGTGCTTTTTGCTCAGAGATAGGGGGATGTCATATCTCTCTTCAACTGATAGCTATCTGTATCAGATGAAGAGAGACATAACATCTCCTCCAAGTGCTCAAATTCTTTTTTTCAGAAAAACTTACATGGTCTACAGAGTTAGGCTGTTTAGTCAATTAGACAATTAGCCAAGACTCATTATGTTAGTGTTACCATTTTGCTTGGTTTTAGTGACCAGTTATAAAAAAAAAAAAAAACCTTCCAAAAACAAACTGCAGAAAAGTTTGGCTGTTAAAGTCAGATCTATCTGTGACAAGGCTATTATGATTTTTTCCACCTGGTTATGTCCCAGAAGTCTGTTTTCAGAGTTGTTAATACACAGGATTTATTCTACATAGTGCATTCTTTTCATTACAATCTTAAATCGAATCGAATCGAAAATAATCGAATCGTGTTGTAAAAAATCGAAATCGAATCGAATCGAATTTTTTTGAATCGTTTCACCCCTAATTCATACAGTATTTTTTATATGAATATTCACGAGGTAAAGTGTTATTGCATATCATTGATCAATTTGTGTAATTTAATAGTAAAGGTCATTTTATGTACTGTTTTTGTGTCACCTGCCGAGAGGCAGTGTGTCACTTAGGGATCACTTTTCCGCCATCTGTCTGTCTTTCCGTCCGTCTGTCTGTCCATCACACTTTCTTTTTTTGGCTGTCATTTCTAAACTAATCATAGAGCTTTCAAATTTCACACATGGAACAAGCATGATGAGAGAAAGTGTCATGCACAAGGGCCACAACTCTAGCATCAATATTTTTGGAGTTATTTCCCTTTTTCATATTAACAATAAGTTTTTGTGTCAGCTGCGAGCAGGTGACACATGTGTTCCACCGAACACTCTTGTTGGTAAATATTTTGGTCTCTTGCTTATATCTTTATCATATTTAATTCAGATTCAGTTATATACAGTAACAGTAGATCTGGGGTCTTCTTCTCCCACCTATAGCTGAGTATCATATGACTGATATACTGTTTTAATAACCCTTATGCGAAATTATTCATGTAAGAAATATGACATCATGAATAGTTATTAACTGTCTTTTTATAATGGTATATGTTTTGGTATTGGTACTGTAGAGTTGGAGTCACTCGGCATTAGGGGTGAAACGATTCAAAAAAATTCGATTCGATTTCGATTTTTTACAACACGATTCGATTATTTTCGATTCGATTCGATTTAAGATTGTAATAAAAAGAATGCACTATGTAGAATAAATTCTGTGTATTAACAGCTCTGAAAACAGAATGCATGGACATATACAGGTGGAAAAATCATAATAGCCTAGTCACAGATATATCTGACTTTAACGGTCAAACCTTTCTGCAGTTTGTTTTTGGAAGTTCTTTTTTATAACTGGTCACTAAAACCAAGTAAAATGGTAACACTAACATAATCAGTCTTGGCTAATTGTCTAATTGACTAAACAGCCTAACTCTGTAGAATATGTAGAGTTTTCTGAAAAAAGAATTTGAGCACTTGGAGGAGATGTCATGTCTCTCTTCAACTGATATAGATAGCTATCAGTTGAAGAGAGATATGACATCTCCCTGTCTCTGAGCAAAAAGCACTAGACATTGCTGCGAGTATAGTTTTAGCCAGTTATCAATGCACAGCTTCATAAATTTTAAGCATACACAAATCTGCAACCAAGTTTACTGGAAGAAGACGAAACGTAAATGCAATACTGTGTTTCCGTTCATACGATATGACAGATTCGTCGTATTTCCTGTGTTGCAGAGAATATTTGTAAAATAATCTTACATGTTGGTTTATTTGTGTTGTTGCTCTCGCGAAATCTGAAATCTCCACATTTGGAGCGATAGTTTTTCGGGGTAGCACGTAGATTGACAGCTTCAGCATCCGACATTTTGAGAGAACACAAAGACGCTTGAATAAAGCGCCCAGACGATCAGATTAAGTGCAACGATTGCAACGTGTTATTTGATTGGCTAAAATAGTTGGCCTTCATCCAATCGATTTGAGTCTATCAGAATTCGATGAGTATGTTTGTTTTGACAGCTCTAATGCGGGAAAACAAGTATTTCGACTTTTCACGGCGAATTTTCACAGGTTAGTTTCATTTCACTACCAATCATTAAGAAGCTAGCCTTTTATAATAAAAATCGAATCGAAAATGAGATCTGCTGAACCGAATTGAACCGAACCGAATCGAGGGCAAAAGATCGCGGTTCAATTCACATCGCGATTAATCGTTTCACCCTTACTCGGCATCTCATCAATTTCCAAACTGCTACTGTGGTAATGATTTTGAAAGAAAGGCGCAAAAACTTAAAAAACGAAAATTGTAGCCAAAGGCATATTTTGCAGACGATAATATTTGGCAGCGAAAGAGTGTATTCAGTAATGTATTATATGTATGCAACTTTTGGTGTAGATGATTTATATGAAAAATAGAATAAATAACGCTAAAAGGTGATACTGTCAGAGGTAAATGTAAAATGTTCATTACAGTGACTTGGTAGGCTTTACAGCTATAGCAAAGGGCAGTACACCACTCCAGGTTGTAGATTTGTTGAACGATTTATATACAACCTTTGATGCCATCTTGGATAACTATGATGTGTACAAAGTGGAAACCATTGGTGATGCTTGTGAGTAGTTATTCAGTGACATTATTTTATTTTAAGGTTTTTATTCTTTCAATAATTTCGATTGTCGTTGAATTTGGTTCGTTGTTCTAACCCGTTCAACCGTGAACCGCCTGTAATAATTAGGGAAAGTAAATAATGCTAAAAAAATATCATTTTTTACTGTGGTGGCATAGGTTATTTTGTTGACCTTTGACATGCTATGATGGCGAAAAGTGCAGGTATCTGATCATTTGGGTCTGTAAACCATGTACATGTCATCTTCTATAACAATTTGTATTTCATTTAACTCAAACAAACCTACGTATCGCTTTTTAAGGCTAAATGTCACTGTCTTCCAATTGCCTAACGGAGGTTTATCATGTAAACTAGTCTACCATTCCGATTGAACCAATGTTTGTTTGTTCTCAATTTTATCCCGTTTTCCGCATCTCTGTGTAGTGTAATATAGTACTTTTTACAAGCATTACAGTAAAAGTGGAAGGGCATTCGAACCTGCACTTTTAGTCAGTACGCATTCATAACATTAGTTGATAATTAGTTCCCCACCGGTTACTGGTTGAGGGACTACGGTTTGCTCGATTCTGTCTGTCTGTCCATCATGCTTTTTGTCCAGGCCATATCTCCTACAAAGGTAGGCCAAATTCATTATAGCTTCACACATTGAACAAGCATGATGAGAGGAAATGTCATGCACAAGATTCATAACTCTAGCATCAATGTTTTTGGAGTAATTCCCCTTTTTCATATTTTTTTTGTCCGGACAATAACTCTTTATCTACTGATTCAAATGATTTGAAACTTCACATATGGAACAAGCATGATAAGAGAAAGTCATTTACAAGGGCCATAACTTTAGCATCAATATTTTTGGAAATATTCCCCATTTTCATATTTTCACGCTCTGTCCGTCTGTCACGCCTCGTGTCTGGGCCATATCTTCTACCAGGGATGGCCAAATTCATTATAACTTCACACATTGAACAAGCATGATGAGAGGAAGTGTCATGCACAAGAGCCATAACTCTAGCATCTATATTTTTGGAGTTAATCCCCTTTTTCATATTTTCTTGTCCGGACAATAACTCTTTATCTACTCAACTGATTTGAAACTTCACATTATGGAACAAGCATGATAAGAGGAAGTTTTATGCACAAGAGCCATAACTCCAGCATCAATATTTTTGGAGTTATACCCCTTTTTTGATATTGTTTTTCTTATGATTTTTACAAATACCATTCAGATTGGTCATGTATATACCATTGTCAACTACACCATGGATGTATGGGTCAGAGGAGTTTTTTTTTTAAATCCGGTGGGGGACTTGTGTATTGCATCGGCCCAAATATGATTCAAATTTCCGAATATATAGCGTATCGTGCTTTATCTTATACAGTGTTAGATGAATGATAAACATGGTGGTTACGCCATACGGTTCGATTCGCCATTCCCGATTAACCTGTTCAGGAATTGTCTAACCGTGACAGCCCTTTGAAAAAGCATGGCCGCCAGGGATGGGGCTGGATTTCCTTGTATATCTGTATAGAAAACCTTTAAAACTCTTTTTCTCAGAAACCTGTGGTCCATTTTGACTGATATTTGGTAGGAAAAGTTGCCTGGTGACATTTTGTCAAAATCGCTAAAACCATATTGATATCTAAAAAAATCATGGCCTCCAAGGGCGGAGCTAACTTTCCTTACATGACTATTTCTGAATTATTTTAAGAAATCTCCAAAACCTATGGTCCATTTTGAATTCTACTTGGTTGGAATAATCCTGTAGTGATCATATTGAGAATTAATTATGACTAACATGCATTTTGGAACAAATTGAATAATCTTTAGGTGAAAAAATTAAAAGCACTTTGGCTCTCTTATCTTCATTTTCTGGAGATGCTTGCAACTAGTTATACCCCCCACAACGAAGTTTGGGGGGGGGTATACTGGAATCAGGTTGTCCATCTATCCGTCCGTGGACACAATTTTGTCCGGCCTTCTTCTTCTACAGTTTTGCTTCAATTTTGTTGAAAGTTCATATATAGCCATATGACCATATAAACCTGTGCACCGCATATTTCCATTATGATCGGACCACTACTTCAGGAGTTATCTCCCCTTTTTAGTCCCCTACCAATGTTTTCCGGTTTTCTGGACTTTTTTATGGAAGTGACTAGAGATATCAACTCTATATTTAGTACAAAGCTAAATCTAGATAGGTTACAGCTTATGTTACAATCTCAGCCAGGTTGAATAATTATTTCCAGAGTTATTGCCCTTGAACTTTAATTTTTTTCTTCAAATTTGGGATTTTCCAGACTGTTTTTGGAAGTGAATGCAGATATTAACTTTATATTTGGCATAAAGCTAACTCTAGATGAATTACAGCTTAATTCCCAATCTCAGTCTGGTTGAATAATTTTTGACAGAGTTATGGCCCTTGAACTTTAATTTTTTGTCAAATTTTCAATTTTCCGGTCTTTCTTTGGAAGTGGTTAGAGATATTAACTTCATATTTGACATAGAGCTAAATCTAGATGAGGTACAGCTTAAGTTCAAATATGGGTCTGGTTGAATAATTTTTGTCAGAGTTATTGTCCTTGAACTTAATGTTTTTCTGAAAAGGTACCTAGCTTTAGAACTTTGGATTTGACAAAAACCTCATGAAAGGGTCTTGTTTCTCTGAATTATTCTTCATTTTTATTACATAAATTAGGTTGGGGCATGTATTGTTTTTAAATCTCTTCATTTTTCTGTATGTACATATGTTCAGATTGATGATAGGTGTTCTGACAAGCAGACAGGTGGGGGTATTCATTAGCCTTTGGCTTACAGTTCTAGTTTGTCTCTATCTAGTGCTACACATGATCTAATAAAATGGAACAATCGTATAAAAGTACATCTAACTTTCCTAAAAATAAAATGATTCTTTCTACACAGACATGGTAGTCAGTGGTCTGCCAGTGAGAAATGGTGATTTGCATGCTGGGGAGATTTCAACGATGTCCTTAGACCTGCTTGCATCTATGGTTTCTTTCAAAATCAGACATATGCCAGGAACCGTCCTGCAGCTTCGTATTGGAATGCACTCAGGTAAAAAAAAAGGTTGCAAGCTGATGATGTATACATCAAAATCTGAGGGACTTATGTTTGTCTTTCAACTTAGGCACAATTTATCGAGCAGTCATATGTCACTGATTATGTGATTAACTGCCAGAAAATCACTTGCATTAAGTGTAAAGTTTAGTTGAAACAGTTTATTACTCATATTTTCTGTCAATCAATCGTTTGTGTGGTTTTAAATGTTGGAGGAAATTGAATATGGGAAAAACCCAAACAATCGTTTGTGTGATTTTAAATGTTGGAGGAAATTGAATATGGGAAAAACCCAAATGTCAGTTACGACAGTTAGAATAACCAACGTACATTCTTACTGCCCCGAGCAAGATTAAATGAGTACTGTTTTTGCGAAAATCGCTGCTATCCAGATGCCTACTAGCTTTCATACCACTAAGCATGTAAAAATAGTTTATAAATATTTTTAGTCCCCTACTGGCAACACTGAAGGGGACTAGGTTTTCCGTCTGTCAGTCAGTCAATCACATTTCGGTTTTCTCGACTTTTTTTCTAAACCCTTCCAGATATTTAAGTGATATTTGGTATGTAGCTTTATTTCAATGAGTTACAGATCAAGTTTGAATTTTGTTATGCTACATTGATTTGTCACGGAATAAAGATTGTTGGAATTTCAATAAAGCTTGTAAGGGACTATGGCACTGCTTTCAATGCTCCCATTATTAGTTCACTTTTAAATACTAATAACAACAACATGAACAAATACAACATGATTTGTTCTCTAACTAAATCTTGGAAGTTACCATTGATTTTCTGTGTGTTAGGTTCATGTGTAGCTGGTGTGGTTGGTCTCAAGATGCCTAGGTATTGTCTCTTTGGAGATACTGTCAACACAGCATCACGTATGGAGTCTAGTTCCATGGGTAAGTGAAATCATTTATTTCTGTTTCAACTATACATTCACAGAATTACAAGTGTTTCTTTCCAACCCAGTTACCCTAAAAATAACAAATATCAGTTGTATCCTTTGCGAACACAATGAAGAGTTAACTTATAAACCTTGATGTTGTGAAAAACTGCAATTGAAGTTTGCCGACTCGCATGTACCTCTGAAACCTTTACTGCTAGAATGATAAAACCTTAGCAATGTTTCAGGCAGCAAGTATCACCTATGTATTTTTATCCAACCACAATGAATATTATAAAGTCCTGGACCATAATTTGTAAAAATTATCAACATGGTTTGTGTCACAAAGTTATAGCAGTGAAACTATATGCTAGAATTATGAAACCTCAGGAATGTTTTCATCAGCATGTAGGTATTTTCATCCAAACCCAGTTAAAGGAGTTATGGGCCTTCATGTTGTGGAAATTGCTGATTTTAAGTTTGTGTTGGATGTAATGTCAGTAAATTTAACACATTTCTTCATGTGCATGCGCATTAAATACATATCTCAATAATCTTTATAGCATCGGGAATGTGACAAAGTTGAAGATGGGGGCATCTGTGTCCTATGAACACATTTCTAGTTTTGTTATATAAGGTAGTACTTGTTTGAAACTTTTACAGGTGAACAAAGTTGTTATTTAAATTGCATTAAGTAAGAAATTTTAACTGTGGTCATTTTTAGTTCGTCTGTTTCGAAGAAAAACCGAGCTATTGTGATCACTGGGTCGTTGTCTTCGTCAGCCTCGGTGTGCAAAAACTTTAATGTAGCTCAATACTCGAAAAGTATAAGAGGTATCAACATGAAACTTCATAGGTTAATAGATCTCATTGAGGGGAGGGCCCCTACTTAAGAACCATAACTCTTGATTTCAAAATTTTGAAGTTACGGCCCTTTATTGTTTTCATTTTTTTTAAATTTAGCTGGATAAGTACTGTACCAAATAAGACGAGCGTTGACGCCGCACACAACTCTTGTTTTTTATCACAGGAACATTATATACCATGACTTAGTCATATAAATTAAACATCTTGCCCAGCTTTCACAAAGCACGATTTTGCTTGCTGCATCTCAGCTTGAGATTTGATGTCGAGCTGAAATAAGAGTGTATTTGTAATGTTTTGCCACAGATATTAATGTTTACTGTCACAAATGTTGCATATTATATCTACTATTGATTTCTCTACAATGTAAATAAAGAAAATATAAGTGATATTGTTTATTTGCATCACAAGACAGAAATGTATTATGTTTTGTGGTTAAGGGGTATTCTTGACAATTTGTATATCTATGACACACACTGCGGGAAATGAAATTTGATTTGTATGTAAAACATTTACTATTTTGGGCTTGTGACCATACATTTTCAGCGACTTTAACCTATCACAGGTTATGGTGCTTAATTATAATAATTTACAGTTACACTAATCAGTAATGTCTGCTACAGCAGTTTTCAAATATTCAAAGTAACAGATAAAGGTGCATACTCAAATAATAAAAGCGTCATTTCTCCACCAAACTCTATGTTGTGACCACTCTTTAGAATTGTCTCTTTGAGACGATTCTAAAGAGTGGTCGCAACATACAGTTTTGTGGAGAACTAAAGAAGTTATTCTTGAAAGTGATTTGATTTATGCATCTTATCTGGACCTGAATATTCCACAAATTTATATATTTATCTTTTATATTTGAACTAATTTGGTGAATAAAACTTACATTTATTTTATTTTCTCAATCAGCCTTGAGAATTCACATGTCAGAGCATACAGCCAACATTTTGTTCAAACTTGGCGGCTACCATCTTGACTGCAGAGGTGAACGGGAAGTCAAGGTAGATTCTTTACTATCAACTAATATAACATCAGATTGATCAGATATGTGCAATGACACTGGGTGTTGCCCCAGACATTGGTAGTAATTTTTCTCACCTATGTTATGATCAGTTTAAGTACCGGTACTTTGACGAGAACACCATTTGCAACCGCTTATTGAAAAAGTGTGATTGTGTTAATGTTTAGTACCATTGGCAAACATGGCCCTGCAAGTATTACTCAGAACTTAGAACATAAGAGTTATGGCCTTTTGTCAAAAATAACAAAACCTTTTTGTCCATCCACAACCATATTTCAGACCACAAGGAAATACGGCCTAAACATTGAGGCCAGCACTTATCTTTTTGAGGGATATCAATTCAGCAAATTTGTTTCTTCTAAGTGTAGTAGCTAACCTAAAACCCATTTGCAAATGTATGCCATTAATTAAATGAATAGTTGGTCTGTTCTTTCATTTTATATTCCATGAAAAAAGCATGATATTTTCAAAAATACATGCGCTAAAATGGGTCAGAACAGAAAAATAGAGAACATTAATGTACAGAGATCTTTTTTTATGGTCCCCCCTACTCCCCACCCCCAAATCAAAGGGATGAGAGGGCATATTGAGGGTTTGGTGCAAAGTGAAGGAGTTACAATAGTTTTGCACCAAGCCCTCGATATTGTTTTTACCCTGTCCGTTTGGCCCCAACTTTAACATTGGTGATAATTTTGTAGGCATTGCACATACATGTACATCAAACATGGTATGCATGTGCAACTTATGGAGGCAGACATTATTAGGGGTGACTTATTAAGACCAAGGTCATATATCAAAGTCAAAGGTCAAATTTATATTGGTGATAATCGGGGAATGGTGTTTCACAAACACATCTTGTTGTCCATTAAAACTTTGAAAACCACCAAAAATGTATCCTGATCATTGCATTGCAAAAGAGGGATGAGTTATTAAATAGAGACCCTTTTATCAATTAAAAGTTGGAAATCATCAAATGTATTCTGATCATTGCAGAAGAAGGGTGGGGAATTGAATCATGTTTGTATGAACAAATACAGTGGAACCTTGATCTCTCAAACTTGGAAGTTTTGAACTTCAATATAACTCAAGTTAAAAAATCAATCCCTTCCAATCAATCCCTGCTTTCAGCATTACTTTCACCCTGCATAAACCCTTTCCCTCATACAAACGTGTTTTCATGCATTTGCAAACAGAGCAGACCCAGATCAGACGGCTCCTAGAGGAGCTGTCTGATCAGGGTCTGCTCTGTTTGCTAATAAAATTTGGTAGATCTGTTTCTATACTTGCTAAAATGGCTACAATGTTTTCCACCCTCCATGTTTCATTATAACAAATTTGTCCATGAATATTCAGTAGGTAGTGAAGTTTGTAATAAACATAGAATAGGGAAAGGGTTAAGCACTCGTATCAAGAAGAATCAAGAAAGTTTTTAAGTTAGACTCAAACTCCCATTATTTTGAAGTTATTTGTATGGTCCTTAAAGTTTGAAATATCGAGGATCCACTATATAATTATTCTTTTTTAGGGCAAAGGTACAATGACAACATACTGGTTAGAAGGAAAGGATGGTTTCACTAAGCAGTTGCCTGGGAGAGAAATGGCTGTGTCACTTTCACAACACGAGTTCAAGTAAATGTGGATGGTATGCCACACACTGCATGCAGTTGTGATGACATTTTGTGAATGAAATGATACTAACTTTGTTACTTAGACACTAATCATGCGATATGTCCCAAGCTTTTATCTCACAGTGGTGTGTTTGTGTGTGTATATGTGTGCATGATATTGTCATTAAGTACCCTACATCCTTGAATGATTGTCTCAACAAACATTTGCACATTTGATCCTGCACTCGAATGAAACATGCATGGTTCTATTAATATCCCCATTAATTTTAATTATGGCCGTGATGATAAATATGAATAGAGTAAAATTTCAAAAGTGCAAGGTTTGTATAAAAAACAACAAAGAAGAGTGCAGTAGTTAAATAACTTGTTAAATGAGTACAGAATAATTCTTATTGGTGTTCAGCTCACCTGAGCTATTGTGACCACTCACCATCCAGCATCTATCCATCTGATGTCATCTTTTCATTCAAACAATGTCTGAAACCTTTGAATGGAAATTGAAGACTTGACATGGATTGTATATTACTACCAAAATTGTTCAAAGAATTGTATGTCATGTAGAACTCTGCCTTTCTGATACAGTTGGCTCAATTCAAATGCAATTTTGTAGAAAATATTAAATTCTAGGAAAAAGAAGTTTATGATGGTTTCATTCTTACCATTCAGACAAAGAGCTGTTTGAGGAAAAATCAGTTGTGAAACTGCACTGGAATGTATCATTGGTAGTAGGTTTGTAAATAGTTACTATCAGACAAATGCTGTTTCACCTGGCCTGTTTACTTGGATGAGCAATATAGGGTCATCATGTATAATTGACTGAATATAATTTGGTCGATTCTAATTATAATTAGGTTTTGTGCTACCTATATAACCAATTTTACCTAATAGGTTGTCAAAGAAAACCTTGGTTTATATTCAAAAATTTATCTGTAAAATAATTAAAACATATTTACCGTATATAAATTCATTTGTTTACAAATGGATTATTTTCCAAGCCATTTGAACTGTTTTTAAAGGTTATGGTATACAGTTTTACGTGGTCTATGACCATTTGCCATGACTTAGATAAATTTGTTAAAGTTGTAAACAACACTGTTTATTTGTGTTCTGCCCATAAAGTGCTGTGTGTATAATATTATTTGTCAGCTATTAAGATTGGAAGACTGTATTCGTAGGGTTGTAGCTCAATGATGAATTCAGTCCTAGCTTAACATACGAGTATATGCATCTTTCTAGATCAAACTTGCCTGAAGTTAATCAGAACATTTGATAGAAATTCTCAATGGAAAAGTATTACTTGGTACAAAATCTTTTGTTACTGGGCAGTTATCCATAGAGCATATGCTGAGAATTGTATGTTAACGACATCTGATTCATGATCATTGTCAAGTGATGTGGTTTCCAGAGTACCTTCTGTACTGCACCAATCACTAGGAAAAGGGTTGCCAACCTTGGCACCTAAATGAAAAGTAATTGAGTAGCACTTGGCCTATCTGGAAACCTATGTGAACATTGCTCTTAATTATGAATTTAGCAGTGGGATTTTTTTTCTCCCAGTCTGCTTAGAAAGGCATGGGATATGTATATTGTTTTATATAAAAAAAAAGGTTTTTTAGTACTTTTAAAATCTTTTAAGGGAGAAACTTTATTGTATGATCTTGTCAATGGGAAAATTTACCAATACATCACTTTACTGGAGCAGTTCCTAGTTGTTTTTGCTTGAAATATTTTTTATAGGTAAAAAAAAAAAATGAAAAAAATATTGAAAAATAATATTGAAAATGGTTATTAATAAAAAGGAATTTGGGTTTACTTGTTACAAACGTGTTGTATTCTATAACTTTCAGATTGTCATGGTGAATGTGAGGCCTTTAAATCAAAAGCATTCTGTTTAGTTCTCGATATGTTCAGATTACATGCTCGTTGAAGGTGTTTGAGGAAGAAAATTCAAGAGTTTATTATTTGCTTGAAAACTGGACACAATCACATTTTTTAAAAGATACTGAGAGATTGTTTAGGGCTGTTCCATTTAAATGTGTATGGGGGCGCAGGAAGGCACTTTCAAATTCGGCCACCCACCCATAGAAGTTTTTTTACTAATGCACAAACCAATTAGTACCATTTTTGCAGCAAAACCTATCCATGCATAGCTGTTTTTTAAAGTGCCTTCCTGAACAGCCCTTGGACAAAAAACTCACTGTACACACATTTACTCTTTTGTAGATAAGATTACAAACATTTATTACCACCTGGATAAGTTTTAATTCTCAGTATATGCAACTTAAACCAAATGGGAGCAGGATCTTAAGCTAGACAAACTCGAGGATTATACAAATAGGTTAAATATGGAAAAGCTGGTCAGTGTAAGTAATTTATTAATGTTACTGGCCAGCTACCATAAAATGATGCCAGATGGCTGAAGCCTATACAGCAAGTCATGGGTATTTATGACACTGTTTTTATAGTATAAATGTACTTCTTCCTTTTGTACTATTGTATATTTGTGATAGATCACATTTGATATACCCAAAAATATGATTTTTGTACATAGACTTAGTAGTTTTGCATTTCATATTGTTTATTTTCTGTGGGTTTACTGCATTTTAGAAACAACAATTAGGTATATATGACTGCAATGTTACATTGTTTCCTTTGCATGATAAGTTTCCTTTGCATGATAACCTTTCACCTGCAAAATGCATGTAGTTAAAACCTGTATATCTGGTTGATTGCCTGTTTTATCCAGATATTCTATTTATTTAGATATGCAATTAATTATGACGTGAATATTGTATGTATAACAGTTGAAAAGTAATTGTGTCTCCCTCCACATAGATTGGAGGGAGACATTGAGTTTGTACTTTCTGTTGGTCTGTCTGTTAGATTTCAATAAAACTTCACAGCAGTGATCACCATGAAGTTGTGCATATTGCCAAGATGATCTTTTTCAATTATTTTTCAAAGTTATGTCCCCTTGAATGATAAAGCATAAAATTCAATTTCTCATAAAATGTCTTGTAGGTGTATGTGTGTGTGCACATGTGGTGGGAGAGACATGGTTTTTTTTTTTCAAAAACAAGATCTTGTTGGATTTAAGTCCTAGAATTAGAAGATCTGGGGTATTTTGCACATGAATATGTCATCTAAGATGTTGAGTAGCCATTATAAAATTTACAGCTATTTATGGACTATAAAGTCTAGAACTGTACTTGCTCTGTTTATCAAGATTTCTTAACATCACTAAAAAAAATTTCTCCCCCCCCCCTTTTCCCCCTTTGTTCTTACCAATCATATATCATATAATTAATATGCATGACAGTCAACTTTTTAAACACCAATTTGTAATGACATATGTGAGTAGTTTGGATCTAAGTGAGATGCCACACAACTTGGTGTTTTATCAGGATACAAACTGACACTCTAGCTTTGTTTTTTGAAAAGTTATAGGTGACATACTCCCTTAGCAGTTTAAAGGTTTTGCAAACGAAGGTTACATATTGATAATATAGCACATTATTTTGTTTACTTAAAGGAAAAGATAACCTGTTTGTTGCCTTGAACTGTAGCAGATACATATTTTGAAATTCTATATCAGATCAAGTTCATACATACCTGGAGGTCGAACAGCCACATATGTGTAGGTGTCTTGTTTTGATCTTTGGAAAATTCTTTCACCATGCTACATCACATCTGAGTGTAGTTTCTAATATTCCATCAGTGTATATATAGATGCACAACTCTATGGTTATTGATATAGCTGTAAACATGCAAACCTTGTTTGCTCAATGTATTTTTGCATATATTTTTTATTACTGTAACAGAGGCACTACCAATAAAATCATAAATATATTTACTGTTAAGTTATATATTTCATTTCCATACAAAATGACTCTGCAAATACATGTATTTATTAAAGTTGCATAGATATAAATTATAGTACATTATTATGCAGTTTAATTCAGCAAACACAGAGAAATCTATGAAGGACTGCATGTCTCTCATGCAGGTTTTTTTTAGAAAGCTTTGTGAAACTTATTCATGGCCATGTTTGAAATATCACCACGGTGTGGTGTCGCGTAGATTACAAAAAATTACAAATTGCATGACTAAAATGATTTCACTCATAACATGGAGAATTTAAACTCATGTCTTACGAAATGGCCATATATGCATGATGATTTCCTGTACATCAGTTTCATGTATTGAAATGTGTATGTGCAGCATAAATTTTAACTCTTTACTCCATGAATATTCATGTAAGAAATGATGTGAATATTAACTAGATTATTTTTGATAATTACATATGGACATGGGAAATGTTTTGCCATAGTGGACAAATGTACAATCATATAATTATATATATATTACTTAGGGCTGTTCCATTTAAATGTGTATTGGGGAAGGCACTTTAAAAAAAAAAACGGCTATGCATGGATCCGTTTCACTGCAAAAATGGTAATAATTGGTTTGTGCATTAGTAAAAAAAACTTATATGGGTGTGTGGCCGAATTTGAAAGTGCCTTCCTGCACCCCCATACACATTTAAATAGAACAGCCCTTAATAAGCAGACATCTGTAAGTGCTGTCTTATCTGTTTGCAAAGGTGTATTTTTGGAGCAAAGGGTTAAACATGTTTGTTTCACATGCTGCAGTACATACATGGGGGTACTGAAGCTTTGCTGAGCAGTTACGAATGAAAGTCTTGCAGCAGTGCTGTCAGAGCTAATTGCATGTTTGCCAGTTCGGTGAGCCTCATTCTGATGTGATATTCTCAACCAGAGGATGTTGTGCAAACACAGTACTTGCCTTGGTGTGTAAGGAAGCTAAATCTTGCATGATAGTCAATCTGTTTATACAATGATTATGAGCTTTTTGTTTGATTCTACTTTGGTTGTAGACTGATGCATTTTGTTTTTATTCCTCTGTCCTGAGCATATCTTTATAACGTCACCTAGTAATGCCATATTTTGGCCTATGGATGCATGTTTGGATTGTGGAGTGTCGCACACCATTTTCAGATCTTAACCTCTGACCTTAAAGTGATGAAAAATTTGTCCGGGTGCATCTTGATATCTGGCGCCTAGTGATGTGAGATTTGGCCTTGATGAATCTGCATTGCAGACTGCTATGTACTATTTTTATATCTCAGAGCTTGAACCTAAGAATATTTGAAGATTACTCTTCCAAATTGTCAAAGAAATGCCAGTGTTTCTATGGTTGAATGTTAGGTCTACAGAGTGTAATTTACCTTTTTTCCAAACTCCTTGACATCAGACCTTAAACATAAGAAACATTTTTTCGAACTATTACTCTTTTCCAAAGTGCCAAAGAAATGCCAAATTTGTTCTTGGGATTTCAGAGTGTCACAAATAATAGCATTACTCTTTTTCCAATTCACCCAAGGAATGTCACAATGACATTTGTTCTATGGAAGCATTTTGGGATTGCAGAGCATTGCGTACCATCTTTAGACGTCTGGCCTTACACTAATAAGAAAACTTTGAACCATTATTCTTTTCTAATTTGCC
Source organism: Azorinus chamasolen (assembly GCA_963576725.1). Classification (NCBI taxonomy): domain Eukaryota; kingdom Metazoa; phylum Mollusca; class Bivalvia; order Cardiida; family Solecurtidae; genus Azorinus; species Azorinus chamasolen. The sequence goes on from OY755249.1 coordinate 26,739,610, forward strand.
CAAGGGATGCCAAATTTGTTATGTGGATGCATTTTGGGACTGTGGAGTGTTATGTTTTTATTGGGTTTTATGTTGCTTTAACAGAATTTCTGTCATATCACAACATCCAGTTAATTACAAGTGGAGGAAGACCCCCAAGGTTTTTCTGTGCATGGAACAAATTGCATTATTCCATGCACAGACCGTCTGGGTAGAACAATCAACCAAGCCAGCTAGAAGGCTTCTTCATATAAAAAATCCAAATGTCCAGACCGATATTCAAACCACAGCGGTGGAGTGTTACATACCTTTTTTCAAAGAAAAATGATTATAATGAGCTATTGTAGCAACTCGGGTGTCCGTATAGTCAGTGTCTAATGTTTATCATTGACTCTTACTTCACACATTTGTTCAGTCATGACTTACAAGGGCTGCCAATGAACAGACAAGTGTTGGTATCCGAATGTGATCTTGTTAGAACTCTGACCCAGACCTAAACTAGAGAAAACTTTGAAGCAAAACTCAATTCCAATTTGCCCAAGGAATGTCAAATTTGTTCTATGAATGCAATACTACACAGGCAAACTGACAATTGAAGGAGCTGTCTGATCGGAGTCTGCACTGTTTGCAAAATCATGAAATAGCTTATAAATAGATCTATCAAGTAAAGAGTTAGAAAAGGCTTAGTTATTTTGAAAAATAATCAGCTAATAAATATTCTTGATGCCATTATTCCCCGGGGGCATATTGTGTTTGCTCTGTCTGTTTAGCGTTGGTGATAATTTTGTAGTCATTGCACATACTTACTTCAAACTTGGCATGCATGTGCAACTTGTGGAGGCAAACATTTTTAAAGGTGACTTATTAAGGTCAAGGTCAAATTTAGATTGACAATAACTTTGTCGCCATTCAACATACATACTTCAAACTTGGCATGCATGTGCAACTTATAGAGGCGAACATTTTTAGGGGTGACTAATTAAGATCAAGGTCAAAGGTCATGTCGGGGCATAGTGTTTCACGAACACATCTTGTTTCTTATATGAATATTTAACAAGTAACGGGTTAAACAAAACTCACACAATCAGAATATTAACAAGCTGTAGATGGCTAAAGGTATTTAAAATTTTAAAGTGCAATTTCATATTTGTTGATCCTATCAATTTTTATGCCCCTGCCTTTAGGAAATGGGGGCATTAAGTTTTACCCCTGTACTTTCTTGGCTTGTGTAAGCTGGAATCATAGTTGTACCATGTCTCCCTTTTTCAGGTCTGTTGTTCATCTACTTCCTGTTTGCCGACACTTTGATTGAATTTTGGTGATTGTTTAATGACAAAAAATTTCATCTAAGATTTCTTTGCTTGTGTGAGCTGCAATGATTTGATATTTGATCTGAGGCATAATAATAGTAAGATGTACCGTGTCTCCCTGTTTCAGGTCTGTCATTCATCTACTTCCTGCTTGCCGGCACTATGATGGAATTTTCCTGATTGGTTAATGACAAAAAATTTCGTCAAAGATTTCTTGACTTGACACTGGAATGATTTGATATTTGGTCTGAAGCATAATCATAGTGAGTTGTACCGTGTCTCCCCTTTTCAGGTCTGTCATTCATCTACTTCCTGTTTGCCGGCGCTTGATTTGGGTGATCGTTTAGCAATCTTGTTCCTGTTTATGGTTACCGGGGTTTATAAGAAAAATAGTACTAGTAGTAAAACAGTGGTGGAACGTGAACAACCAAATCAGATCAGATTTATCTGTTTATTTAGTATACCGACGTTTTGGTACTTACAAGTACCTTCATCAGGGTTACATATACAAAAATATCAAAAGCAAAGTTAACTGAGGTAGAGTTTTTTCGGTGTTTTTTAGTCACGTGATACGTATTGTGACGTCATACTGTGGAGTTTGGTATCCCATGGAGATGATTCAGCTAAAAAATGGTGTATGCCTATAGTTATAACTGTGGGCATATACCACGTTTTAATGCTGACGATTTTTGGTAGTATATTAGTTAATAGAGGTAATGGTATGTAAGCTAGTGTTTAAAATGTATTGTCAGTAAAAAGCCGAATAAAAAATCTAACCGTAAAGATCCCATAGATGGAGTCACGAAGTAAATACTGTATTTACTTCGTGATGGAGTATATGAATATTTCAATGTTTTTGTCACTGTCTCTTTCGTCAATACATATGGTAGTGTCACTTTCAGTTGGAGTTATGTCCAGGGGTGTGGCCCTAAATGTTATATCGTCTGTGGTAATAGTTTTTTCTTTGGGTTTTGGTAGTGGGCTAATTTGGCGTGGTACTCGAGTCATTTCCATCAGAAGTGGCTGGATGTCATCTGGTTTGATGTATTTGGATGGTCCTGGTATGGTCCGAAATCGGGGTTTGACCTCAAAGGGTGGTGTCCATTTTTGAAATGGTTCTGGATTGGGTACGTCTTCTTCCATTTTGAGGAATCCTGTGAGGAATATACTGTGAACGTTTTCTGCATGGTTTTTTTGTGTCACCTGCCGAGAGACAGTGTGTCACTTAGGGGTCACTTTTCCATCGTCTGTCTGTCCGTCCGTCTGTCTGTCTGTCTCACATTTTCTTTTTTTGGCTGTCATTTCTAAACTAATCATTATAGAGCTTTCAAATTTCACACATGCATGATGAGAGGAAGTGTCGTACACGAGGGCTACAACTCTAGTATCAATATTTTTTTGAGTTATTCCCCTTTTTCATATTAACAATAAGTTTTTGTGTCAGCTGCGAGCAGGTGACACATGTGTTCCTCCAAACACTCTTGTTTATAAAATCCCGTCTGGTATAATATTAGTTTTGGGACAGCCTGGGCAGATGTATACAAATCTCTTAGTTTCGTGTTTTCTCCAGTGTCTCTTTAAGTTGAATAGTGATCCTTTAATCATGAGATTACATTTTGCACCTTGTCTTAGTCTTTCTCCTATAAGCCTGTATTCTGGCGTGGAAGTGTTCATTTTTATTGTATAATATTTAATCCGGAAGGTTGTTTTGTCTGGAATAGTTCGATGTAGCTTTCTTCTGTGCGAAGCCGAATGTTGTTTTTTGTTGTTGTTAAGACTGTAACGTCGAGATCGTGTGCTGCGTCGAGATCGTGTGAAGTGGCGGGAGACAGGTTTGTACTCATTTGTGCATCTAACGTCATTTAGGTGTCCGTATAAGCGTTCTCTTAGAGTGTTTCTCGTTTGGCCGACGTATTGTATACCACACTTTTTGCAGGTGATGATGTAGATTACACTGGCTTATTCACAGGTGTATGTTCCATGTATGAAAAATAACTTTCCATTCATTTTTATTTTGATGTTGGATTTTCTGTTCATGTGGGGGAAGCTGCACAATTTTTTGAACAAGTTTTCTGAGTACTGTGATGATTCTGGTAGACTGGAAGTTGCTGCAGGTGGGGCTTGACTGTAGTATTTGGAGGTTTTTGTCTATAATGTGGTTTATGTCTGGGTTTCTGGGGTTGATTGTGAGTATCATCAAAATGGTTTTGTCTTCGTTGGGTTTATTCTTTATTTGTAATAGTGTGGCTCTGTCTAGTTTTCAAGATCTCTGGATGGCGTCGTTGATAGTCCTTGTAGGGTATCCTCTGGCTTTCAGATTTTCTCTTAGTTTTTAGCTCACCAGAGCACAAAGTGCTCAGGGTGAGCTTTTGTGATTGCCTGATGTCCGGCGGCGTGCGTCATGCGGTGTCCGTCGTCCGTCGTCAACAATTGAACCTTTAAAAATCTTCTCTAAATCCACAGGGTTCTCAGCTTTCATCTTTGGCACATAGCATCATATTTATGTCCTCTACAAAAGTTATATAAATTATGCCCCAGGGGTCAAAATTGGCCCCGCCCAAGGGGTGGGCAGTTTTCAATAGAAACATATAGTAAAACTTTGAAAATCATCTCCTCTGAAACCAGAAGGTTCTCAGCTTTCATATTTGGCACATAGCATCATGTTTAGTTCCTCTACAAAAGTTATATAAATTATGGCCTTGGGGTCAAAATTGGACCCGCCCCCGTGATGGGCAGTTTTCAATAGAAACAAATAGTGAAATTTTTGAAAATCTTCTCTGTAACTGGAAGTCTCTCAGCTTTCATATTTGACACAGAGCATCATGTTCAGGTCCTCTACAAAAGTTAAATAAATTATGGCCCTGGGGTCAAAATTGGCCCCACCCCAGGGGTGGGCAGTTTTCAACAGAAACAGATAGTGAAATCTTTGAAAATCATCTTCTCTCAAACTGGAAGTGTCGTAGCATTCATATTTGGCACAGAGCATCATGTTCTGGTCCTCTACAAAAGTTATATAAATTATAGCCCTAGGGTCAAAATTGGCCCCGCCCCAGGGGTGTGCAGTTTTCAGTAGAAACAAATAGTGAAATCTTTGAAAATCTTCTTCTCTGAAACTGGAAGTCTCTCAGCTTTAATATTTTGCACAAAGCATCATGTTCAGGTCCTCTACAAAAGTGATATAAATTATGGCACTAGGGTCAAAATTAGCCCCGCCCCAGGGGTGGGCTGTTTTCAATAGAAACAAATAGTGAAAACTTTGAAAATCTTCTCCTGAAACTTGAAGGTTCTCAACTTTCATATTTGGCACATAGCATCATGTGTAGGTCCTCTACAAATTTTTTATAAATTATGATCCCGGGGTCAAAATTGGCCCCGCCCCAGGGGTGGGCAGTTTTCAATAGAAACAAATAGTGAAATCTTTGAATATCTTCTTCTCTGAAACTGGAAGGTTCTCAGCATTCATATTTTGCACATAGCATCATGTTCAGGTCCTCTACAAAAGTAATATAAATTATGCCCCTGGGGTCAAAATTGGCCCCGTCCCAGGGGTAGCCAGTTTTCAATAGAAACATATATATAGTGAAAACTTTGAAAATCTTCTCGTCTGAAACCAGAAGGTTCTCAGCTTTCATATTCGGCACATAGCATCATGTTCAGGTCCTCTACAAAAGTTATATAAATTGTGCCTCTTGGGTCAAAATTAGCCCCGCCCCAGGGCAGGCTAGTTTTCTATAGAAACATATAGTGAAAACTTTCCCCTCTGATTGCCTGGTGAGCGCTTCAGGGCCATTCTGGCCCTCTTGTTTGGTACAAGTGTCGAATGATTCCTGGTCGCTGCAAATTCGTCGTATTCTCACTGCTTGACTGTAGGGTGTGCTTAATTTTTGGTGTCTTGGATGAAATGATTTGAAGTGTAGGTACATGTTGGCGTCTGTGGGTGTCAAGTATAGTGTGGTCTTCAAATTGCCGTCGTCGTCTTTGTAAATGGTTGTGTCTAAGAAGTTTGTTGAACTCTGACTGATATCTACAGTGAATTTGATAGTGGGATGGTGAATGTTGAGGGCTATGATGAAGGAATCCAATTCCTCGGGGGTGCGCCCAGATCATGAATATATCGTCTATGAATCTCCACCAGACTGTTGGTAGTGTCTTCCTATTAGATTGATCAGCACCATGCATAGTTGTGCATATCTTATTCCTGTTCCAGTTCATTGATTTTCTGCTGAGTTATGGGACTTTGAAAAAATAGTTTCTCCAAATCCTTTATTCAGATTTTCCTGAAACTTCATAGGATTGGTCAGCACTATGCCTAGTTGTGCACATTTTATTTCTGATCCGGTTTGGTGATTATCTACAGAGTTATGGAACTTTGAAATTTTTACATTGAAAAGTGTTTCCGCGTGCACGGGGTGGGGGGGGGGGGGGGGGGTCATCTGTTTTAGTATCAGAAACAATTCTAGTTTGTAATTGTAGTATATACAGAATTATCAAAATATTAGTTCATAGTAAATTATTGTGTCTCTTGCATTTCGCAGAGGCAACGTATATGGATCGCTATCTGTCTTGCGCCGTCGTCGTCAAATAATTTCTGTCACATTTTTCTCAGGAACCACACAGGCCAGCTTTTGATATTTGGCACAGAGAATTAGTATGGAGAAACTTAATTTTTGAATACAGATCATAGTAATTGATAGAAATAAATCGGGACAAGGCAAACCATGAGGCAAAACAGTCAATAAATTTTAATGCAGTTTAGAAAAAACCTGGCGGGGGCATCCATGTCCCATGGACACATTTTTTTTATTATACCCCCACAAACAAAGTTAGGGGGGTATATAGGAGTCACCTTGTCGATTGGTCAGTCGGTTGGTCTGTTGACTTTTGTTTCCGCACGGTTTCCAGTAACCGCTGACTAGAATTCAATGAAACTTGACATGATGCTTTATCATAAAATGGAGATGTGCATCCTATTATTATTTTTGGCTCAATGATTTCCTTACAGAGTTATGCCCCTTTGTTTAAAATTTTTGTGTTGGTTTGTTTCTGCGCGGTTTCTCAGTAACTGCTCATTAGAATTCAATGAACTTTACATGATGCTTTATCATAAAGAGGACATGTGCATCCAGTTATTATTTTCAAGCTCAGTGATTTCCTTAGAGAGTTATGCCCCTTTGTTTAAATTTTTTGTGTTGGTCTGTTGACTTTTGTTCCCGCATGGTTTCTCAGTAACCGCTGACTAGAATTCAATGACACTTGACATGATACTTTATCATAAAATGGAGATGTGCATCCAATTATTATTTTCTGGCTCAGTGATTTCCTTACAGAGTTATGCCCCTTTGTTTAATATTTTTGTATTGGTTTGTTTCCGCGCTGTTTCCCAGTAACCGCTGACTAGAATTCAATGAAACTTTACATGATGCTTTATCAAAAAGAGGACATGTGCATCCAATTATTATTTTCCAGCTCAGTGATTTCCTTACAGAGTTATGCCCCTTTGTTTAAAAATTTTGTGTTGGTCTGTTGACTTTTGTTTCCGCGCGGTTTCTCAGTAACCGCTGACTAGAATTCAACTTGACATGATGCTTTATCATAAAGAGGACATGTACATCCAATTATTATACCCCCACAAACGAAGTTTTGGGGGGGGGGGGGGGTATACTGGAGTCGCCATGTCCGTCCGGTTGTCCATTGTCTGTCTGTCCGTGTGTCACGCTTTTTGGGTGCAGTTGGTTGTCACAGTTTTTCAAGTCAGTAATTTCTACACTTATACACATGAAACTTCACATACACATCAATTACCATCTGTGCTATCATTTGGCACCCCACCCATGCTGCCGGCAACCCCAAGGTCGAGGTCAAATGACTTGGAAATTTTACGTGCAGTTGGTTGTCACATTTACGTGCAGTTTTTTGTCACAGTTTTTTCATTGTCTTATATCTCCCTAACCACTGTAGCTATTGCCATGGAATTGCATATACACATTAAACACCATCCATACTTTCATTGCACACCCAGCCCATGCTGCCCACAAGCCCAAGGTCAAAGCTACCATAAAATGATGCCAGATGGCTGAAGCCTATACAGCAAGTCATGGGTACTTGTGACATTGTCTTTTATACTATAAGTATGTGTGCTTTTCTTGAGTTTGTACTGTTGTATATTTGTGATAGAGTGCATGCAACAACCAGAAAAATGTGGTTAATTTCGTACAATATAGGTTTTGCATAGCATAATTAATTTTTTATGGGTTTACTGCTATTTGAATTTAACCCTTTACTTCATGAATATTTATGTGAGAAATAATGTCAGAAATATTAATTATCTTTATCCTTTTTAAAAGCATATGAAACAATAACGCTTTTGGCCATGGCAATAGAAATTCATAAGCAAACAGAGTAGCAGGCTCTGGTCATACATCTCTTACAGGAGTCATCTGATCTGGGTCTACTCTCTTTCAAAGGCATTAACCATTTCCCTCATATTGACACCTTTTGACGCCTCTGCAAAAGTCACCTGTTGAAACCATTGTGATAAATAGAGCATTTGCTCCTATATATGACAATTGTTTAAACTACAAAATTCTAAAATAGTTTCCTTTTCTCTAGTTAATGCTCCTTTTCGGTTGATTTATTCAAAGAGGATGGATCTAAATATAGCCTATGAGGGAATGAGTTAAAAGGCATCTGTATGGAGTAAAGGGTTAACAATTAGGTACACCTAACTGCAATTTTACTTTGTTTCCTGCACATGTTCTTTTGCATGATAACCTTTCACCTGCAACATGCATGAAATTAAATCTGTATGATATCAGGCTGATCCCTTGTTTTATCAAGATATTTTAGGACATGTGAACAATTATGACAATATGATGTTTGGATTAAAAGTTAGAAGATCTGGGGCATAATTGTTTGTTTGAACATTTGCACATGAATGTGAAAACTAAGATCTAAAGCAGCCTTTATAATATTCAAGGCTAGATCTGACCATTAGGCCTAGAACACAGTACCATATTCTCCCTAATAAGTGCTCCCACTCTAATGAGCACCCCTAACTTCTTTGGGTGGGTGCTTGGACTTATGGTCAATAAAACAACTGAAACCAAATATTTCAAATTACAGGTGGGAGCTTAATGCAGACTGAAAACAATGCATAAATCTCTCCTATGAGCATTAAGCAACCACCCGTGTAAAAGGCAAGAAGCTCCTTTTAAAAAAATATAACATCCTTGGCGGCATTTACTAGAGAAAATCTGGTATTTCCTCAGCTAATCAAAATGTCTTGCATCACTTATTTTGCACTTGGCTTTATCTTTATTTTGCTCTTAGTTTTTACCAATCATATATAACCCATTCCCTCATAGTGATGCCTTTTGACGCCTCTGTAAATGTCACTTTTTAAACCATTGTGATAAATAGAGCATTTAATTGTTCCATAGGAACATATGCTGTATTTATCACAGTGGTTTCAAAACTACACAATTCTAAGTTTCCTTTTCACTAGTAAATGCTCCTTTTCAGTAGATGTATTCAAAGAGGTTGGATCTAAAAATTGGCCTATGAGGGAATGGGTTAATATACATGACTTTAAACCATTCAACACGTTGGACTTATTTGTGATGACATTTTTGAGTATTTTGGATCCAAAAGAGATGCCACACAACTTGATGTCTCATCAGGATACAAACTGTCATGCCGACATTGGTTTTGTAAAAGTTATAGATGCAGAGCTCCAGATAAGATGAGTAAATTAAAACATTTTCATGAATAACTTCTATATTACTCCACCAAACCCTATGTTGTGACCACTCTTTAGAATCGTCTCAAAACAACATAGGGTTTGGTGGAGAAATGATGATTTTAGTACTTGAATATGCACATTTATCTGTTGCTCTGTACATGACAAATAAAAATCTTACAGTCCAGTTGATCTCAGTCCATTCATGTATGTAAATACATGATAGATTTAGTTATCAATTCACAACTGTTTTATTGATTTTACTGTAAGTAACTTTATTTGCTTAGGTAGTTGTACTACAGTTATAAAATGGTTCTGGGTACCGTTTTACTAACGAAGTTACGCTAGCGTAAGTCTACGATCGAAGGAATTTTGACGTAAGTTACGAAAATAGCGTTTTACTAACATGTGCGTAGCTACGCTCAAGCACAAGTTCTTGCGTAACTTTACGAACAGAAAACCCTTGCGCAAGTCGTGCGTAAATATGGCAGCCTTTCTATCGCCTCGTCAGTGTGCTCCGAGAATTTTTGAAGAAAACAGCAATTACTGAATGATCTCGGCGAGAAAGTGATAGTCGGTAAGTAGGCCTACTGCCGACTATCTTCTGTACATATTGAATCAAGTTTACGGGCTTATTGCAGAAGTAGTAGAGGCCAAAACCCATAGAAACCACGCACTTTCATGACTGACCAAGGTTTGTTTATTTGTTTTATTTATTCTTTACTTTGCCGAATTATTATTATATTATCATTGTATTTTTCACGTGTATACGTACAGATAGCCAACTGTGCTTAACTTGGTTATTCCCCTTCTCCTACGACCTTGGCCTTCATAAGTTAACATTTGTTTATTAATCAAACGCGTTTGTTAGGCGTGTAAAATCATTTAACTGTACTGTAACCAATGAATTTCGATGTTCAGTAGTAACACACACATCAAGACGATTGGATTTAGATATATGTTTGTGGATCTAGGAATATGGATAAAGGATTTGGAAATGTAGCATGCCTATCTGAGTCAACTATCCCACCCATCAAAAACCCACTGATATATTTATTTGTTTGTGGCTCTTTGTTATTTATAATTAAGTAGCACTTACAAATTATGTAAAAGTGGTGAATGCAGCTAGTAGTATATTTTCAGCTTTGGAGCAATGAAATAGGATCCACGGTAAGAATAATTAGTTCTGCTGTCACCATCTGTTTTGCTTATTTGTAGCTGCTGATCACATTGCAATTCCTTGCAAAATCAGAACTCTATATAGTGAAGGAGGACTTCCGCATGGTGTGTCGAAGAGGGTAATGAAAATAGAATGACGAATGACAGGTAATATTTTTTCTACAATAAATGGTTCATTGTCATTCGGTTTGTTAAAGGTGGAATTACAGGTTTTTGGTACGTGTTACATACCCCACCCCCCATCCCACCCCTCCCCTCCACCCCCTATACAACCAAAACAATGAAAGTCATCATATCCAAAAAACAACAACAATACTTTAGGACACAGAATGACAATTTAATATACCCTATATGCCCTTTAGGAAATGGCATGATAATGTTTTAAGGTGGAATGACACAGATTATAGGTGGAATGACATACTTTTGAGACAGTATATATACCCTATACACCCTTTAGGAAATAAAATGACACTGTTGTCAGGTGGAATGACACTGCTCATAGGTGGAATGACATATTTTAGAACATAGAATCACGGTTACAGATAAGGGGAGTATTGGGGTATTTACCTAATTAAAATTGTGGAAAAAGCAATTGTTTTTCAAACAAATGAGTAACACAAGGCAAATAAATATAGCAAAAAGCAAAAAAGAATTAGAATGCCTAATGAGAATATGAATAATACCCAATTACGAAAATTGCCAATACCCAATAAAAATTGCAATACCCAATTATGTAAAAAATCAAGAAATTGCCAATACCCAATAAAAATTGCAAATACCCAATGGTGTAAAAAATCAAGGAGTAAATACCCACAATTTTAAGGTGGAGTGACACTAATTACAGCTGGAATGACATATTTTTGAGACATTACATCCCCTGTATGCCATTTTGGAAATGGAATGACACTTTTGTAAGGTGGTATGACACTGATTACAGCTGGAATGACTTACTTTTCAGACATTGTAGCCCATATGTACCATTTTGGAAATGTAATGACACTGTTGTAAGGTAGAATGACACAGATTATAGGTAGAATGACATACTTTTGAGACATTGTAGCCCCTATACCCCCTTGGACAATGGAATGACTCTGTTATAAAGTGGAATGGCACATATTATAGGTGGAATGGCATACATTTGAGACATTGTAGTCCTTATAAGTATGCCCTTTGTGAAATGGAATGACTTTGTAAGGTGGAATGACATGCTTTTGAGACATTGTAGCCCCTATACCCCCTTGGACAATGGAATTACCCTGTTATAAGGTGGAATGACACAGGTTATAGGTGGAATGGCATACATGAGACATTTTAGTCCCTATAATTATGCCCTTTGGGAAATGGAATGACTTTGTAAGGTGGAATGACACTGATAATAGATGGATGACATGCTTTTGAGACATTGTAGCCCCAATACCCCCTATAATTATGCCCCATTGGGCAATGGAATGACATTTTAAGGTGGAATGGCATACTTTTGAGATATTATATACCATATACACCCTTAAAGAAAGGGAATGCCACTGTTGTCAGGTGGAATGACAATGATAATAGGTGGAATGACATATTTTAGAACCTAGAATGTCAATTTTAAGGTGGAATGACACTAATTACAGCTGGAATGAAAAACCTTCAGACATTCTAGCCCCTATATGCCATTTGGAAAATAGAATGATCATGTTGTAAGGTGGAATAACACTGATTTATAGATGGAAGGACATACTTTTGAGACATTGTAATTTTAGGCCATACCTGATGACACCACATGTAATAAGAATGAACATCAAAACAACACTGAATATACTGTAAAATCCATGTATCAACCCTTTTCTTCATTCAAATGCCTATTCATGTCTTTGCAAACAGAATAGACCCAGATACTATTGCTCATACAGAGGGTTTCCTCTGTTTGCTATAAATGAAATTCTAATAGATCAAAATCTACACTTTTTACTAATTCCCAAACTGCATACATCTTGGTCTACACTGATTGCAAATTACATTTCATGTGTATCTTGTAATTAAAGCGTTACATACTGTTAGCCAAATTTTGCAATATTTGTTGTTCTAGATAACAATAAAAATCAATTTATAATGTCCCTTGAAAATTAATTGACAAATTACATGGGAGTTACTGTAATATACATATTTGGGAAACCAGAAAGTAGGTATTTATTCAGAGTTCATTCTTTATATGATATGGGTCTACACTTGTTCATTCATAAGATGTAATGTTATATACATGTTGATGAAACAGTAAGTAAGTAGCTCTTCAGAGTTCATCAAAAGTCTTTTCATGTGACTTGATGAACTCTGACAGGTAGTAATTACCTGCCCATACAACTTGTCAAACTCCTTTGAAATACAGTAAAACCTGTCTAAGCGGGATTCTAGTAGAGAATTTAGATACTTTTAAGCGGTTGACTGCTTAATGCAGGGAGAAAGTTATCCAGAAAACTCATAGAGGAGCTTTCTGTATTACATGTACTTTAACACTGCATTAAGCTCCATCCTGTCTCCAAGACTGAGATTTCAAACAAACTTCATTTGTTTCATTTTCAGATGTTTGCATAACACCAGAGGCTTCCTTCAAGTTACACCAGAAAAGCAGCAAAATTGTTTGCTGTTTGTGCCAAATTGCACAACCTGTGCATTAGAGATGGGATGACTTTGGAGATAAATGACAATGTGGAGATAAATGACAATGCAGAGGAAAACAATGACAATGATGACCAGTTTGAAGATTTACATGATGGCGGTGCTGTCATGATTTGTGATACATTAATTGCACAATATTAAGAACTAGAAATGACTAGTCTCCTACTGTCCTTATAGATATTGTCTGATTATTAGTTATTTCATCACTATAAAAGCATTTCAAAGACAGGATATGATTTTGCAACAAAGGTTCATTGATCACTTCTTTCAATGTTTACTGAAAACAAGCTTCCTAAATTTAATTGGTCCGTTTGGATTGACTGTGTTTAAAGATTGCATCCAGTTGATTGTATTGTCTCTTCAACAATGGAAGAATAGATTGGCTGTCATCTGAAATAATAGAAATGATTTCATCACAAAACACTATTTACAAGTACAAATCTGGTGTTATAATGCAATACTTAATATTAACCTGTACTAGATCTATTCCAATATTAAATACCAACAGAATATTCATGAGCAAAATAGTTATAGTGAAATATGGAAGGTTGAATGACCATTTTAGAAAGTAAAGCAACAGAGAATTATGAGATCTATAAACTTTCAGAAGCAAACAGGTCATGAGATGTCTCCTACTATGTTTGCAAATGTGTGAAAAGGTGTTTATATGAAGGAAAGGGTTAATCTGTAGTTAGCTATCACCTGTAAAATAAAATGAAAAGAGAAATATAAATTGACATGATAGGTATGGACTATCCTTAATCTGCTGAATAATTAAAACTGGTTCCCACCTTGATGTATACTAACTAACAAAGAAAACATTACAAACTCTGACCAGACGGCTTCCCCAGGAATCATCTGATATGGATCTACACTGTTTGCACATCCTTATATACAGTACTGATTTCCTGCACTTTAAAGATTAGCTCTTTAACCCTTTCCTTCATATAAACGTGTTTTCACGCATTTGCAAACAGAGTAGACCCAGATAAGACGACTCCTCTAGTCTGCTCTGTAACTGTGTGCTAATAGAATTTGATAGATCAGTTTCTTTGCCTTCTAAAATGTCTACAATGTTGCACCTTCCATATTTCTTTATAACTATATTCAGTAGGTATTGAAATTTGGAATAAATATAGAACAGGGAAAGGATTAACTGAGAAATTATTATGAAATACTCCACAACACCACAAATTGGTGTATGCTATTTACTGATTTGTTACTTAGGCAGTTTATTTGGCTGTCATCTGAAATAATAGAAATGATTTCATCACAAAACACTATTTACAAGTACAAATCTGGTGTTATAATGCAATACTTAATATTAACCTGTACTAGATCTATTCCAATATTAAATACCAACAGAATATTCATGAGCAAAATAGTTATAGTGAAATATGGAAGGTTGAATGACCATTTTAGAAAGTAAAGCAACAGAGAATTATGAGATCTATAAACTTTCAGAAGCAAACAGGTCATGAGATGTCTCCTACTATGTTTGCAAATGTGTGAAAAGGTGTTTATATGAAGGAAAGGGTTAATCTGTAGTTAGCTATCACCTGTAAAATAAAATGAAAAGAGAAATATAAATTGACATGATAGGTATGGACTATCCTTAATCTGCTGAATAATTAAAACTGGTTCCCACCTTGATGTATACTAACTAACAAAGAAAACATTACAAACTCTGACCAGACGGCTTCCCCAGGAATCATCTGATATGGATCTACACTGTTTGCACATCCTTATATACAGTACTGATTTCCTGCACTTTAAAGATTAGCTCTTTAACCCTTTCCTTCATATAAACGTGTTTTCACGCATTTGCAAACAGAGTAGACCCAGATAAGACGACTCCTCTAGTCTGCTCTGTAACTGTGTGCTAATAGAATTTGATAGATCAGTTTCTTTGCCTTCTAAAATGTCTACAATGTTGCACCTTCCATATTTCTTTATAACTATTTTGTTAATGAATATTCAGTAGGTATTGAAATTTGGAATAAATATAGAACAGGGAAAGGATTAACTGAGAAATTATTATGAAATACTCCACAACACCACAAATTGGTGTATGCTATTTACTGATTTGTTACTTAGGCAGTTTATTTTAACTAAACACGTTGGTAAAATGTAAAAGTTTAAATAATTAAACATATCAGACCTATATTAGATTACCTATGTGTTAACTGTCTGATATGGGTCTAATCTGATTGTCAAAGTAAGAAAAATAATTGCTATTAGTTCAGTGGTTGAGAATATATTTGGGAACTTACCATTGCTGGTCACAACCTCTCAAATCGGCCATTGCTGCCTCACCAATCACCTCTAACATCTACAATAAAGATGTGTTTTATCGGTGCTACTAAACAGAGTCTGGTAGAGTCCGGTATAGTCTGGAGGCCTTTTTAGTGCAATTTAAAGATTAAAATGCTGCTATATAACATTATTTTGTATGTTTGAAGCTATAGTAGTTAATATCCATTAAAAAATGATCGTATATTAGCTTGAAAACACCTGGTAAATATTACCGGGTCACGCAGTAATGGCCGCCCTACGTCGGATAGAGTCGTATACTTAGGTTTCGATGCTAACAATTTGAGTCCAATTATTCACAAATTGCTACACAATTTTATATGAAATATGGTTGCAGATACATCTCTACCTTGTTATTAATACATTAATTCGCTTAATTTTGCAAATGTTGGCCTAAAACTCCCGTTTTCATCTCCAGACACTACCGGTACCCTCCGACTTTTCGCCAATATGAAAAAGTCAAAACAACAATCTTGTCATACAATACATGTATATCATGTCCATACTGCCTTTGTAATATATAAATTATAATAAAATCACTTATTAATGTATGTAAAATATTTCTGATAAAAGGGGGGAAATTTAATACCATATAGACTTCTAAAACTAGAACAGACTCTATCCGACGTAGGTCGACCATTACCGTGTGACCCCGGTAATATTTACAGGGAGTTTTCAAGCTATTATATGCTCATTTATTTACGGATGTCAATTACTACTGCTGCAATCATACAAAATAGTGCTATATAACAGCATTATAATCTTTAAATTGCACTTAAACTTCTAAAAAGGCCTCCAGACTCTACCGGACTCTACCAGACTCTGTTTAGTAGCACCCGTGTTTTATACCTCAGTGTTTATTTACTAGAATGTTACAATGTTGAAATTTAATAATTATCTGAACAAATGTATAAAGTTCAGCTTACTGCTTCTGTTTACAAATAAAAGATTTTATATAAATATCAATTTTGAGCAATCGTTGTCTTGATTATTTAATTACAATTCCTTCAATAATGCGCACTTCATGAAATTCCAACATTATAAGAACTGTGACAGAAAAAAATATAGTGCAGTTGGTTTCGGATTGTTTATGAGTGCATGAGACGGTCTTTTTGTAATCAGGGTTTCACATTGCTAAAGTGCAGTCTGCTTTGAACCAGGATTTATTTTTTTAAAAAAAAGAGCCCCCATTGGTCAGATACTCTGCTTTTTTTAAGCGGTAAGCGTTTGCATTTAAATTATCAACGATCGTAAGCAAAAGTAATCTTTTTTTTCAAACTTTACCTGCTCGATCGTTGTCTCCAAGCAAGTTGAATCATTCTCCTTTGCTGTTAAACATATTGACAGCCTACCCTCGATATGCAGCCCTTAACTCCGCAAACTGCACAGTCCACCAATATCATTTTCTCGGTTCCTTGCAGTTTTCCATTGTGAACGATATGCATACAGGATACGATTGTTTACATACGATACCGATGACAGGTGCTCGCGTCATGAAAATACTACCTCCATTTGAAGAGTTACGCACTATTCTTACGTACGCAAATTTCGCAAGTTACGCGAGTTTAGTAAAACGGGTTTACGAAAATCGTAAATCTGAACGTTAGCGTAAAGTTACGTCGAAAGTTACGCAAATACTTACGAATTGTTAGTAAAACGGTACCCTGGGCTCTATCAATAAAATTATAATTTTGTTTACTTTTAAGTTATTATTTCATTTCCATATAAACCAGGTTACCAAGTAACCAGGTAACATTAGAACTGCAGATATTTAAGCCTTTCCTTGTTTAATAAGCATGTAAGAAATAATGACATGTTTTTTTATTAGCTGAATTTTTTTAACAGCATAACAGGGTCTTTTGGTAATGGTACAAACTGTATCATCAGATCTTTTATAATTAGGGCCTTGCATTGAAAATGCAGGAGCCCTATAGGAATCACATTACTTGTCTGTCAGTCTGTCCATCCATCAACAATTTTGATGTGACGTCATAACTCAAACAGTACTTTACTTTGGTTTCATAATAAGAGCATATGCTTTGTATCATCAGAGGAAGACGCTTATAGTTTTTAGGTCTAGATTTATCTGCCCTTGATTGATCAAAAATGCCATATTCAACAAAAGATCATCTGCAGGGCCCTCTCTGACTGAGTCAGTTTTCTAGTTTCATAAGCTATCACCTGTTTTATAAATCTGAAAATTAGAACTATTTTGGGTGATTGCTTAATGTATACCGTATATATAATTCATTTCAAAGAATTTTGAATCAGTGATAGAAACATAAACTTCAGTCATTGTTTACAATAATCAAGGAAGATTATGTAATGTCATATCTACTTTTTAAACAGTAATAACCTCAGGTATTCTGACACCCAATCTCCCATTTCTACTGGTTTTTAATCTGAATAATTCTATTTGGCATCATCTTGATAATTTTAAAGTATACTGATATAGTAGCAAATAGTGTAGATTCTGATCTAACGAGTCCTTGAGAAGCAGTACTGTTTGATCTGGGTCTGCACAGTTTAAGCTTCACAACAAAATATTCAGGGGAAGTTTTTTTTTAACATTCAGGGGAAGTAACTTATGCTATGCTAAAATTTTGCATTTACAGATTTACTTCCCTTCTAAGTTACTGTTTAAAATGTGCAAGGCAGTTTTTATATTGACACTGGGAAGTTGATGCTGGTGGATTTAGTTATAAAATTGAAGTAATATTCAATGTATACAAAAAAATATTTTTGCACTAACAGGTGAATGAATTTTAATTCAAAGACGATTCCATTGGCTTTGATGTTGTCAAATGTTATAATGATGGCATTTTCATTAGATATATATTGATGCCCATTACCTCATAGGCTATTTTAAGATACAGCCTCTTTGAATAAATCTACCGAAAAGGAGCATTAACTAGAGAAAAGGAAAATGTTAGAATTTTGTAGTTTGAAACAATTGTGATAAATAGAGCATGTGCTCCTATAGGAGCAAATGCTCTATTTATCACAACTGTTTCAACATGTGAATTTTGCAGAGGCGTCAATATGAGGGAATGGGTTAACTGTTACCTGATAGAGACCTTGCAAACAGAGAAAACCGCTCTCAAATGGCTCCTATAGGAGTGGTCTGATCAGGGCCTGCTGCTGTTTACTTTTGACATCATTTAAGATCTTATTCTACAGCAATTTTTGTCAATGCAAAAATATGTCCTTGAAAAGTGTATATTATAAAACAGTTCAGCTAAAAAATATTCATGTTGTCATAATTTCTTACATGAATATTGGACAGGGAAAGGGTTAAATTTGCTAGAGGATTTTGAATAACAAATAGTGCAGACCCTGGACAGAGAGCTCCTTTAGCCCTCTGAGCTTGGTCTACACTGTTCGCAAATGACAGTGCATGCATGTCCTGTGTTGAAAGGGTTGGACATAATTTCATTCCATCAGTCCAGACATTTAGATCAGTGATCAGATAAATTACTTGAAGATAGAGTTCTGGCTGCATGTTTCATGTACAGATTACGTTTGACAAATCAGTGTGAGCTTGCTGATACAGGGAGGATTGGTGCCAGATACCTTTTACAAGTAAGATTTATTCTGTTCATTGATTACTGATGAAAGGTAGTAAATTCCAACTGTAATATTACCCCTTTGAACGCTAAATATTCAAAGTAGAATGACCCTTGAGATTTTGAGTCCATTAGATATGAAAAAAATTGCTAAAGGAATGTGAAATTGTGAATGACATCCTGATCTCTAGGAGACTTCTGATCTGGGTCTACATTGTTTGCAAATGCCAGTACACTCATTTTCCATATTGAAAATGTTAACTCTGCATATTATTTAATGATTGTCTGCAAAAATAGTCATTAGCCCTTCTCATTCTAAGTGTGTATTGGCAGGCATATACACAGTCTTAACTCATATAATTTAGGATCCAAGCTGTTTGACACTTGGTCAATTGTTTCTCAAAGGATTGAACAATTTGGAAGTCAGTGAAACTTTTGGCAAATCAAAGAGTGAACAGACATTTTTTTTTTTAGCATGAGAATGGGCAATGCAATTCTGAAAGTTGCATTTTCTTTCATATAATGCAGTCAGAGTATCATGCTGTGATTCTGACTAAGCATTTTATCTGAATCCAAACTGTTTGTACAGCTAATGAAAAAAATGGCAAAATATACATTGAGTTATTGTCTAGATACCAGTTTTCAGAATAATTATGGTATTAGAAGATATTTGAATGGAGTGAGAGGCTTTATAGCCATTTAATTTCAATAAATGTATTGCAAATTTTAGCTCATCAGGTTTAGGAAAAACAAAATCAGCTGGACTTGGTGTTTTAACCCTTTACTCCATAAATATGCCTTTCTGTGCCTTGCAAACAGAATAGATCTGCTGTGTTTGTTTATGGAATATTCAGTAATATAGATATGATGTTACAGTTTCTTCCATGTCAAATCTATGTCATTTTAAATTGTGTAAAGGGTTATGGTATTGCTGTAGATTTAGTTTCATCATTGCACATCTATCCCCATCTCACTTCACACAGTTGTTCATCATCACAAGGGCTTCAATCTACTTTTTATGCCACCTCCCCCCCCCCCCCCCCCCCCCCCTCCTGGATCAGGAGGGGTGGGGGGCATATTGTTTTTTACCTGTCTGTTGGTTGGTTGGTTGGTTTGTGGACAACTTTAAGTTAACGTTGGCAACAATTTTGTAGCCATTGCACATACATACTTCAAACTTAACATACATGTTCAACTTATGGAGGCGAACAATTTTAGGGGTGACTTATTAAGGTCAAGGTCAGATGTGAATTATGGGTCAAATATATGTTGGTGATAATCTGGGGCATAGTGTTTCACAAACACATCTACAATTCAGTTACAACACAGGTACGATAGTGTTACGAATGTTTGTGGGATTGGGCTGGAATTGCACGAATATTGTAAAGAATTTACTACGATTTACAAGAATCTACTACGAATACTACACCAACGTTAGGAATTAGTTATGAATCAGTTCAGAATATGCCGAATGCATATACGAATCGGGTACGAATAAAAAGGAATGCGTGACTATTCTTGACAATTTGTTTGATTTTCCCTCAGTACAGGTATAAAAAAGGCCCTTAGCCCTGCTTGCAAGGCATCAGTTCTATAATCGATGTTCATCGTAGAGCAGCTGTAGTGTTGGTCCTGGACTTGGAGTATCAGCACCAGCTGTTGATAGCTAGAAGAAGCAGAAGAGCCCCTAGGTGGTTAGTTAGACCGTGGCTGACACCAGCTTGAAGGCTTAGAATACGGTCACTGCAACAGAATAGTGCATGAGTTGCGGGTAGAAGATTCAATTACGATTCCCAAGAAAGCGCTACAAATTAAGTGTTAATTTAAAAGATATGAGTTAAGAACATCTATGTATGCCTACGAATCATTTACGATTCATAAGAAAGTACTACGAATTTGTTACAAATTAACTACCATTTTTTGGATTCGGCAGTTCGTGGCCAAAATATTGGAACAGCTCAAAACTTTTGTCACGAATTCCCGTTTGCTCAAGAATTGCAAGAACTGATTATGGATATATACGAATCAGTTAAGAACTGCACAAACTGATTACGATTCCACTACGAATCCTAAAATTTATCAATTTACGGCTATTCGTGGTCCATGTGGAATAGGGGTATTAGAAAGCTCCTGTAGGAGCTGTCAGGGTTTGTTCCGTTTGTTTATCTAATAGACACATTTTCATGCATTTACAAACAGAGCAGACCCAGATTAGATAGCTTCTGTAGGAGCTGTCGGGTTTGTTCCGTTTGTTTACCTGATAGATGCATTTCCATGCCTTTACAAACAGAGCAGACCCAGATTAGATAGCTCCTGTAGGAGCTGTCAGGGTTTGTTCCATTTGTTTA
Organism: Azorinus chamasolen; assembly: GCA_963576725.1. Classification (NCBI taxonomy): domain Eukaryota; kingdom Metazoa; phylum Mollusca; class Bivalvia; order Cardiida; family Solecurtidae; genus Azorinus; species Azorinus chamasolen. The sequence continues at coordinate 26,760,701 of OY755249.1, forward strand.
CCTGATAAATGCATTTCCATGCATTTACAAACAGAGCAGACCCAGATTAGATTGCTCCAGTGAGAGCTGTCAGGGTTTGTTCCATTTGTTTACCTGATAAATGCATTTCCATGCATTTACAAACAGAGCAGACCCAGATTAGATAGCTCCTGTGAGAGCTGTCTGATCAGGGTTTTTTCTGTTTGATTATGGAACAACATAGGTCTGATTCTACAGTTTTTGCCGTTGTCAAAAGTTCACCTTATTCATTATTATGTTATACAGTAAAACCTCTCTATAACTGCCACTAAATTGTGTTAATTAGTTGGTATTTAGGGCAGGTGGTTGCTTAAAGCAAGGTGAAAGTAAAACAGAATGCGTTCTGTTTTACTTTCACCTTGCTTTAAGCAGCCACCTGCCTTTATCACAAAATAACTGATGTAATTTAGTGGCCGTAATAGAGAGGTTTTACTGTAGTTATTATTTCTTTCATGTATGATCCTAAGGTAAAGGATTAACCCTTACGATGCTGAATTTTCAAATAGACTGTTCCAAAGTTCAAACAGGTCAAGCTTACAGTGAATATTTAGGGATTTTTTAAAAGAAAAGTGTTACATTACAAACATTGTAGAACCTGCTGAGAGGGCTCCTCTAGGAGCCCTCTCATCTGGGTCTACACTGTTTGCAAAAGAAATTAGTGACTTTTTTCCCTCATTGTATGGGTTAAATGCTTAACTAACAACAGTGTCCCCAAAATGGAATTGTTACTACTATTCCAACCCATGGAGGACAGGAATCTCAGTGAATCAAAGCAAGTGATCTTTACCCATGTAGAAAATACGATGCTGATCCTGATTAGATGACATGTTTCATCACAGTGATTTTTTCTAAGTCTTGTTCGTAATTTCCATGTTCTCTTTTCCCCAACAGTAATTTCCATGTTCTCTTTTCCCCAACAGATGCCTGCAAAGTATTTTTATTTTGCTGCTTCGGTGTATTCAGTATGCATGAATAATTATGTAATGCCTATAAAAGATTGAATAACTTGTGACCTATTTTTCTCTCCTGTTTTTCTATTGACCTGTCATGATTTATTGAAGTTAAGCTTTTTCATTTTCTCCCACACCATTTAAGACTTTAGTTTGGCAGGTTACAGTATTATTTGCATGAAATTTATTTTGTGTTTAAATTTGACATCGATACCACTTCATTGATTATGGAAATCTTTACAAGACATTTGTGGCAAACACTGCATTCTAGATCTGATATGTTAAGTATTTTTTTTTACTTTTACTGGAGTTGTTGTACAAATTCTTTCTTTTTGTTGTCAGGAGGCAAAAGGTGGAGACATTGCTATTGAAGCCTGTTGATACGTTCACTTTGGGTAATTGAACAGAAAGAACACCTGTAGAAGTACTGTAATTTTCAGGGGCCAGTGAATAATAAACCTTAGATTTATAGCTTTCTCTCACCACCTGGGCTTGAGGACAAGATGAAGATTACACAGTTCTCATACTCTGCTGAACATTGTCTCATCCTTATTGAAGGTGACCATTAATTTCTCTGAAACTTAGTTGCAAAAATTACTCTTTATCTGAAGATTGAGATATACAAAATGATTTGAATTAAGATTAGATATAAAATGAATTGCCGTATTTTGTCAAATAAATGCCCTCAGGGGCATTACATTTTTTCAATGGGGTCACTTAAAAAGGTTACTAAAACAATGGAAATGATGGCTGGATTTACATGGAGATGGACATTTATTAGAGCATATTTGGTATTCAGGCTTCTTGCTTAATAAATTAATTATCTTTTCTCAATTCAAGGATTTATTTCAAAACTATTGTAATTTGTAAGTAATTCTGAAAGTGTCATCTAATTATATTTTCAAATTATTGTTTATGCCTGAGGTGGAGATTGGGGTATATTTCTACATGTTGGTCAGTTTGCCCATCTGTCGGTAGACCAAATGGTTTCCAATCAATAATGTATCAACCTTTTCACCAAGACTCCTCATGTTTAGTAGGGATATTGGTTATAATGAATAGATGAAACCTACTGATCTTAACATCAGTACATGTAGATCATAGTCAAACTTCAAGGTTAAAGGTAAAATTAGATAGAATGGTATCTGATCAATAACTCATCATCCCTTTTACCTAAGAGTCTTCATATTGGGTATAGAAGTTTGTCATGATTAGATGATGCATTCGATGTCAGCAGGTGGAAGTTCAAGGTCAAATTTTGAGGTAAAATTTAAACTGGCTCAAATGGTTTCTGATCAACCTTTCACCAAGAGTCTTCATATTTGGTAAAGTTTGGTCAAGATAAATAGATAGATACCCCTATTGTTTTTGTGGTCAGTAGGTGAATGGTCAAGGTTACAGGTCAAATTTATAAAACAATAACTTAGGCCATAAGTTGTGAATAATTAGAGATATAGACTTAATACTTAGCATATATATTGATCTTATGAAGCTACAGCTTTTGAGACGTCAGGCATGTAAATGTCTAGGTCAAACTTCAAGGTCAAAAGTTAATATAAAAAACTTAAACTTTGATCATATAACTTTTGAACTATTACAGCTCGGGACTTCAATCCTCATCTCATGCTGCTGAATCGTATTTGACTGCAGCTTGCATTTTGCATAGAGTTTGCGTAGGAGTCATATCTAATTATACAAAGTATTCAATCACATTCTGCTGCACCACCAGCACATCAATAGATGTCAATGTCACACAATTATAACCATATTCTGAATTGAATACATGTAATGATGTAGCATGCTCATAACCCCCAGTCATATTTTGATGTGCACCAGGTTAGTTACCCTATTAATGTAAAAAAAAGTCATAAAATGTGTCATTTGCTATCTTGAATTTTTATTCTATGCAGTTAAACACACAAATGACTAATGGACAAAACATGCAAATTTTATTGAAAACTGACATTGGGATCCAGAGAAAGTAGGGTTGTCTATGTTACATTTTGGAACAGCCGTGGTTCTTCTACCAATAACAAAAACCCCTGTGTATATGAGCCAATATATAATTTGGGCAGATTTTGAAATCAGTTTTTTTGAAAAATAAAAGGTGTTTCTTTTTGAAAGTTTTGTTGATTTCTAGGTACTTTGTTGTTTTAGTGACACTAAAAATGTAAAATGCACCCTAATTTTATTCATCTTTAAAACTTTATATGACTTTATGTTGATGACTCTCAAGCACATGTCATTGCAGTAACGAAAATGAAAACAATGACTATAAAAGCATGTGGTTCATTTAAAGTAATTTATTGCATTATATATCTTATGTATGCCATATTTGAATAGATGAATATATAAAAACCTTTTTTTCCATATATATTAATGAGAAATTTTGAATCATTGCATGATGCAATAAAACCAATACAATTACAAACATAACAATTAGTGTTATGATCATTATTGGCTTTGTATAGTGCTTAACACTTGCTTAACCTAGAATAATGTCATAATTATCAACAAATCATGTATCAGACAAATATTCAAACATGTTTCAGCTTTTTTGTCATCATTCTTTACGCATGTTATAGCAATGACACCCTTGTTATTGCAAAGACATTTATTGTAACTGCAATGACAAACTGACAATAAAATTTATTTTTGCTATCTTTTATTTGCAAATTGTCTAAAATAAAACACAAACTGTTAACAACACGTTCAGCAATTTCAATTCTAAACTATATCAAGTAATTTTACAAAAAGATTTAAATGGACATTGAAAAAAGATTCCAGCGTGACTGCAATGACATTTTCGTTACTGCAATGACTTGCATAATCTTAAGCTGATAAAATCAACCCTATTCCAGACCTCAATGCCCCTCATTATAATGTTCTTTGCAAAGTCATACTTTCCCTCATGAATATTTAAAAAAAGCTCCGCCCACTGTGAATATTTTATAATTTTTCATTGCGCTACATAAAACAAAGGAATTAATTACCAGAGTCAGGAGATGGTCTGATCCATAATATTTCAATAAGCAAATTGAGCAAACCCTGATCAGGCAGATTCAAGAGGAGCTTTCTGATCTGGATCTTTTCTGTTGTAAGGGGTGTTAATGTTTTATAATGAGCAGAAGGGTTAAAGATAATAAATAAAATATGAACAACAACAATGAGCATTATATTTCACCGTTGCCTTAGACTGACTTTTATTTAAATTAATTTATTTTTGATAACAGAATAACTTTTGATAGCTGAGAATAAAGCAAACAAACAAAATATTTACAATGCATTACATAGCTAGCAGGGTAGACCCAAAGCACACAGGTGTTGCAAGATAATGCTCGATCTAGGGCATGATTTGAAAATAATGCTGGCATATGCGGTTAGATGCAGCAAACCAATGTTCAGCATTTTTGTTTTCAACCCTTCTCATGCTAGTTTGGCCACTTTTACTATAGTGTCCTCGAAAAAGTCATTTTCTAAAAAATGTGAGATAGTTTTGTTTCTTCAGTTAAAACTGGGATAAGACAGAGTTTATACAAACAGATGCCTTTAAACTACTCTTTAAAGCCACATTTTGAAACAGTTGTGATAAATAGAGCATTTGCTCCAAAGAAGCATATGCTCTTTTTATCACAATGGTTTCAAGACTGCAATATATATATATCCTGTAAATTCCCTTCTATCCAGGAAATGCTCCTTTCCAGGCAATGGGATAACCCTTAAATCATCTTTCAATTGAACCCTTTCACTCATGAGTTATAATTCTTGTAAAACTCTGCCAGCTGTACATATTTAATTACATATACTTTTTATTGGGGTATATAGAGCAAAGAATTTTAATCGGAGTTGACCCTGATCTGGAAGCTTCCTTACATTAAAAAATAACACTTATGTAAAATATTAGATGTCTTGAAATTTTATGAACTTGTTATTAAACTCCATGAAAGTTTTTTTATCACATAACTTCACTTGTTTCTGAGTTAATAAAGCCAACACATATTTATTCTATTTGGCATATATAAATGATGTGATGTTATTAAAAGCAGTATGGCATGGCATCATACAATGCTGACAAATACAGCATTTTGTTTATTTATTTAAAACATTGGAGCTCTTTTTTAAAAGTGTATGACAAGAGAAACTTACACTCATCATCACTTCTTATCACACTCATTATCACTTCTTATCAAATTTTATTTAACTCATTCAGGAAATGCTATAAAGCTTGCCAGAGGCTTGCTTAACTCATTCTCTCCTAGACCATTTTTAGACCCAGCCTCTTTGAATGAATCTACCAAAAAGAAGCATTAACTATAGAAAAGGAGAATTTTAGAATTGCATAGTTTTGAAACCATTGCGATAAATAGATTATTTGCTCCTATGGAGCAAATGCTCTATTTATCACAATGGTTTCAAAGAATGAGTTTGCAGAGGGGCAAAAAGGCGTTATTAGGAGAGAATGGGTTAAGAACATTTTCTTGAATTTGTTTATTACAAGTTGTTATAAAGTGACAATCCATGTAAGCTATAGCTTCAGGACTGGATTGGCATATCTATTGGTCATCATGGTTTATATGGGTTAAATTGATATTAAAAATATCCAGGTTTCTAATTAGAATTGACAGGCTGTTCAGTTATACACTACTTGCTTGACCCTTTCCTCAAACAAACATGTTTTCACACATTTGCAAACAGAGTATACCCAGACCAGACAGCTCCCAGGAGCCATTTGATCAGGGTCTGCTCTGTTTGCTAATAGAATTTGATAGATGTGTTTCTTTACTTTCTAAAATGATTCCAATGTTCCACCTTCAATATTTCATTATATTATTTGATCCATGAATATTCAGTAGGTATTGAAATTGCAATTAAATATAGAACAGGGAAAGGGTTAATCCAAAGACTTATTAATGTTCATCATAGCTCAACGGCAACAATTGTTATTTTACCCTTTCCCTATTCTATTCTATTTCAGTACCTACTAAATATTCATGGACAAATTTGTTGCAATGAAATATGGAAAACGGAACACTGTAGCCATTTTAGAAAGTACAGAAGCAGATCTATCCAATTCCTTCAGCAAACAGAGCAGACCATATAGGAACCTTCTGATCTTGGTCTTCTCTGTTTGCAGGTGCATAAAAACATGTTTATATGAGGAAACGTATTAATACACAATGTCTTACAATATCCAGCCTTCAAACTGACTTTGAGAAACAGATAACTGTATTTATTCCTTATATTTACATTACATGCATGCATATATCTGCAGTGCTATTCTTGTAGTAAATTAACAAAAAATAATGAAGAAAATTTAAAAGAACTAGAAATGTCATCGCAATAACAAATCCTGTCATTGCAATAACATTTTTTTTTAAAAATCCCATCTTACATAAATTTTCAAAAAACATGCACATTTTAATTTATTATGCATATTTACTTCCATATTTCTGCTGATTAATTCCAACTGAAATGAAAATTATAAAGATAGTAACCATACAATGCTGTATTGTCACTGCAATAACAAATCCTGTCATTGCAGTCACAAAATGAGTGTTATTGCAATGACTGTTATTGCAATGACGCATTCTACTATTTACCTCAACTTTTGGTGCTGATCTCTGACCTAGCCTTTTTTAATATGTTTATAACATAAACATTTATATTTATAACCTATATGCACTTTAAAATGCAAGCTATGATTTAAAGCATCTCTGTAATATGCGTTACTTAAATGACAGATTTCAAAAATACTCGCTCACATACTTAACTTAAATAATCTTGTTTTTTGAAACTGTTTTCACACCATGCTTATAACATGGTGGCAACCATTTAGTGGTGAACAATCTTCTTCTTGAGGGTAATTGTCTCCCTTGAATGTGTGCTTTAATGGTAGAACTCCACCATATTATAACATTGTTACTGCAATGACGTAGGTCTGAGGGACAAAGTTCAAAGTGTATTTTGAGTGCCATTAATGCTATTTACGGACTTTATTTTCTCTTTACAATGCAGTTAAATGTTGATATTCATTATAATCACCATTATTATTTTGAAAACCACATTTTCTCTCATTGAAATAGAAATCTGAATGTATAATTTTAGATTTGGGACATGACTTTTACCTAAAAATTGATACCAAAACTTGGTACAGGAGTTCAATTAATTCCTCAAATTCATTTTTTTATCACTATTTTACTAGATTTCCTTGATATATACACATTCTATGAGGAACTTTCTTTACACCATTCTTGTGCTTTGTGTAAAACCTAAAGGACAAGAAATCTGCCCAAATTATATATTAGCTCATATATGTCATTCTAAAAATTCAGCTAATGAATATTCTTGATGTCATTATTTCTTACATTAATATTCAGCAGGGAAAGGGCTAACTCTTTTCTTCATATAAATGCTTTTTCACACATTTGCAAACAGAGAAGACCCAGATCAGATGGCTCCTATAGGAGCCATCTGATTAGGGTCTGCTCTGTTTGCTAAATGAATTTGATAGATCTGTTTCTTTAGTTTCTAAAATGACTGCATGTTCCACCTTCCATATTTCATTATAACTATTTTGTCCATGGATATATTGCAAACACTGCAGACCCACATCCATTACATGTTGGAGTCAGGGTCTGCACTGTTTGCATTGGTATCAAAGTACAGCTGGTCATAGTATACCTAACAAGTTGCTACCTTGAATGCATTGACTGATCCTGGTCTGCCAGTGTTGCAAATATCACAATGACTACCAGTAATGCCAACCACTTTCTTTAGAGCCTTAACTTACTGTCGCTTCAAATTGTAATGCAGTCACATTATTCTGACACAGGCTGGATCATTTTTGTTATACTAATAGCATATTGAAAAGCTGCTAAACATGCAGAGGAAAATCAGTACTATGCCCTTAGCCAGCCTTCTTACTTTAGATATGAGATAGGGGTTCAAACGTGCGACCTATCTGTATTTCATATACAGTAAAACCTGTCTAAACCTAAGAATTATTGTAGAGAAGAATTTAGATACTTAGGCAGGTGACTGATCAATGCAGGATGAAAGTTATGCAGAATACTCCTCTAGGAGCTTTCTGCATGACTTTCATCTTGCATTAAGCTTCCATTAACCAGCTTCCACCTGTCTCTAGAACCGGTATTTATACCAAATTTAACGTCCAGTTTAGAGAGGTTTTACTGTAATACAACTTGTTTAACCCATTCCCTCATAGACTATTTTTAGATATAACCTCGTTAAATGAATATACCGAAAAGGAGCATTAACTAGAGAAAAGGAAAATTTTAGAATTTAAAAATCAGCATTTAACGGGTTAAGGCCGCAAATAAACACAGGTAGCAGGACCAAAATTATTTTGTGCTGAGTGTATATTTTTGTCTCTTTCCTCCATAAATACGCCTTAAGGAGCCATCTGATCAGGGTCTGCTCTGTTTGCTTATGAAAGAATATAGTTATGATTCTACAGTTTCTGCTATGGCCAAAATTTCCAGTGTTCATGATTATGTCATTATAAAAATTAAACTACAAGTACATGTAATTAATATTCATGACATAATTATTTCTTACATGAATATTCATGGTGTAAAGGATTAAGAAACTCATACTGAATATGACTGAACCAGAAAAAAAATCATATATATGGCAATTTTTAAATATTTGTCTTAGACAGTACATTGTGTTTAAAAACCTGCATGAACCAATTTCCTTCATATAGATGCCTATTCAAGCAGCTGCAAAGAGAGTAGACCCAGATCGGACGGCTCCTGTAAGAACCGTCTGATCAGAGTCTGCTCTGTTTACTTTTGACATGATTAAGATATGATTCTACAGCTTTTGTCAAAATAACACAATTTCCTTGAAAACTTTACATTATGAAAATTTAGGTTATAAATATTGATGATGTCATTATTTCTTACATGAGCATTGAACAGGGAAAGAGTTAAATCAATGGTAACAGTCTCTACATTTGAATAAAAAAAATTGTAGTCTGATCTTTGCAAGAACTTTTAGTAATCTATTAATTGTATATTTTGATGCAGAAACCACCCTGCTTTCCATGCAAAATGTGATGTGCAGTCAGAGTAGACCCAGATCAGACAACTCATGCAGGAGCCATCTGATTGGGGTCTTCACTGTTTGCTTATAAATATATTTCAGATTCTAAACTGGTTTCAAATTCCCATATAAGATATTTGATACAAGAATTAACCCTCTCCATGTTTTCACACGCTTGAAAACAGAGTAGACCTAGATCAGATGGCTCCTATAGGAGCCGTCTGATCAGGGTCTGCTCTGTTTGCTTTTGACATCATGTAGATCAGATTCTACAGTTTTTATCAAAGCAAAAACTTCCCCTGAAAAGTTTATATTATAAAAATTGAGCTAATAAATATTCATGTTGTCATTATTTCTTACATCAATATAGAACAGGGAAAGGGTTGAAATAATTAATATTTATAAAAATCTGAGTCATACATTAATATTCATTAGTTGAAGGGTTAAAAGATCTTCTCTTTAAATTTACTCCGAGATGATTTATGTGAGAAGAAAAGCGAGATGTCAGGATGTAGAGTAATGGCTACAGTTGACATCCTTGTTAGTGTGAGAAAATGTATCCTGCAACCTAATGTTATCAAAACTGATTATCAACTTTGTTATACAGTAAATCCCCGCTGAAAAGAATACTTTATAAATAAGCATAGATATCTTTAATAGCAGGTGATTGCTTAATGCAGGATGAAAGTAATGCAGAAAGCTCCTGCAGGAGCTTTCTGCATAACTTTCATCCTGTATTAAGCTATCACCCTAATGTATGACCCATAATTATACCTCTATTTTGTTGTTGGAAGTGTGTTACTGTATGTTTAGCCTCTCAGCTGGAAAGAGGTGTATTCAACTAATTTGCATACAGTTATTTTTGCAGCAGAGACACGAAAGATGGTAACTCTACCGTAATTATCCATAGTAATCAGACAAGCGAACTGGCAAAAAGTGCAGACCCATGTCAACACTATTTGCTACTATGTCAGTCTAATTTAACGTTATCAAAATAATGCCATGTTAAATTATGCAGCTTTACAAATCGAAGGAGAGGCGAGGCTGAGTGTCCGAATACGTATAGTAATTAGGGTAGGTAAAATGCAGAATATTTTTTTGAAGGTTTTGTGTATATGTCTCAGTTAACCCTTTCCTACATATAAATGTGTTTTTCACGCATTTGCAAACAGAGTACACCCAGATCAGAGTGCTCCTATAGGAGCCGTCTGATCCAGGACTGCTCTGTTAATGCTAATGAAATTTGAAAGTTTTGTTTCTTTACTTTCTTAAATGACTACAATTTTCCACCTTCCATATTTCGTTATAACTATTTTTCCCATGAATATTCAATAGGTATAGAAATTTGGAATAAACATAGAACAGGGAAAGGGGTAAATTTTCAGCAGCCATTGGTAAAAATTGCAGTATGATCTTCAGGAACAGATTGGATCCACATGAGATATGAACTTCCTCACTGAACACCTTTGAATGCTGAATAGTCAAAGTGGAATGGCCTACCAGTGTTCAAAGTCCCTTTATATAAATGGCTACACATGAGATTTTGTATAGAACATAACATCATTTTACATCTTGTTTGCTCAGAAACCACACAGGAAAATATCACAGAACAAGCAGAATATTATTTGACCTACGGTATATATGGAACGAGTTGCTTGCATTTTTCAGTTCTAAGCTCTCTTTTGTTGTTGCAATAAAAGCAATGAAGCGGTGATCATGTGATTCATGACATCCGTATTCTTAATGATTCATGATTTAAGCAGACTTGAATAATTATTTCTTATGTTCTTGTTTATTCTTCTCCAATACCAGTATTGAATGCGACTCGGCCATGTGATACGTAGGTTGTTAGTCGTCAATTTTGTTTACTTTCTTTGAGTACAGGCGTCACATGATTATTACACTACAGTAGCTCATTTGCATTTAGTGGACACTCAGTCCAACTAGAGATTCCTAAGGTAAGGAGATTCCTAAGTTCAATCTTATTGAAATGAAATATTTTTCTAACATCGCAGCTTGTTTGCTAAGGCAAGTATCACTGACATTGACCTCGGAACATCAGAGTTATGGCCCTTTCTTTGCGAAAAAATTTTGTGTAAACATTTAGTACCATTTATAAGATAATTCAGCCTTGCAAGTATCATTAATTTTACATTGATGTTTCAACACCAGAGATGTGACCCTTGTTTTACAAAACTTAACTTTTATGTCCGCTTAGTCACTGACTCCAGCGCTTGTTTGACGGGGGATATCAATTTAGTTGATTTGCTTGGTTAGAATGAGCTTCTTGTATTTGTACACAGGTGGAATGAAAGCAATGAGAAAGCACCTAGAAAAGTTTTTTGCATTGTTTTCAGTATATGTTAAGCTACCACCTGTATTTTGAATCAAAGTGTTGCAGACGCTGCAGTATTCTTTGCATGTGATCAATGTGTTGAAAATCAAATTTCTGGTATCGACTAAGTGCGCTTTGGCATGAAATCTTTCCAGTATTAAGTATGTTGCAGCTGACACTTGAGCTGTTTCACGCTATTCTTATTATCAAACTGACCACTTGCGGTTTATGGGCGTGATTACCTAATCGCTTGCATACGGTTGTCTGACATGCACTTCTTTATTTATTAAGTAAATGCCACTGGGATAATACTTTCATTTATATTATGGTCATGTGATTTCATCATGTGACTGATATTTGTATATTCGCACGCCCATCTTGTACGCTGCTATATTTTGTGGATTTTGTTGCACATACTAAACAAAGCATTTTCATGTCAGAAATAGTATACCATGATTGTTTCCGGAAACCATGTTATTATAATGCTTTTTGTATCTATCGAATGCATGTCAATAAATTGTTCTAGACTGCTGTGCAGAATGGCAGTACATGTATTCAGGCAAGGCATGGGATCAATGGTGGGATACCACCCATGTATTCATTGCTTACGCAAAGAATACAAAAACCTATTACTTATTGATTATTATATTTGAGTGGAGTGTTTATTAGGGAGAATATGGTGAGTATGTTTTGAAGATAAGAGTATCTCTAGTGGTGGTTTATATGCTGCAAGTAAGATTTTTACATGCTCGACTCATGTACTGAATGTAACTTAATTTTTGCCATATAAATAACTGATATGTACATCCCCCAAATCATTAAATAGGACACACAGATATCACCTAAATCAAACCTTTCAAAAAAAATTACTCATTTGGAACTGATCCCCTATTCCACTGCATCTTTAATCAAATTTTAATACATATGACTGATGATATGATCTTTGCAATTATATGGTGCAATAGATAAGTAACACAGTAACCATAGTATAGGGCTATTGACAAGAGGTGCCCTGCTGCTGTTACTGCTGTTTGATGTTAAATAGGTTTTGTACTTAACCCGTTGAATTCTGATCTTTCAAAGTGAAATTAGTTACAGAAAGAGTCCATTCAAATTTGCAAGGGTATAATTTGTGAATGACAAACAATGTACACCTAGATCAGAGGGGTGTAGGAGCCTTCTGGTGAAGGTGTACATTGTTTGCAAAATTAATGCCAGTACAGTAAAACCTCTCTATAACAACCGCTAAATTGCATCAAGTATTTTGTGTGAAAGGCAGGTGGCTGCTTAAAGCAATGTGAAAGTAAAATAGAATGCTCCTGTAGGAGCATTCTTATTTACTTTCACCTTGCTTTAAGCAGCCACCTGTCCTAAATACCAGCTAATCAACACAATTTAGTGGCTGTTATAGAGATGTTGTACTGTACACACTGTCTCACATTCAAAGGAGTAATATTGGTAATGGGGTTTCTGAGTGAAATGTTTGATTTGAAATTTAGTAAATTATTCATGACCTGCTGTAAACTGCCATCTGCTGAAATATCAATGATTGATTTCTTTTTCAAGTTTTTAATTAGGCTTTAAATGGCAATATATCTCTATTCATTTACACATGCTGAGGTTGATGAAAGACTTAAAAGCGTTGTTCTTTTATATATTATTACTCCTGCAGTTTATCAAAACCTCGTCCAATAGGATAAAACTGGTCATTGTTATCTTAACCCTTTGAATGCAGGAACAAGTGAACTGGCATTTGTGAACAGGGTAGACCCAGCTCAGAGGGCTCATATCTGAGCCCTCTGAGCAAGGTCTGTATTGTTTGTCATTCAGATCCTCTTGTAAATTATACTCTTTCATCCTGAGTGGACTATACCCATTCAACATTAATGGACCTTTCCAATTCAGCATTCAAAGAGTTAATATTCCTGCAATCCAATTATGCAACACTTTTCAGCAGCTGTGACACCAGAATCCATTCAGCTGTGCTCTGTGAGCCTTGAAAGGTATCATTGATTGTCAAGAAATTCTCTAGGTCTCGATGTTCTGATAGAGATGTCACATTGTACTTATAAAGTATCTCTTTATTCCATATATACAGTAGAACCTGTCTTAAGTGACCATTAATTTATTGAATAAAGGAGACTTAAAAAGCAGGTGGTTGCTTAATGTAGGGCAAAAGTAATGCAGAAGGCTCCTACAGGAGCTTTCTGCATAACTTTTGACCTGCATTAAACTACCATCTGCCTTATTGGTCCATAATTATATCTCTTTCAGAGACAGGTTCTACTATATACCCCTTTTTATACGCCCACCTAATAAAGGTGGTCGTATATTGGCGTGGCCCTATCCGTCCGTTCGTTCGTTCGTTTGTTCGTTCGTTCGTTCGTTCGTTCGTTCGTTCGTCAACATTTTGCTTGTCCGCAGTTTTCTCGGAAAACTATTTGACAGATATTAATGAAACTTCACACAAATGTTTAATGCATCAAGATCTGAAGCTGAGTTGATTCTGAGGATCATTTGATTTTTGGTTTCAGAGTTATGGCCCTTGTCCTTAAAAAATAATGCAAATACATGCAAATAGTTTGTCCGCTGTTTTTTTGGAAAACTATTTGAGAGATATTAATAAAACTTCACACAAATGTTTAATGCATCAAGATCTGAAGCTGAGTCGATTCTGAAGTTCATTTGATTTGTCGTTTCAGAGTTATGGCCCTTTTACTTAAAAATAATACAAATATATGCATATAGTTTGTCCGCTGTTTTCTGGGAAAACTGTTTGACAGATATTAATGAAACTTCACACACATGTTTAATGCATCAAGACCTGAAGCTAAGTCAATTCTGAGGATCATTTGATTTGTCATTTCGGAGTTCAGGCCCTTGCACTCAAAATGAATAATGCAAATCTATGCAAATATGAGGATGGCCATAACTTTTTCATTTGAAATGATATTTACTTCAATTTTTTTATATGGTTAAACCTAAATATGAATTTTCATATATATTGCGGGGTTTTTGATAAGTCATTTTATTCTAAAGTTATTGTCCTTGAACTTTGTGTGTTCGTTGCTTTGTTTGTCAGTCAACTTTTAGTTTGTCTGTTGTTTTCTGGGAAAACTATTAAAATGATATAAATGAAACTTAACACAAATGTTTTAAGCAACAAAATCTGAAGCTGAGTTTATTTTGAGGTTCATTCAGTTTGTCTTTACAGAGTTATGGCTGTTGCACTTTACAAAAATCTGCCAATATGTGGATGAGCTAACTTTTTATTTAGTAAGGTATTCACTTCAATTTTTTAAAAAATAGTATCACCTTAATATGGAAATCAAGATCTGAAGCACAAATTAGAAAATGTCAACACTTATATGTGTACTCTTGTAACACATTTGCAAACAGAGTAGACCCAAATCAAATGGTACCTGTAGTAGTCATCTGATCTAGGTCTGCTCTGTTTGCTTAAGGAATGATATCTGACTATACAGTTTCTGCCGTGGCAAAAAATATCCTGAATTCTTTTGTCTTATAAGCAATTGCAAAATTGAGGCCTCTTATTTATAAAAGCAATAAATTTTCTTTCATGTTTTTTTCTTGAAACACAGATGCAGGATGTGTATGAATTGCAGAATTCTTTTGTGTTTCCTAGAAATCCATGCTACCTTTCCCTGCAATATCGTAATTTATTGCATAGCATGAGACTGCCTTTAAAACCAATCACGTTAATGGAAAAATCATTTAATAATAATACCGGTAAGTTTTATAGGCCACTCTGCATTGAATATTCAACACAAAATCATCCTTTACAGTGTATTGAGGGCTTGGTGCAAAACTATTGTAAGTGAAGGAGTTACAATTGTTTTGCACCAAACCCTCAGTATGTACGCTAGGTTTTGAATATTCAACACAAAATTGCTAGATAAGTCTTTATTAGGGCGCCACACCTTGGTGTGGGTGCCCTATAGTATTCGCCCTGTCCGTCAGTCTGTCAGTCAATCAGTCCGTCCATTTTTTTTGTCCGCTCTCTAACTCAAATAGTTTTCATCTGATCTTCACCAAACTTACAGAGAATGTTTATAGGTGTAAAATTTTGACCAAGTTCGATTACCACCTAAATCGCATAAGTCACCTCTGAGTTATGGCTCATGATTCACTCAAAATTAGCCTCTCAAATAGTCTCTATCTGATCTTCACCAAACTTATAATGGAGCAAAATTAATGCTCTATTTATCACAATGTTTTAAAAAAATTACTTTTACAATTCCATTGAAACATCAATATGAAGGAATGAGTTAAAACCACTATAGCTTCTGTTTTTCTTCAACAGGAGATTACGTAGTAGCATACCTGACAGTTCCTGTTGTATAATGGTATTGCGCAATGTTGTTGGAAGGTAATTGATGCCCTTGGATATCACCCAAGATATAATTGAAGACAACAAAAATGGATTGTTTATTTACTATCAAGTGAAGAATGCTGGCAAGCTATAACCAGGTCAGCTGCAGCTGAAGAATAACGCAGAAAGAAGGCAAGTAGGAAATGTAAGTGCAGCTAACTTTGAAATGTGCTTTACCCATTCCATCATATCGACACCTTTTGACGCCTCAGTGAAAGTCACTTTCCGAAGACTACTCATTATGAATATTAACTAATTATTTTATATTGTTGTAATTAAAACAAGTAAATTCATAGCCGTTCCAAATACATGTAGTACAGAATTAGATCTCAGACACTTTTTAACCCTTTCCCTATTGCATATTCATGTGAGAAATAATGCCATAAGAATATTCATTACCAGATCTGGAGGGAATATTGTTTTTGCCCTGTCTGCTTCTTTGTTTGTCTGTTCATTTGTCACCAACTCTGAGCCAGTACAGATAGATACTTTTTAACCCTTTCCCTATTGCATATTCATGTGAGAAATAATGCCACAAGAATATTCATTACCAGATCTGGAGGGAATATTGTTTTTGCCCTGTCTGTTTCTTAATTTGTTTGTCTGTTCATTTGTCACCAACTCTGAGCCAGTACAGATAGAGACTTGATACTTGGCATGCATATGTATCTCATAAAGCTGCACATTTTGAAGGGTGAAATGTCAAGTTCAAGGTCATCCTTCAAGGTCAAAAGCCAGATATATAGGTCAAATCACTTACTTTCGAACCAATAGAGACTTGATACTTGACATGTATGTGTATTTCATGAAGCTGCATATTTTGAGGGGTGACATGTCAAGGTCAAGGTCATCCTTCAGGGTCAAAGGCCAGATGTTTGTGAGCAACTTTGAGCATTGAACATTGAGCATAACTTGAAACACAGTACAGTCAGATCTATTGTAATTTCATAAGCAAACAAAACAGACCCTGATGAGATGGCTCCTCTAGGAGCTGTTTGGTCTGTCCAGACTGGGGCTACTCTGTTTACAAATGCATGAAAAGGTGTAAGTATGAGGGAAAGAGTTAACCCTTTCCCTCGTATAAATTACTTTTCATGCATTCACAAACGGAGTAGAGTCAGATCAGACGGCTCCTATAGGAGTCGTTTGATTAGAGTCTGCTCTGTTTGCTTTTAATAATACAGATCTGATTCTACAGTTTTTGTTATTTTAGCCAAAAATTCCCTTGAAATGTTTACATTATAGCAATTCTGCTAATAGAATATTCATGACGTCAGAATATTGAAAAGGGAAATGGTTAAGCAAATAGAGCAGACCCTGATCAGATGGCTCCTACTGTTTGCAAAGGAGTCCAAAGGTGTCACTATGGAGTAAATGGTTAATAATTAATAACCTAATATTTTTCAAAAGCAATTAATAATATCAGTTGTCACTTTTTAATATGATTGTGCATATTGTGTGAGAAATTAAATATGAAAATTTGCTATTAAAATGCATGGTTACACATGTTTTGAGAGTTAGTCAGCTAACACTATATACTCTAGGGAATGTACCTACCATGCCTGATAACGTCTCTTAGTTCTTCTTATGGCTTCTTGGCTGGCATTTGCAAACAGCTTAGATCCAGGTGAGACCTTGAGTAACTTGGCATCCCATTAGAATCCATGCTGTTTGACACCTGCAGAATAGTTTCTTAACCATTTACTCCATAAATACACCTTTCTGTGCCTTCGCAAACAGAGTATACCTATAGGAGCCATCTGATCAGGGTCATATAGATATGATTCTGCCTGAGGCAAACATTTCTGTGTCTATATGGTATTATAACAATAAATCTAATTAATATTCATGATGTCCTTATTTCTTACATGAATATTCATGGAGTAAAGGGTTAAAAGCTTGAATGAATCAGATGTACGTTTTGCAAAGGCATGAATTGACGTATCTATGAGGGAAAGGGTTAACTAACTACAGAGTTGATGCGTTTTGAAAGGCTTAACTCTTTAAATGTGGGGAAACTAGTGTACTTTGCAAACAGGATAGACCCAGATCAGAGGGCTCACCTAGAAGAGTTCTGCTCAGAGACTGCATTGTCAGTCAAAATTCTCTGGTAACTTTAATCCCTTCAAACTGAAATGACTCTATCATTTAAAAGTGATGTACCATTCCACTTTCATCATTCAAAGGGCAAATTTTGCTAGAACATTTTAACAGCAGAATAGTTTCTTAATCCTTTACACTGTTAATATTCATATAAGAAATAATGACATCATGAATATTGATTTGATTAATTGTTCTATTAGCACATGGACACATAAATCTTTGGCCATGGCAGAAACTGTAGAATCATATTTATATTATATCATAAGCAAACAGAGCAGACCCTGATCAGACGGCTCTGAGCCATCTGATCTGAGTCTACTCTATTTACAAAGGCATAGAAAGGCATATTTATGGGGTAAAGGGCTAAACACTTGAACAAATCAGATGTAAGTAAAATGTGTAAGAGATCATGGTTTTTGCAGACTTTTTTTCAGCATGAAAGATGTTAGTATGATGGGCTTGAACTTGCAACATCCTGTAACATGTATAAGTAGATGATCCACTGGGCCATGCAGTCATTCGGTTTGGGACTAGAGTTATAGAGCTTATTGCTTGAGTTCTTTTCTAGCATCAGGTTGGTCAGATTATGAATTTTATTCAAGATGTGACCAATTAGATTTATGAGAATGAACTCAAACTTGGAAGTTAAATATAACCTCTGGACTGGTAGTAGACATGATAAGATAAAATAAAATGAAGGTACATGGAGTATGTCATTACCATGAACAGGGAGCATGACCAGTCTGTCATTATAGTCAAACAACTAGGTCTGACGTGTCAAAGGTCAGCCGAGTCCATTTTTTAGGGAGATCAGCATTCCGCATGTTCTCGGACCATTTTTTAAACAGACGAGTTTAGTATATATAAGATAAAATTGAAGTCGGAATTGTTGTTATCAGTTTAGCGCAGTGGGTAAAGTCTAGGTACGCAGAAGACATTGCAAGAGTAGTTTTTTATTGAGCATTGGTTCGAATCCCGTGTCGACCTTAAACTTTTTTTTTAATTTTGAATGAATAGTAGAGTATTATTTTATGTCATATTGTATAATTGTAATGACCATTTATGTACATGTTCGTCTATGTTAGGGAAGGGTGCCTTTGTTTGAGTTCTAGTCCTATATTAGCCATATTTTCAATAATAAATCGATGCTAAAATATGAATATCAATATAAGTTTTAGCAAATGTCTTGTACAAGTGGCTTCTTAATGTACAACAAAACTAATGCTCTTAAGGGGACTTTCCTTAATATTTTTAGCAAAAATTTTTTTTAGGTTGATGCGAGACTCGAACCTGCGCCTAATAAAATGTTCGTCGATCAAATACTTCTTTATGGTCCTACGACTTATCCACTACGCTATATATTTCCGATAACTAATGCGCTTATTCTTTATACCTATAACTGAACATTTTCTTTTATAAATGACACATGGATATCCGAAATGCTGATCTCCCTTAAAAATGGACTCGGCGAACCCGTGACCCGTCAAACCTAGTTGTTTGACTATACCATGAACAGGAAGCATGTCCTGCCTGTTTATCATACATAGAACTCCTCTTATACTGTTGGAGAGACAAACCTGATTGGTGCCAGTTCTTTTGCACTGTGTTTCTTTTCTGTTATGAATTGGGCAAGATGTTTATTGTTGTCTGAAGGTGACAGCAGCATGATCTTACTGTCAGATAACCTTTCAACACTAATTAATCTTTGTAAGTTGAAATTGTTGTCTGCTTCAGTTTAACCTTTTTACTCCAGTGTTATCTGTGTAACAACAAATAATGACAATGAATATCAATTACATCATTTTTATACGCCAATTTGAAAAAGCGGGACATATTATGGAATGGCACTGTCTGTCTGTCTGTCTGTCTGTCTGTCTGTCCATAGTTTACCACAATGTTTATCTGGACATGTTACAGTAGCATGGGTGTGTCCCAGTACATATATCCAAGGTCAAGGTCATACAATTGAACTTAGATTTTGCGTTTAGCAAAAACGTTATCCTCAATTTGTCTGTAACATCTCTAACTCAAGTTCTGCTCGGTGGATCATTCTCAAATTTCACCACAATGTTTATCTGAACATGCTACAGTAGCATGGGTGTGTCCCAGTATGTATATCCAAGGTCAAGGTCGCACAATTGGACTTAAAATTTGCGTTTAGCATTTGCATTCAGCAAACATGTTAACCTTAATTTATGTTGAACAAGGCCTCGACAGGCGTATATTGTGCCCACTGGCATTCTTGTTCATAATGGCACTTGAAAACAAGAAATTTTGACCACGGTAGAAACTTTGGAATCAGATCTGTATATTTCTATTTATTAGCAAACAGCAGACCCTGATCAGACTGCTCCTACAGACGCCATATGATCTGAGTCTATTCTTTTTGTATATACATTAAAAGCCATATTTGTGAAGTGAAGGCTTTATGAATAAGTTTTTCTTTTGTTTGTTTTGAAATTAGGATTAATTAGTCAATACGTCTGAACAGAGCTGCAGATAAAGGTGCGTACCAAAATGCTTAAATTGTCATTTCTCCACCAAACCATATACTTTGACCACTCTTTAGAATTGTCTCAAGAAATATTCTTGAAAATATTTGAATTTACGCATCTGGACCTCTGCGTCTGAACCATGATAAGCCACTGCTTAAGTGACTTTGTATCTTATCTGGATCCAAATTGTTTTGCAAAGTTTACCACAAATTGGCCCATATAGTATGGAATGATGCTTGATGGGAATGGAATGCTACAACTACCACAATTACTACAGACGTAAAACCTGCTGGCTACATCTCAAGCATGCAGTTCAGGTATCTCGAGGACCATTCGGCAATTGGGTTACTGTGTATGTCAATTACTTTTTGTACAAGTGGAGTGTCATTCATTTTTATGGCATAGATAGAAAAACTTCAAGTTGGCTGCTTGTGTTTGTTTGTTCCTCACTTTAACATGAAAAATCAACCAAGACGTACAATTCAATAAAACAGTAATGATGTCATTATCCGTTTACTTGATAATCCGTACATTTTTGCAAACAGAGTAGAACCAGATCAGACAGTCCCTTTCCTTCATATAAACGCTTTCTCACACCTTTGAAAACAGAATGCCACACCTATTTAACATTTTCCATCATGTAAACACATTTTCATGCATTTGCAAACAGAACAGACCCAGATCAGACGGTTCAAATAATCTGCTCTGTTTGCTGATGGAATTTGATAGATCTATTTCTTTAGTTTCTGAAATGGCTACACTATGTTCCACCTTCCATTTTTCAATTGAACTATTTTGTCCATGAATATTCAGTAGTTATTGAAATTTGAAATAAATATAGAACAGGGAAAGGGTTAACAAGAACATATAAACCCTGTTGTTCGGGGGTTAAAAAACTTGGTATGAAATGTCAGTTCAAAATCAAAAGAAATAAACAAAATTAAATAAAAAGGGAAAAAATTCTCAATGCTAGATCAAACTTATGGTGCCAACGTTGAAATAATTAAAAATTTCCAAAGGATTTTAAATGACATACAGTTCAGACCCTGATTGGAAGGCTTCACTAAGGAGCCGTTGGATTTCGGTCTACCCTGTGAATGCCAGTGCTTTATGGTTTCCTGCATTTAAAGATTTAAAATATCCTGTAAAGCCTCAGAGCTGTGATTATGTATGACTCACTCACTCACGGTCTTCAGAGCTTGATGATTTGTTTGAACACATACAACTGTTACAACTGTCTTTGATTTCATCTTGCAATAAATGATGCAGTCAGATTATGTTATACGTGTGTACGTTAATCGCACAACTAGTCTTTGACAATTGGACAACTGGTCTTTGATAATCACACATCTAGTCTTTGATATTTGCACTAGTCTTTAATAATTGTACAACTAGTCTTTGATAATTGTACAACTAGTCTTTGATAATTGTACAACTAGTCTTTGATAATTGTACAACTAGTCTTAATAATTGTACAACTAGTCTTTGATAATTGTACAACTAGTCTTTGATAATTGTACAACTAGTCTTTGATAATTGTACATCTAGTCTTTGATAATTGTACAACTAGTCTTTGATAATTGTACATCTAGTCTTTGATAATTGTACATCTAGTATTTGATAATTGTACAACTAGTCTTTGATAATTGTACAACTAGTCTTTGATAATTGTACAACTAGTCTTTGATAATTGTACAATTGGTGTACGACTTCTACAGCCTCCAATGTTTTCTGAAACTTACCTATGACTTGTCATGCATTCATAAACACTTCCAGCAATCTGTTTTACGACCATTGCACTATAACTTAAGGTTATCAGAGACTACAAACGACCATCAATGACTGTTGTACAATAGTTAACCCTTTACTCCATGAATATTCATGTAAGAAATCATGACCATGAATATTAATTAGATTAACTGTTATAATAGCACCTGGACACATGTTGTTTTTGCCATAGCAGAAACTGTAGAATAATGGCTATATTATATCATAACCAAACAGAGCAGACCCTGATCAGACCGATCCTATTGAAGCCATTTGGTCTGGGTCTACTCTGTTTGCAAAGGTGTAGAAAGACGTATTCATGGATTAAAGAGTTATACAATGATTTCTCTACCATTAAACCTTTTATATATACCTATCATAATATATCAATGATGGTTTTAAATAGGTCAGTGGTATTCAGGAACCAGTCACAGATTTCGGGCACAATGGTCATGGGTAGCCTTTTGTGATCAGAAAAAATGTCTCGAAGATACCGCTAGTCATAAGACAATAGTTGCAAGTAGTTTTATAAACAACAGTTGATGAAAGGAGTTTGATCCTTTAACCCTTTATTCCATGAATATTCATGTAAGAAATAATAACATCATGAATATTAATTATACCCCCACTTCTAAGGAAGTGGGTCTATGTTGGAATCGCGCATGTCCGCATAGAATCACATGTGTCCGTCCATCCTTCCGTCTTCTGTCAGTCCAGATTTTTGTCCAGAGTATTACTCTTAAAGTATTATAGGCACAACTGTGAAACTTTATATATGGATAGAGGGTGATGAGAGGATGTGCAGTCAACAAGGGTTGTAACTCTAAATTCATTTTTGAGGGATTTATTCCCCTTTGTTACTTTTCATAAGCAATATAAGTGTGGATGACAGGATTATTGAGCTATTGCCACTTGTATTAAAGTCAATGATAGCACATGGACACAGGATGTTTTGGCCATGGCAGAAACTGTATAATCATATCTATATTATTTTATAAGCAAACAGAGCAGACCCTGATCAGACTATAGGAGCTTTCTGATCTGGGTCTCCTCTGTTTGCAAAGATGTAGAATTAAAGGCGTATTGATGAAGTAAATGTTTAAGCTTGTGTTAGACTGCTGTGCATTATAATAATATAGCTAGGCAAACAAAAACCACTTAAAGATAACATCATTGTCAAGGACCAATTCAGTCAGCAGCAAGGTCTTTTGTACATGATCAGAATCCTGGTATCACACACCTTGATACCGATTATCTATGATCTTGAGGTTATAAACAGTTGTATCCTGTGGATCATGTCCTGAAAATAGCCCTAGCATGGTTAACCCTTTCCCTCATTTAAACATGTTTTCACACATTTGCTGTTGTATATTTTGTCCATATTTCAATACCTATTATTCATGGACAAAAACGTTGTACTGAAATATGGAATATGGAGCATTGTAGCCATTTTAGAATCTAAAGAAACAGATATATCAAATTCAAACAGCAAATAGAGTAAACCTGTCTGATCTGGATCTACTCTGTTTGCAAATGTGTGAAAAGGCATTTGTATGAAGGAAAGGGTTATGGGCTTACCAAATGATGGTAAAATAAATCTTGTTTTAACAAAATGAAGAAAAATAAATGAATAACAATTTGATTGTTACAGTTGAACTTAGATAACTCGAACTTCACGGGACCATACAAATTAGTTCGAGATAACAGAAGTTTGAGTTTTCCGATTTCTAATCTGAATAATTTCTCTAGGTTCACAGCTTAATATAGGTATAAAGTAATACTGAAAGCTCCTGTAGGAGCTTTCAGCATTACTTTAGACATGTATTAAGCTGCAACATGTGTTTCTAGATATCTCTAGCGATACAGTTTAATGCAATTCTGTATTGTAAGTTTTGGAAGGGCTAAATGTTTTATTGGAGTTATCCCATAGTTTGAATTTTCAAGATATTGAAATATGACAGCAGATAGACACAGGAGTTTTACTGTAGAATAATATCATAAGCAAACAGTGCAGACGGTGATCTGAAAGCCATCTGATCTGGGTGTTCTCTGTCTGCAAAGATGTAAAATGGCATATTTATGGAGTAAAGGGCTTTTAACCTTTTCATTTGCAAGTAATTTGGTTAACTTTCATTTGCAACTGGTTCAGACCTATGTCAGAGGTGTGCCCCCAATTTGGATATGCATTGTTTCTTATTATATCCCCCTTTTGAAAAAATGGGGGTATATTGCTTTGCACATGTCGGTCTGTCGGTCGGTCGATCGGTCAGTAGATCGATGGTTTCCGAGCGATAACTAATAAACAACTTGGCATAGAATCTTCAAACTTGCTGTGGTGGCTGGTCATGACAACTAGATGACCCCTACTGTTTTTGAGGTCACTAGGTCAAAGGTCAAGGTCACAATGACCTTAAATGGTGAAATAGTTTCTGATCAATAACTGCTCAAGGGTTTGGCTAAGGATCTTCAAAGTTGCTGTGGTAGTTGGTCATGACCACTGGATGACCCCTATTGTTTTTGAGGTCACTAGGTCAAAGGTCAAGGTCACCATGACCTTAACTGGTGAAATGATTTCTGATCAATAACTGCTCAAGGTTTTGGCTTATGATCTTCAAATTTGCTTAGATTTGCTTAGGTGGTTTGTCATGACAACTAGATGAGCCCTGTTGTTTTTGAGGTCACTAGGTCAAAGGTTAAGGTCACCATGACATTAACTGGTGAAATGGTTTCCAATCAATAACTGCTCAAGGGTTTGGCTTAGAATCTTCAAACTTGCTGCGGTGGTTGGTCATGACAACTAGATGGCCCGTATTGTTTTTGAGGTCACTAGGTCAAAGGTCAAGGTCACCATGACCTTAACTGATGAAATGGTTTCCGATCAATAACTGCACAAGGGTTTGGCTTAGGGTCTTCAAACTTGATGTGGTGGTTGGTCATGACCCCTATTGTTTTTTAGGTCACTAGGTCAAAGGTTAAGGTCACCATGACATTAACTGGTGAAATGGTTTCCAATCAATAACTGCTCAAGGGTTTGGCTTAGGATCTTCAAACTTGCTGTGGTGGTTGGTCATGACAACTAGATGGCCCGTATTATTTTTGAGGTCACTAGGACAAAGATCAAGGTCATCATGACCTTAACTGATGAAATGGTTTCTGATTAATAACTGCTCAATGGTTTGGTTCGGGATCTTCAAACTTGCTGTGGTGGTTGGTTGTGACCACTAGATGACCCCTATAGTTGTTGAGGTCACTAGGTCAAAGGTCAAGGTCACCATGACCTTAACTTGTGAAATGTTTTCAGATCAATAAAATTAATGATCAGTGGTTTGGCTTAGGATCTTCAAAGTTGCTGTGGTGATTAGTCATGACCACTAGATGACCTCTATAGTTGAGGTCACTAGATCAAAGGTCAGGGGGTCTGAGGGGTATACACGTTTTACAAACATCTCTTGTTTTAATTTTTTTTTTTTAACAAATTTTGCATTTAACCAATTCCATTATAACTATTTTTAGACCCAACCCATTTGAATAAATCTACTGAAAAGGAGCATTTACTAGAAAAAGGAAAATTTTAGAAGTGTGTTGTTTTGAAACCATTGTGTTCAATATCAGCAAATGCTCTACTGGTATTTATCACAATGGTTTCAAAAAGTGACATTTACAGAGGTGTCAAAAAATATGAGGGAACGGGTTAAGTGGTGGAAAAGGGAGATGGAGAGAAAAGTAAATTAAGCATGACGTTCCAGATGAATGATGTGTACGGAGTACAATTTCTATTAATTGTAGTATGAACAAAGATTGTATATTACCTTAATAGAAGATCAAAGGCAATGTGTTTAGTTTGGATATTTTGATAACTCACCTTCTCACTTAGTGACACATTCTTAAAAAATGTATAACTTTAATCAAATTCACTCTTGTAAAAACAAGAGTCCATAGCGAGTTTTTAGTTACTTTTTCCCCTTGAATTTACTATATTATCTCTAATAAATGCCCCCAAGTTTTAGAAGGAGCTTTTAATATTTTGTACACAGGTTTTTGCTTAATGCACAATAAAGCAATTCAGAAAGCTCCTAGTCTACCATCTGTATTTTGAAAAATCTATATTTCTTTATTTAATGATTATTATTATATACGGTTTTAGTTGTTCTATTGGTTAGACAGTTATCCTCCAGAAGTAAGGGGGCATTTATTAGAGTGGGGATGATACGTTTATTAGTTAGAATATGGTATATATAATAAAGCAACACACTGAACTTCTCCATTTTAGTATGTACTCTAGCTACGACTTTGAACACTTTGAAAACACTGAAGACAGACCAGTTTTGACATTAACATTTTGATCAGGTTCAACATCAGATCTGATCAGACACAATATTAGAGGCAGAAACCTCTTGATCCACTCTGCTTACAACAATCGAGGGAATACATGGTGTTTTTATCCCTAGTTTCTTGTCAGATTAGATCAGACACTTATTTCATCTTAAAATGTGTCAGTGCTGAATTTTCAAAGTAAAATGGTTACTGATGGTTTAACAATTGAGTCCATTCATTAAGAAAGGTTATAATTTGTCAGATGATTTTGGATAACAAACTGTGCCCATCTAGAAGCCCTCAGATCTGGGCGTACTTTGTTTTCAATTGCCAGTACTCTTTTCTCCCGATATACAAAGGGTTAACCCATTCCCTTTGAGGACTTTGTGAAACAATTGTGATAAATAGAGCATTTGCTCCTACAGGAGCAAATGCTCTATTTATCACAATGGTTTCAAACTAAAAAAAAAAAAAAAAATCCTTTTCTCTAGTTAATGCTCCTTTTCGGTTGATTTACTCAAAGAGGTTGTATCTAAAAATAGCCTATGAGGTAATGGGTTAAAGTAAAGCCGTTTGAAGATTCATTTAGTTCACTGAGTTTTGACATAGGATTAGCTCTTAACCCTTTACTCCATTTCTACACATTTCCAAACAGAGTAGACCCAGATCAGACAGCTCTTATAGGAGCCATCTGATCAGGGTCTACTCTGTTTACTTATGGAATAATAAAATAACTGATTTTGACAAAAGTGTCATGTGTTAATATGCCGTTTTAACCCTTTTGGCGCCAATGTTGCCTGTTGGCACCATTGAAAACAGTGCAGTCCCTTGAAAAGGCGGCATCTGACCTGGGACTTCACTGTTTTCTGTATTAGTTTAGCCCAAGCACACAGGTTTTTATAAACAAATGTTTTACTAATATACCTTTATTATTTAGTTCAGAATTATATTTAATATGTAATTAGTATTGCAGACGACACTTTTAAATTTGGCGCCAAAAGAGTTAAAAATTAATCTAATTTGTCATAATTTCTTTCGTAATTAGTAACCCTTTTCTTTATGAATATTCATGTGCAATATAATGAAATCATGAATATCAATCAGATGAATTTTTATAATTGTATGTGAACACTGCAAATTTTGGCCATGACTGAAATTGTAGAATCAGCCATCAGATCTATTTTCAAAGGTGTTAAAAGGCATATCTATAGTTTAATGGGTTAAGAACAGATCAAGACGAAAAATGAAAGATATCAAATCAATGTTAATAAAGGTGAGTGGAAAATTCTTGTATTAATGACTTGAAAGGGGAAAAAATGATTTTGTATAATAGCTTTGTTAATGCTGGGTGTTGGTTTTCTTCATACAGTGATTAAAATCTAATTGATAATTTGGGACCATTGTCAGGGAACTGGGATGCATTTCATAGATGGTTGTTTTGTGTCACTTGCTTTGGATTCATGCCACTAAAGAACCACATGTATGTTGTCTGTCTGTCCATTTGTCTATCTTTTATGCCCCCCCCCCCCCCATCACACTGATACAATCTTACTGATACAATCAGCACAGGTGCAGTATTACACTGGTCTATGAGGAATGTTTTAGTGGACCAGTTCCTGTTTTTCTTCTTCTCCATTGTTTTTATCTTCATTAACCCATTCCTTCAAAGGTTAATTTTAGACCCAACTTCTCTGAGTAAATCTACTAAAAAGGAGAAGCTACTAGAGAAAAGCAAAAGTTTAGAATTGTGTGGTTTTGAAGCCTATGGAGCAAATGCTCTATTTATCACAATGGTTTTAAAAAAAAAGCGACTTCTGCAGAGGCCTCGATCAAGGCTTCAATATGAGGGAATAGGTTAAAAATACCTGTGGTCATTAATTATACTAAAAGTGTAACTTTTGACTGTAATATTTTTTCAAGTAACAGGATGACGGTATATGTACTTCATATAATGGTCAGATTTACAATAGTGTTGAATCTGTTGATGAAAGGAATTTAATGTTATATATTTAAACCTTTCTTTCAAATAAACGTGTTCTTAGATGCATTTTGCATACAGAGTAGACCCAGATCAGATGGCTCCTATAGGGGCCACCTGATCAGGATCTACTGTGTTTGCTTATGAAATTATAAGTCACCTGACTCTACAGCTTCAATCAATACCCAAACAATCCTGTCTACAAATGCCATTATAAAAATTCAGCTAATAAATATTCATGATGTCATTATGTCTCCCCCATTTATAATAGGGAGACAATGGTTAATATTATTGTGTTTGGTCGAGTTGTCCGACAGTCTGTCTGTCACACTAGTGTCCGCTCCATATCTTTCAAATATGAAAGGATTTCAAAATGCTTTGGCACAAATGTTCATCCCAACAAGACAATGTGCAGAACATTCGATTCAGGCACGTGGGTCAAAGGTCAAGGTCACAATTACACCGGTAAGTTCAAATGTTTTTAGCCACAACCTTCATGTCCGTTCCATATCTCTTAAACCCTTGGAGGATTTCAAAATGCTGGCACAAACATTGGTCAAAGGTCAAGGTCATAATTCAAGGTCAAATGTTTTTAGCCTTAATTTTCATGTCTGCTAACCCTTGGAAGGATATCAAAATGCTGTGGCACATTTAATGTTCTCCTTAACAAGCTGATGTGCAGACAGCAAGATTGAGGCACATGGGTCAAAGGTCAAGGTCACAATTCAAGATCAAATGTTTTTATTTTCCACACTTTCTTGTCCGGATAACAACTCCTGTATCGCTGATGTCATTGGATTGAAACTTCATACATGGAAAGAGCATGATGAGAGGAAGTGTCATGTACAAGGGCCATAACTATGACTTCAATACTTTTGGAGTTATTGCCCTTTGTTACATTGTTGTCCGATCAATAACTCCTGTTCTACTGATGCTATTGGAATGACATTTCATTTATTTCCCCCAATTTTCTGCAGAGTTATGGGACTTTGAAATACATGTATTACAAAGAAAATTTGGTCCGCACAGTTTTTCCAAAACCTTTAGTTAGATATTCGTTAAATTTCATAGGATTGATCAGCATCATCCTTAGTTGTACATATCTTATTCTTATGATTATGGGACTTTAAATTTTTACATGGAAAATGTTGTCCGCACGGTTCCTCCAAAACCTTGGGTCAAATCTCATGAAACTTAATAGGACTGATCACCACTATGCCTAGTTGTGCATGTATTATTCCTGTTCCTGTTTGATGATTTTCTGCAGAGATATGGGACTTTGAAAATTTACATGGAAAATTTCGTCTGCGTGGTTTCTCCATAGTCTTGTTTGGATTTTCATGAGTTTTTGTATAAAAAACAATTCTAGTTATTTCTTTCATGAATATTGAACAGGGGAGGGGTTCAATAGAATTTACTGTTAAATAGGTTGCTCATTCATGTTTTCCAGTCACTTTTGGAGTTTTGATTTTGTATTTTCACAAAGTAACACAATATGTTGGCCTAGATCCAAACTGTTTTCAAAGGTCATCACTAGCCTTTGATTAAGCAACATACAGTATCACCTGTCTTAATTGGCCATCAAAAAGAGGTGTAATTATGGGCCTGTAGGTCAGGTGGTAGCTTAATACAGGTTAAAAGTTATGCAAAAAGCTCCTATAGGAGCTTTTCTGCATTACTTTTGCCCTGCATCAAGCCATTGCTCCATAAATATGCCTTTCTATGCCTTGGCAAACAGAGCAGACACAGATCAGATGGCTCCTATAGGAGCTGTCTGATAAGGGTCTGCTCTTTTTGCTTATGACAGTAACATAGACCTGGGTCCATGCTTATAAAGCTTTTTTAGTTGAGTCTGAGTTTGTTCTCAAGTTTTTATTGGTCAGATTTGAAAATTGGTTCAAATCTGACCAATAAAAACTTGAGAACAAACTCAGACTCAACTAAAAAGCTTTATAAGCATGGATACAGATTATACAGTTCCTGCAGTGGCAAAATATCCTGTGTATCATTATAAAACTTAATGTAATTAATATTCATGATGTCATTATTTCTTACATGAATATTCATGGAGTAAAGGGTTAATGATGGAGTCCATTTAGTATGAAACGGTATAATGACAAACGGTGCAGACTCTGATCTGAGATGGCTACTTCAGAAGCCCTCTTATATGGGTCTACACTGTTTGCAAATGCCATAACACTTGTTTCTCATTCTAAGAACAAAGTGACATCCTAAGCTTCAGTACCTGTATTTGTTGAAAACAAGGAAAATACTACATTGTGTATCAATAAAAAATGTTCAAGAATTGAATCATCATATCTTACCTGTAAAGGGATTACTCACGATGACAACTGAAGTTTGAAATTAATAAATTGAAATTTTATGTGTACCAATAATGTATTTGAACAGGTTGACCCATTTCTGTATACCGTGAGAAAAACTTAACACTCCTGGTATTTGAAATGAATTTGAGTATTCAGTTATTAGGTATGTAGTGATAATCGATTATTATAGCTCTTAATGGTTGTTATGACAATTATCGTGAATTATGATTTAAAAGATTAAGAAAATGATACATCATAAAGCCTTTTATGCTAATTAACTGAAATGTGCCAATAATTGATGTCAGCATCAATCTTCAGGTAATTTTTCTTCCTTCTTGTATTCAAGTTATTCTGATCTTTATGAGATGCTGAGTCATGTATACCTGAGCATGTTACAATATCTAACAAAAGATCTAAACAGTCAAATCTGTTTGCAGTGTCAAAATGACATTGATTGTATTTGAGGAAAAGTGTAGACCCTGCTCACAAATACCTGTACAGATTACTAAAGTTTAACCTTTTAAATGCTAAATACCGTACAGAGCTGCAGATAAACTCGCATACTCGAGTACTAAATTTGTCATTTCTCCACCAAACCCTATACGGTTACCACTCTTTAGAATGGTCACAGTATTATAGGGTTTGATCGAGAAATAATGGAGTTATTCTTGAAAATATTTGAATTTACGCATCTTATCTGGACCTCAGTTGTATTCTCCCTAAAAATTTCCCCCCTCCCCAATACCCTCCCCCTCTTTTTCTTGGAGGTGGGGAAGTGGGGGGGGGGGGGGGGGGACTAACAATCAACAACTTAAACCCTATATAAAAACCATTAAATAATGAATTATAAGTTTTACCAAATACAGGTGGTAGCTTAATACAGACTGAAAGCAATGCAGACACCAACCCTGAAAGCAATGCAGAGAGCTCATCTGTATACAAAATGCTAGAAGCTCCTTTTAACCCTTTCCCTGTTCTGTATTTATTACGAATTTCAATACCTATTCATGAACAAAATAGTTAAAATGAAATATGGAAGGTGGAACATTGTAGCCATTTTAGAAAGTAAAGACACAGATCTTTGAAATTCTATTAGCAAACAGAGTAGACCCTGATCAGACGGCTCCTCTAGGAGCCGTCTGATCTGAGTCTACTCTGTTTGCAAATGTGTGAAAACACGTTTATATGAGGGAAAGGGTTAAAAAAAATGTAACATTTATTAGTGATAATACAGTATTCAGAGTAAATGTTTTATCAGTATTTAACTGTTCAGTCAATTCAGTTTGAAAGGCTTAAATTTGCTAAGAGGATTTTGAATGACAAATGGTGCAGACCCTGATCAGAGAGCCTTCTGGTCTTGGTGTACACTGTTTGCAATTATCAGTACACTTGATTCCTGTATAAGTATGTTCAAATGTGTCTACAATACAAGATCCAATGAGATATTCTACGAGTTGCCATTCTTTTAACCCTTTACTCCATGAATGTACATGCCAGGAATAATGACATCATGAATATTATTTTAATTGTACATGAACACATTAAATGTTTGCCCGGACAGGAACAGTAGAATCATGTCTATATTACATCTTAACCCTTTCCCTGTTCAATGTTTATTCAATTTCAATACCTGCTGAATATTCATGGACAAAAAAGAAGGAGAAACATTGTAGCCATTTTAGAAAGTAAAATAACATATCTTTCAAATTCCATTAGCAAACAGAGTAGACCCTGATCAGACAGCTACTATAGGAGCCATCTGATCTGGGTCTACTGTGTTTACAAAGACGTAGAAAGGTGTATTTATGGAGTAATGGGTTAATATAAATTTAGGCCTAAACTTTTTAACACTTAGAAATAGGCAACTATTTTGTCACCATACTGTTATATATACTACAAAATTAATATATAGACAAGTTTATTTGGTAAGTGACTACACTTGTACCTGTAGTTGTTAAATGCCCTAAACGTTACAGAAAAAAAACAGTGTAGACCTAGGTCAGGGGGTTCCATAATAATATTCACTGTTTGCTATTCAAAAATATTTTCAGCAAAATTTACCCTTCTATAATAAATGGATACATCTGGTAAATGATCATGAAAAAATTCAACTTGAATAATTCAGCATTCAAAGGGTTAGAATGTAACTTTGCAATTAATCACCGACTATTTTTGTATGTGACCTCAAACGAATTTAACTGTACAAATTTCTACACAGTTTTTATCAGGTCGAACACTGTATCAGGTCCTCACTATATCAGATCTAATAATGAATCATGTCAATATTGTATCAGGTTTACACTGTATCAGGACTAACACTGTATCAGGTCTACATTGTTTTTATCAGGTCAATACTGTATCAGGTCAAAGCTGTATTAGGTCTAGCACTGTTCCAGGTCAATAGTGTATTAAGTCTAACACTGTATCAGGTCAAGACTGTATCAGGTCTACACTGCATTAGGTCTTACACTGTATCAGGTCTTACACTGTATCAGGTCTATATTGTATTAGGTCTTACACTGTATCAGGTCTACACTATATCAGATCAATACTGTGTCAGGTTAGTACTATATCGGGTCAATACTGTATCAGGTCATAACTGTATCAGGACAATACCATTATCAGGTCAGTACTGTATCAGGCCAATACTGTATCAGGTCTACACTGTATTAGGTCTTACACTGTATCAGGTCTATATTGTATTAGGTCTTACACTGTATCAGGTCTACACTATATCAGATCAATACTGTATCAGGTCAGTATTGTGTCAGGTTAGTACTATATCGGGTCAATACTGTATCAGGTCATTACTATATCAGGACAATACCATTATCAGGTCAGTACTGTATCAGGTATGTATAAAGTATTAGGTCTAACACTGCATCAGTTCTAACACTGTATCAGGTATACACTGTATCAGGTATACACTGTATTAGGTCTAACACTGTATCAGGTCTTCACTGTATTAGGTCTAACACTGTATCAGGTCTACACTGTAACATGTCTGACACTGTATCAGGTCTAACACTGAATCAGGTCTACACTGTAACCGGTCAGCACCATTTTTATCAGGTCAATACTGTATTAGGTCTAACACTGTATCAGGTCAATACTGTATTAGGTATAACACTGTATCAGATCTACACTGTTTCAGGTAAACACTATAACAGGTCAGCACCATTTTTATCTGGTCAGTACTGTATAGGGACTAACACTGTACTAGGTCTACACTGTATCAGGTCTAACACTGTATTAGGTCTACACTGTATCAGGCCTAACACTGTATCAGGTCTACACTTTAACAGATCAACACCATTTTTATCAGGTCAATACTGTATCAGGTGTAACACTGTATCAGGTCTACACTGTTTTAGGTTTTCACTTTATCAGGTCTACACTGTAACAGGTCAGCACCATTTTTATCAGGTCAATACTGTATCAGGTCTAACACTGTATCAGATCTGAACTGTATTAGGTCTACCCTGTATCAGGTCATCACCATTTTTATCAGGTGCATTTCTATACAATACTGTATCAGGTCTAACACCGTATCATGTCTAAACTGTATTAGGTCTACACTGTATCAGATATAATCTGTATCAGATGACTACACTGTTTGTTTTAGGTCTACACTGTTTGTATTAGGTCTACAATGTACAGAAGTTGGTGAAATACTGTAGTTTTCGTTAAGAACTTATATAAATTAGGTCAGCCCTGTATGACTTAAACTTGGTCAATGCTCCATTTGTATAAAAAGTAAGTGCAAAGAGAGTTGTACTTTTGTTTGAATGAATGCAGTCATACATCATAAGAACAGGTATGATTGAAATGAATGTGTTACACTTTAGTACTCACATTTCAAAGTGGTCCATGCTTGTGGCAAATTTATGATAATCTATGCAAATAGTTTGAATCCGGCTAAGAATGAACAACTAAACATCTTATCAGGATGCAAGCAGTTTGATACTCTGTGTTTTGAAGAAAAAATAAATTTGTGAATTGTAATGGACAGCAAAATATGCTGATACAGTAGAACCTGTCTTAAGTGACAATTAAAAAGAGGTCTAAGTAAGTCAGGTGATAGCTTACTGCAGGTCAAAAGTAATGCAGAAAGCTCCTATAGGAGCTTTCTGCATTACTTTTGTCCTGCATTAAGCAACCACCTGCTTTTTAAGATTACTGTGTCCAATCAGTATAGTGTCACTTAAGACAGGTTCTACTGTAATAATAAGCAATCAAAGGGTTAACTGAGTGATGTAGAATAACTAAAATAGGCATCCATCATGCAGTATAGGCAGGCTCAGACTTGAGAAAAGAATGTTGCTGGTTTTTAGGTCCCCACTCCTAAAAGAGGGTTATACATAAATTTTAGATTTGCCCTTGTTTGTCAGTCTGTCCAGCTGTCTGTCACACATCCTACAGGAGCCATCTGATCTCGGTCTACTTTGTTTGCAAAGGCATTAAAAAGTGCATTTATGAAGTAATGGGTTAAATGATAGATGTTATTTAGATACAATATGAAATGGTTTTTTTTACAAACCTCTCTAGAATGGGAGTGGTTTTGAAGACCATTTATCCCATTGTAGATATGAGTTTTAACCATTTACTCCATGAGTATTCATGTAAGAGATAATGACCTCATCAATATTAATAACAGTAATTGTTATAATACATGTATATACTTCTACTTTTTAGGGTTTTGATAGATTTCGATGATGTATTGGAGAATATTTTGTTGTACATGAGTAAGTGCCCGGCAGGTGCTGAAACTTGTAAGATGAACTGACCCAAGTAAACTGTCTAGAGCACTCTGCCACTGTTCTATGAAGTCGCTACAACCTTTACCTAGCTACAGGTACTCATTGAATTTTTATCGGAGGAAATTTTAAATTTCATTGCCAATCAACTTGTACAGACTAGCCCATCCTTTGACAAATGTTAAATGATTTGTATCCTGGACTTTGGTGCTCAGAATAGAAAAGAAACATATCTCTGAAAATATAGCTGAAGTCATTTCTTGATGTTTCTTGACTAGCCAAAGCCCAACTAGCTTTGAGTGCGAAATTGTAGTGAAGTGTTTTTTATGAAGCATATGTTTTATATTCCTGCTGGTTGGCTAGGTAGGATTTCAGGTGGAAAAAAAGGTGCTGTTTGTTTATATTTTCAAGAGTTTTACCTGGGGCCCAGAATAGTGGTTGCTATAGCAATGTTGAATGATGTTGCATGGAGAAGCTGAGTTCTGCGTAGTTTTCTGGATTTTTTTTACCATGGATTATCACAGGTTTATTGTAATCCATTTTGCTTAACCCTTTGATTGTGGGAAATGAGTGTACTGGCATATGCGAAATGTGTAGACCCAGATCAGAGGGATCCTAGAGGAACCCTCTGATCAGGGTTTGCACTGTTTATCATTCAAAATGCTCTAGCAAAATTAAAAGTTGCCAGAGAATTTTGACTTACAGTGCATTCTCTGAGCAGAAGGCTTCTAGGTAAGCCTCCTGATCTGGGTATGTACTGTTCGCAAAGTACTCTTGCTTCCCCACATTCAAAGCGTTAACTCTTTCATAATGCATTTCCATCATAGATATGTCTATTCATGCCTTTTCAAACAGAGTAGACCCTGATCAGATGGCATGTGTACCAGTCATCTGATCAGGGCCTGCTCTGTTTGCTTATAACAGTACAATAGATCTGACAATACAGTTTCTACCAGTACCAAAGGAATCCTATGTACATATGCCGTTATAAAACGTCAGCAAATAAATAGTCATCTTGTCATTATTTTTTACATGAATATTTAACAAGGAAAGGGTTAACCCTTTCCTCCATGAATACGCCTTTCTATGCCTCTGTAATAACCACTTTTTGAAACCATAGGAGCAAATGCTCTATTTATCACAATGGTTTCAAACTTCAAAATTCTAAAATTTTCCTTTTCTCTAGTTAATGCTCCTTTTGGGTAGATTCATTCAAAGAGGTTGGGTCTAAAAATAGCCTATGGAGGAAAGGGTTAAACACTGATGTGCCATTCAGCTTTCAGTATTCAGCATTCAATCGGTTAAGATTTCCTTTACAGAAGAAACAGATACAGACCGTGTTGACTGATCTCAGTTGTACTATTGTGGAGTACCCACATAGGGACGTGAAGTACATTGATTCTCATCCTGGCTGTAGAAGTAAATAAACATGAGCGAGATATGTACAGAAAACTTGCCAATAGAAGCACTAGAATAATTACGTCCAGTAGTGTGAACGCTGACAGAAACACAGGTATACATATTTACCATATTGCAAAACTTAGACTGGATGAAGAATTGTGAAGCTTTTTTATTTAAAGTGCTGTCAAAAATGCATATAGATCATTTCTGCATGCTGGGAATCTATGAATATGGATTAGTCAATTAGACACATAGTAGGTAGGTAAATTATTGTGATAAGTATTGTGAATGGGTAAACTGTACTAAAGTTTAACCCTTTCCTTCACATAAATGCCTTTTCAGGCATTTGCAAACAGAGTAGACCCCAGGTCTGCTCTATTTACTTATGGTAAGTTTATATCTGATTCTATTTCTGACTGAGTCAAAATATACTGTGAACATACGCCATCATAAAAGATCATTAGTTAATAAATAGTCACATCATTATTTCTGAACAAGGAAAGGGCTAAGAGAATTTGTAGCTTTTCTGCTCTAAGGCCAGCATTGGCAATGTGTGAAATTGTTATCCTCATATAACTTTAACTTTTTGACTGTGAGCAACAAATGTATTGGCATTTGTGACAGTGTAGACCCAGATCAAATTTAACTCTTTACCTGATGAATATTCATGTCAATGATTTTGGCCATAGCAGAAAAATTAGAATCAGATCTAGAACATTCCATAGGCAAACAGAGCAGACCTTGATCAATTGGCTCCTACAAGAGCCATCTGGTGTGTGTCTACTCTGTTTACAAAGGTGTCAAGAGGTGCCTCTATCAGGTAAAGGGTTAACCCATTTCCTCATAGGCTATTTTAGATCCAACCTCTTTGAATAAATCTACCGAAAAGGAGCATTTTATTAGACAAAAGGAAAGTTTTAGAATTGTGTAGTTTTGAAAGCATTGTGATAAATAGAGCATTTATACTGTACTGTGGAGCAAATGCTCTATTTGTCACTGTGGTTTCAAAAAGTGACTTTCACAGAGGCATAGAAAGACGTATTTATGGAGGAAAGGCTTAAGCCTTTCATAATGAATGGACTCAATTGTTACAATGATGGACTATTCCACTCTGAAAATTCAGCATTCAAAGGGTTAATTATACACTTAATTTTATTTGATCTGATCTAGATTTAAAATGATGTCAACTGAATGATCAACACTGTTTAAAGGAAATGTGTTTAACATATTTGACAATTTGATTCATGACCGCTTTTACTGTCTCAGTTCAGTTGACTCTTCAGATCTGAGTCTGCACCGTTTGCAAATGCCAGCACACACGTTTCCCGCATTTAAAATCAAGATTAAATATTCGGAAACTAAGGATCAATTGTTTCCATACTTTTTGACATTTTTTTTTTCATTTTTCAATAAAACTGAAAGAAAATGAATATTTACTGAGAAAATTAAAGCAGGTGCAGTTTTTGGCTGACAAGACTTGTAGAGAGAGTGCTTGTCCTGTACCTGTAGGTTTGAAGGTACATGTATGTTTTTTTATGTGTGAACACTGCATGCTGGATTCAAACTTGTGTATTTACATTTGACAAACAGGGTAGACCCTGATCAGAGGGCTCCTCTGGGAACCCTCTGATCAGGGTCTGCACTGTTTGTCATTCAAAATCGTCTAGCAAACTCAATCCATTGCTACTGAATGAACTCTGCTGTTAAATAGTAATGGATTCTTCCACTTTTTAACAATCCACAATCTTAGGGTTAACACAACTGTACTGTTGTAAGGTTTCTGCTGGAACTCTCATTTGCTGCACTTTAGAATACTATTTGAATTGATTGCTAATGTTGCCCTATAGTAGCTTATTGTATGTTGATAGTTATATATGTAGCAAACAGAGATGCTGAACTGATAATTCAAGTCACTCAGCGTCTCATCTGGATCCAAACTGTTTTAGAATGTCACTCAGCAAAGAGCTGTTAGCATTTAGAGAAAAGGTCAATCTATGTTGTATACCACACGATTCCCCAATGCTTTCCTTGAAATAAATGCTTTTCCATGTTTTTGCAAACAAAGTAGACCCAGATCAGACAGCTTCTGTAGGAACTGTCTGATCGTGGTCTGCTCTGATTGCTCATGAAATTATAATAGATCTGACTGTACAGTTTCTATCAATACCAAAGTTTCATGTGTACATATGCCATCGTAAAAATTCAGCTAATGGATATTCAAGGCATCAGTATTTCTTATGTGAATAATCAACAAGGAAATGTTTAACCCTTTCCCTGTTCTGTGTTTATTCCAAATTTCGATACCTACTGAATATTCATGGACAAAATAGTTATTAAGAAATATGAAAGGTGGAACATTGTAGCCATTTTAGAAAGTAAAAAAACAGACCTTCCAGATTCCATTAGCAAACAGAGCAGACCCTGATCAGATCTAGACAGCCGTCTGATCTGGGTATTCTCTGTTTGCAAATGCGTGAAAACACATTTATTTGAGGGAAAGGGTTAAACTGGTATATTACAGCTGATGAACCTGCTTCTGTATCACTGGAATGAGGTTTGTGTAGAGAAATGTACTAAAAGGAAACACAGTATGTATGGTATTTGGTATAAAATAATACAGCATTTAACCCTGTGCCTGATGAATATTTATGTAAGAAATAATGACTTCATAAATATTAACCCATTCCTCCATAGGCTAATTTTAGATCCAACCTCTTTGAATAAATCTACCGAAAAGGAGCATAAACTAGAGAAAAGAATTTTTTGAGAATTTTGTAGTTCTGAAACCATTGTGATAAATAGAGCATTTGCTCCTGAGGAGCAAATGCTCTATTTATCACATTGGTTTCAAAAAGTGACTTTTACAGAGGCGTAGAAAGGTGTATTTATGGAGGAAAGGTTAAATCAGTTTTTCATAATGACATGAAAACAGGAATTTTGGCTGTGGCAGAAACTGTAGAATCTGATTTATATTATGTCACATAAGAGAACAGAGCAGACTCTGATCAGACGGCTCCAAAAGGAGTCTACAGATCTGGGTCTACTCTGTTTGCAAAAGGCATCAAAAGAGCTAAGAACAAAACACCAAAACCAAAATGAATCCTGGATATACATTCATCTGCTCTTAACACCTTAAAGGATTGATGTTAGGTAATGACTAATACCATGTAATGAAACCAGGTAAGAATCCAGCTGAGTTTAGCATGCTTCCTTAGAAGTTTAGAGAAGAAACATACCATGAAACTTTTTTATCCTTACTTAACCTTAACCTAATGAATATTTAACCATATGACATCATGAATATTTATGATTTTTTTTTTATGATGGTATAATAATGTACACCGACTGTTTGGGCTCAGGCAGAAACTGAACAATCAGATCTATATTCTACTAAAAGCATATAGAGTAGACCCGGATCAGACGGCTCATTATTTTAAACCCTTTCTCAGTTCAATATTCATGTAAGAAATACTGACATCATGAATATTTATTAGCTGAAGTTTTATAATGTAATATTTTCACTTATGTTCTTTGCTTTGACAAAACTAGAATCGGAACTATAGAGCAGACCCTGATCAGACGGCTCCTATTGGGGCTATCTGATCTGGGTCTACTCTGTTTGCAAATGCATGAAAATGCATTTATATGAAGGAAAAGGTTGAAAAAAGATATCAATGATTTATTAGGTGTTTAGTAGTTGAAAATGACAAGAGAACATTTGTTTACTCTACTCCTTCATTTAATTGTAATTCATAGTCATGAGCTTTCTTTGTTGCTAAAAAAAGTTAATCATCATTAAACAAGCAGATGGCTGCAGATGCTGAGAGAAATCTTATGTATTTGCTTAGGGTAGCAAATAAGAAAAGGCTGGTGTCAAAGTAAGCTGATAATTCCTTAAGGTAGAGGCATGAAGCTATTTGCAAAGCATGTCGATGAATCCTAAGAATGTATTAATCGGAACAACCTTCCTGGCTTAATGGATTAATTTACGACCTATGTAGTTACTGAGAAGAAGAAGAAGAAGCATATTGGTTTGATGATGAGCTTTTCCTCTGAAGTGAAACAAAGAGAGGCTGTTAGTGATTGTTCTTTCAATTGCCTTTAGATTGATTACACATTTACCCTTTACCTGATACATATTCATGCAACAAATAAGATGCATAAATTAAAAACATTTCAACAATTTCTCCCTTATTTCTCCACCAAACCCTATACTGTGACCACTCTTTAGAATCGTCTCGAAGAGACGATTCTAAAGAGTGGTCACAGTATAGGGTTTGGTGAATGTTTATACAGTAAAACCTCTCTATAATGGCCACCAAATTGTGTTAATTAGTTGGTATTTAGGGCAGGTGGCTGCTTAAAGCAAGGTGAAAGTAAAACAGAACGCTCCTATAGGAGTGTTCTGTTTTACTTTCACCTTGCTTTAAGCAGCCACCTTTCTTTAACTCAAAATACCTGATGTAATTTAGTGGCTGTTATAAAGAGGTTTTACTGTAATGGTACATATATATGAACACATGATATTTTGGCCATGGCAGAAAATGTAGAATCAGATCTATGTTTATAATATATCCATGTAGAAATAGAGCAAACCCTTATGCGATGGCTTCTACAAGAACCATCTGTCTGTCTGTCTGCCTGTCTGTCTGGATCAAGATTTGTTCAATCTTCATCAAATTTGAAAGTACCCGTATGTTAATGGGCATACACAATCTCAGCTGAGTTATATAACCAGTCAGACTGTAGAGTTGTGACACTGATTGACATATTTGTGTCTTACCAATCTTGATTTAAAATAATTTCACAAAATATCAACCAGTAATAATCATGATTTTTTTTCATGTCCTATGCAGCTTTGTATTGCCACACAAGATCGTGGGTTACAGCATTGTTCCTGTGGGTCAGTTTGATAGTATGTCTCCGCTGACACCTTGTGAACATGATACAGACAGAACATGGAATCATCGAACATTATGTCTTTGTTTGCCATGAGAGGTTGCACCCTATCAATTTTAAGGTCAAAGGTCAAGGTCACACAAAGCAGAAACATTAATAGAATTGCGTGGATATTCCAATAGTTTGTTCAAAAATAAATTTTCACTTCTTAATTATAGTCTTAAGCATTTACTCCATGAATATTCATGCAAAAAATAATGGTACATTTTATCGTGAATATTAATTAGATTAATTAATTCTTATAATAGTACATGGACACAGGAATGGTTTGCCATGGCAGAAACTGTAGAATCATATTTATTCTATATCATAAGCAAACAGAGCAGACCCTGATTAGACAACTCCTACCAGAGCAATATGATCTGGGTCTACTCTGTGTGCACAGACATGAAAAAGTGTGTATATGAGGGAAAGTGTTAAATAAAATAAAATAATGCATAAAGCATACATGTATTACAGGCAAAAGCTAATACAGTAAAACCTCTCTTTAACGGCCACAAAATTGTATTAATTAGTTGGTATTTAGAGCAGGAGGCTGCTTAAAGCAAGATGAAAGTAAAACAGAACACTCCTATAGGAGCGTTCTGATTTACTTTCACCTTGCTTTAAGCAGCCGCCTGCCTTTGACACAAAATACTTGATATAATTTAGTGGCCGTTATAGAGAGGTTTTACTGTATGCAGACTAAAATCTTTACAGCAAATATTTCAATACAAAACCAGCAAGCGCAGTCTCCTGGTCATTCCATTAGGTCCCTAATAAAGAGTATTAGGTATTGATTAGTCTGCAGGGGACTAAAGTTCCGAGTAGCATGCTGTAATTAATGACTTTCAATCACAGTGATGTGCATTTGCAGTTGTCACTGGAATTTAGAATGAAGTTATTGACTTGTCCATTGTAACCATGACAACAGATGACCAGCTGTTTTTGGCTTTCTAACTTCTCGGTACAGTTGAAAATCTGCAGATAAATATAGTTGTGTCTTTGCACATATAGTATGTTGTGTTAAATTATTGCATGATTTGATATGGATTGCATGAATGTAATAATCTGTTGAATCAGACTAAAGACTTATGCTTAGGTACAGTAAAACCTCTCTATAACGGCCATAAATTACATAAAGTATTTTGTGTTAAAGACAGGTGGCTGCTTAAAGCAAGGTGAAAGTAAAACAGAACGCTCCTATAGGAGCGTTCTGTTTTACTTTCACCTTGCATTAAGCAGCCACCTGCCCTAAATACCAACTAATTAGCACAATTTAGTGGCCGTTATAGAGAGGTTTTACTGTAGTTCGCCTATGCATAAATGAATGACACACATACAAATGCATACATAATTTGACCACTATCCTGTTAAATATTTATGTAAGGAATAATGACATCATGACTATTCATTAGCTGAATGTTTAAAATGGCATATGACCACATGATGTTTGGTATTGGTAGAAACTGTAGAGTCAAACTATTACATTTTCAAAAGCAAACAGAGCAGACCCTGATCTGATTGCTCCCTATAGGAAGCGCCTGACATGGGTATATAATCTGTTTGCAAAAGCATTAAAAAGTGTTAATATGAAGTAAAGCGTTCAGAAATATTTCATACAGTAATAATCAGAGTACATGTATAATTGGAAAATTAAACAAGACTTACCGTCGTAAGATGGGAAGTTGAAGTTTGATTGAAATTTTATCAACCGCAAACACCTTGAGGGATCACACAGAGAGATCACGTGAGCTCATTACATATGCGAATCAGTCTTTAGAGTTTATTTGTTGCACAACTTGTGGTTTGGACCCAACATGTTGAGCAACAAATGTTTGCAAAAAATGCAATTTCAATATTGGACGCACCCAGGGAGGGTGGGTGGGTGTGTGATCCCTCAAGGTGTTTGCGGTTGATAAAATTTCAATCAAACTTCAACTTCCCATCTTACGACGGTAAGTCTTGTTTAATTTTCCAATTTTATCAACCGCATAACCCCTTGTGGGATCCCACAGAGATTTTAGAGTTGACTTTGCATTTTATCGACTAAAAAATGGAGGAACTGATATAGATCCTTTAAACACCGAAACCTGAATGCTGTGTTATACAAAAAACCATTTTATTTCATCAATACAGATTGAATGGATTTGACAGTACATATGGATTTATCATAATATTTTCCAAAAGTTTTTGCATTTGACCATCCCGCCGATTTTGCTATGACATTAATTGGCACACCATAGTTTTTAGCGGCTGATGAGGAAGCTGCCCTGGTACTGTGTGCCCCAAATCTGGGGTCAATGCCTGCTTTATTCATTATTAATTTTACCCACCGAGATACCGTAGACCGGGATACCGCTTTATGTGGTTTCTGAGTGGAAATCAGTAAACTCTGAACCTCACCTCTCAAATGTTGTGTTCGGGTTATGTACTCCTGAAAAACTTGAACCACACAGAGTTGTCTGACAGACGGGTAAGCTTTAAGCACAATATTGGAGAGGTGATGTCCCGGTCTAGACTGTTTTAGCAACTGTGCCACATTTATAGTTAGCTTGTCCGTTGTAAGATTTATATCACTAATACGTATCAAATGCAGCGTTT
This sequence comes from Azorinus chamasolen, assembly GCA_963576725.1. Taxonomy (NCBI): domain Eukaryota; kingdom Metazoa; phylum Mollusca; class Bivalvia; order Cardiida; family Solecurtidae; genus Azorinus; species Azorinus chamasolen. The sequence continues at coordinate 26,805,145 of OY755249.1, forward strand.
GGCATCTTTGTGCCGTTAACAGTAAAAACAACATGCACAATTTTGCTGACAGCCATAGTAAACTGGAGCAAGACATTTTCTTAAGGTAATTCAAAACTAGACCAACATCCCAAGTAACAGTATATTTCGGTAAACTAGGCCTTTTGTTGAACACCCCTTTCATGAATTTAGTTAATAATGTCTCCCTAGACAAGTCCTGGCCTCCACACACTAAACCGAGCTGGTTTATAGCCGATCTTGCAGTATTCAGACAACTGTAAGCAAGTCCTTGTTCAAATAATTCAGTCAAAAACAGGAGTATTACTTTGACATTGGTTTTAAATGGATCAACTTTGTGTTTATTACAAAATTGTATCCACCGCTTGACATACACCTGGTACTGCCGTTTGGTAGTTGTTCGCCATGAATGAAGGATGATTTCGGTAGTGTCTGCTGGTATGCCCTGGCTTTGGAGCAATTTCCGGATAATCGAAAAACACCCAATTTCAGTTTCCTCAGCGGATGCTTCACTAACGGTTTGTGTTTTAGCTCCAGAATTTTGGATACAGGTGGTAACAGGTAACTGTCGTGACATACCAGGGATAAAAGTTTTGGCCACCAGTTTTGTGTTGACCATATTGGCGCCACCAGAACTGCTTCCCCGCCGTCTGCCTCTAATTTTTGTAACGCTCTGTTGATTAGACTGAAAGGAGGAAATATGTACATAAAACCAGAGTCCCAGTTCATTGTGAAAGCATCAATAGCACATGCGAATGGGTCCGGATGTCTAGACACATAATTTTGCAACTGTTTATTGAGTCTAGAGGCAAACAAATCTGTGTCTAATTTACCAAATAAAGTTTGAATGCGCTCAAACACTTGGTCTGTTAATGACCATTCCAAGTCGTCACTGAATGTTCTAGAGAGGCTATCTGCCTCTACATTTTCTGTTCCAGGAATGTGGGCTGCACTCAGAAAAATATTTCTGTTAATACACCAGAACCATATGTCTCGAGCTATTTTGTTCAGTGTTTTTGATTTGCCGCCATACTTATTAATGTAGGCACAACTGGTTGTATTGTCCATGTTGAGTCTCACATGCATGTCCCGTTTATTCTTGCAAAATGACAAAAGAGCATACTGACAAGCTATAAGTTCTAAAATATTTATGTGCAATGTTTGCTCCTTAGCAGACCAGACTCCACTACACACCTCACCATGACCATTTATTATTGTGGCTCCATAACCAAGCAGAGAAGCATCTGAATTAATTGTCAGGTCGGGGTTGCCATGTGATATAGCCTTTCTGCATGACCCTAGGTTTTCAACCCACCAAAGAATTTGTGCATGAGTGCTCGGTGACAATTTCATGAATGCATCAAATTTTCCCCTTTTAAATGTCAACTGTTTCGTTTTTTCCTGTTCAAGTGGTTTGTAATACAAAGGAGCATGCTCCACCCCTTGTTCTGCAGCCACAAGTTTACCAATAAGCTTTGAAAAACGACGAATGGTAACAAACTTCTTGGAAAGAAGAAACTTACAGTCCTGTATAATGTTGTCTATCTTTGCTTGAGGTAATCGGACTGTCATTGTAAGGGAACATATAATGAAACCAACGAAAGTGAGTGTTTGAGAAGGTACTAGGACTGATTTTTTAGGATGGATGGTGAGACCTAAAGAATCCATCAACTCCACTGTACAATTTATGTTCTGTAGGCATTGATCAAATGATTTCCCTATTAAGCAGGAATCGTCTATGTATGTTGTACTGAGGTATCCATGAGCCCTTAGTGTTCCGAAAACTGGTTTAAGAATTTTTGTGAAAACCCGTGGAGCAGTAGCTAAACCCATGACTAAAGCTGTAAATTCATACTTTTGGCCATTAAAAATAAATCGGAAATATTTTCTATCTGATTTGCAAATTGGGATTGAATAATACGCTTCAGACAAATCCACAGAGCCAAAGAAACATCCTTTTGTAACTAAACGTAGAGCATCTTTTAAAGTTTCCATTTTAAAGTGAATATGCTGCATGTGTTCATTGAACATTTTCAAGTTTAAAATAATTCTTATGGACCCATCTTTTTTCGGTCTGAGAAATATATTGGATATAAATTCTCCTTCAATAGTGTTCCAAACTGGATTTATAATTTTGCATTGTTCAAATCTAGCCAATTCCAATTGTATTTGATTTTGTTCGTGGTCAGAAAACTTAAATGGTCGAGGTACCTGAGTTTGGTATGGTGTGGAGTCTAATTCCACTTTGTAACCCTGTACTGTCTGCAACACCCATTTATCACTAGTAAGTTTGTACCACTGGTCAATTCTGTTGCATGTTTTTCCCGCTTGGAAATTGTCCTTAGAGTTACTTAGGTTGTTTACCTGATTTGTCTTTACTTCTCTGCCATCTTCCTGGAGGTGCCAAATTTGTCCCAGGGCTTTCCAGGCCTCTGAGACGTTTTTTGGGGATGATTGGAAAACCCGGAGTACCTCGGTCGTACGTTGGGTTGTTGGCGTTGGCCCAGTCGTGGGGGTTTGAAGTACGGACGCTGTTGGCTGGGCCCCGAGCCTTTCCCTAAAAAAGGCTGCTTGGTAGTGAGCTTCATTGGGCGAGTGTCTAATTTTTTAATTTCCTCTGCCAAAGAGTCCCCAAACAATCCTGTGGCCGTGGCAGGAGTGTCACAAACTCCTTTGTATTTGTGATGAACCTCCTTCTTTATGGTTTCCCTACGTTCTGTGTTTGTTTGAGTGACCGAATTGCATAAAATTTTAAAAGTATCACTTATGAAGTTTTTCAGAACCGTCACATCAGTTTGTTTGGCAGTGGCAATATGGTCCATAGCCAGCACCAGTGGTGTCAACGCCTCCTGTGTGCGCTGGACAGATTTTTGGCGCACAGCGTCAACGGCCTTAGTTTGCCACTTGAGCTGCTCCCACAAAACCTTATCTATTTTGGGAGTCTGCATGTTTTCCAGATTTGATGGTCTCTTATATTTTTCCTTCAGCACTTTGACCTTTTCTTCGTCGGGATGTCCCCGAAGGGATTTGTTGACAAGGTTGGCAACTCTATCACATATAGGGTCACCCACGGCCTGTTCTTCTTCAAAAAAGTCTGAGAGACCCTGTAAAAAATCGCTTGCCTCTGCAGAAATATCCTTGTCAGCCGAATTGTCACCGCCGTTCATAATAAGTTCCAATTCGTCCTCGGAATCAACAATGTCAAACTCGGGACTGACCGTACGAGTCCGTTTTGCCTGTGAAGGGCCGGCCTCTGTCGATTGCGGACGCTTGTGACTTCCGGACTGAACAGTCCGTTGTAAACTCGCCACAGTCTCTGACAACTGTTTAATATTTAGAGTCTGGCTCTCAAACGCTCGGATACTTTGGGAAAAAGTACCGAGGATCTCTTCCCCTTTTGCCAGGAAATCGGAAACTCTTGTTTCAGTTTGTTGCGCATGCGCAAAAGTAGCAGGTGGACCCTCGTTTCCGCCCTGGCTGTCTGCCAACTTTTCCATGCCCTCCTTTGTTCTGCAAAAAGGAGAAAACGCCCGATATTACTTTCGAGAAACAATAAGGAATCGGCAAGTAGATCTAGAAATAAATTTTTTAAATAGCTCCTCATCGTTAAACAGATTTCTAACAGAAGAACCTGAATTCTGTGAACATTAGTCGCACATGCGAGTAAGAAACGTAATGACGTCATTCAGACCACCTCGATCTCAGACAAAAGATTCGAGGAAATTTTGTATGGAAAAGCAGTTTTAGCCCAGATCTAGGGCTTGCATTGTGTGTCATTCAGACATACGTGTTTGTCATTCAGACTGAAATATGGTCATTCAGACCGATCTATGTCACAGAGGCCAGTAAGCCGGGCAATACCACCCGACATCGCCCCGAGGTACGAAAACCCCTTTGGTCTATTTTTAACGTGAGCATTCCCACGACAAAAGTGAAAAAAAACAGCAGAAAAAACCTACCTCCACGTGTATTTCCTGTGAAAAGTGATTAAAAGTATCCAAATTTGTTTTTAAAGTAAACACGCCGACTTGATTTTCGATTTAAACGTAGTTTAAAAGTTGAACTTTTTCTCCGATAAAAAACTTGACTTCCTCGCATACGCTTGAGCCTCGTTCTGATTCGCATATGTAATGAGCTCACGTGATCTCTCTGTGGGATCCCACAAGGGGTTATGCGGTTGATAAAATTAAGATACAGCTTGAAATCTATTTAACCCTAAGGTCTAATTGCATGGTTGATCAGATACATGGAATGCTTATTGATGTTCATTCTTTAGTTATTTGAATGCTGGAAATTAGTTTACTGTATTTGCAAACAGTGTAGACCTACATCAGAGATCTCCTCAAGGAACTTCCTGATCAGGATCTTTACTGTTTGTCATTCATAATCGTCCTGCAGATTATATCTTTCAAACAGAATGGATTCTATAGTTAAACACTGATAGATCATTCCACTTTGAAAATTCAGCGTTCATAGGGTTAACCCTTTCCCTGTTCTATGTTTATTCCTAATTTCAATACATACTGAATATTAATGAACAAAATAGGCATAATGAAATATGAAACATTGTAGCCATTTTGGAAAGTAAAGACATAGATCTTTCAAATTCCGATAGCAAACAGAGCAGACCCTGATCAGACGGCTCCTTTAGGAGCCGTCTGATCTGGGTCTACTCTGTTTGCAAATGCGTGAAAACACATTTTATGAGGGAAAGGGTTAATTAACCATTTCCTCCATGAATATTCATGTAAGAAATAATGACATCATGAATATTAATTAGATCAATTTGTTATAGTAGCACTTGGACATACAAACTTTTGCCAGTTCAGAAATTGAAGAATAATTATCTATATTATATTGTAAGCAAACGGAGCAGACCCTGATCAGATGGCTCATGATAGGAGCCATCTGATCTGGGTCTACTTTGTTTGCAAGGTGTAGAAAGGTGTATCTATGGAGTAAAGGGTTATTAATGCCTGGGAATAAACTGATGTGTTTAGCATTACCTCTGTTGATTAGCCCTTTACTCCATTAATATGACTTACTATGCCTTTGCGAACAGAGTAGACCCAGATTAGACGGGTCCTGCAGGAGCCATCTGATCAGGGTCAGCTTTCTTTGCTTATGATATATAGATATGCTACAGTTTCTGTCATGACCATGACTGTGCTATCATAACAATTAATCAAGTTAATACAGTAAAACCTCTCTATAACGGCCACTAAATTGTGTTAATAAGTTGGTATTTAGGGCAGGTGGCAGCTTAAAGCAAGATGAAAGTAAAACAGAATGCTCCTATAAGAGCATTCTGTTTTACTTTCACCTTGCTTTAAGCAGCCACCTGCCTTAATTTAATTAAACAAAATACTTAATGGAATTGAGTGGTGGTTATAGAGAGGTTTTACTGTACTCAAGATGTAATTATTTCTTGCATGAATATTCATGGGGTAAAGGGTTGTACAGCAGAGCCTGCCTATAGGGACCACACTCATAATAAACATTGGGATCAATGAGAGCAGGTGCTTGCTAAACACTTTCCCTGTTCTATATTTAGTCCAAATTTCGATACCTTCTGAATATTCATGGACAAAATAATTGTAACAGAATATGGAAGCTGGAAAGTTGTAGCCATTCTTGAAAGTATTTATTAAGAGACAGATCTTTTGAATTCCATAGGTAAACAGAGCAGGCCTTGATCCTATAGTAGCCATCTGATCTGGGTCTTCTCTATTTGCAAATGCCTGAAAACTCGTTTATATGAAGGGGCTAATGCAGGGCAGAATTAATGCAGAAAGCTCCTAGAGGAACTTTCTGCATTACTTTTGTTCTGCATAAAGCTAGTGCTACCTGTCTTAAAACCCCATAACTAGTCTTATGTATGGTATACAGGTTTTACTGTATATACATTGTTTGCGTTTATCTATTGGTGTTGATCAGTTGATCACTTAAAGATCCTCATTCTTCATGCCTTTGCTAACAGAATAGATCCAGATCAGGGGCAAGTGTTTGCTTATGGAACCATGTAAATCTTACTGTACATTTTCTGTCAAAACCTCCTCTATCCACATACCATTATTAGAATAAAGCACATAAATATTCATGATGTCATGATTTCTTATATGAATATTCATGAGGTAATGTTTTAAACAACATGAGGTTAAAGAATAAGGACCACTCTACTTTGCAAATTCAGCATTCAAAGAGTCAATACATTCTCAAAAGCTTGATCCAATAGAAAATGGTCAATATTACACCTGAGGTTCAAATTTAAGCAACATCCAGAGCAACAAATAACTGTGCATACTAAAATACTAAAATCACCATTTCTCCACCAAACCCTATGTTGTCACCACTCTGTAGAATCGTCTCTTCGAGACAACATAGGGTTTGGTGGAGATATAATTTATTTTTTCTTGAAAATGTTTTATTTACACATCTTATCTGGACATGTTTTTTTTTTCACAACATGGTAAGGGTTAACACGTTCTGTGCCACATTGTTGACAATTATGATACTGTCTCTCTGATAATTATCTTGCATGGGAAATGACCAAGTTACTGTGAATGAGACTGCAGTGACACATCAATCTACCTGGACAGATGTTAAACCTTTTCAGTGCTGGACTTTGAAAGAGGAATGGTCCATTATAGTTGTTTAACCTTTATACGTATTCCAAATTTCAATATCTATTGAATATTCATGGACTAAAAAGTTATAATGAAATAATTATGGAAGGTAGAACATTGTAGCCATTTTAGAAAATAAAGAAACAGATCTATCAAATTCCATTAGCAAAAAGAGCAGACCTGATCTGGGTCTACTCTGTCTGCAGATGCATGAACACACGTTTATATGGGGGAAAGGGTTAACAATAAAGTCCATTCAGTATGGAGAGTATAATTTTCTAGGGGATTTTGAATGACCAAAGTTCCTAGGTCAGCCCTCTGTTCTGTGTTTACACTGTTTGCAATTAGATGGTACAATTGTTCCCCACTTTGACAGGGCAAATGATCAGTTTGATGAAAGAATGAATTGAGACAAAAAATTACAAATCATTATAGAGCCAATAAGCATAACTATGATCATATGCATACACTTATGTGTATGATCTGTTAAATATTTAGTTCAAGGATTTTTAAAGGAAATGTTTTAGAAATATGTTTTAACCCTTTTTCTCCATAGACTTTTTAGACCCAACCTCTTTGAATGAATCTACCCAAAAGGAGCATTTACTAGAGAAAAGTAAAATTTTAGAATTTTGTAGTTTGAAACCATTGTGATAAATAGAGCATTTGTTCCTATAGGAGCAAATGCTCTATTTATCACAATGGTTTCAACAGGTGATTTTACAGAGGCGTAGAAAGGCGTAATTATTGAGGAAAGGATTAAGCTGATAGCTTTATCTGGACAGAGATGCTTTTGTTGGAGCTGTCTGACCAGGACTCCGTTTCCATGGTATTTCTTACATGGATGGTCAAGGAGTAAAAGGTTACTTGACCACTTCCACTAGCCACTGTCAAGGAGTAAAGGTTTCTTGACCACTTCCACTAGCCACTGTACGTATATATGTCAAGGAGTAAAGGTTTCTTGACCACTTCCACTAGCCACTGTACGTATATATGTCAAGGAGTAAAAGGTTACTTGACCACTTCCACTAGCCACTGTCAAGGAGTAAAGGGTTTCTTGACCACTTCCATTAGCCACTGTTCTGACATGGACATATCGATCACATTAATTTGTCTCTGAATAGCCTTAGTGAGGCAGTGGTCATAGTCATTAAAATTGCAGATGGCCTAGAGTGAAGAATTACTATGGAGTTATTGCCATTTCCATTCTGTCTCTCAGAGGAGTTCTTCCATATGTCACCAAGATTACCAACTGTAAGCTAATCTTAGTTTTGCTTGATTGCATGTACAGTAAAACCCCTCTCAAAAAACAGTTCATTTAGTGTAAATATCAGTCTTTGAGACAGGTGGCAGCTTAATGCAGGATGAAGGTCATGCAGAAAGCTCGTCTAAGAGCTTTCTGCATGACTTTCACCCTGCATTAACCCTTTCCCTGTTCTATGTTTATTCCAAATTTCAGTACCTACTGAATATTCATGGACAAAATAGTTAGAATTCTATATGGAAAGTGGAACTTTGTCGCCATTTCAGAAAGTAAAGAAACATTTTTTTCAAAATCCACTAGCAAACAGAGCAGACCCTGATCAGACGGCTCCTCTAGGAGCCATCTGATCTGGGTCTACTCTGTTTGCAAATGCGTGAAAACACGTTTATATGAGGGAAAGGGTTAAGCAGCCACCTGGTTAAGAATATCTCAATTCTTCTTTACTACAATTCCAGTTTAGAGGGGTTTTACTGTATTGTATGTACAAATCTCTGAGTAAGATTTGTAATTTGCATTTTGTAGTTTAATCCATTGCAGGAATTTTGGATTAACTCTTTATTCCATGAATATTTATTTAAGAAATAATGACATCTGAATATTAATTAGTTCTATAATGACACACAAACTCTGGGTTTTAAGGCAAAAACTGTAGTATCAGGTCTCTTAGCTGTTTTGATACCTTGTTGGTGCAGTTGAATACTAATGGAGGACAAAACAAACTTTGCAATTTCAAGTAGACAATTATTTTTCAGTAACACCTTTTAACCCTTTCCTCCATATATACACCTTTCTACGCCTCTGTAAAAGTCACTTTATGAAACCATTGTGAAAAATAGAGCATTTGCTCCTATAGGAGCAAATGCTCTATTTATCACAATGGTTTCAAACTACAAAATTCTAAAACAAAATCCTTTTCTCTAGTTAATGCATCTTTTGGGTAGATTCATTCAAAGAGGTTGGGTCTAAATTTAGCCTATGGAGGAAAGGGTTAATGTCTTTGCAAACAGAGTAGACCACAGTTCATGTAGGAGTTCTCTGTTCTATTTGCTTATGGAATTTTATATAGGTGTAATCCTACAGCTTTTGTTTAAGCTAAAAATTCCTTTGAAAATTTTACATCATAAAAAGATAAGTTAATAAATAGTCATGAAGCAACCAATTAATGCATAACTGTTCATTAAGGAAAGAGATATGAGGCATGCCAAGTTTGAGAGATCAGAAATATCTAGATTGATAAGCAAAACCCATTTATCTCCATTTCCAGAATGTGAACAGATTAGTGTAAAGCATTGTCAAGCATTTTGACAGAATTATTGCCCTTTTTAACTTAGTATTTTTGGTTAAGGTTTTTGTTAAAGTCCACTTATTTACATAACCCTTTGAGATAAAGCTTTAAAACTTGGAACACTTGTTCACCATCACAATCTTCATCTGTAGGCAAGAGTACATATCTGTCAAGCATTTTGACAGAATTATGGCCCTTTTTAACTTAGAACTTTTGGTTAAGGTTTTTGTTAAAGTCCACTTATTTACATAACCCTTTGAGATAAAGCTTTGAAACTTGGAACACTTGTTCACGACCTCAAGCTTCATATGTAGGCAAGAGTACATTACTCTGTCAAGCATTTTAACAGAAATTATTGCCCTTTTTTTACTTAAGTTTTTCTCTTTCATTAAAGAGTTCAAAGAGATCCTACATCCTGAATACTATTAAAGATATTTTACTGAGACTGATTACTTGCTTCTAGTATCATTGGACTCTATTTTAGTCACTAACAATTCTGAGAATAGTCGAGCGCGCTGTCCTGTGACAGCTCTTGTTATTTAATTATTTCCTTCATATAAACGTGTTTTAACGCATTTACAAACAGATTAGACCTAGATCAGACAGCTCCTACAGGTGAGCCATCTGATCAGGATCTGCTCTGTTTGCTAAAGGAATTTGAAAGATCTGTTTCTTTACTTCCATATTTCATTATAACTAATTTGTCTGTGAATATTCAGTATGTATTGAAATTTGGAATAAACATAGAACATGGAAAGGGTTAAAAAAAAACTCTGTTGATTGTGGGTGAGATTTTGGCACTTTCATCAGCTGAAGTTCAATAAAGCGTTCAACGGTTTTCTGGGGGGTTTTCATTTGATAGCACAAGTATATTCATAAATTTTGCCAACGTTTGGATCCAGATGTTGGGCCTGATAATATGATTTCTAATCAGGAATTTAACTGTGGGACATTGTCATAAAATTGCTGGATAATATTAAAAAAAATAATGGAAGCTGAGATGCCACTTTTGGAAATGAAAGTTCTTTAGTTCAAAGATTAACGTGAGAATCCAGAAATTTCAAAGTGAGTCAGTCCATCATGGTTCAACGGAAGAGTCCATTCAGTACAAAGAGTTAACCTTTCCCTCATAAATGCATTTTCACGCATCTGCAAACAGAGAAGACCCTGATCAGACGGCTCCTATAGGAGCCATCTGATCAAGGTCTGCTCTGTTTGCTAATAGAATTTGCTAGATCTGTTTCTTTAGTTTCTAGAATGGCTACAATATTCCACCTTCCATATTTCGTTATAACTATTATGTCCATGAACATTCAGTATGTATCTAAATTTGGATTGAACACAGAATAGGGAAAGGGTTAAATTTGCTAGAGGATGTTAGACTGACAAAATAATAGTACACATCCTGATCAGAGTACTTCTTGAAGAGCCCTCTTATCTGGGTCTTCACTGTTTGCAAATACCAATTAAATCTTTCCCAGTTCTATGTTTATTCCAAATAAAGTTCAATACCTACTGGATGTTCATGGACAAAATAGTCTGATCTGGGTCTTCTCTGTTTGCATATGCATGAAAAGATGTTTATATGGAGGAAATGGTTAACTCTTAAATAATTGATAAAGAAACAATTTCAAGCTAAAATGAAATAGTAATTGTAGACAATGATTCAGCTATTTCATAAGGCCCCCTGGTGTTTTAATGCATGTAATTATCAATATTAGATTTTAGTTTATGTTGAAATTAGAAATTGTTTATCTAATCATTTTGGAAAATGTAATTTCTTAATAGAATTTACCTCAATCTGTCTGCAGGGTTGATATTTTATATTAGAAATTGATAGATGTCAGACTTTTCTTGATATACCCTTCGAACGTGAGATGTGAATGCACAGGCATTTGCAAACAGTGAAGACCCAGATCAGCCAGATCAGAGGGCTCTTAGAGGGCTCTCAGATTAGGGTCTATACTGTTTGTAATTGAACTTCACCTAGCAAGTGTAATCCTTGACTCCATAAATATGCCTTTCTATGCCTTTACAAACAGAGTAGACCCAGATCAGGAGGCTCTTATAATATATAGGAGCCATCTGATCAGGATCTGCTCTGTTTCCTTAAGAATTTATACAGATATGATTCTAAAGTTTCTATTATGGCCAAAAAACTCATGGCCATGTGCCATTACAAAAAATAATCTAATGTTCACGATGTCATTTTTTCTTTCATAAATATTCATGGAGTAAAGGGTTAAGCCTTTCACATACAGAGTGGACTCTTAGTGTTATACACTGATGGGCTATTCCACAATTCAGCATTGAAAGAGTTAACTTTCAGCAGGTTAGCAGATATTGTGGACCGCATAATTCGCTAAGACCAGCTTTCATCAATTTTTAAATTGTCTGTTTTTCAAAGATAAATGTCAAGGTATTGTTACAGCAAGAAATGGTGTCCCTGTCTGCATTATTGTATCAGGTATTCCATTGTCCAACTCGTGCAAAATATTTGACATTTTGTTACAGTTTCAATTTACCAGTACATCCTCATAACACTTCACTCAGTTGTCGACCATCACAACAGCTTCAATATTGAAAGGGCCATAACTCTATTGTATATAATCCTGTAACCCTTTTGCTCAATAAATATTTCTTTTATCCCTTTTAATTACTTTGCAGACAAAGTAGACCCAGTTCCTGTTGGAGCCATCTAATCAGGATCTGTGGTTTTCTTTATGGAATACTACAGATGTGATTCTGCAGTTTCTGCCATGGCCAAAACTTTCTGTGTCATATAAAAATCAGCTAATTCTTTTTCATGAAAACAGGTGAGTGTTGATATCTGCCTGTGATGTTTAAGATCAGGGTGCATACTGTATTTGGTCTGTATGTTTGTCTATTTGTCTGATTTTAACTTTGACTTTTAGTATAACTTTTAAACATACTTCATTCCTGGCATGTATACTTATTTCTTGAAGGTGCAACTTTTGAGTGGTGTCCTATTAAAATCAAGGTCATTCTTCATTGTCAAAGGTCATACTGGCTTTTATTTTGTGTCCAGAATTTGGTAGTGGCATAGTGTTTTACAGACACAAAACAAAATGTCACAAAGATTGGCTATTAAACCATTCCCTCATACTGAAGTGTTTTGACGCATCTGTAAAAGTTACATTTTGAAACCATTCTGATAGATTGATATTTATCACAATGGTTTCAAAACTACACAATTCTTAAATTTTCCTTTTATCTAGTAACTGCTCCTTTTCGGTAGATTTATTCAAAGTGGTTGGTTCTAAAAATAGCATAAGAGGGATTCGGAATGGGTTAATGAGACACGAAGTTACTGGAACACCAAGTTACTGGTAACAAACACTTTGTAAAGTAATTATATTGAACCCTGAGTGTAGAGTGGAAACCCAGATAATCTGATTAACATCAGAATAATTGGTAAAACTCAGGCCAATTTTGATTAATTTAACATGAAATATGCTGTAAAAGTTCCAAACTTGTACTCCCTAAACTGAGAGTATAGGACTTTATAGAGACAGTGATTTTGCTACCAGAGGGTGTTTGCCTTGTGTGGTGGTCAGCATTGTGGAGATAGTGGTGTTGTTGTTAGAGGTTGGTTTCCTTGTGTATAGAAGGGTATACAGTAAAACCCCTCTAAACCAGAATTCTAGTAGAGAAGAATTCAGATACCTATAAGCAGGTTGCTGCTTAATTGAGGGTGAAAGTCATACAAAAAGCTCCTCTAGGAGCTTTCTGCATGACTTTCACCTTGCATTAAGTTGCCACCTGTCTCTAAGACCGATATCATGTCGGAATAAGTTAAAGGTTTTATTGTAGAGGATTCAGAATGACAAACCATGCAGATCCTGATCAGGGACTCCTCTAGGACCCCTCTGATCTTTGTGTACACTGTTAGCAAATGCCAGTACTTCAGTGCCCTTCATTCAAACAAATCAGGCATATTATTCTACATCAAAACGTATTACTTTTAATTTTCTTGGGTTGAATGTAGTAAAAAACCTGTTCGAAGTGACCATTGAATACTGATGGAATAAAGGAGTGTTAGAAAGCAGGTGTTGCTTAACCCATTCCTCCATAGGCTATTTTTGACCCAACCTCTTTGAATGAATCTACCCAAAAGGAGCATTTACAAGAGAAAAGTAAAATTTTAGAATTTTGTAGTTTGAAACCCTTGTAATAAATAGAGCATTTGCTCCTATAGGAGCAACAGTTTTACTGCTCTGTTTATCACAATGGTTTCAAGAAGTGGTTATTACAGAGGTGTAGAAAGGCATATTTATGGAGGAAAGGGTTAATGTATGGCTTTCTGCATCACTGTTGTCCTGTATCAAGCTACCACCTGTCTTTACAGCCCAGAATTAGATTCCTATTTAATGAATACTTAAACTAGGTTTTACTTTATGTTTCTGTTTATGTAAGTAAGAAATAAGTTGTTTGTTTTGTGAATAAGCAAACTGTGCAAGGACTTGGTAAAAAAAACTATTTTCTATAATTGTTGGTATTACTTGACTCTAAGTAAGTGTCTGTTGTAAAAGTATGCATCTGTTGCAATTCTGAAATTTAATGTTCTGTTCATTTTGATTTATAAATACAGGTTGGATCCTGATGAGTTACCCCGTGTCTGACCCGCAGATCCAAAGTCCTGTAGGTGCTCGTTATTACAAATTTGATGCTAGCATGCATGCAAAGAGTTAATTTGAAATTCAAATCAACCGAAATGCCTCACATTCCGTTGATAGAGGAGCCATCTATTCTTGGGCCAACTAGCTCATCAATAATTGCTCAATCACTAACCCCTGTCATAATCCAATTATTGTACAGCTTGGTTGATATTATAGATCTTACAAGTTCTATATCATAATGATTTCTGTCGATCATCAATCATTGGATGACAATGATACAGAATCTCAAATTAATTGGATTTACGGGGTATTTAAATTTCTGTATTGATTAGGAAATGGAAGTTAGGGATTGGGCATGGAATTTCAGGATTGGTTTTAAAGGACTGGCTTGACAAATGACCACATTTGCTTGGTTTCATATAATTAACCCTTTACATCATAGAAACACCTTTTGATTCCTTACAAGCAGAGTAGACCCAGTCAGATGGCTTCTTTAGGATCTGTCTGGTCAGAGTCTTCTCTGTTCGCTTATGGAATAATATACAGTAAAACCTCTCTAAAGCGACCACAAAATTACATAAAATATTTTGTGTTAAAGGCAGGTGCTGCTTTAAGCAAGGTGAAAGTAAAACAGAACGCTCCTATAGGAGTGTTCTGTTTTACTTTCACCTTGCTTTAAGCAACCTTGCTCTAAGCAACCACCTGCCCTTAATACCAACTAATCAACACAGTTCAGTGGCCGTTATAGAGAGGTTTTACTGTAGATCTCATTCTACAGTTTCTACCATGGTAAAAACATTCCCTGAGTCTTCATATACCATTATAAAAATCCAACCATTTAATATCCATAAAGCGATTATCTCTTATATGAATATTCATCAGGTGAAAGAATTAGTCTTACTGAGAATACAGTAAAACTTATCGAAACTCGACATTCAAATTAGTAGCTACGCTGGGTTTCAAGATAGTTAGCAGCTTATAGCAGGATGAAAGCCATGCAGAAAGCTCCTTTGCACCATGCATTAAGCAACCACCTACCTCAAAGACCTTCATCATGCATTAAGCAGCCGCTTGCCTAAAAAAACCTAAACCGTTCTTTATGAACAGTCTGGTTTAGTGGGTTTTACTGTAGTATTTTAACCCTTTTATCGTCTACTCCAAATGTTTAATGTTGATTTTTCTTTCCTTTTTATTAAAAAAAAATATAATCACAGCATCAAACAGTTTGGATTTAGATCAGAAATGCCAAATTATCTATCATCTCATCTGGATCAGAACTGTTTGCAATGGTGATCCAAAGTTTGTCATCGACAGCAGACAAGTGCTACATACCATCAATTATGATAAAAGTACATTTGAATTGTATATAACTCACCAATTCACTCCATTGTTGAGAGAACTGTTTACCACAATAAGATGGGACATCATTTAAAACGATTTAATCAATTTTCACCATAAATATGCCGTTCTACGCCTTTGCAAATGGAGTAGTCCCCGATCAGATGGCTCCTATAGGCTAATATAGAATGATCTGATTCTCTTTTTTGGCAAAAATTCCACGAATTAATATATTGTTTTAAGAATTGTTCTAATTGATATTTATGACATCATCATTTCTTTTATGAATGTCCATGGAGTAAAGGGTTAATCAATATTCCCCATAGTTGTTTGGTTATTTTAGATCTGTATAGATATGTTTATTGCTATATCAAACAAGGTATAAATAGTAAACAGAAAAACATCTCTAACTAAACATTCAACTCTTTACACCATGAATATTCATGTAAGAAATAATGACAGCATGAATATTAATTAACCGTTTCCTCCATAAATACGCGCCTTTCTACGCCTCTGTAATAGTCACTTCTTGAAACCAGTGTGATAAATAGAGCATTAATTTTGCTCCTATAGGAGCAAATGCTTTATTTATCACAATGGTTTCAAACTACAAAATTCTAAAAATGTCCTTTTCTCTAGTTTAAAATGCTCCTTTTCGGTAGATTAATTCAAAGAGGTTGGGACTAAAAATAGCCTATGGAGGAAAGGGTTAAATAAATTATAATAATCTCACATCGAAACAAAGGACATTCTCATCCTGACAGAATCTGTAGAATTAGATGTGTATTATTTCATAAGCAAATAGAGCAGACCCTGATCAGAGGGCTCCTACAAGAGCCATCTGATTTTGGTCTATTCTATTTTCAATGGTGGAGAGAGGTGTATCTATTTTCACGCTTCATAAACCTGCCTCTTGTCTTAACCCTTTTCCTCATATAATTGGGTTTTCACGCATCTGCAAACAGAGTAGATCCAGATCAGACTTCTGATCAGGGTGTACTTTGTTTTTGAAAAGATCTGTTTCTTTTCTTTCTTAAATGGCTACAATGTTCCACCTTCCATATATTTCATTATAACTGTTTTGTCCATGAATATTTGGTAGGTATTGAAATTTGAAATAAACATAGAACTGGGAAAGGGTTAATTTTTTACCTGCCAGAGTTTTTCAAACAGAATAGACCCTAATCAGACAGCTACCGTAGGAGCCATCTGATTAGACTGCTCTGTTTGCTTATGAAATAAAATACTGGTACATCTGATTTTTCAGCTCCTGCCATAGCCAAAAATTTGTGTTCATCTGCCGTTGTGAAAATGCAACTAATCAATACTGATGAATATTCATGAGACATGAGGTAAAGGGTTAAAGTGAGATATTTATATTTATTTGAGTACCGGTGTTCAGTTTAGAGAGATGCTTTTGTAATTAATCCTGTTATGATTTTGTATGTCTTTCCCTTGTTCATGAACAAAAACTATTGGACATGATAATGAATCGAGAATTGAGTGTTTGATTTTTAAATTTGAAAATTAGGGTATTGAAATAAATGAGTCTATTGAAAAGGCTGCTCAGTAAAAATGTGACCTTCGAAAAGTTTAACATAATTATGTTCGTTTGTTGTGTTCAGTAGCTGGTAATTTGTAATTTTGTCATCTAAATTTTAAATTTTGTTGAAATTGTCATACTTTTAGCTATACTCTCTTGGATGAGCAAAATTAATGAAAGAACGAATTACTAATTTGCATAGTCATACAATTTTCTGCAATTCTTTATGCTATTACCAATTAGTGATTTTTTATGCAGAAGTTTTCATTTGCTTCAATTCTTAATGTACCGTACATTTTGTTTCCGTTTCTTTTCAGAAGCATGATTAGTGTGGTTAGCCACCATATTACTTTTCATCTAATTCCGAACAAAACTGATTGCAAAAACTGATATCACATATTATTCAATAGTGTTGAAATTCCAAATATGGACAAATGAAAGAACAAAATGTTTTATGGTTTGTCCATTATTTGGTTAAGACACTTAATCCTACACCTGATAGGGACACCTTTTGATGCATTTGCAAACAGATAGCTTGTCTGATCAGGGGTTGCCTCTGTAATAGTCACTTCTTGAAATCATTGTGATAAATAAAGCATTTGCTCCTATGGGGCAAATGCTCTATTTATCACAATGGTTTCAAAAATACAAAATTCTAATTTTTTTCCTTTTCTATAGTTAATGCTCCTTTTCGGTAGATTTATTCAAAGAGATTGGATCTAAAAATAGTCTTATGAAGGAATGGGTTAATAATCATGGAGAAAAGGATTAATAATTTATTCATGATGTCAGTATTTCATGATGTAAAGGGTTATTCTGATATGCCCTAAACAAAAAGAATTCAATCTGAATAAACTCAAATATGTTTCACAGTGATGAAAAAATTCCCCTGGCAAATAAATTATGTTAAGTGGACATCTGACCAACAAAACTGCTCTTGATGTTATCATGTTATCAGTTTTAGTCGAGTTTCTCCCTTATCCTGATGCAATAATCGTTGTCTGCTCAAATTGTTGTCTACTTGTTTTGTAAAATTTGTATGATTTGATTAATCTTTGGGTTAAGTACTGAGTGAATGTCTAACAGGTTTGACCCAATTAGACACCGAGTTAATCAACATATGATTTGGATCCAAGCGGCTTGTAGAGTAGCAGTCATGTCACGATGAGCAAGAAAAAGTACAGAAGTGTCCAAATCTTTGCAAGTTGTTGATTGCATACTCAATGAAGCTAATAAAAACCCCTCAATAAGATTGTTGAACCCTCACCTACAGTTTAATTTACCCTTTTGACATATTGGAGTCTTTTGAATGATGAATATTTCGAATCATTAGTTTACATGAGTGCAAAGTTATTCCTAAATGGACATCTGCTTTATATAATCATCAGAAATCTGAAACATACAGAGCAACAGATAAAGGTGCATACTCAAATACTAAAATCATCCTTTTTCCATCAAACCCTATGTTGTGACCATTCTTAAGAATTGTCTCGAAGAGAAGTTAATCTTGAAAATGTGTAAATTTACGCATCTTATCTGGAGCTCTGACGCAATTGCATATTATAGTGTCACCTGCTTCTGAAGGGTGACTTTTAACCCTTACAACCCTGACTTTTCAAATGGACTATTCCAAAATTCAAACAGGTCAAGCTAATGGTGAATATGTAGGGATTTCTCTTAAGAAAAGTGTAACATGACAAACAGTGCAGACCCTGATGAGAGGGCTCCTCTAGGATCCCTCTCATCTGGATCTACACTGTTTGCAAAGGACATTTAGTGATTCGCGCATCGCACAGTAAGGGTTAAGGATCACTTGATTTGTCTGTCCATCTTTCTTTCTGTCACATTTTTAGCTCGTCTGTTTCGAAGAAATCACAAGCTATTGTCGTAACTCCGGCAAACCCTTTGTAGTGACCACTCTTTAGAATCGTCTCTTTGAGACGATTCTAAAAATTGGTCACAACATAGGGTTTGGTGGAGAAGTAAAGAAGTTAAACTTGAAAATATTTTGATTTTCACATCTTATCTGGAGCTCTGAAAATAATGAGAAATTTAAGTAAAATTAATGTATACCCCCACGATGCCATCCATTTTGATAATTCAGATGATTAGGTTCAAGCCCCAGTCAAGTCACAACTTTTTATGCATATTGTTTTTGTCCTGTCTGTTTGTCTGTTTGTTTGAAGAGAACTTCAACATTGCTCATAACCTTTGAGTCAGTACAGGCAGAGACTTAATATTTGGTATGCATATGTATCTCAAAGTCGGAAATTTTGAGGGGTGACATGTCAAGGTAAAGGTCATCCTTCAAGGTCAGAGGTCAAATATATAGGTCAAATCACTGACTGAACTCACTGAACCAGTAGAGATAGAGGTCAAGGTCATCCTTCAGGGTCAAATTCATATCGGGGGCATAGTGTTTCACAAACACATCTTGTTCGCCGTGTTATAAATATGTATGCCATCAGTTTTTATTGTTGAAATTTTCATTTGTATTATGCATTTGCTTCAGCAGTTTTGGGGAAATGATCTGGAGAATATGTATGATGGTTGGATAAAAATGCTTGGCACAAAAAGGTGTGATGGACAGATAGAAGGATCGGTGGACATACATTTAAATCAGTAATTATATGCTCCCTCTTCTGACATAGGAATGCTAACTATCTCATTCAAGTCTACTTTTCTCTTTTGCAGTAAGTATTTTTCTAACTCTTCACCTCATTGTAAAAACTGTTGATCTTTAGTAATCTATTCCTTCATAGACTTTTTTAGATGCAACCTCTTTGAATAAATCTACTGGAAAAAGGCATTTACTAGAAAAAATGAAAATTTTAGACTTATGTAGATTTGAAACCGTTGTAATAAATAGGTAAATTGCTCATATGGAGCAAATGCCCTACTTATAAAAACGGTTTAAAAAAAACACTTTTATAGAGGTGACAAAAGGTGTCAATAATTATGTGGGGTATTGGTTAAGCAAATTAATTATGTGGGGTATTGGTTAAGCAAACAGAGCAGAACCTGATCAGATGGCTCTTACAGGAGTTTGCAATGTTATCAGAAAGCATCTCTTTGAGGTAAAGGATTAACATACTTAACCCTTTCCCTGTTCTATGTTTATTCCAAATTTCAATACCAACTGAATGTTCATGGACAAAATAGATATAATAAAATATGGAAGGTGGAACATTGTGGTCATTTTAGAAAATAAAGAAACATCTATCAATAGCACAGAGTAGACCCTGATCAGATGTCTCCTATAGGAGCTGTCTGATCTGGGTCTACTCTGTTTGCAAATTTGTGAAAATACGTTTATATGAGGGAAAGGGTTAACACAAACCTTGTCTTTTTGCTCAGACTACTAATTGATTATATAGGAAGTGGAAACAACATTAATCATGATTGGATTCCAATTAACTAGATGTCTGATCTTGGTTCAGAGTTCAGGTTTGTAAAACAAATAGTCATTTTTAAAGCTTATAACTGGGGCATATGAGACCTGATGATAAGTTTCAAAGCAATATGAGGGTTAACCTTTTGAATACAGAAAAAATAACTAAAATTTGCAGGCATTGAAGATCCAGATCAGAGGGTTCCACTTGGAGCCCTCTGAACAGGGCCTGCATGGATTGCCCGTCTGAATCTTTCAAGAACAGTTTTGTTCATGCAAAAGGAAAGCTAAGGGATCTTTCCACATGCAACTTGTCAGCAATCAAACTGTTAACCCTTTACTCCATAGATATCCATGTAAGATATAATGACATCATCCACATTAATTATATTAACCGTTCGCTTGCTATTCATGTCAATATACCTACGTGTAAATAGTGAAGACCCAGATGAGACAGTTCCTGCAGGAGCTGTCTCATCAGGGTCTGCACTATTTACAAATTGATTGTGCAACCAGCGCACTCCGCAGCAGTCATTGCACAGCGAAATACTTGTACACTGTGAAGATATATGTAATTATACAACAGGGCATGGGTAAAAAAGGAGAAATGTATTTTAAAATTCAGCAAATGAAGGGTTAATAGTTATGGACATAAGAAATTTGGCCATGGCAGAAACTTTAGAATCATATCAATATTATATCATAAGCAAACAGAGCAGGCCCTGATCCTACAGGAGCCGTCTGATCTGGGTCTACTCTGTTTTCAAAAGGGTAGAAAGGCGTATTTATTGAGTAAAGGGTTGACCACATATTAGCAACAACACGCGAACAGGCTTATCGTATGATTAAATGGAGGTGTCACAGTCATATGTAAAAGTTTACCAGTGTTATTTAAGTTTACTCTGACAGGGTTAGATTTTGTGGTTTGTTATCTGACACATGGACAAACAAGGCTTCAAGTTCTCTCTAACCTCCATTGCTGTCATACTTGGAGAGATTTCGCTTTCTGGAGATACTGAAATTCTATGAATCCCTTTTTTGGCAGACAACCTCTTCATTACATTTGATATTGATATTAATTTATGACTTTCACAACTTACAATTTACAGAAGTCCATAACTGTATGTGTGACCTAATAATTGTCAAATACAACTTAAGTATGTCAGTTTAAGGGATGTATATATATTTATATATCTGTATAGTATGTATAGAGAGAATAATAACATCATCATCTTTACTGTCAGTGGTTTGACAGCTGATGTGAGAATAGGAACACCTTGCTATTTTCAATGACAGTATGATTGTTGATAACCTAATTACCATAAGTATTCGGAAATGCAAACATTGGTCAATAGTCTAGACCCAGTTAAAGGTATACACTATTTGCTATTATATCTAATCAAAAGTTATGAAAATGATGCTAAATTTAATTATATTCAGCTTTACAAATTGATGGAGATGGGATATAGAGTGTCCAAATACTGAAGAGTAATTAACCCATTACCTCATAGGCTATTTTTAGATACAACCTCTTTGAATAAATCTACCGAAAAGGAGCATTAACTAGAGAAAAGGATTTTTTTTAGAATTTTGTAGTTGGAAACCATTGTGATAAATAGAGCATTTGCTCCTATAGGAGCAAATGTTCTATTTATCACAATGGTTTCACAAAGTGACTTTTACAGAGTCATCAAAAGTCGTCAATATCTGGGAATGGGTTAAGGTAGTTACTAGAGAAAAGTTCTGTAACCCTTACTTGATGAATATTCATGTAAAAAAATAATGATGTCATGACTCATGAATATGAAGATTCATTATGTCCCCCAAACAAAATGGGGTGACATATTGTGTTTACTCCATTTCTTCTTATTATTATACTTTCTTCCCATTCTTATTCTTCTTCTATCATGAACTTGTCTGACACATTTCTCTGTAATTAATAGTCCGATCCTAATGAAACTTCACATGAACACTGCTGGTTATATGCAGATGGGCATCTTACTTTTGATTTTTATACCCCCGTTTGAAAAATTGGGGGTATATTGCTTTGCACATGTCGGTCTGTCTGTTGGTCGGTAGATCGAACAATTTCCGAGCAATAACTGATAAACCTCTTGACCTAGGTTTATCTTCAAACTTGCTATGATGGTTGGTCATGACCACTAGATGAACCCCATTGTTTTGAGGTCAAGGTCACCATGACTTTAACTGGTGAAATGGTTTCCGATCAATAACTGCTGAAGGGTTTGGCGTAGGATCTTCAAACTTGCTGTGGTGGTTGGTCATGACCACAAAATAACCCCTATTGTTTTTGAGG
This sequence comes from Azorinus chamasolen, assembly GCA_963576725.1. Classification (NCBI taxonomy): domain Eukaryota; kingdom Metazoa; phylum Mollusca; class Bivalvia; order Cardiida; family Solecurtidae; genus Azorinus; species Azorinus chamasolen. The sequence continues at coordinate 26,827,546 of OY755249.1, forward strand.
TCACTAGGTAAAAGGTCAAGGTCACCATGACCTTAACTGGCGAAATCGTTTCAGATCAATAACTGCTCAATGGTTTGGCTTAGGATCTTCAAGCTTGCTGTGATGATTAGTCATGACCACTAGATGACCCCTATAGTTTTTTAGGTCACTAAGTAACAGGTCAGGGGATCTGGGGGTATACATGTTTTACAAACATCTCTTGTTTAAAAATTGCCACAGTTACCAAATCGTGGGCTATGATAGGTCAAAATTTAGATATAGTTTGACAAAGTTAGTTATTGTTTGATTTTGATGAAAATTGGTATCACAGGATATTTCAGTACTGTGAATTAATAAGTACAATAGTACATGTTTTGAAAAGTATTGGTTGCCATGGAAACTGAATGATTAGTCAAAATTTAGATCTTGTTCGACAAACTTTATATATATTTTTATTTTGCTGAATATTGGTATGTCAAGATATTTTGGTACTCCAAATTGATTGGTAGGATTTCCAAAGTTTTAGTTGTCATGGTAACCAAATGGTGATCTCTGGTTGAAATTTAGATATTGTTTAATTTTGCTCCAAATTGGTATGTAGGGATATTTTGTTACCCCAAACTCAATCATAGGTGTTTTGAAAGATTTGGTTGCCATGGTAATGGTGTGTTGGCCTCTGATTGGTCACAATTTAGATATTATGCGATCTTGTTGAAACTTGGTAAGAAGGGGTAGATGGATATCCCAGGCAGATGCTTCAAAAGTGCTTGTTGCCATGGTTACCCCGTGATGAACTGTGATTGGTTAATATTTAGATATTTTGCTCATCATTAGTTCTGTTGTTCGTTTTGTTTGGTGGACATTCTGTAACGGATGCCCTTACTATTACATGTAGATCTTGTTTTTATTATCATCTCCCTTTTTCTGAAATTCCCTTTGTTATGCTTGTGGAGATTTTGAAATAATATTACAGAAATATTACCCAGTCGGTGTGAAATGTGCAGTATCCTTTAGTATTCTTTGGAGTTTGGGCAAACAGTCTTGATCCAGATAAGAATGATGTGAAGTAACTTTGTATTTCATCAAGATTCAAACTGTTTGACAGCTGCAAGAAAAAATCTACTTTTGTAGATGACAATTGCTTAATTAGATTGTTAAATGTTTTTCCAATAGCAGCAAAGAATATGAACTTTTATTATATACCGCTGCTCGTGAGAATACTACAGCTAAACAACCACTCATGTGATACAACCCTTAATATCGTGACTTCGTGTAATATTCCCTATGTATTACCAATCCATTTCCTCTTACACTCATTGCTATCTTTGATGCCTTAACTCTGATGAATATTCATTTAAGAAGTAATGACATCATGAATATTAATTGATTTAATTGGATATATGAACATGAGAAGGTTTTTCCATGACGGAAACTGAGGAATCAGATATATCTTAATATTTTCTACAAACAAACAGGGCAGACCCTGAACAGATAGCTCCCATATGCAACATATCAAAAGATTTCTCTACTGGGGTAAAGAGTTAACTCTTTGCACTATAGCTTTGAATTTGTGATAACCTAGCCAGACAGTGTACCATCAGGATCCATACTGTTTGGCACTCTGACTATTTTTGAAGAGAAAAAAAGAAGAAAAGAATCAGATTTTAGCAGGTGGAATACTTTTGCAGTTGATAGTTACCAAGTGTGCGAAGAGTAGAATGCCAAACAACTGTATCACAGTCATCAGTTAGGATTACCCAGCCTCTTAACCCTTTACTCCATGAATATTCATGTAAGACATAAAGACATCATGATTACTTATTGGATTGATTGTTATTTTAGCACATGGACACAGGAATTTTTGGATATGGCAGAAAATGTAGACTCATATTTATATTATATCATAAGCAAACAGAGCAGACCCTGATCAGACGGCTCCTACAGGAGCCATCTGATCTGGGTCTACTCTGTTTGCAAATGCATAGAATGGTGTATTTATGGAGTAAAAAGGGTTAATGGATCCATACATTTGTAACAGTTGTAACAATACCCCCATCTCCACCCCTACCCCACCATGGAATTGAGATACAATGGTCTTGCACTCAGCCTTTTACATTTTGATAAATTAGTCACAGCTTATGGCATGTTAGCAGAATGCACCCCTGTGTCAAATGTTAAACTTTGCAGTTGGTAGAATAAACAGAATGTTTGCATCTCAAACCCAACATAGCAAACTGGGAGTTTTATCAAGTTTGGTTAGATAATCTATAGTTAAGTGTAAAATCTTATATTCTGAAAATTTAAAATAACTCCGGTTAGGCTTGATTCAAAGATAGATTATGAGTTCTGGGAGAGATGTTCCTGAGTTTACCAGATGCTGTCTTTATCATATCTATATTGCCTTCAGAGGTTAAGTGCATATAATATCATATATTATGAAAGGCTTTGGCAGGTATATTGCTGCAAAATAAAACCTTTTCCAACAGAATAAAGATTATATTAACTCAGTATTCAGTGGCTCTACTTATCGAGGCTATCAGAGGGAGGTGTTGCTTTGCCTGACATTTCATTGCTTCCACCCAGACCTGGAATGTCTTGATCCTGGAATTACACTATAGCTCAGGGTTAAACCTTTAATGATATAAGCAATAGTATACTTCAGGAGCTGCCGTCTTCTTCAATTCTGAGAATCGAGTACATGTGTTCTTTCGTTTTCTTCAAGAAAAAGAGTTGCAGTGTTTAACAGTTTGGATCCTGATCAGCTTCGGAGTTACTTGGCATCTCATCAGGGTCAAATCCTTTAACAAAGGTTATCTCTGATTGGTTCAAAGCATGCTGAAGGTTAATCTCTAAATTGCTGAATTATTTTGACACCAGCTCCAGTGTTATCAACATAATCAGGATAATATGACAGAAATTCATATAAATTTTGAAATAATTGTTTACTGTGGGAAAGTTGTTTCCCATGAGGGCAAGTGACCAGTAATAATTAAGTCATCATTTACTGCCCTAAATGATACCTATCACTGGAGAAAGTTTAAACTGTAAAGGTTTCTCTCTCACCACTGTAACATTCCACTTTAACACTTTCCCTGTTGAATATTTATGAGAAAATTAAGATATCACAAAATTTATATGTTTTAGCTGAAATTTTAAAACGACATGTACACATGAAATTTTTGTCTTGGAAGAAAAGAGTAAAGTCCGATCTATCATAATTTCAAAAGCAAACAGCAAACTCTGATTGGACAGCTCCTACTGGAGCCATCTGATCATGATCTACTCTGTTTGAAAAGGCATGAAAAAATGGTTTGTATAAAAAAGGGTTAGATATTCAGATTCATTGTTACTTACTTTGTTGATACTTGTACAACTTGCTGGAGTGCATCAAATCTGTATTCTTGACCAGTTAATGAAATTATTTGGGATAAACCCTTTTAGACTCCATAGGTACACAGAGCTACAGATAAAGGTGCGTACTCAAATACTAAAATTGTAATTTCTCCACCAAACCCTATGTTGTGACCACTCTTTAGAATCGTCTCTTTGAGACGATTCTAAAGAGTGGTCATAACATAGGGTTTGATGGAGAAACAAAGAAGTTATTCTTGAATTTATGCATCTTATCTAGACCTGGGTACAACTTTTAATGCCTTTGCAAAGTAGACCCAGATTATCTGCTTGTACATTATCTGTAGTTTCTGCTATGGCTAAAACATGCTGTTTTCAAACAGAAATTTAATAAATTCAGCTAAATTAATATACATACAGTCTTTAGTTTTTACATGAATATTCATGAAGTAAAGGGTTAATATTGTTTAAAATAATGTATGGGGATATTTAAAAAAAAAACGGCAAACTCTGATTGGTCTATTTCATGAAATACAGATGAAATCATCTTTGTAGCTGCTGTGTAGTTGATCCCTGTGTGTAAATAGTTTGTGCAACCCTTTATGCCTTTTCGTGCTATTGCAAAATGAGTAGATCCAGATCAGACAGATCTGTTTGCCTATGAAATAAATATGATTCTACAATTTTCTTTCATGACACAATATTTTCTTGTTGATAATGCCATTATAAAAAATTCAGTCATTATTTTTTCATGCGATAAAGGGTTTAATTGTTCTCTGTAATGTTTCATATTTAAAGATTTATGTATATGATAAATTTGTTTTATTGATGAGCTAATGTAACCTTTATGGTACCTTGGGATAGTCATTAAACCCTTTAAATGTGCACTGCCATTTGCAAACAGTGTAGACCCAGATCAATTTAGGGCTCCTAGTGGAGCCCTTTGATCTGGGTCTGCACTGTTTGTTATTCAGAATCCTTTAACTATATTAAGTCTCTTATACTGATTGGATGCTATGATTAAACACTGATGGACCATTCCATGATGAACATTAAACATTCAAAAGGTTAAAGATGTGTTAATAGGCCCACCTAAGATGTCAAGTGAACAGAATCAATTAATCTTAATTGCCTTTTCCTGGCAAATGAAATAGTCGAAGTATTTTTAAAGTGATTTTGATGACTTTCCAAATAATCCTCCTGCCTGCCAAAGTTGTTCTAACCGTTTTCCTCATAGAGAATCCTTTTCAGGTCTTTGCAAACGGAATAGACCCCGATCAGATCTGTAGGATTTGATCAGAGTCTGCTCTGTTTGCTTAAAGAGTAATTTAGAATTTCTGCCATGACCGAAAAATGATGTGTTTATATGCCATTATGTAATTTCAGTTAAGAAATATTCATGATGTCATTATTTCTTACATGAATATTCAACAGAGAAAAGGTTAAATACCAAGAATTGGAAATCTTTTAGTGAGTACTGTAGAGATTTAGCTTTTCACTAACTGACATTCCTAATTGCCATTTAAATTTGATGCATATAAGTAATGTACAGTAAAAACACAATACTAGGAAATTTTAGTAATGAAGAATTTATGTCTTTGTAGCCAGGTGGCTGCTTAATGCAGGGTGAAAGTCATTCCGAAAGCTCCTAGAGGAGCTTTCTGCATCATCGACTTTCACCCTGCATTATGGTGCTACCTGTCTTAAAGATCGATAATGATATGTATTTGAGTGTTCGTATAATTGAGATTTTACTGTACTTAATTTTTTAATCACTTCCATATAAATAACATTGTGTTTTCATGCATTTGCAAATAAAAGAGAGTAGACCCAGATCAGATGATTCCTGTAGATCTGAAATATTTGCAAAGGTTATCACATCTTCAGCATGGTGTTGAAATGTGAAAGTTTAACCCTTTCAATGTTGATTTTCCACAGTGGAATAGCTCATCAATGTTTAACTATGGAGTCCTTTACTATGATAGACTTAAACTTGCTAGAGGATTTTGAATGACTAACAGTACAGATCCTGATCAGGGGACTTTTGTAAGAGCTCTCCAATGTAGCTCTACACTGTTTGCAAATGACAATGCATGCATGTTCCCTATTGAAAGGTTTAAATATCATAATATCGGAATAAATGTTACAGCTTATTTTTATTTTTGGAAGCCATATCATTATTTACTGACATTGTTATAACAACATCCTCTTCCCCTCACCAGTGAAGTGTAAATATGTATATTCTCTTGTCAATCATCATTGGCAGTCATTGTTGGTCCATGCAGACAGGAGCGAAGAACGTCTTTTCGATGTAATGATTTTCTCAATCAGATCTATAATGGTCAACTCGCAGTCATCTTGGATTCTGCAGTTTTCCTTATTGAGAGTTGTCATTGCATTTTATTGAAAATTTACATAAGTGAATTTTGACATGGTTTAGGCACAGCTAGTGCATGACAGAATTATTTCCTCACTTGGATTCAATATGGCTGACTGTTAGCATGTGCCTTGTGTATAGATCAACATCTTTAGTTTTCACTCTATTTTAATGAAACTCAAATTCTGACCAATTGTGTGTGACATACTTTTTTGCCAAATCAGATAATATGTGACCAACTGGCAGCTATCTTGGAGTTTACATTTTCATTTTCCTTGTGGAACCAAATAGTTTTTGCTGCATTTTCTTGAAAATTCATAAAAGTGATCATCATGTTGAGATGCGATTCATGACAAAAATATTTTCACAAACTGATTCAAGATGGCAGACTGGTCGCCATCTTAGATTTTGCTTAATTACTATGTAGCAAAGTACTTCTACAGTTTTCAATGTATTTTCATGAAATTCCAAAGAATTGACCAATATGATGAACAGTTTTGTGTTTCATAATTTTATGGCCATTTTAGAATTTCTCCTGCTTGAAAAGAGAACAAGGTATGCATTTATTACTGCATTATATTCTTGAAGTTGCTATGTTTGGCATAATTTCTCCCAAACTAATTTAAGATGGCCAACTAACAGCCATATTGGAATTTACTACATGTATTTGCTGTCCTCCTTTATAGTGCCAGACTTTTGTTAGGTCTAGTTTTGCGTGGAATTTGGAATATATCTTAACCATTTGAATGCATAGAATTAAAAGTGGAATGGTCCATCAGTGTTCAGCAGAGATGATTCAGTTTGATCAGCCTAACTTGCTAAATGACAAATAGTGCAGACCCTGATAAGATGGCTCCTCTAGGAGTCCTCTGATCAGCATGTATACTGTTTCCAAATGCCAGTACACACTTTTACAGAATTCAGAAGGTTAATAATGACTAGAAAGTATGCCATGTACAAGAACCAAAACAACAGCATCAGCACAAATTGTGCGCTCGTGATGAGCTTTAAGGATTGTTGAATGTCCATTATACATTGTGTGTTTGAACAATTGGTTCATTAACACTCTAGCATTCACAATTCCTAAGCAATTTAAACTTGATTTCAATTAAATGCGAAATGGAATCAGTAGGTTTAATTACATTGTTAAAAGTGCCAAATTAAGACTTTGACCCTCATCATAAATATCTGAAGTGATGGTACTCAGGTGAGCGATTCAATGACATCCAGGTCCTCTTGTTTCTTATTTAGATTGGTCTGCACTAGGGCCTGACGTGCTGCCTGAGGGCATCTAATTTACTCCAAAATGTAACAATTTTTTGGGAGGCAAACAGGTGATGAAAACCGAAAATGATCATAACTAGTCCACCTGAGCATAGCGAGATATTTAGGATGTTTTGTAGATCAATCACTGATTTGATTCTGTGATAGATTATTGATCGTTATCGATTGTAATCAGCTTGTCATTACAGACCACATCAAAGGAATGCCCACAGGTGAAGTTTGGCACACTTCTTAGCTTTATTGCTTTGTCACCAATGTGACATGATGGTTGTCAGTGACCAGCTCACATATGTACTCTTTAGCATGCTGGGCAGTAGTTTTCTTGAATAGAAAATGTTAATCCTTTACGCCATGGATATTCATGTAAGAAATAATGACATCATGAATATAATTCCGATTAATTGTTATAATAGCACATTGAAACAGGAAATCTTGGCGATGACAGAAACTATTGAATATATCTATGTAATATCATACAGAGCAGACCCTGATCAGACAGCACCCCATAGGAGCTATCTGATCTGGGTCTACTCTGTTTGTAAAGGCGTAGAAAGGCTTATTTATGAAGTAAAGAATTAAATCAGGTTTTTAATTGGTAATAGCTTAATGCAGGACAAGAGTATGCAGAAAGTTCCTTTAGAAGCTTTCTGCATTACTTGTGTCCTGCATTAAGCAACCACTCACTCTTATAGATTCCCATGTTTATTCCTTATGATTGTGGTCACCATAGGCAGGTTCTGCTGTAGAACCCTTGTGATGTTTGGCACACTTCTTAGCTTTATTGCTTTGTCACCAATGTGACATGATGGTTGTCAGTGATTGGGTCACATATGTACTCTTTAGCATGCTGAGAAGTAGTTTTGCTGAATAGAAATTGTTAAGTCAGATTTTGAAATGTTCTCTCTTCTCCCCTTTCCTTGTTCTATGTTTATTTCAAATTTCGGTACCTACTGAATATTCATGTACAGAAGATTTATAATGAAATATAGAAGGTGAAACATTGTAGCCACTTTAGAAAGTAAAGAAACAGATCTTTTAAGTTCCATTACCAAACAGAGCAGACCCTGATCAGATGGCTCCTCTAGGAGCTGTCTGATCTGGGTCTACACTGTTTGCAAATGCGTGAAAACATATTTATATGAGGGAAAGGGTTATTCAAGGCATGATCAGAATATCAAGCAGTTTGGATACCAAGTTACTCAGAAACTCGTAGTGAATCCAAACTGTTTGTAAAGGTTATAAGCAAGTGTCCACAGTTTGCTAAACACAAAGTATTCTTTCATTTTCTGATAATCTGTAAGCACATTTTTTCTTCCAGTCTTTTCAAAAACAGTGTTTGAATGTCAAAACAGAAGCAGGGTGTTACTAGCATCTCCTCTATATCCATGTTGTTGATGTATAGCCCGTAGTGTGCACATAGTTCAATATATCATTTCAAATTGTGTCATATTATTCAAAGGACTGTAAGGATTTTCATCAAATTTTAAATAAATTTTCATCTCCCATTTTTATTGTCCAGAATACACGTTTCAGCACCCAAGGTTAAGGTCAAAGATAAGATTACTCCATATATCCAAAACAGGATTAATTTGGTCAATCTCTCTCAAAGATAATGCTGTCTTTTGCCCAAGGTCATAATTCAAGGTCTGTCTGCTCTGTAGCTCCAAAATGGCTAGAAGGATTTTGGCCAAAGTTTGTCAAATATTGATTCCCCCAAGACAATATGCAGAATTAGTGTTTGAGTATCCTCTGCATGAAGTTAGGGTCACAATAATTTGAAGGTCCAACATTCCAGCCCTATACTTAATGCCTGGTTCATGTCTCCAAAACCATGTGGAGGATTCTTGTCAAACTAAAGTGAAAAATAGTTAAAATATATAATTATCTTCCTAGTTTCTACACAATTTGTGGAACTCATGGTTTATCATCCTACATCCAAGGTCAAAGTCATAAGTCAAGGTCATTCTTTTAAACCCACAATTTCGTGTCTGGCATGGCTCACATTTACTGCATCAAATAGGAACATCAAAATGTATAGGTGAGTAGATTTAGGATTACAGAGTGTCACATATCTCTTTTCCAGTCATTGTGACCCTGATCTCAATGGTAGAATAAGCTTGTCAGGAGCATATATTCTATATCACATCACTCCAGAAACTCAAATGTGGTATGTAAGTAACTCTTAGAATTAATGGCCAAATTAATGGCCAAGTATGTCCAGGTCAGTGTGTTCTTGACCTTGTCCTTTTTCCCCAGTCTCAGGACCTCTGGTCACCAAAACTGCCAATCATAGTACATAATTATAATTATATGAGTGATATAGGACCATCTTGGCCCGTTTGTTTTAATTTTGCTGAAGAATATATCACTGAAAGACTATATATGAGTGATGCATCCAGTGGAGTTTAACCTTTCGAATACTGAATTTTCAAAGCGAAAGGGTCCATCATTGTATAGTATTAGAGAGCATTAAATATGAAATGTTATATTTTGGAAGAGGATTTGAATGGCAAACGGTGCAAACCCTGGTCAGCTGAAGGAGCCCTCTGATCTGAGTTTACACTGTTTGCAAATGCCATAACACTGGTTAAACTTGAGAAATCGGCAATCTTGAGCAGTTATTTATCTTGATCCAAACAATTTGCTTATAAATTTATGATTTAATGTAATGTGTTATAATGGAATTTTGCCATTAAGTCTGAGTCTATACTGTTTCCAAATGCCAGTATACTCATTTCCCACATTCGAAGGTTAAACTTGCATTGTCAGCAGTATAGATGGACATTGTCAACCTAGCAGAAAGAGCATGCTTTGTTAACAATGTAGATTGACAGTAGCAACAAACCAGACAGGACAGAGCTTGCAGTGTCAACAATATAGATTGACATTGGAAGCATACCAGAGCTTGCTTTGGCAGTTGTATAGATTAACATTGGCAACATACCAGACAGAGCTTGCTTTTTCAACAGTGTAGATTGACATTGGAAACATACCAGGCAGAGCTTGCATTGTCAACAGTATACATGTAGATTGACATTGGCAACACACCAGACAGAGCTTGCATTGTCAACAGTATACATTGACATTGGCAATACACCAGACAGAGCTTGCATTGTCAACAGTACAGATTGACATTGGCAACATACCAGACAGAGCTTGCATTGTCAACAGTATACATTGACAGTGGCAACACACCCGACAGAGCTTGCATTGTCAACATTGGCAACACACTAGACAGAGCTTGCATTGTCAACAGTATATAGATTTACAGTGACAACACACCAGACAGAGCTTGCATTGTCAACAGTACAGATTGACAGTGGCAATACACCAGACAGAGCTTGCATTGTCAACAGTACAGATTGACAGTGGCAACACACCAGACATTGCTTGCATTGTCAACAGTGTAGATTGACAGTGGCAACACACCAGACATAGCTTGCATTGTCAACAGTATATATTAACAGTGGCAACACACCAGACATAGCTTGCATTGTCAACAGTGTAGATTGACAGTGGCAACACATCAGACAGAGCTTGCATTGTCAACAGTGTAGATTGACAGTGGCAATACATCAGACAGAGCTTGCATTGTCAACAGTATATATTAACAGTGGCAACACACCAGACATAGCTTGCATTGTCAACAGTGTAGATTGACAGTGGCAATACATCAGACAGAGCTTGCATTGTCAATGGTATTGAAGATTATGAGGGCTCCTAGAAGAGCCCTCTGATCATTGTCTGCAGTGTGTTTCAAAGCTTTCTCACAAATTATACCGTTTCATACAGAATGGACTCTGTCTTAAAACGATGGAGTATTCCCCTTTGAAATTTTAGCAAATGTTGCAATAACCAGTAGTATTGTATCTCCAACAAAACATTAATATTGCCAATCATAATATATTAATATTGTCAACAATGCATTTTTATGCCCCCATAGACGATAGTCGGGGGGCATATTGTTTTTGCCCTGTCTGTCTGTCTGTCTGTCTGTTTGTCTGTTTGTCTGTTTGTTTGTCAGCAACTTTAACATTGGTCATAACTTTTGAGCCAGTATAGATAGAGACTTGATATTTGGCATACATATGTATCTCATGAAGCCGCATATTTTGAGGGGTGACGTGTCAAGGTCAAGGTCATCCTTCAAGGTCAGAGGTCAAATATATGGGTCAAATCGCCGACTTTAACATTGGCCATAACTTTTGGACCAGTAGAAATAGAGACTTGATATTTGGCATGCTTGTGTATCTCATGAGGCTGCACATTTTGAGGGGTGACATGTCAAGGTCAAGGTCAGAGGTCAAGGTCAGAGGTCAAATATATGAGGGGGCATAGTGTTTCACAAACACATCTTGTTAGTATTGCCAACCATACATATTAGTTTTGCCAACAATACATATTGGTACTGTGAACAACTTATATTAATATTGCCAACAATACATAATTATTAATATTGCCAAAATACATACATTTATTTGTATTGCAAACATTGTATATTAATATTGCCAACAATACATAATTATTAATATTGCCAAAATACATATATTAATATTGCCAACAATACATATTTACATTGCCAACAACACATAGTAGTATTGTCAACAATACACATTAGTATTGTCAACAATATATTTTAGTATTGCAAAAATACGTATTAATATTGCCAACAATACATAATTAATATTGCCAACAATACATATTAGTACTGTGAACAACATATATTAATATTGCCAATAATACATATTAGTATTGCCAAAATACATATATTGCAAACGATACATATTAATATTGCCAACAATACATATTAGTATTTGCAAACACTACATATTAGTAATGCCAACACTACCTGTTAGTATTGTCAACACTACATATTAGTATTGCCAACCATGCACATTAGTATTGCCAACCATGCATGCATATTAGTACTGCGAAAAATATATATTAGTATTGCCAACACTTTATTTTAGTACTGGCAAAACAGTAGGCCTCATTAGTTCAGTGATATAGTGTCTGCCTCACAATGAGGAGGTTAGGAGTTTGAATTATAGCAGAAACTGATACATTCTCATGTTGTATTAGATGTAATACCTGGGTTGATAAAGCCATGTTTGCATAAAACGTTTTAAACAATACATCTGGGTCTACTCTGTTTACAAAGGCATTGAAAGGGTTAATATTACCAACAATAAATACTAGTACAGTAAAACCTCTCTATAATGGCCACTAAATTACATCAAGTATTTTGTGTTAAAGGCAGGTGGTTGCTTAAAGCAAGGTGAAAGTAAAACAGAATGCTCCTCTAGGAGCATTCTGTTTTACGTTCACCTTGCTTTAAGCAGCCACCTGCCCTAAATACCAAATAATTAACACAATTTAGTGGCCGTTGTAGAGAGGTTTTGCTGTATTACCAATTATAAATACATGTATTAGTAATGCCAACATGATAAATGTATCATCATTAATTTGAACTGGATTGCAACCAGCTAGTATAGATGCAATTAAATTTCATTGTTGATTAGCAATGTTATATGTTACAAAGTTGCAGGAAAAGCAACTGTCTACTGAATGTTTATCTGTCTGCATTCATCTGTTTAAAGGCATGTTTATTTTGTTGTGAAACATATATTTTGGCATCATTTCATACTGGCATGAAACATAGCTTTTGTTCGCATTATTTTATGCATTCATCAATCTGATTTAATCTTTAAATACAAGCTTCTGCAGATGTAAATACCATGTGTTTTATCGGAATTCAACAAGTTTCTTTTGAACATTAAGTCATCAGATAAATTCACATTTATGATGGACTTTGCAGATTATATTTTGTTATACCTTCTGAACAAGGGGTTTATTCAGATACATCAGAAGCACAAAGTTGTTTTAGCAGTAATATTATCTGATTGGGATAAAAATATTTCTAAGAAAGAACGATGAAGCATTTGTAGTTTTTGTACTCTAAGAAATATAGACTCCACACTTGACATGTGTATTACTCTCATTCAGTTGCAACTTTTGAGAAGATCCATGTCCAGGTCAAATGTCAAATTTCTAAACCATAATATGGACCTAATTTTGAAATGACAGAGATAGATATTTCATATTTAGCATGTTACACTGTCTCTTGAAGCTGTAAATATTGAGAGGAGCACTGCGAAGGTTAAGTTGAAACTTCAAGGCCAGAGGTAAAATTTCTAAGACTGTAACCTTGATCATGACTACTGAACTACAAAATGTATTTGAGGTAGAGATTTCACATTTGTCAACCTCGCTCAACTGATGAAGCTGTAACTGTTGAGTGGTGCCATGTCAGGGTCATTGTCACACTTCAAGGTCAATGCTATGTCAAAATTATAGTCTGGGTGCCATTTGCGGGCATACAAGTCATGTTTTACAAACATAATTTCAAATGTACAATATGATCAATGTCAAATAGTTTTGAACTTGATAAAATACCAATGAATTCAGCACCTTATCTGAACTAATTGCAGAGGTCGTACAAATTGGTCCATACAATATAATTACAGTATAATAAGTTGAATAGGTTGAGACCAAAAATGTTGACTACTGAAAGAAATCATTTGATAATGATCTTAAACTGGGTAAAAATAGTGCTACAATTTTCCTTCAAACATTATTTTGAATATACATTTTTATAGATATTGATCATGTTAATTGAATGATAAATATTAATAGGTTACACTTTACTCCATCAACATTGTAATCAGAAATGATGATATCATGAATATTAATTAGATTAATATGTTATAATAGCACATGAACACAGGAAATTTTGGCCGTTGAAGACGCTGTAGAATCATATCGACATTTATCTCATAAGCAACAGAGTAGACGCTGATCAGACAGCTCCTATAGGAGCCATCTGATCTGGGTCTACTCTGTTTGCAAAGGCATAGAAAGGCGTATTTATGGAGTAAAGGGTTAAATGCTCGTTGATTCCAAAATGGCACTTGAAAGGCTAGCAAAGTACAACAATGCGTACAATATTGTAGTAAGATGGTTATCATATTTTTATAGTTCACGGTTTTCTTTATACACAATAAAAGAAGATAAGTAATAATTGTATCAATATACCACAAGGCTTTGTGTGGGTTGAAGGCTCAACATTTGGATCTATTAGCCTTCTACCTCATGAATATTCAGGTAAGAATTTTTCATAATTTGCATATGAACATATGTTTTGGTCGTAGCAGAAACTGTATAATCAAATCTGTATAAGTCGATAAGCAAACAGAGTTGACACTGATCTCGCAGTCGTCTGATTCGGTCTACTCTGTTTGCGAAAGCATTACAAGGTGTTTCTAGGAGTTAAAGGGTTAATCCTTTATGCCAACTCCGACAAAATTGCTTTTTACAGTTTTGAAAGTAGTTCTGATCAAAGTAATATGTAGAAAAAATGGTCCGGTTCCATTTAAAGAATTTACACTTGGTGCTGATCGTTTGGAAAAATCTTTCCTTGAAAAGTTTATGCAATGCTGCATTGGTATAAAAGTATAATTTGTAACAGGGAGTTTTATACTGCAGCACATTATGGGCATATATATTTGTTAATCTTTACTGTGCGTGACACGAGTCACTAATGCCCCTTGCAAACAGTGTAGACCCAGATGAGAGGGCTCCTAGAGGAGCCCTCTCATCAGGGTCTGCACTGTTTGTCATGTTATACTTTCTTTAGAAAAATCGCTTAATATTCACGTTAAGCTTGACCTGTTTGAATTTTGGAATAGTCCATTTGAAAACTCAGCATAGTAAGGTTTAGCCCTGAGAATGCTGTATATTCAAAGTGGACTGGCCAATGAGTGTCTAACAGTAGAGTCCATGCAGTATAAAAGGCTTAATTTTTTCTATAGGATTTTGAATGACAAACAGGACAAACCCAGATCAAAGAAAAGCTCTCTGATCTGGGTCTACACTGTTTGCAAATAGCAATGCATGCATTTCCTCCCGCATTCACAGCCTTAACTTTTGGAAATAGTTATGATTTAGATGAAAGACTGAATTAACTGTTTCATCCGAATCTGAACTGTTTAATATGGTACTCGCATTTTTGGTAAGAAATCAAAACTCCACATTAAGAATCAATGTAGACAATATTGATCATCATTGAATTTTTGTTCAGCTTGCTAAAGGTTGAGCGTGGAAGGTCCTTGGTGACTTGAGATTTTTATTTTGCTTAGATCATTCCTCTTGGCCCACGGCAGCTATTATTGTTAGTTGTTTATGCCAAAACTCATGTCAAGGTGTGATTATGGTAGTTGTTTATATCTGTGAACCCTTTACTGGATAGAGACACCTTTGCAAACAGAGTAGACCCAGATCAGATGGCTCCTATAGGGGCCATCTGATCAGTGTCTGCTCTGTTTGCTTTTTGAATTATATAGATCTAATTCTATACATTCTGCCTTGGCAAAAATTTCCTTGGTTAATACAGTAAAACCTCTCTATAATGGTCACTATATTGTGTTAATTAGTTGGTATTTAGGTCAGGTGGCTGCTTAAAGCAGGGTGAAAGTAAAACAGAACGCTCCTAGAACGCGTTCTGTTTTACTTTCACCCTGCTTTAAGCAGCCACAATTTAGTGGACATTATAAAGAGGTTTTACTGTACATGTATGCTATTATAAAAATATATACGGTACATGACATCATTATTTCTTATATGAATATTCATCAGATAAGTGGTCAGGGCAAATGTGTGTAATTAGTAACAAAAGTAAAAGTTATCAATAAAATTAATATTGTTCACTTCCCAACTCTTCCTTACCATTAAGATGGGTTGTGTCATTGTCGTTAGCTGGAGGGAAATTAATGTGCTGTCATCCCAGTAAAATGTCCAAAGACACTGGCATTGATTTGCTGGAGGATTTTCAATGACAGACAATGCAGACCCAGGTGATAGAGTCTCCCTCTGATCTGGGTCTACACTGATTGTAAATGTCAGTACACTTGTTTCCCACATTTAACCCATTCCCTCAAAGGCTATTTTTAGACCCAACCTCTTTGAATAATTCTATCGAAAAGGAGCATTTACTAGAGAAAAGGAAAATTTTAGAATTGTGTAGTATTGAAACCACTGTGATAAATAGAGCATTTGCTCCTATGGAGCAAATGCTCTATTTATCACAATGGTTTACATTTTTTAAAAAGAGCTTCTGGCATTTTGTACACAGGTGGTTGCTTAATGCCGCTACAAATGAATTTAAGAAATTTGAGCAATGTCACTTATGTTCCTGAATTAAACAAATCAACAAAATAGAATAATTGCACTCCTAAGCCCTCAAACTCTTTATTTGATAATTTTATATGCCTTTGCAAAGAGAGTAGACCCAGATCAGACGGCTCCTAGAGCAGCCGTCTGATCAGGGTCTGCTCTGTTTGCTAATGTAATTTGAAAGATCTGTTTCTTTACTTTCTAAAATGGCTGCAATGTTCCGCCTTCCTCATTTCATTATAATTATTTTGTCCATGAATATTCAGTAGGTATTGAAATTTGGACTAAGCATAGAACGGGGAAAGGGTTAAAGTAAGTATATGGTTAGTAAGGACGGTCATTCTTAGTGAGCAGGATAATCGCAATGGGCCATGTTGGCTTTGAGCCGAAGGAACTAAAAAGAGCTTAATACCACCCGTGGTCGTAATTACAGCATACATACATGTAATTTTGTACCCGATTATTAGCTGGTATTATCTGTTCTCTTGTATTGTGCTGTGGCATTGAGGGGTTTTAGTCCTTCTTTCTGCCTGAAATGTTTAATGCTTTAAAAATGTGGCTAACTCATATCTTAATATGGATAAAACTTTGTAGTTTTTGTCAGGAATTACGACCTTAATGTAAGATCATTTTGACTTGGATTAACCTGGTTTTAGTGAGTGTTGGATGTAGATCCAATCGGTCTGCTAATTGAATGGTCACATACCCAGCAGATTAGAGGTCCATAAACATATTGAATGCTTGGTATTTAAATGTATATTCCAGTATTGTTACTATTTGAATATCTTATGTTTAGTGCTATAGGCGTTTCGGAATGTGAAAAGAAAATAAAAAATGAAAAAATGGATTTTTTTCAGATGTGTTGGATTATCTTATTATGGACGTAGTGACGAAATAGCAACATTGAACCAGATGTAAGGTAAACAACTTGTTTTCTTGACATTTAAAAGTGGCTCTTTTATTTTTAATGTTCCACACTATTCAAAATATGAGTTCTTAAAATGATAGTCCCATAATAAACGCCTATTTTCATTAACATCATAAAATTGGTATTTGTGAAGTTCAATCATTATAATGAAGATTGTCAACTTGAATGTATATTGAGACATGCCCCTGTGATACAGTGAACCCTCGTTACAGTGTTGGTTTTCAGACATTTCACGGTTATATCGAATTTGGCGTTGTAACGAGTTCAAATATTATTCAAAATCATATCTGCTCTGTTTACAAAGTTGTAAGAAGGCATATCAATGGAGTGAAGGGTTAAACAATATGGATCTTAACCCTTTCCTCCATAAATACGCCTTTCTACGCATCTGTAGAAGTCACTTCTTGAAACCATTGTGATAAATAGAGCATTTGCTTTCACAATGCTTTCAAAACTACACAATTCTAACATTTTCCTTTTCTCTAGTTAATGCTCCATTTCAGTAGATTTATTTAAAGAGACTGAGTCTAAACATCATAAGCCTATGAGGGAATGGGTTAACTCTTTGCACACAAGGTAATTTTTTGTCTGCAACAATTGCCATTTGCTTCAACTCTGAAATCAAAATTTCTCTCATTTCTTTGCTAAAACATATCCAAAATGTCAAACTGTTTGAATCCTAATAAGACCCCACATGATGATGTGGCATCTCATCTGGATCAAAACTGTTTGTTTTGGTAATCACGGTTTTGCAGCTAGCATGCAAAAATTTAACCTTTTCTCTCAGATAAACACTTTTTCACTCATTTGCAAGCAGAGTAGACACAGATCAGATGGCTCCTATTGAAGCTGTCTGATCAGGGTCTGCTCTGTTTGCTTATGAAATTATGATAGATCTGACTACAGTTTCGACCAATACCAAAAAGGCCTACATGTATATACAAATGCCATTATAAAGCTTCAGCTAATAAATATTCATGATGTCATCATTTCTTACATGAATATTGAACAGGGAAAAGGTTAAAGAGATGTGGAGTTACTCTGCTAATCATTTGGATGATTGTGATTGCCTAGGTTGTCATGAATTAACAGATAGGACACAAAGAATTTATGTCCAACCATGTTTGCGTCCATCTAAGAATTTAGATTAGCTGATAATTGGTATGAAATTAAGTCAGTTGTCAAACATATTTTAAAGTGACAGACAAAAAAAAGTCTGTTTTCTAAGGTATTCTAATTTCAACCTTTTCCCTGTCAAATATTCATGTTAGAAATAATGACATCATGAATATTTATAATCAATGATTAGATGTTTAGTAGCTCACCTGAGAAAAGCTCAGGGTGAGCTTTTGGGGAGACTTGAATGTCCTGTGTCTGTCGTGCGTCATCAACAATTTGCTTGTGAACACTCTAGAGGTCACATATTTAGCCCAATCTTCATGAAACTTGGTTAGAATGATTGTCCTAATAAAATCTCAGATGAGTTTGAAAGTGGGTCATGTGGAGTTGAAAACTAGGTCACTAGGTCAAATAGTATAAAAACATTATGAACACCCTAGAGGTCAAATTTGTAGCCGAATCTTCATGAAACTTTATCAGAATTATTGTCTCGATAAAATCTCATATGAGTTTGAAAGTGTGTCACGTTGGGCCAAAAACTAAGTCACTAGGTCAAACAGAAAAACATTGTGAACGCTCTAGTGGTCACATTTTTTGTCCAATCTGCATGAAACATAGTCTGAATGATTGTCTTGATAAAATCTCAGACAAGTTTTAAAGTGGGTCATGTGAGGTAAAAACTAGATCACTAGGTCAAATTGTAGGAACACCTTGTGAACACTCTAGGGGTCACATTTTTAGTCGAATCTTCATGAAACTTTATCAGAATGATTGTTTTGATAAAATCTGGGACAGTTTCCAAAGTAGGTCACATGGGGTTAAAAACTAGGTCACTAGGTTAAATAGTTAGAAAACCTTGAGAACACTCTAGAGGTCACATGTTTAGCCCAATCTTCATGAAACTTAGTCAGAATGATTGTTTTGATAAAATCTTGGGTGAGTTTCAAAGTAGGTCATGTGGGGTCAAAAACTAGGTCATACGGTTAAATAGTAGAAAAACTTTTTGAACACTCTAGAGGTCACATTTTTAGCCGAATCATCATGAAACTTTATCAGAATAATTGTTTGATAAAATCTCAGACATGTTTGAAAGTGGGTTACATTGGGTCAAAAACTAGGTCAAATAGTAGAAAAACCTTGTGAACAGTAGTGGTCACATTTTTTAGTCTAATCTTCATGAAACTTGGTCAGAATGATTGTTTTGATACAATCTCAGACAAAATCGAATGCGGGGTTATAAACCAGGTCACTGGGTCAAATAGTAGGAAAACCTTGTGAACACTCTATAGGTCACATTTTCAGCCAAATCTTCGTGAAACTTGGTCAGAATGATTGTCCTGATCAAATCTTGGACGAGTTTGAAATTGGGTTATGTTGGGTCAAAAAGTAGGTCACTGGGTCATGTCTTAGAAAAATCTTGTTTACATTCCAGCAGCCACATTTTAGCCCAATCTTCCTCATGCTTACCGGTACTTAGAATGTTTGTCTTGGTGATATCAAGGTTGAGTTTGATCATGGGTGGGATGGGATAAAAAAGTAGGTCACTAGGTCAAATCTTATAAAAATCCCTCAAGAGGGCACATTTTTAGCCCAATCTTCTTCATTGGTCAGAATGATTGTCTTGATAAAATCAATATTTTATATCTTTGAAAATCTTGTTCTCCAGAACCACTGCTCATGATCCACTATCAACATTGTTCAGATACTGTCCCATAGGTCAATATTGACCCCATCCTGGGCCTACCCAGCTATAATCTTAAATCTATGGTAATCAGGTGAGCGATTAAGGGCCATCTTGGCCCTCTTGTTTATAATTGCATATGTACACAGAATGTTTTGGTATTGGAAGACACTGTAGAGTCTGATCTATTATAATTTTATAAGCAAACAGAGCAGACCAGACGTCTCTTACAGGAGCAGCCTGATCTCGGTTTACTCTGTTTGCAAAGGCATGAAAAGTGTTTATATGAGGGAAAGGGTTAAAGTGATAGACTTATGTTCTGTCCTATTCTGTTGCTATGATAACAGAAGAGCCTATGAGGCAGATTTAGTCTGTAAATCATGGGTGGAATTTGGACTGAATAAACCATTTCAGAGTTGAAAACAGACGGAATCTTCATTTCCATCCCACATGGTAATGTTCCACATATTTGACCAGGCAGAATTTCTAAAACGTTTCAGACACTGGTTTGAGTTAAACAATCTTGATGAGATGTGGAATTGCTCAGCTTATAATCTGGATCCAAGATGTTCACATAGGTTTTCATGAATTCACAAATTTTCAGAAGGCACTTAACCCTTTCCTCCATAACTATGTCTTTCTACGCCTTTGCAGACAGAGTAGACCCAGATCAGATGGCTCCTGTAGAAGCCGTCTGATCTGGGTCTGCTCTGTTTGCTTATGGAATAATATAGATCTGTTTCTATATTTTTTACCTAAGCAAAACTTCATGATTGTGTTAATATGCCATTTTAAAAATCAATCTAATTAATATTCATGATGTCATCATTTCATACATGAATATTGTATTGAAAATGGAGGAAAGGGTTAATCCATCAGTGTTTAACTATGAAGTCCACTCAGTATGATATACTTTGACCCATTCCCTCATATTGACGACTTTTGACGACTCTATAAATTACACTTTGTAAAACCATTGTGATAAATATTTATCACAATGGTTTCAAACTAAAAAATAGTAAATTGTTCTTTTTCTCTAGTTAATGCTCCTTTTCGGTTGATTTATTCAAAGAGGTTGTATCTAAAAATAGCCTATGAGGTAATGGGTCAACTTGCTAGAGGATTTTGAGTAATAAGCAGTGCAGACCCTCACTATTTTTCAATTTTATCAGAGGGTAGTGCCGAACCTGATCAGAGGGCTCCTACTGGAGCATTGTTTGCTTATGAAATCACATTAGATCTGACTCATATTGTATCTACCAGTTCATGATCTGTGATGAAAAGATTTTTAACCCCAATGCAAAGTTTGCAATACAAACCATTGGCCAGTAATTCAGTGACCAGATGAGATCCAAACTTATCTTTTGTACATTGTGAGAATTTTATCACTAGCAAGTAATAAGCATATGCAGTAAACCTCTCTATAACGGCCACTAAATTGTGTTAATTAGTTGGTATCTAGGGCAGGTGGCTGCTTAAAGCAAGGTGAAAGTAAAACAGAACGCTCCTAAAGGAGCGTTCTGTTTTACTTTCACCTTGCTTTAAGTAGCCACCTGCCTTTAACACAAAATATTCGATGTAATTTATATAGAGGTTTTACTGTATATACTAATACTGCACGATTACTACGAGCTTCTTGTGACAACCATTGTCCACTTACCCATAAATTAGAATGGTTGCATCTTCTATAAATAGAAAAGTGCAATCACGGCTCCGCGCTCGAAATCGAACTATACCAGTTCATGATCTGCGATGAAAAGATTTGTTACCCCATGCAAAGTTTGCAATACAAACCATTGGCCAGTAATTCAGTGACCAGATGAAATGCAAACTTATCTTTTGTACATTGTGAGATTTTTGTCACTAGCAACAGTTTGGATCTAGGCAAGACATCTGTTGTCAGTATGATGTTGTATGCCTATGTGTGGGCCTTAACCCTTTCCTTCATTTGCTATAGGAGATGTCTGATCAGGGTCTGCTCTGTTTGCTTACTGAATTTGAAGGATCTGTTTCTTTATTTTCTAAAATGGCTACAATGTTCCACCTTCCATATATATATTCAGTAGGTATTAATTTGGAATAAACATAAAACAGGGAATTTGGTTAACCCTTTAAATTTATGCATGCCATTACATAGGAGCTGTCTGATCAGGGTCTGCACTGTTTGTTATGAAATGATCTAGGTCTGATTTTACAGTTTCTGCCATGGCCAAAAATTATATGCCATTATTAAAAAAAATCTTGATGTCATTATTTCATACATGAATATTTACGAAGGATTAATGAGACTAGTCATCGCATGTTCATAACAAATCTGAACATTTTATAAACCAGGCAATGTTTACTATAACCTGGAATGAAAGCATGACAGATGTCTCATAAAAATGCTCGCTGGGAGTGTCTGTTGCCCTTATTTGAAAATATTGACACAGGCCAAGAGGTCAGAGTGACCTGGTCAGTATGCATTATTCATCATTTTTCCAGTGTTTGAGGACCTGGGAACTTTGTAACTTGGACTTTTTATGCCCTCTCAGATCTGTAATATTGTTTTTGTTCTGTCTGTTGGTTGGTTGGTTGGTTTAAATTGTCTGGCACAACTGATGCTTGGTTGGTTTGTCCCCAACTTTACGCTGGCGATAATTTTGTTGCCATTGCACATACATACTTCAAACTTGGCATGTGCAACTTACGGAGGCAAACATTTTACAGGTGACTTATTAAGGTCAAGGTCATACATCAAGGTCAAAGGTCATATCAGGGGCATAGTGTTTGACAAACACATCTGGTTTCATTCCAGCAATGAATTGCTATGGTTACTTAATGATTCAGACGAGACAATGTGTTACTCAGCATCTCTTCAGGATCCAAACTGCTTAAGCCTTTCCACCATGAATATTCATGTAAAACATTGACATCATGAATATTAATTAGATTAATTTGTTAGAATAACACATGGACACATGAATTTTTGGCCATGGCAGAAACTGTAGAATCTCAACTAATTATTATATCATAATCAAGCAGAGCAGACCCAGTGTTCTGACGGCTCCTATAGGAGCCGTCTGATCTGGGTCTATTCTGTTTGCAAAGGCATAGAAAGGTGTATTTATGGAGTAAAGGGTTAACTTAACCCTTTCTTTCATGTAAATGCCTTTTCACGCATTATACGGTAATAATTAGGGCCCTGCATTGAAAACTTTCCACCAGTACCAATACCAAGAAATTGTGTGTTCATATGCCAATGTAAAGATTCAGCCAAGTAATATTCATGATGTCATTATTTCTTAAATGAATATTTAACAGGGAAAGGATAAGCAGTATTAGGACCTTTCTCATAGAGCAGCTTAACACTTTCCCTCATATAAACGTGTTTTCACGCATTTGCAAACATAGTAGACCCAGATCAGACGGCTCCTACAGGAGCCGTCTGATCAGGGTCTGCTCTGTTTGCTAATGGAATTTGAAAGGCCTGTTTTAGTTTCTAAAATGGATACAATGTCCCACCTTCCATATTTCATTATTATAACTATTTTGTCCATGAATATTCAGTAGGTATTGAAATTTGTTAATTCTCATAGAACAGGGAAAGGGTTAAAGATTACATGTTGAAGACAAGTTTAAACTTTCCAAATTCTTCTGCGTTTTATTGGTTACAATGTCAGTGTCCTACCTATTGAAATACAATAATGTACACATTTGTTGCATACAGCAATTTTCCCAACTAAAATTATGTCAGAGGAATTTTATCAGTGTCTGTATCAGATGTGGTGCTAATTCTTTGTAATACTGAACTCTTAGTATGCTAACATACTGTTGTCTGCAAAAATATGTCGTCTGCCTTGATGCCCATGATTAAAATATCCTCCATTTCTTTTCAAAAATACAATCAGAAGTGTCAAACAGTTCGGATCGTAATAAGATGCCAGATGACTGGGCTTCCTATCTAGATCCATACATTTTATAAATGTTATCTCAAATAAGCACTTAGTTTGTAAAGGGTTAATGCCCCTCCCTGACAATGTGGCTAGTCTGATAAAATTTGCCTTGTACTAAGGGGTGTTGACAATGTACATAATTACGAGATGGCTATCTTGTAGTGTTTAATGGCTTAATGGTACGATCGAAAGTCGCTGGTCACCTACTGTACAATTCTGTCCCATTAGTCAATTAACCTGCCCAAATATGATGAATGAAAAAAGTGTCATCTGCCTAACGTCTGCAGAGGATTAGAGAAGTTTTTGATATTCTTTATTAGGTCCAAAACATAATGTAGCTTGTCTTGTTGCCGTGGAACCAATATGGAGTTTATATATTTAAATTTTGTATAATTTTAAGTTAGAAAATGATAGAACATTTTGATTAGCTCATTTGATAGAATATTTAGATTAGCTCATTTGCACCCTATCATACTGAATGGACTGTATTGTCAAACAATAATGGACTATTCCCTTTGAAAATTCAGCATTCGAAGAGAGAGAGTTGAAATACAGCTCAGAGTTTTAATTTGTGCATGCACAATCATCATACACAGTAATATGTCTTACATTCATCTTAAATAATAATTACAACAAGTTTTGTTTTTATTTATAAAGAATACTGTTTAGCCCTTTACTCCATGTATACTACCTTTTCTCCTTTGCAGACAGTGTATGCCCAGATCAGATGGCTCCTGCTATAGCTGTCTGGTCTGGGTCTGCTCTTTGTATATGGAATAATATAGATAAAACGGTACAGTTTTGTTAGAGCTATATTTGTTCTTGTTTATTATAATATTAAGTTAATTAGTATTGAATTATTCGTACAGATACCATTTTTTACATGAATATTCATGAAATATGTTGTCCATTAGTCAATATTACATGTATATACCGGTAGTGCATTCTGTATGTATGCAACCAGATAGATTTATGATTGCCTAATTATACACCTTTGCAGCCATATTACACACATGTCTGCCCTCAGGTCCAAAAATTGACCAGACATACGTGTTACCTGAGATAGACATAGCGTCGGACCCTCGGGCCCCTAATTTGTAACTTGTCAACTTAGGATTCATGTCCATTGAGCGCAAGGTTTCGTTGAAGAGTTTGAGGGGGAAAACCTTATTGACCTTGGACTCATTATGGCTGTATGTATTGTTGGATGTATAATGTCAAGCAAAATGGATTTGATGGCACGATTGTGAAATTAATTTGTCAAATGTCATGTGATAGTTGAATTGGATATTTCAAAGTTGATAAAGGGAGTGGATCTCCTAGGCATTGAAAATGTATGGATAAGGCTGACATGTTTAGAATGGAAATTAAGGAAATATCTTGAGAATTTACCGATGTGAGTAGGATTTGAACTGGTTATAGGATTAATGGATGTTATAAGGGAACTGTATTGAGGATGTATAATGATGTGTTTCAATCTTTTGGATTTCAGATTTGGTCCATAACTGATACCCGGTTAGGAATGAACACGAATTCAGAGACATTTTATTTCACTTTGACTTTATATTGATTGTAAATGTCTAACAATCTGAACTCTAACCCTTGAAGTCTGGGAATGGAGAATATATGACCTCTGCAAACAGTGTAGGCCCAGTGTAGGCCCAGTGAGGCCCAGTGTAGGCCCAGTGTAGGCCCAGGTCGTATAGGGCTTCTCAGGATCAGAGTGACAACTATTCTGTTTGATGAGAGGTTGAGATACTTGATATCACAGTTTCTGAGTTTCATCCCCAGTAGTTTAATGCTGATCAGGGTCTGCTCTATAATAAAGACTATTTGCTTATGAAATTATAATAGATTTGATTCTACAATTTATGTTCATATGCCATTATAAAATTAATATTCATGATGCCGTTATTTCTTACATGAATAATTATATTGTACAAGGAAAGTCGGTTAACGCTTGAATATTAATACAAGAATTCGTGACTTCAGGAATATTGATCAGATTAGCATATGGACACAAGAATTGTTTGGCCATGGCGGAAACTGTAGAATCAGATGATATATTATTTCAGATGAAAACAGAGCAGCGCCTGCTCAGAGGACTCCTACAGGATCTGTTGGATCTGGGTCTACTCTGTTTGCAAAGGTGTGAAAAAGCATCTCTATTAGGGAAAGGGTTACATCATAAACATTCTTGAAAGATTGTCCTTTGTCTGTCTTCCAAATCTTCCAAGATGTAGGCTGCTTATAATACAAGATAAGCTTTCCTTCATATAAATGCTTTTTCACACTTTTGCATAATAGATCCAGGTCAATTGCTCCTGTAGGATCTGCTCTGTTTGCTTATGAAATCACAATTGATCTGACTCTACAGTTTCTCCCTATGCCAAAAATATACTGTGTACATTATGCCATTTTAAAAATTCAGCATATAAATATTCATAATGTCATTATTTCTTACATGAATATGCAACAGGGAAAGGGTTAACCCTTTACCTAATAAATATTCATGCAAGAAGTAATGATATCACAGATATTAATTTACTGAATTTTTAGCTCACCTGAGCAAAGCTCAGGGTGAGCTTTTGGGAGACTTGAATGTCCGGCGTCCAGCGTCCGTTGTGCGTCATGCATCGTCAACAATTTGCTTGTGAACACTCTAGTGGTCACAATTGTAGTCCAATCTTCATGAAACTTGGTCAGAATTAATGTCTTGATAAAATCTCAGACGAGTTCGAAAGTGGGTCAAGTTGGGTTAAAAACTAGGTCACTAGGTCAAATAGTAGGAAAACCGTGTGAACCCTCTAGAGGTCACATTTTAAGCCCGATTTTCATGAAACTTGGTCAGAATGATTGTCTTAATAAAATCTTGGAGGAGTTTAAAAAGTGGGTTATGTGGGGTAAAAAACTAGGTCACTAGGTCAAACAGTAGAAAAACATTGTGATCACTCTAGTGGTCACAATTTTAGTCCAATCTTCATGAAACTTAGTCAGATTGAATGTCTTGATAAAATCTCGGACGAGTTCGAAAATGGGTCAAGTGGGGTTAAAAACTAGGTCACTAGGTCAAACAGTAGGAAAACCTTGTGAACACTTTAGTGGTCACAATTTTAGTCCAATCTTCATGAAACTTGGTCAGAATGAATGTCTTGATAAAATCTCGGACGAGTTTGAAAGTGGGTCAAGTGGGGTTAAAAACTAGGTCACTAGGTCAAACAGTAGAAAAACCTTGTGAACACTCTAGTGGTCACATATTTTGTCCAATCATCATGAAACTTAGTCATAATGATTGTCTTGATAAAATCTCGAACGAGGTTGAAAGTGGGTTATGTGGGGTTAAAAACTAGGTCATTAGGTCAAATAGTAAGAAAACCTTGTGAACACTCTAGAGGTCACATTAATAGGCAAATCTTCATGAAAATTGGTCAGAATGATTGTCCTAATAAAATCTTGGACAAGTTTGAAAGTGGGTTATGTTTGGTCAAAATGTAGGTCACTGTGTCATATCTTAGAAAAATCTAGTTTACACTCCAGCAGCCACATTTTTAGCCCAATCTTCCTCAAGCTTGCTCAGTGTGTTTGTCTTGGTGATATCAAGGTTGAGTTTGCAGTTTGTACCATTCCTGTGTTCATATATACAATAAATACACCTTTCTACGCCTCTGTAGAAGTCACTTCTTGAAACCATTGTGATAGATAGAACATTTGCTTCATAGGAGCAAATGCTCAATTTATCACAATGGTTTCAAAACTACACAATTCTAACATTTTCTTTTTCTCTAGTTAATGCTCCTTTTTGGTAAATTTATTCATAGAGACTGGGTTTAAAAATAGCCTATGAGGGAATGGGTTAATTAAAGCTCATTATATCATTTTTTCTTGCTTGAATATTCATGGTGTAAAGACTGTATAGAGTGAAAGTCAGCAAGACAGGACAAGAAAATAACCTCAGTTGAACGAACTTATACATGGCTTTGTAAGTCAACTATACAGCCTGTGGCTTCGTTTTCTTATGTTGAGTCATATACTGCAATATATATATATGTATGTTTATACTTCCCGAGGAGGGGAGCATGTATAGTTGCTACTTTGCCCTACCATCATTTATCTTCTATTTTATACCCCCAAGATCTAGATCGGCCATATTGTTTTGGCCTATCTGTTTACGTGTCTGTCGGAAACGTAAACCATAATTGTGCCATAATTTGTTTTAAAACAGACTTCATACTTGGCATGTATACTACTCTCATGAAGCTGCAGTTTTTGAATGTTTTTTGTCAAGGTCAAAGGAGGACAAAGGTCATACTGGCTATTATTTTGTGTCCACCATTTGTTGATAGGGTGGGTGGGGGGTGTAGTAGTGCCACAGAATATAAATCTACAATCACCCATTATGGCTTTTATTAGAATCCCCTTGCTAATGTGATTCTAATGAGTACTTGCATTATTTTGGTTTGGCTGGTGCCTTTTCTTTGTATCAGTATATCTTATTATTAGTCTTGACCCTTTACTCCATGAATATTTTTAATGTAAGAAATAATGACATCATGAATATTAATTAGATTGATTTTTAGCTCACCTGAGCAAAGCTCAGGGTGAGCTTTTGGGAGACTTGAATATCTGCGTCCGGCTTGTGTCGTCTGTCGTGCATTGTCAACAGTTTGCTTGTGAACACTCTAGTCGTCACAATTTTAGTCCAATTTTCATGAAACTTAGTCAGAATGATTGTCTTAATAAGATATTTGAAAGAGGGTCACATGGGGTTAAAAACTAGGTCACAAGGTCAAATAGTAGGAAAACCTTGTGACCACTCTAGAGGTCACATTTTTAGGCCAATCTTCATAAAACTTGGTCAGAATGATTGTCTTGATAAAATCTCGGATGAGTTTGAAAGTGGGTCACTTTGGTTAAAAAACTAGGTCACTAGGTCAAACAGTAGAATAACCTTGTGAACTCTCTAGTGGTCACATATTTTGTCCAGTCTTCATGAAACTTATAAGTCAGAATAATTGTCTTAATAAAGTCTTGGACAAGTTTGAAAGTGGGTCATGTGGGGTTAAAAACTAGGTTATTAGGTCAAATAGTGAACACTAGAGGTCACATTTTTACCCGAATTTTCATGAAACTTTATCATAATTCTTGTTTTGATAAAATCTGTGATGTGTTTGAAAGTGGGTCACATGGGGTCAAAAATAGGTCACTAGATTAAACAGTAGAAAAACCTTGTGAACAATCTAGTGGTTACATTTTTTGTCCAATCTACATGAAACTTGGTCAGAAAGATAAAATCTCAAACAAGATCGAAAATTGAGCATGCTGAGTGATAAACAAGATCAAATAGTAGGAAAACCTTGTAAACACTCTAGAGGTCACATTTATAGCCAAATCTTCATGAAAATTGGTCAGAATGATTGTCTTGATTAAATCTTGGACAAGTTTGAAAGTGGGTTACGTGGGGTCAAAAAGTAGGTCACTGGGTCATATGTTAGAAAAATATTGTTTACACTCAAGCGGGCACATTATTAGCCCAATCTTCCTCAAACTTGCTCAGAATGTTTTTCTTGGTAATATCAAGGTTGAGTGTGATCATGGGTGGGGTGGGATCAAAAAGTAGGTCACTTTGTCAAATCTTAGAAAAATCACTCTAGAGGGCACATTTTAGCCAAATCTTCATTGGTCAGAATGATTGTCTTGATATATAATCTTAAATCTATGGTAATCAGGTGAGCGATTAAGGGCCATCTTGGCCCTCTTGTTATTATGACATAATGAAATCAGAATTTTTGGCCAAGAATACAGAAGCTATAGAATCAGATGCATATATTTCATAACCAATCAGAGCAGACCCTGATCAGATTTCTTCTGTAGTAGCCATCTGATTTGGTTTGTTCTATTTGCAAGTTCATAGAAAAGCGTATTTATGGAGCAAAGGGATAATGACGCTGTGCAGATAGGGAAGACCCAAATCAGATGGCCCCTGTAGAAGGACTTTTTTGCTTTGACAAAGACTGTAGAATTAGATCTGTACCATATGTCATCAGCAAACAAAGCAGACCCAGCTCTAACTTCTCCTATAGGAGCCATCTGATCTGGGTCTACTCTGTTTGCAAAGGCATGAAAAAGTGTTAATATGAGGGAAAGGGTTTTTGTAAAACAGGATTATATGAAATGAAAATAAGTTTCCGTGGAAAACTAAAAGTGACCATTGCAAGGGGTAAAGAATGCTGTAAATATTTGTAAATATTGTATGCTAATCCTCCTAGTGTATCATACTGCCAAATAAATCCCTGTAGTGTTTGTCAAACCCCTTAAGTATGGCAGTAAATCCCCGTCAGAAATCCTTACTGCCGTCTTGACTTTGCATATCCTTTATAACTGCATACACGACAATTGTGTCCAGAAAATGGTCTGTAGAGTGTTTGAAAATGTACATTATAATCTTTTAACAGAGTCTGAGTTAAAATTTTGACTTGTCGTATAAAGGAAATAAGTTCAGAGTCTTATAACATATAGCACCTATATAACCTTAGCACTTTCAGAAAATTGTTGGTGTTTGACTGGTCAAGGTAAAGTGCATCTCTCTTATCATATTTGGGTGAAATTTTGATAATCTTCACAAACAGTTAGACACTAGATAAGACACTGTCAAACTTGGAGTCTCATCAGGATCCAAACTGTTTGTAAAATGTTACTTTGATCACATTTGTTTTAAAATATATAAAAAAATTCTATTTTGACATTTGAAACAGAAATCAATTCTATCAGACAATAATGTTTGAAACTTGTGAATGCTTAACCTTTTGAAAACAGGAAACGTAAGTTTTGTATTTGCAAATAGTGTAGAACTAGATCAGAAAGCCCCTGGTGAGCACTATGATCATGTTCTACATTGTCTTTCAATATTGTCTAGTAACCGTCATCCTTTCATAGTGAGTGTACTCTTGTCCTTTAGTGTTAATGGACAGTTTCCCTTTGAAAATTCAGCATAAAGGGTTAACCCTTTCCACGTATTGC
Organism: Azorinus chamasolen; assembly: GCA_963576725.1. Lineage (NCBI taxonomy): Eukaryota > Metazoa > Mollusca > Bivalvia > Cardiida > Solecurtidae > Azorinus > Azorinus chamasolen. The sequence continues at coordinate 26,858,448 of OY755249.1, forward strand.
AAACAGAGTAGACCCAGATCAGACGACTCCTATAGGAGCCGTCTGATCAGGGTCTGCTCTGTTTGCTTAGGGAATTTGACAGATCTGTTTCTTTACTTTCTAAAATGGCTACAATGTTCCACCTTCCATATTTCATTATAACTATTGAATGAATATTCAGTAGGTATTGAAATTTGAAATAAACATGATAGAACAGGGAAAGGGGTTAAGTCAACACTGAGCTACTAGGATTCATCTGACTCGGTTTTATCTGTAAACCTGGTCATGTACGAGTCTCACAGTAAACAACTGTCAAACAATGCAGGACAATTTATAAAACTCAAAGCCCCTGTCAGATTTGGTTACGGTAAGTCTACATCCCAAACATTCCATCAAGCTGGGTAGCAATCATACACTTGGTCATAAAACAATGTTATAGGGCACAGTGCAAAACTATCATAACTAAAGTCTAAAATGTAAAATTCTCTTCTTCTTCAATTCTGGAAAACTTTATTTTTTCCTCCGTTTCTTTCGAAATTCAGATGAGATGCCAAGTTACTTAGTTTCTCATCTGGATGCATGGTTTGCAAGGATCATTACTGTTTTGCTCCGTATATTTTAGTTACAATAGTTTTGCGCTAAACTCCCAAATGGTAAAATGTCCTGCATTTTGTAGTGCCTATTGATTTGAAAAAAGTTGGTAATGACCATTTCTGATGATCAGTGGTCTTGACTCATTTCAGCTTATGCACAAAATCTTGTTGATTTGACATATTCAAACAGTGTAAATTTACTTTCCGGTATTTCCAATTTGTATAAGCTTTTGAGAAAATACTAACTGTGTGTCAAACAGCTGACCTTGTGTCAAAACAGCTGGTTGTGTGTCAAACAGCTGGTTGTGTGTTAAACAGCTTATTTGTGTGTGTCAAACAGCTGGTTGTGTATCAAGCAATACCAGTTATAGGTCGCTCTTAGCAGGGTGAGGGTTAATTGAGGCCTAATTACCATATGAATTTTGGCAAAAAGTGCAGACCCACATTAATCTGCTCCTACGGGAAACAGTTTGATCAGGGTCTACACTATTGCAATGTCAGTCTTATTTAAGTACAGTAAAACCTCTCTATAACGACCACTACATTACATCAAGTATTTTGTGCTAAATGCAGGTGGATGCTTATAGCAAGGTGAAAGTAAAACAGAACGCTCCTATAGGAGCGTTCTGTTTTACTTTCACCTTGCAAAACCACCTGCCCAAAATACCAAATAATTAACACAATTTAGTGGCCGTTAAAGAGAGGTTTTACTGTAATCAATTGGTTACTTTATTATACGCCCGAAGGGTCGTATTATGTTATGGTCTCCATCGTCTGGCCGTCTGGCTGGGTGTCCGTCCGTCTGTCTGTCTGTCTGTCCGTCCGTCCGTCCGTCCGTTAGCAAATTCGTGTCCTGGCTATAACTTACTCATTTTTTCTCCGATTTTCAAAATTCTTTCACACAAATGTTCAGTATCACTTGAAGGTGTGTCGCGTACAAAACCCAATTGTGAACTTTCAAGGTCAAGGTCACAAATAGGGCGTTAGCAATTTTCGTGTCCTTGCTAAAACTTACTCATCTTTTCACCAATTTTCAAAATTCTTTCACACGTATGTTCAGTATCACTTGAAGGTGTGTCGCGTACAAAACCCAATGGTGAACTTTCAAGGTCAAGGTCACAAATAGGGCGTTAGCAATTCTGTCCGTCCGTCCGTTAGCAAATTCGTGTCCTGGCTATAACTTACTCATTTTTTCTCCGATTTTCAAAATTCTTTCACACAAATGTTCAGTATCACTTGAAGGTGTGTCGCGTACAAAACCCAATTGTGAACTTTCAAGGTCAAGGTCACAAATAGGGCGTTAGCAATTTTCGTGTCCTTGCTAAAACTTACTCATCTTTTCACCAATTTTCAAAATTCTTTCACACGTATGTTCAGTATCACTTGAAGGTGTGTCGCGTACAAAACCCAATGGTGAACTTTCAAGGTCAAGGTCACAAATAGGGCGTTAGCAATTCTGTCCGTCCGTCCGTTAGCAAATTCGTGTCCTGGCTATAACTTACTCATTTTTTCTCCGATTTTCAAAATTCTTTCACACAAATGTTCAGTATCACTTGAAGGTGTGTCGCGTACAAAACCCAATTGTGAACTTTCAAGGTCAAGGTCACAAATAGGGCGTTAGCAATTTTCGTGTCCTTGCTAAAACTTACTCATCTTTTCACCAATTTTCAAAATTCTTTCACACATATGTTCAGTATCACTTGAAGGTGTGTCGCGTACAAAACCCAATGGTGAACTTTCAAGGTCAAGGTCACAAATAGGGCGTTAGCAATTCTGTCCGTCCGTTAGCAAATTCGTGTCCTGGCTATAACTTACTCATTTTTTCTCCGATTTTCAAAATTCTTTCACACATATGTTCAGTATCACTTGAAGGTGTGTCGCGTACAAAACCCAATTGTGAACTTTCAAGGTCAAGGTCACAAATAGGGCTTCAGTATCACTTGAAGGTGTGTTGCATACAAAACCCAATTGTGAACTTTCAAGGTCAAGGTCACAAATAGAGCGTTAGCAAATTTTGTGTCCTGGCTGTAGCTAACTAGACCTACATCATTACCTTTAAGGTCAGTCATATTTGAAGGTGAAAGGTTAAACGCACTTATGTCACGTTCGGTTTAAACTTTCTCGACTTTTTTTCCAAAGTTCAAAAAAGTCTGAAAGTCTGAAAATGATTGCTATGTACACTGTTCTTACCATGCTCATATCTTGGATATTTATTCACTTATTTCAAACTTGTTCATTCTGGAGTTATTGCCCTTTGATAGTTTCGGGTAGCAATTTCTTGTGTAACTAACTCCTCCTTTATTTTTCAACATAATTTTATAGAACAGCCTTCGGGCGTATATTGCCCCGTCTTGCGGTGCTCTTGTTTTTTATAATGGCACACAGAAAATGTTGGCCATGACAGAAACTGTAGAATCATATCTATAATTATTTCATATAAGCAAACAGAGCAGACCCTGCCTGATCAGACTGCTCCTGATCTGGGTCTTCTCTGTTTGCAAAGACATAGAAAGGTCACAGGTGTATTTATGGAGTGATCACCACCTTGTTATGTGGATCTGATTGATTGGAACTTATTTGTATGGTATTTACCCTAAATATTTGGACAATCCACTGGTTTAAAAACATTTCCCTGTTGATTATTCATGTAAGACATAATGACTATTTATAAGCTGAATTCTTATAATGGTATGATACATGTATATAGTAAAACCTCTCCATAACGACCACTAAATTGCGTTAATTAGTTGGCATTTTGGGCAGGTGGTTGCTTAAAGCAAGGTGACAATAAAAGAGAATACTCCTATAGGAGCGTTCTGTTTTACTGTCACCTTGCTTTAAGCATCCACCTGCTTTTAACACAAAATATTTGATGTAAATTAGTGGTTGTTATGGAGAGGTTTTACTGTATACATGTATGTACATGGAACTTTATGGTATTGGTATTTACACTGTAGAGTCAGGTCTATAATAATTTCAAAAGCAAACAGAGCAGATCCTGATAAGATAGCTCCTATTGGGGCCATCTGATCTGGATCTACTCTGTTTGCAAAGGCATGAAAAAGCACTGAGTTAACCCTTTCCCTGTTGAATATTCATTTAAGTCATGAATATTTATTAGCAGAATTTTTATAATGGCATACGAATACAGGAATATTAATAGAAATTGTTGAGTCAGATACATGTATATCATAATTTTATAAGCAAACAGAGTAGACCATGTTTGCAAAATTAAATAATGAAAAAGCATTTATATGACGGAAAGAGTTAACCCTTTCCCTGTTGTATATTTATTCCAAATTTCAATACTAATTGAATATTCATGAACAAAATACATGTAGTTATAATGAAATATTGAAGTTGTACATTGTAGCCATTTTAGAAACTAAAGAAACAGATCTATCAAATTCTGTTAGCAAACAGAGCAGACCCTGATCAGACGACTCCTATAGGAGTCATCTGATCTGGTTCTACTCTGTTTGCAATTGAAAGCACATTTACATGAAGGAAAGGGTTAAAGCAGAATAAATCAGTTCACACTGTATATTGAACTTATGAAGCAGCAAATAGTAAAGACCCTGATCAAACAGCTCCTTCAGTAGCCATTTGATCTGGGGCTGCACTATTAGCATAAATCTGTGTAGCTCCTTCAGTAGCCATTTGATCTGGGGCTGCACTATAAGCATAAATCTGTGTAGCTCCTTCAGGAGCCATTTGATCTGGGGCTGCACTATTAGCCTAAATCTGTGTAGCTCCTTCAGGAGCTGCTTGATCTGGACCTGCACTATTTATACCCCCCACAACGAAGTTTGGGGGGGGGGTATACTGGAATCAGGTTGTCCGTCTGTCCGTCTGTCCGTCTGTCCGTCCGGACATACTAACAAATGGGTAGTTGTGTGACTTTTTCCTTTGATCTTTTCTTGTGTGACTAGTCCCACAAGAAAAACTATTTTTGGCTCTAACTTTGGAAAAGAATGATCTGGAAGCTAACCCTAACCCTAACCCTATGTCCCACAACTGGCCAGGTTAATGTCACAAGAAATGGCCAGGTTAATGTCACAAGAGATGGCCAGGTTAATGATTTTACTTGTGGGACTAGTTAGAAAAAGTCACACAACTACCCTTTGGTGAGTGCGGACGTCTGTCCGTCCGTGGACACAATTTTGTCCGGCCTTCTTCTTCTACAGTTATGCTTCAATTTTGTTGAAAGTTCATATATAGCCATATGACCATATAAACCTGTGCACCGCATATTTCCGTTATGATCGGACCACTACTTCAGGAGTTATCTCCCCTTTTTAGTCCCGTACCAATGTTTTCCGGTTTTCTGGACTTTTTATGGAAGTGACTCCAGATATCAACTCTATATTTAGTACAAAGCTAAATCTGTATAAGTTACAGCTTATGTTACAATCTCAGTCCGGTTGAATAATTATTTCCAGAGTTATTGCCCTTGTACTTTAATTTTTTTCTTCAAATTTGGGTTTTTCCGGACTTTTCTTGGAAGTGGTTGCAGATATTAACTGTATATTTGGCATAAAGCTAACTCTACATGATTTACAGCTTAATTCCCAATCTCAGTCTGGTTGAATAATTTTTGCCAGAGTTATGGCCCTTGAACTTTTATTTTTTGTCAAATTTTCAGTTTTCCGGACTTTTCTTGGAAGTGGTTGCAGATATTAACTTTATATTTGGCATAAAGCTAACTCTACATGATTTACAGCTTAATTCCCAATCTCAGTCTGGTTGAATAATTTTTGCCAGAGTTATGGCCCTTGAACTTTAATTTGTTGTCAAATTTTCAGTTTTCCGGTCTTTCTTTGGAAGTGGTTGCAGATATTAACTTCATATTTGACATAAAAATAAATCTAGATGAGGTACAGCTTAAGTTCAAATATCGGTCTGGTTGAATAATTTTTGTCAGAGTTATGGTCCTTGAACTTAATGTTTTTCTGAAAAGGTACCTAGCGTTAGAACTTTGGATTTGACAAAAACCTCATGAAAGGGTCTTATTTCTAAGAATTATTCTTCATTTTTATTACATAAATTGGGTTGGGGCATGTATTGTTTTTAAATCTCTTCACGTTTCTGTATGTACATAATTTATGTTCAGATTGATGATAGGTGTTCTGACAAGCAGACAGGTGGGGGGTATTCGTTAGCCTTTGGCTTACAGTTCTAGTTGCATTAGTCTGTGTCATCAAAGAATTCAGTAGTTGGATAATTATCATATACAGTAAAAACCCTCTAAACTGGAATTCTAGAAGAAAAGAATTTAGCTATTTTGGGCAGGTGGCTGCTTAATGCAGGGTGAAGTCGTGCAGAAAGCTCGTCCAGGAGCTTTCTGCATGACTTTCACCCTGTATTAAGCTGCCACCTGTCTTACAGACTGGCATTATTTTTTATTTATTTTTTTATTTTTTTTTTTTTTTTTCCTGTCTGCGGCGTATTCATGCCCGAGTTTCGCCGATCGCCCACAGTCACCTCCGCTGGCTCACCGCTATGCGTCGTACTCGTTTCTTGCCTCCTCGTACTAAGCGTTGTATATGGTTACTCGTGATTTCGTCTCCACGGTTTCCTCTCCGAGTTGTCAATCCTAGTCATGGTTCTCCGAGTGCTTTCACACCCATGTTCGGATAGACTGCCTCTTCATAATATGCTGGTGGAATCTACTCTGCACTTTATCGCACATACACAGCTCTTTTCCAATCGGGCTATGCACTTTCGGACTCATTGTGAAAAGCCGTGTCACAAGTCAATATGGGCTACTGACTACTTTTCGGGCACTTCAAGCTTCACAGACAGTTTTTCTCAGACTCCGTGTGGGTGGGAGACACAGAAAAGCATCTCTGAAATTTTCCGACCGGACCGGGATTTGAACCCCGGACCTCCGGATTGACAGTCAAGCGTGTTACCACTAGACCACCTCTCCACCCAGACTGGCATTATTTAATACCAATTTGAACATCCAGTTTAGAGAGGTTTTACTCTAATTCGTAATAGGTTATTAGGCCTCATAGCTCTGGATCTGTGGATGAATACTCTCAGTAAATCACCATCGTTCAAGAGTCAACATGATGAGGTTGAGACTGTCAACACGTTTGTTGATTTGACAATGCCAGGTGGGCTCAACGTTTTGCTGGCTGAAAAGGTTGCCATCTTCAAAAATTGCCTGCTGCTTAATATACCAAAGTTGCTTTTGAAATTTTTCTTTTCATATATAACCTCTGGAAAGCCAAATAGTTTAGATCCTAATGAGACACAATTTGCTTTGTGTCTTATCTTGATCCAGACCATTTGCAAAAGTCATCCCGAATTCACACACAGTGTGGTAAGAGGTAATGTGACGCTGGGAATTGCACTAGTTAGAACAAGTTTGACAAATTTAAATTCAAGAGCTATTGAGTTATTCTACTCAATAATTTGCATTTAACCCTTTCACTGTGGGAAACAAATGCACTTGTGTGTGCAAGCAGGTTAGACCTTGATCAGAGGAATCCTAGATTAGCCCTGGCTGATCAAAGTCTGCACTGTTTAACGTCCAAATTCCTATAGCAAATTTATGCCTTATGTATACTGAATGGACTCAATTGTTGGGCCATCCTACTTTGAAAATATTAAAGTATTTAGAGAGTTAAGTTGGGATGTGAGAGTGGTTACTGCCGTGGAATATATAAAAAAAATTAAGGTTATGTGTTACAAAAAGTCATAAGAAAAATGAGGTCATTCAGGCTTTGACTATTCAGCATTAAATGGGTTTAGATAATTATACAGTAGGCATTTGAGCAGACAAATAGGGCAGACCTAGCTAGGGTAGCTCCTTCAAGATGAATCTAAAGAGTGGTCACAACATAGGGTTTGATGGAGAAATAAAGAAGCTATCTTATTTGGACCTCTGAAAATATAAAACAAAGACTGAAGCAGATGACAAATTTTGCAGATGATAAAACATAGTAGCTAAAGAGTTAAAGATCAAAACACAACTGACCTATAGTGGAACGCTTGGCTACAATTAATGATAATTTAGCAACAAGATATCTACAACATGAAAATTAGATGCTAAGTAATGTCATTACAGACACCAACAGATTTTCCCATTCAACGCTCTCTCAGCTTTGCTTCTTTAATAGCAACTGTAGTCAAAAACAAATTTGAAGAAAGCTTGCATCGAATGTTACTGACAGGAGATGGTTACATTGATCTGGATGAGATCTATTATCATGGGACTATCTTGTCTGTATAGAAAGAGATGGTGGATTTCGTGGTAGCTAAGAATACCTCAAGTCAATTATATTTAACAGTTTTCTCAACAGGCTTATGGTTTGTCACGGCCCTTCGTGCTGACAGCTGACACCTATGGTTATCCTGTCGGTTCGTAAAATGTCGAGGAACTATTGTAGTGTTTTTCATCCTTAAACTACATGGAAAATTTACGATTATCTGTGCAGTTTGGATCAAGATAAAAATCTATGTCTTATCGGATCCAAATTGTTTCTAACTTGGATTGTATACAGTATTTGAAGACAAAAGCAAAATAGCTTATCTTTTATAATTTTATGGCAGACTAAGTTTTCAACAGATGAAAATCTCAGCAGACTAGAAGTTATGCATTTCCCACAGGTCCTACCATGCCTACCTTCTGTATCTATTCATTTTAACCCTTTCCCTCATATAAACGTGTTTTCACGCATTTGCAAACAGAGTAGACCCAGATTAGACGGCTCCTAGAGGAGCCGTCTGATCACGGTCTGCTCTGTTTGCTAATAGAATTTGAAAGATCTGTCTCTTTACTTTCTAAAATGTCTACAATGTTCCACCTTCCATATTTCTTTATAACTATTTTGTTAATGAATATTCAGTAGGTATTGAAATTTGGCCTAAATATAGAACAGGGAACCAGGGTTAACCCTTTGCCTGATGAATATTCATGTAAGAATTATTATAATGAAAGTATGAATAATATTAAGCTGTTTTTTATATGCCCACTTGAGAACAGATCATATGGGATCCACTGTGGCAGCTCGAGGCAGCAGTCAGCAGCGGCAGGCAGTGGTGTCCGCTCTCTAAGTCCAACAATTTTCATTTTAATCTTCACCAAACTTGCTGAAAATATGTTTTGGTCATAATATCTTGGCCAGGTTCAATTAGCAGTTATAGTATTCAGCAATCATATCTTCCCAGGCAATTTAGGAATATGGCCCTTGAATTATCAAAAATCCGTCTTTTCCTTCCAGCTGGCTTGCGGTAGGTCGTTGGTTTTACTCATTGATCAGGTGTTCTTCTGTGCACAAAACAATGCACTTTGTTCTATGCATGGACTTCCTCCACCTACAATTAGCTGAATGTCACTGAAATACTTTTAAAGTGATGTAAAACCCGATACAAGCAAACAAAACATTTAATCTTCACCAAACTTGCTGTAAATGTTCTTGGTCTTAATATCTTAGCCAAGTTCTATAACCAGTCGTATTCTTCTAGGCACTTCAGGATTATGGCCCCTGAATTATAAAAAAAAATGGCCACTTTGGCTTTGCCCAACAATTTTTATTAAACCTTCACCAAACTTATCAAAATGTTTGTGTTCATTACATGTATATCTGAACTCAATTCAATTACCCTAGTCCCATCATCCAAGGCGCTTCAGGATTAAAGCCCTTGCATTGTCAAAAAAAATCCTTATTAGCATTGTATTATAGGTTATATATGCAGTAGAACCCCTCTAATGCAACCATTTAATAAATAAATATGGATGTCTTTATAAGCAGGTGGTTGCTTAATGCAGAACAAAAGTAATGTAGAAAGATCCTATAGGAGCTTCCTGCATTACTTACATCCTGCATTAAGTTACCACCTGCCTCTACCTCTTAGAATTATACCTGTTTTTGGTGGTTGCATTAGAGGGGGTTTACTGTATATAAAAGATAGGCATATTTTGTAGCATATTGGACCTCTTGTTTACACTGGTATCATGGACAAGGGAAGAAATTAGAGTCAGAGACGGGAGCCATCTGATCTGGGTCTACTCTGTTTGCAAACAAATATAAATGGAGTAAAGGGTTAAGATTCTGAATACTACAACTTTGAAATATAATAGAGGATAATTAACCCTTTCCTCCATAAATATGCCTTTCTAAGCCTCAGTAAAAATCACCAGTTGAAACCATTGTGATAAATAGAGCATTTGCTCCTATAGGAGCAAATGCTCTATTTATCGCAATGGTTTCAAACTTCTAAAAAAAAGATTATTTTCTCTAATTAATGCTCTTTTTCAGTAGATTTATTCAAAGTGGTTGGATCTAAAAATAGCCTATGAGGGAATGGGTTAAGATAGAGGATGTTCTGTTACAATTTGAATGAAAATCTTCAGTGGATGGTCCATCAGTGTTTAACCCTTTACTTGATATGGGCAACTATTGTCAGCTCAATATGCTTATATCACAGCATAATGTATTCATTTGTTAGTCAATTGATAGTCATAGTGCACGTGCTAGTCTACCATGAATATTCATCATGTAAATAGAGTCCATTCAGTATGAAAGACTTCCATTTGCTTGAAGATTTTGAATGACAAACAGTGCAGATTCTGTTCTGGGTCTACACTGTTTGCAAACACCAGTACATTTTAGTCCTGCAGTCATATAAAGGTTAAATGTGACTTTTTCGGTCACATGCTCAAGCAGTTGTGCACCCTTTGATAGATTTCAGTCATATAAACATCTATTTTCACCATACAACTTTCATATTGTATTTCCCTGTTTCAAATCTCAACAGTTTGAACCCCATTAAAGTAAAATCCCTCTAAACCGGAATTCTGGTAGAGAATAATTTAGATAGTTTTAGGCAGGTGGCTGCTTAATGCAGGGTGAAGGTCATGCAGAAAGCTCCTAGAGGAGCTTTCTGCATGACTTTCACCCTGCATTAAGCTGCCACCTGTTTCCAGGATAAATTCAAACTACAGTTTAGAGGGGTTTTACTGTATACAAAAACCAACCTTTAGCATTACATACCAATTTTGTTTAAGCAGAGCACCTGCTGTATATGATCAGGTTCAGCACTGTTTGTCAATTACCATAGCTTATTCCGTTGTTTATAACAAAGAGTGTAGAACCTGATCAGATGCAACATCAAATATTGCTGCAAATCTGGTTCTACACTGTTTGCAAAGTCTAATGCTTGGTTTTCATATCACAGGATTCAGACTATGTATTGATCAGTGTGGAGGTTGGGAGACAGATCACTCAAACAGGGTAATTTTTTGGTGATTCAAGAATTTGTTTTTTCAGTTAAACTTTTCCAGTGTTCTATATTTATTCAAAATTTCAATACCTATACTGAATATTCATGGGCAAAATAGTTATAATGAAATATGGAAGGTGGAACGGTGTAGCCATCTTAGATCTACCAAATTCCTTTAGCAAACAAAGCAGACCCTGATCAGATGGCTCCTCTATCTAATCTGGGTCTACTCTGTTTGCAAATGCATGAAAAAGTATTTATATGAAGGAAAGGGTTAACCCTTTACCAGTTCAATATTTCTGTAAAAAAGAATGGCATCATGAATAGTAACCAGTAGAATTGTCAGATGGTACATAAACACTGGATTTAGAAACCTTGGCAGAAACTGTAAAACACATCTATATGAATCAATGAGCAAATAGAACAGACCCTGATCAGACCGCTTCAGGGGTCATCTGATCTGGGTCTGCTCTTTCTTGCAAAGGGATTAAAAGGTGTTTGTATGAGGGAAAGGGTTAAACATGTAAAAAAAACTACATCAATGAATTTTGCCACAGGGATGGCAGTGATGTAGAAAAAAAATCTATTTCTTGCTCCATTAACCCCTGTATGACTAGGCTTTGTCAACATTCTTTACTGAGTTTGTCCAACAAACAGGAAAGAAAAGATTTTCAACAGGCCTTTACGCTGATGCATTTCGCTTCAATGGGATGGTAGCTAATCTGTTTGTAAGTTATTCATCGCATGTTTGCTCTCGATGAAAAAAGAACAAACTTACAGTGTCACATACTTATTACCTTTGCTGTGAGGCCAAGTTTCAACCCTTTAACTTACTGAGCAAATTATCAGCAGAGCTCCAGATAAGATGCATAAATTAAAACATTTTCGAGTTACTGCTTCATTTCTCCACCAACCACCAAACCCTATGTTGCGACCACTCTTTAAAATCGTCTCGAAGAGATGATTCTAAAGAGTGGTCACAATATAGGGTTTGGTGGAGAAATGACGATTTTAGTATTTGTGTATGCACCTTTATCTGTTACTCTGTACATGTATCAGGTGATGAAACATTTTCCTGTTTAAAAATCAAATTAAAACTGAGATCTGCTTTTCTACAAATATATAAGCAGTGTATCAAATGGCTTTGCCACCAAATGAGATACAGAGTTTGTTGGATTCTTAATCTGGATCCAAATTTTTTGCAAAGATGAGGAATTTGCGCAGCAAATGTTTACAGCGTAAACAGATTGACACAAACAGAATAACATGAAGAAACAGCAATAAATCATGGTCGTTAAAATACCTGTTTATTTCGTAACATGTGAATTGTTCAACACATATTGTTAACCCTTTACTTCATAAATACGCCTTTTTCATGCCTTTTCATAATAATAGAGTAGACTCAGATCAGACAGCTCCTGTAGGAGCCTTCTGATCAGGGTCTACTGTGTTTGCTTATGATATAATATAGATATGATTCTACAGTGTCTCTGATGTCCAAAAGTTCCTGTGTCCATGTGCTATTATAAAAATTAGCCAAATTGATATTCATGATGTGATTATTTCTTTCATGAACACTCATGCAGTAAAGGGTTAACCCTTTCTTCCATGCATATTCATGTAAGAAATAATGACATCATGAATATAATTTAGATTAATTTGTTATAATAGCAGATGGACATAGGAATGTTTGGCCATGGCAGAAACTGTAGAATCATATCTATATTATACCATAAGCAAACAAAGCAGACCCTGATCAGACAGCTCCTATAGGAGCTGTCTGATCTGGGTCTACTCTGTTTGCAATGGTGTAGAAAGGCGTAATTATGGAATAAAGGATTTACAACTTGCCAGCGACTGGCAACTTTGTAATAACCTAGGTAGACAGATTCTATCCATATGATATGGTCTCATCAACATCCAACTATTTGATTCCAGAGCTCCAGATAAGATGCATGAATTTATACTTTTTCAAGCATAGCTCCTTTATTTCTCCACCTCAAAGAGACGATTCTAAAGAGTAGTCACAGTATAGGGTTTGGTATGTTTGTCTCCACAGACACCCTTTGACTGGATTTGTTTCAAACTTTTACAGAAGGTCAACCTTGATGGACGAATGGACATAAACTAAACAATTACAGCTACAATCATTTTGACAGAATTATGGCCCTCTGTTTTTCTTTTTTTGTTTCATTTTTAGCGCAAGCCATATACAAAGCTTTGCGCCCTCCTTAACCCTTTCCTTCATATATATATTTTTTAAGGTGTTTTCACGCATTTGCAAACAGAGTAGACCTTGGTCTGTTCTGTTTGCTAATGGAATTTGATAGATGTGTTTCTTTAGTTTCTAAAATGGGTGCAATTTTCCACCTTCCATATTTCATTGTAACTATTTGACCATACATATTCAGTAGGTATTGAAATAAACAGAGAACAGGGAAAGGGTTAATGCACCATCATAATTTTTACATAATTTATACATGTTCTGCTTTAAAAGATAATGAAAAGGTTAATTGATCATTTTCATTTTCTTCTGTTCTATTTTCAGGGTTTGAAGCTGGTGAAGTGACATTGAAGAAACTCGGTGAAATTTTCAAATCTATTGTCATGGCAACAGAAACTTTAACCTACTAGAGAAAGGATCAGTTACTGAGGTAAAGATGGGTGTGTTTTTTAACCCTTTTAATGCTAAATTTTCAAAGTGAATTGGCCCGGTAGAGTTAAGCAATACAGTCCATTCAGTTTAATGTGGTTGAATTTGCTGGAGAAAGTTGAACCACAAGCAGTGTTGACTCTGATTGTAGGGATTCTCTAGGAACCCTCTAATCTGGGTCTGCACTGTTTCCAAATGCCAGTGCACTCCTTTCCCATGTTCAAAGAGTTAATCTCTTTTTGCAACAAATTCTAGATTACATAGATTAACTTGTTGGATTTCGGATATTTCACAGTTGTTTGATACAATTGTACGTCAGTCCACTCAATATTTCTAAAATCAAAACTATAATGCTTCTGATTTTATTTTCTGTACTGTTTGTGAGCAATAATGTGACAGAGAATTTCGATGTTTCATTTTAGTTAACCCTTTCCTCCATAGGCTATTTTTAGATCAAACCTCTTTCAATGAATCTACCGAAAAAGAGCATTAACTAGAGAAAAGGAACAATTGAGAATTTGTAGTTTGAAACTATTGTGATAAATAGAGCATTTGCTCCTATAGGAGCAAATGCTCTATTTATCACAATGGTTTCAAGAAGTGTCTATTACAGAGGCATAGAAAGGCGTATTTATGGAGGAAAGGGTTAAACCTTTTCTTCATACAAACACTTTTACACACATTTGCAAACAGAGTAGTCCCAGATTAGATGGCCCCTGGAGGAGCCAGGGTCTGATCAGGGTCTGCTGTCTTTGTTTATATCATAATAGTTTCAACACCAAACTTACATGTGTAAAGATTCAGCTAGTAAATATTCATGATGCCATTATTTCTGACATGAATATTCAACAGGGAAAGGGTTAATCTCTCTGCCTAGTTTCACTAAAAGGGAGCATTTTGGCAAAGAGAATAAACTTAGATCAGACTGCTCTGTAACCCTTTCCTCCATAAATACGCCTCTCTACGCCTCTGTAAAAGTCACTTTTTGAAACCATTGTGATAAATAGAGCATTTGCTCCTAAGGAGCAAATGCTCTATTTATCACAATGGTTTCAGAACTACAAAATTCTAAAAAAAAACACCTTTTCTCTAGTTAATGCTTTGCGCCCTCCTTAACCCGGTAGATTTATTCAAAGAGGTTGGATCTAAAAATAGCCTATGAAGGAAAGGGTTAATTCAGCACTGTTTCCTTCACATTAACAAAAGAATTATTGCAGGGACATCATTCAAATGAAACTTACTATGGTTGGTTTAGAACATAATTTAGAAAAAGAGTCATAACCCATTCCCTCATATTGATGCCTGTCGATGCCTCTGTAAAATACCCTTTTTGAAACCATTGTGATAAATAGAGCATTTGCTTCATGGGAGCAAATGCTCTATTTATCACAATTGTTTCAAAATTACACAATTCTAAAACTTTCATTTTCTTTATTAACTAAATGCACCTTTTCGGTAGATTTATTCAATGAGGCTGGATCTAAAAATAGCCTATGAGGGAATGCAATAAATGTGGTAACTCATTCCTCATTATGGATGTAATTTTGATGACCTTCAAAATCGTTTAGATCCAGATGAGACACTGAGTTACTGATTGTCTGATCAGACCTCAAAACTCAGTAATGCTCTGATGGACAGTTTGTTAAGAAATGGGGGAAAATTAAAATTGTACTTGGAAAGTTGAAGAAGACTATACATCAGTTATAGTTAAAGTTACTAAAATACTCTACAATTAGAGCATGTTTAAATATGAAATTGAAAGTTGTTTAACCCTTTACTCCACATATGCACCTTTTAACGCCTTTGTCAACAGAGTAGACCCAGTTCAGACAGCTCCTGTTTGTCTGATTAGGGTCTGTGCTGTTTGTGTATGGAATAAGATAGATCTGATTCTACAGTTTGTGCAAAGGCAAAGTTACATTTGTTTATACAGTAAACCCACTCTTAACAGGAATTCTAGTAGAGCATAATTTAGATACTAATGATTGGGCAGGTGGCTGCTTAATGCAAGGTGAAAGTCATGCAGAAAGCTCAAAGAAGAGCTTTCTGCATGACTTTCACCCTGCATTAAGCTATCACCTGAAGTGTCTTTGAGACCGATATTTATACTAAATTGAATGTCTGTTTTAGAGGGGTTTTACTGTATACAATTGTAGAAATTCACTTAACTTCATGATGTCATTATTTCTTACATGAATATTCATGCAGTAAAGGGTTAAACATAGAGTTTTTGCCGAAAAAACAAAGTGCACATTAAAGAATAAATGGCTAGATTATTATACATCATTATGAGGTCAATGGCGGGGAAAGAATTTGCCACTTAAAATTCCTTTGATAATTAACATAATTATGTATTTTCCTTCAGATAAAAACAAAGATTACCCTACTAGGGGATTGTTTTCCCAAAAAATTTGACAACTTTCATGTTTATTTGAACTAAAAAACAAGACTACAAGCCATACACAAATTGTTTATCTTTGGCTTCGCTTACTCTCAATTCCTTGCAAACTAAATAATTGTCATCTACAAGAAGTGTCATCTGCTACAATCCCCATTACATTTCCCATTGGTTCAGGGTTTCAAACAGTTTGGAATCTGATTGGGTGCCAAGTTATTCAGCTAACTCGGAGTCTCACTTAGATCTAAACTGTTTACATAGGTAATCATGAATTCAATGCTGATTTATGAAGAATTAACGCTTTCCTCCATGAATATTCGTGTTAGGAATAATGAAATCATGAATATTAACCCTTTCCTCCATAAATACGCCTTTCTACGCCTCTGTAAAAATCCCCTATTGAAACCATTGTGATAAATAGAGCATTTGCTCCTATAGAAGCAAATGCTCTATGTATCACAATAGTTTCAAACTACAAAATTCTAAAATGTTCCTTTTCTCCAGTTAATGCTCCTTTTCGGTAGATTTATTCAAAGTGGTTGGAAATAAAAAAGCCTATGAGGGAATGGGTTAATTAGCAGACTTTTTATAATCGCACACAAACACTGGAGATTTTTTTATGGCATATGTGCACAGGATGTTTTGGTATCGGAAGAATCTGTAGAGTCAGATCTATAATAATTTTATAACCAAAAAGAGTAGACGCAGATCATAAGGCTCCTGTTTGCAAGGGCGTGAAAACACGTTTATATGAGGAAATGTGTTAACTCTTATTCTGCTACACTATTTGACAATCAGTCAATAGTTTCTCAAAAGCTTAATTGGAACGGATGTAGTAAAAATTGAACATATCCAAATTTGGATTGACATTATTCTATTTCAGTGGGGCAAGGGTTTATACGCAAAGGTCCAGATAAGATGCATAAATTAGAACATTTTCAAGAATAACCCTATGTTGTAACCACTCTTTAGAATCTTCTCTTCAAGACCATTCTAAAGAGCGGTCACAACATAGGGATTGGTGGAGAAATGACAATTTTAGTATTTGGGTATGCACCTTTATCTGCTGTTCTGTATACATTTCTGGTGATGAAGTACTTTCATTCATTTTTAAAATGACTTTAACCCTTTACCCCATAAATATGTCTTTCTGAACCTTAGCAAATAGAGTAGACCCAGATCAGATGACTTTTGTAGAATCTGTCTGATCAGAATTTGCTCTGTTTGCTGATATAGATATTATTCTACAGTTTTTGCCATTGCATATAAAATTCCTGTGTCCATAATTATGCCATAATAAAAATTAATCTAAGTAAAATTCATGATGCCTTTTTTTCCTCCCATAAATGTTCATGAAATAAAGGGTTAACAGACAAAAGTTTTCTTGTCAATGTAGTAATGATAATATATGGCTATAAGATTTATTTCAAATAATCATATGGTAATGTGCCAATATCCTTTAAATGCTTTCTTGTTTGTAATAATTTTATGAGTGGGCGATATCAAGTCATAAAGGTTAAAATTAAATTTCCACCCACAGGGGTTAAATTATTGTGTGGACAAAAGAATTTGAATGACAGAAATAATGAAACATATATTATTTATTATCTCTGTGGTTACAGACAGATTAAACTCTATACTCCTGTGAAAAAGGCTTACATTCTCATGCACATAGTGTAGAACCAGATGAGACATCGATTTTTCTTGAACATTCTGAATGCATGTTTTTTTTAAAAGAACAAGAAAAAAGTCTGCTTTGAGAATAAACATATACAAATAATACAATTGACAATTGTGTGGCGATCAAGGAATTACAAGAAATATGTTGGCAGTATATTCCTAGAGTCTCCATAGTTTGATAACGATCTGCCCAATTCACTAGGATTAAATTTTTAGCATAGAATATGTCATGTGACTAATATGGCCTTGACCTTGACCCTGTCGTAGGGAAAACTACAAAATCAAAGTGGAACAGCTCGTCAATGTTAGATTGTAGAGTCCATTCAGTATGAAAGAATTGAAGAAATTTGAATGATTTTGAATGGTGCAGACCCAGATCTTGGTCTACACTGTTCAAAATGCTAATTTACATGTTTCCCGCATATCAAGGGGTTCAAATATTCAGGTCTATCAAGAAAATGCTTACTGAGCTCATTATCCCTTTCCCTCAAATAAATACCTACTCCAGCATTTGCAAACAGAGTAGATCCAGATCAGACGGCTCCTATAGGAGTTGTCTGATTAGGGTCTGCTCTGTTTGCTTTTGACAAAATATAAATGTGATTCTACAGTTTTTGTCAAAGCATAAAATTCCTTTGAAAAATTTACATTATAAAAACTGAGCCAATAAATTAAAATTAATATTCACGCTGTCATTATTTCTTACATGAATACTGAACAGGGAAAGGGTTATGAGCAAATCAATGGTGACCTTTTCAAACAGTTTTTGATCCAGACTAGACATACCTGAGTGTCTAATCGAATCTGCACTCATACAGTTTGATAACTTGAAAGTTTTAACCCTTTACTCCATGAATATTTGTTGCTGAATTTTTATAATGTAAACTTTTCATCAAAATTGTTTGCTGTGACAAAAACCATAGAATCAAATCTATATCATGTCAAAAGCAAACAGAGCAAACCCTGATCAGATGGGTCCTATAGGAGCCATCTGATTTGGGTCTACTCTGTTTGCAAATGTGTGAAAACACGTTTATATGAAGAAAAGGGTTAAAACGGATTGGGAAGAAACCTACCATAACCGTTCCATGATAGAGATGCTGGAGTCTGCTCTGTTTGCTTAACCCTTTCCTCCATAGGCTATTTCTAGACAAAATCTAAATTTTAGAATTTTGTAGTTTGAAACCTTTGTGATAAATGGAGCATTTGCTCCTATAGGAGCAAATGCTCTATTTATCACAATGGTTTCAAGAAGTGGCGTAGAAAGGCGTATTTATGGATGAAAGGGTTAGATCTGATTCTACAGTTTCTGCTCAAGTGAAAAAAAATGGCGTGTTCCTTTATTTTATAAAAATTCAGCAAATATAGTTATTATGTTCATATTAATGTCAATATTTCTTACATGAATATTCATGTCTGAGGTAAAAGGTTAAATATACATATTGATGACATTATGACCTAATTTATACCTAGTGGGGTATTTGAAAGGTTTAATTAGTTTTTGTTCAAATATCCATAATTTTCAGATTGAGATTTTTATCTTTCATTTTCAAATAATTATGTATTCTCATATTACAGTTTTTAGATTGTTTGGTAATTTGATCCATGCTGGATTCAGTCTTTATGTTTCCTAGCTATTGCAAGACACCAGTGCAGTGAGTTTGTGATGAACTTAGTAATCAGTATGGTTCATGATCAGATGCTTTGTACGGTAACTCATTATTAACCCTTTCCTCCATAGGCTATTTTTAGACCCAACCTATTTGAATGAATCTACCAAAAAGGAGCATTAACTAGAGAAAAGTAAAAATTTTGAATTTTGTAGAAACCATTGTGATAAATAGGAGCAAATGCTCTATTTATCACAATGGTTTCAAGAAATGGTTATTACATAGGCGTAGAAAAGCGTATATATGGAGGAAAATATTAGCTCTTTCCTCCGCAGATAAGCCTTTCTACACCATACCTTTGCAAACAGAGTAGACCCTGATCAGACAGCTCCTGTAGGAACCGTCTGATCAGGGTCTGCTCTGTTTGCTTACGATATAACATAGACATAATCATACAGTTTCTGCTATAGTAAAAAAAATTATGTGTCCATGTAATATTATAGCAATTAATTAGTATATTCATGATGTCATTATTTTTTACATGAATATTCCTGGAGCAAAGGTTTTATAACAGGGTTCATTCTGTCGCACACACACTGATTGTAAAACTTTACTGCATAAACATGCCTTTTAACCCTTTCCTCCATAAATACATTTATACGCCTCTGTAAAAGTCATTTTTTGAAAGCATTGCTAGCAAATGCTCTATTTACCACAATGAGTTCAATACTACAGGATTCTAAACTTTTATTTTTCTCTAGTAAATGCTCCTTTTCGGTAGATTTATTCAAAGAGGTTGGGTCTAAAAATAGCCTTTGAGGGAAAGGATTAATACCTTTCCAAACAGAGTAGACCCAGATCAGATGGCTCTGTAGGGGTCATCTGATCAGGATCTGCTGTGTTTGCTTATGAAATTACAGCTAATTTATATCCTTTGTGTCATTATTGCTTGTATGAATATTCATGGACTAAATGTATAATTTTGAAAAGAAAGGGAAGAAAAACTTTCTTTGAGACTGAAAACACATGATAATGTTTTTGGTAGATGACAATTATCTTAAGAGCTTAAAGTGAATTTAATTCTCTCAATGCAATGGTGAATCTGCAAACAATTTAGATCCTAATGAGAGGCAGAGTAACTGGATTTCTCTTCAGGATCAAAACTGTAAGATGCTGCGATTACGTTTTTTGAAACAAAAAGTTCAGAAAATTCAAGACTGAAAATTAAGGTAGACGCCAAATATCGCAGATGACAATAATTATGTGGCAATGCTGAGAGTTAACCCTTTACCCCATAAATATGCCTTTCTACGCCTTTGCAAACAGAGTAGTCCCAGATCAGATGGCTCCTAGAGGAGCCGTCTGATCGGGGTTTGCTCTGTTTGCTAATGTAATTTGAAAGATGTTTCTTTACTTTCTAAAATGGCTACAATGTTCCACCTTCCATATTTTTTTATAACTATTTTGTCCATGTATATTCAGTAGGTATTGAAATTTGGAATAAACATAGAACAGGGACAGGGTTAAATTGGGTCGTTGGAAGAAGGATGAGAGTAAAACAGTAATACAAGTCGGACAAGCGAGTGGTGACAGATGACTGGTCACAAGTTATGTACGACCCACAATGTGTCGCTTTGTTTTGAAGGCTGAAGGGTTTTACGATCCACATAAATATAGCTATTGTAGAGGCGGCATACATACGTCTTTGGATTTTGTGATGTATGTCACTTACAGAAGTCTGGGTGATAAATAGACTAGAAAAATCTGTAACAATTGAAATGAAGTTTTTGTGGCTTAATTATTGATTTTGTTGGAAAAAGGAATTAGTATCCTTCAACCTTTAGTCTGATATTGGCAAAATCAGGATATCCCCTTTCTAAATGTTTGGATTCAGATTTGATGTCAAATTGTTTTGCTTTTGATGAAGGATCAAAACTGTAAGACACTAATTGAACAAAGCAATGAAAGAAACCCTTTATTTTAAAAAATAAACTACCAATTGTTAACTGTAAATGGCACCTCATGTCTCTCAGCTTGACCTCTGTCCATTCTAAAATGGACCACTGGTCATTAATTTGAGTGAGTGAGCGAGTTTGGTGACCTCTCTAGTCACAGTCAATAGGGCGACTAATCTCTGTCAATGGATCAATGGGACCTCTAGTCTATTTCAGTGGATCCTCTATCCAGTCACTGTCAGTGGGACCGTTGTCCTCTGTCAGTGGATCCTCTATCCAGTCACTGTCAGTGGGACCGTTGTCCTCTGTCAGTGGATCCTCTAGTCACTGTTAGTGGGACCTCTATCCTCTGTCAGCGGATCCTCTAGTCACTGTCAGTGGGACCTCTAACCTCTGTCAGTAAATCATCTTGTTGGTCAGTAACGGGACCTCTTAGTCTTTATTAGTGAATCTTCTAGTCTCTGTCAATGGGACCTCTAGTCTCTGTCAATGGATCTTCCAGTCACTGTCAATGAGACCTCTAGATTCCATCAGAGAATCTTCTAGTTACTGTCAATTGGACCTCTAGTCTCTGTCAATGGATCTTCAAGTCACTTTCAATGAGACCGCTAGTTTCCATCAATGAATCCTCTAGTCACTGTCAATGGGACCTCTAGTCTCTGTCAATGGGACATCTAGTCTGTGTCAGTGAAATCACTCATTGGTCAGTAATGGGACCTCTAGTCCCCGTCATTGAATCCCCTAGTCAGTGTCATTATGTGAGGGACCTCTAGTCTCTGTCAGTGTCAATGGGACATCTAGTCTCTGTCAGTGAATCCCACTTGTCAGTGTCAATGGGACCTCTAGTCGCTGTCAGTGAATCCACTAGTCTGTGTCATTGGGACCTCTAGTCTCTGTCAGTGTCAATGGGACATCTAGTCTCTGTTAGTGAATCCACTAGTCAGTGTCAGTAGGATCTCTAGTCTCTGTCAGTGAATCCACTAGTCTGTGTCATTGGGACCTCTAGTCTCTGTCAGTGTCAATGGGACATCTAGTCTCTGTCAGTGAATCCCACTTGTCAGTGTCAATTGGACCTCTAGTCTCTGTCAGTGAATCCACTAGTCTGTGTCATTGGGACCTCTAGTCTCTGTCAGTGTCAATAGGATCTCTAGTCTCTGTTAGTGAATCCACTAGTCAGTGTCAATGGGACCTCTAGTCTCTTTCAGTGTCAATGGGACCCCTAGTCTCTGTCAGTGTCAATGGGACATCTAGTCTCTGTCAGTGTCAATGGGACCTCTAGTCTCTGTCAGTGAATCCACTAGTCAGTGTCAATGGGACCTCTAGTCTCTGTCAGTGTCAATGGGACCTCTAGTCTCTGTTAGTGAATCCACTAGTCAGTGTCAATGGGACCTCTAGTCTCTGTCAGTGTCAATGGGACCCCTAGTCCCTGTCAGTGTCAATGGGACATATAGTCTCTGTCAGTGTCAATGGGACCTCTAGTCTCTGTCAGTGAATCCCCTAGTCAGTGTCAATGGGACCTCTAGTCTCTGTCAGTGTCAATGGGACCTATAGTCTCTGTTAGTGAATCCACTAGTCAGTGTCAATGGGACTTCTAGTCTCTGTCAGTGTCAATGGGACCTCTAGTCTCTGTTAGTTAATCCACTAGTCAGTGTCTATAGGACCTCTAGTCTCTGTCAGTGTCAATGGGACCTCTATGCTCTTTCAGTTGATCCTCTAGTCAGTGTCAATGATATCAGGACTTTAATCATTTTGAGTTGGACCTGCTTAGTAACTTTCTGCTTGACCTCTATTCACTTTCAATGGGGCATCTAATTTTTTCCAAATGAAAGTGTGGTCACTCTCAGTTGGGTGCTCAGTAACATTCAATAAGAGTATTAATCTTTATTCAATTGGATATCTAGTCACATTTGAAAGAGCCCTAAGTCACTTTCAGTGGGACTGCTAGTCACTCTTAACCCCTTACCCCATGAATATTCATGTAAGAAATGATGATGTCACGAATATTAATTAGATTAATTGTTATAGTAGCACAAGTAGACAGGAATTTTTGGCTTTGGCAGAAATTGTAGAATCATATCTTTATTATATCACAAGCAAACAGAGCAGACCCTGATCAGATGGTTTCTATAGAAGCCGTCTGATCTGGGTCTACTCTGTTTGCAAAGGCATAGAAAGTCGTATTTATGGAGTAAAGGGTTACTCCTTTATCTGGTGAATATTCATGTAAGAATAAAGGGTCAAGAGTTAACCCTTTCCCTGTTCTATATTTGTTCCAAATTTCAATACCTACTGAATATTCATTGGCAAAATAGTTACATGTATAATAAGATATGGAGGGTGGATTATAACATTGTAACCATTTCAGAAAGTAAATAAACAGATTTTTCAAATTTCACTAGCAAACAGAACAGACACTGATCAGACAGCTCCTATAGGAGCTGTCTGATCAGTGTCTACTCTGTTTGCAAATGAGTGAAAGGGTTGATACCTCTGTTCACTCTCAATGGGACTATTTTATGAACAGTCGGCTGAGCGGTCCTTAGGACTGAAAGTAGACTATAATTAAGTACTTTACTTTTTTGTTTTTTACTCTTTTAACATCCAGTAGGACTGATTGTTGTAGCTGATAAGACCTCGTGTAAGTCTTAGTTGAACTTCTAGTCATTATCAATTCGGTCTTTAGTCACCTCATAGGCTATGTTTAGACTCAACCTCTTTGAATCAGTCTACAGAAAAGGAGCATTTACTAGCAACAACGTAAATTTTAGAATTGTGTAGTTGTGAAACCACTGTGATGAAGAGAGCATTTTGCTCTTATGGACCTAATGCTCAACAAAATTTCATTGATTTTCTTGTCACTACAAATAGGACCTTCCTCAATATGACCTCTGTTAACTTACAATTGGACCTTTAGTCTCTGTTAATTATTTTTTTCAATTAAAAATGTTCACTTTAAATAATGATCCATACTACTTCATTTGTATTGTGTAACTAGCATCACTTGTATCAATATAGTTTATTTTGTAAAATAGTCAATTATTGGCTGAGGGCGCTGGACGGCATGAAAAATAATTAATATATATATATATACAAAACACAAAATTGAGGAACATTTGCAAACAGCTTCAATCCAGATGAGATGCTGTATAACTTGGTGTCTCATCAGGATCCAAGCTGTTTGAGATTCAGTCAATAGTTTCTCAAAAGCTTGTCTGAATTGGAAGTAGTCCAATTTGCGTTAGATTCAAATTTGAGCGAACATGGTTTTGTTTTATAGAGGGGTAAGGGTTAATTAATTCACCTAAGGATATTGGTAGTAGAAGTCAGAATGTAGGTTAAATGTAAGATATTGCATCATATTTGTACTTTACTGCATAGAGATGCATTTTAGTACCTTTGCAGATTGAGTATATCGAGATCAGATGGCTCCTGTAGGAGCCATCTGATCAGGATCTGCTCAGTTTGCTTATGGAATTATATAGATCTGATTCTACAGTTTCTGTCATGGCCAAACATTCCTATGGATTCAGCTGCTTGATATTGATACAGTCATTATTTCTGACATGAATATTCATGAGGTAAAGGGTGAAGCCATGTTATAGTGGAATCAGATCAATATAATTCCATAAGCAAACAGGGCAGACCCTGACCAGGCAGCTCCTACAGGAGCCATTTCATCTGGGTCTGCTCTGTTGCAAAGGTGCCAAAAATTATCTATTAATCTACAACCCGGAATTAGGCCTGTTTTTGGTCAGGTCATATTAGAGGGATTTTGCTGTATGAGTTTGTATGGATAACATGTTTGTGTTAACCCTTTCCTCCATAGATACGCCTTTCTGTGCCTCTGTAATGGTCCCTTCTTGAAACCATTGTAATAAATAGAGCATTTAATGCTCTATTTATCACAATGGTTTCAAACTACAAAATTCTCAAATTTTCCTTTTCTCTAGTTAATGCTCCTTTTCATGGATTCATTGAAAGAGGTTGGATCTAAAAATAGCCTATGCCGTATGGAGGAGAGGGTTAATTAATGTGCGTTTCTGGTCCCTATATGGGCTAATTGGTCACCCGAGAGAGAGGGGAGAGGATACAGAGACACCTGCAGGCGATGCCCTTCTCTTATTATCGAAAATGTGTCTTCAAAGTAACCAAATTGTTTGTAATAGCTTCATTCAGACTCCACAGAGGCCCAGATAAGATTCTAAATTTAAATATTTTCAAGAATAACTCCTTTATTCCTCCATTAAACCCCATGATATGACTTTGAGACAATTCTAAAGAGTGTCACAACATAGTGTTTTGTAGAGAAATGACACTTTGATAAAAGAAATGACACTTTTAATTAATATTTATCTCCTTTAACTATTACTCGGACTGTAACAGAGTTATGCTTCAATTGTTGCAAAAATACTCTTTTCTTGTTTTCACCACATAAATGTTTTCTTTAATCCATATAGCATCAGGAATGTTGATAGTTAGGTGGACAACCATAGATATAATATAGGTAGGAAAACCTGATGGGCTGGTATTATGGGCTGGACTTAATACCCACTCCATTTCGGTGTGTTGTTTGTTTTTCGAAGGATTGTCATTCTGATTACCTTCGATAAGTAGGGCAAATACTTTGTGTAAATACACGCAAGTACTTTTTGCCCCCTAATAGGATTAATTACATAACCTGTTTCTATCAAGGGAATTAAACAATAGGATCAATTCATCTTCTGTAACATTCTTGGGTGTATATTTTAGTGGAAGCCATATATTAACCCTTTGAATGTGGCAAACAAGTATGCTGGCATTTGTAAACAGTGGAAACCCAGATCTGAAGGCTCCTCTAGGGTCTGCACGGTTTGTCATTGAAAATTTTCTCACCCGTCTCTTTGACTCTTTCCTCCATAAAATTTAAGTATGTACACCTTTCTACACCTCTGTAATAGTCACTTCTTGAAACCATTGTGATAAATAGAGCATTTGCTCCATAGAAGCAAATGCTCTATTTATCACTGTTTCAAAACTACCCAATTCTAACATTTTCCTTTTCTCTAGTTAATGCTTCTTTTCGGCAGATTAATTCAAAGAGGTTGGGTTTAAAAATAGCCTATGGGGGATTGGGTTAAAATACTTAAGGCATGTTTACAATTATTAACATCGTTCACCTATATCTGTAGTATTTTGTAGTTGATACAATACCTACGGTATTTGAAAAATAAATTACTCCCAACCTAGTATACAACCCTCAAAGTACATTTTTTGTCCATTTATTGTCAAATTCACCATCAGAAGGTTAACCAGTTTGGATCCTAATGACACAGACTTACTCAGCATCTCAAACTGTAACAGTATCACAAAGTAGTCCCTGGTGTGAAAGAGTAATGCTTTGAATGGGGGAAACGAGTGTACTGGCATTTGCCAACAGTGTAGACCCAGATCAGTGGGTTTCCCAGAGGATCAGGATATGTACTGTTTGTCATTCAAAATCCTCTAGCAAAATTTACCCTTTTCCTCATATAAATATGTTTTCACACATTTGCAAACAGAGTAGACCCAGATCAGACAGCTCCTAGAGGAGCCATCTGATCAGGGTCTACTCTGTTTGCTAATAGAATTTGATAAATCTGTGTCTTTACTTTATAAAATGGCTACAATGTTCCACCTTCCATATTTCATTATAACTATTTTGTCCATGAATATTCAGTAGGTATTGAAATTTGGAATGTACATAGAACAGGGAAAGTATTAACCCTTTCCTCCATACATATGCCTTTCTATGCCTCTGTAAAAACACTTTTTGAAACCATTGTGATAAATAGAGCATAAATTTTGGTCCTAAGCAGAAAATGCTCTTTTTATCAAAAAGGTTTCAGAACTACAAAATTCTAAAACGTTCCTTTTCTCTGGTTAATGCTCCTTTTCAGTAGATTTGTTCAAAGAAGTTGGATCTAAAAATAGCCTATGAGGGAATGGGTTAAACTTAAACCATTCTATTAGCATTCAAAGGGTTAAAGTTTCAACCAAACATGCTGTGAACTATTCAACTATGTCAAGTTATGCGTGGTTTACAGGGCTACGACATATATCGAGTTTACTATACGCATATTATATTTTACTTAGCCCAGGTTAATGGTTTGGAGGGACTTCACGATAGATTTACCTAGATGTGGTCGACTGTTTTCGATGTAAGTTTGGTATATTTACCACTGGCCTTCAGGTGGGTTAAAATACACGATGTGACGAGGAGTGTCGGTAGAATAGGATGTTTCGCTGTTGTCCCAACCTGTTGAAGTTGTGGGATAGTTTTTTACAGTTTTTATTCGTGAAATGGATTTAATGTTACTGTAATAGTACACACCATCCAGGACATAGGATCAAAGGATTTGTAAACCTATCCCTGCTATAACTGGAGTTTAAACAGCAGAAGAAATGTCACGGTTGTATAAAATCTTGTAGGGTTTTGTAGTGGGATTTCTGTAGTAAAACCGTTCAAATTTGACTGGAATTTTATCATTCATGTAACTTGGTGTTGTGGAGTGAAGTTTCCTAAGTAATGGAATAAGTTATTTCAAATGTATGGAATTATCAATATTGTTACAAGGTGAGTTTGAAAACTTGTGTATGAATTTTTAATTACAAGTTTATAACAATCACTTTTTATGTGAAAAGGGTTTTTATTCCTTTCTTTGCTATTGAAGAGAGGTATATGAAATAAAAATGTGAGTAAATTATTGTTGTTGCCCATTTGTCAAATTTGAAAACTTTCTCTCAATCATGAAAATTACAAGGTTCATGTGTGCATGTGAAGGAGCAGTAAAAAACACAGGTGAATTATTTGTAGTTTATTAGTGCCAAGTTTAGATTGATCAGAGAGTTCTACAGATAAAGGTGAATACCCAAATACTAAAATCATCATTTCTTCACCAAACCCTATACTGTGACCACTCTTCAGAATCGTCTCGATTATATATAACTGTGAATATAAAGGAACTTAACTATTGCTGAAAATGTTTAAAACACATCTTATCTGGAGGTTTGTTAGATAATTCTTAATAAAATCCAGTTAATAACCACTCATTTCATAGATAAGCATTTTAACACTTGCAAACAGAGTAGACACTGGTCAGACAGCTCCATCAAGATTGGCTTGGTATGCATAATGAAATAACATCGATCTGATTCTGCAGTTCCTGTCATGATGAAACTTCCCTTAACTCATTCCATCCTAGACTATATTTAGACCCAAGCTCTTTGAATCAATCTACCAAAAAGGAGCATTTACTAGAGAAAAGGAAAATTTTAGAATTGTGTAGTTTAGAAACCATTGTGATAAATAGAGCATTTGCTCCATAGGAGCAAAATTTAATGCTCTATTTATCAAAATGGTTTGAAAATGTGACTTTAACAGATTGCGCATAAATGCTTCCCTAGGAGGGAATGTGTTAATTAAGCTTGTTTGTAGTGCCAATATAATATTTAAGTTACGGTAACTAATATTCATGATCATTTTGATGTCATTATTTCTTACTTGAATATTCATGGAGTAAAAGGTTCAGATCAATTCTGAAACAGTGCTGTGGTTTACTGGTTTTGATTATTCTCTTAAACTAAATGGTAGATACCTTTACTTGTATTGTACTGACAGCTTCATTTTATTAGCTCTTAGGTCTGTTTTTCAAAGAAAAAAATACATTGTACGAGCTATTGTCTTAACTCTGGCATCCACATTGTTGTCATCATTGTTGTCCAGAAATTTTGTCGTTGACTGTATTACTTTACTTTTCATGCAAATCTTGTAAAAAATGTCACTCTTATTCAACATCACATTAGGGCTACAATTAAATAAGTGATTCATGAATATCTATTAGCTGAATTTTTATAACAGCATAATTATGTTCACAGGATCTTTTGGTATTGAAGACATAGATCTTTTATCAAATCGGATCAGCAAACAGAGCAGACCCTGATCAGACAGCTCCTACAGCAGCCATCTGATCTAGGTCTGCTGTGTTGCAAAGGCTTGAAAAGATGTTTTTATGAAGAAAAATATTAAAATTATCAAAAATGTGCTGAATTAACATATTCTGCCAGACATATACAGTAAAACCCCTCTAATGTGACCACTGAAAATGGGCACAATTCTGGATGGTAGAGGCAGGTGGCTGCTTAATGCAGGACGAAAGTTATGCAGAAAGCTCCTTAATGCAGGACAAAAGTTATGCAGAAAGCTCCTATAGGAGCTTTCTGCATAACTTTCGTCCTGCATTAAGCAGCCACCTGCTTACAAAGACCAGCATGTTTATTCATTAAGTGGTCGCATTAGAGGGGTTCTACTGCACATACATATGTCTCTGATTCAGTTTACAAACCAGTGAAGAGGGAATACTGGATGTCCTAATATTTAGGGTCAATACGGTAACCATAGATACTGAGGTGTCACATTGTTTAGGTCACTGTTAGATTATAAATGAATATCCATACATGTACATGTATTAGAAATAATGACATCATCAAAATACTGATAAGCTGAAGTTCCATAACAGCATAATTATGAACAATCGAAATTGTTGCCAGGGCAAGAACTACAATGTATAGTATCAGATCATCTACTACTACAATGTAGCATACAGAGTAGACCATGATCAGATGGCTCCTAGCTATACATGTAGGAGGGGTCTGATCTGGGTCTGCTCCATTTTCAAAGTCATGAAAAGGCGTCTCTCATAAGGGTTAACCCTTTATTCCATAAATATGCCTTTCTACACCTGTGCAAACAGAGTAGACCAAGATCAGGCGGCTCCTCAAGGAGCTGTCTGATCAGAGTCTACTTTCAGTCCGAATGACCGCTCAGCCAACTATACATTTACTCCCCTGGTCATTGAGTCATTGGCCTATATTGAGCACTGCTAACATATGGGGCAATCATGCAGCCACAGTACCGGCAAGTGACCCTCACAGGTACCCATTTTAACCCCTGGGTGGAGAGGATGTGCGGGTGGGAGACTCGGGAAAGCGGATTTGAACCCCGGACCTCCGGACTGATAGTCAAGTGCGTTACCACTAGACCACCGCCACCGAATATTCATATAAGAAATAATGACATCAATGATCATGAATATTAATTAGATTAATTTTTAAATGATATATTTGCCAAGGCAGAAACTGTCAGAGCCAGATCTATATTATTCCATAAGCAAATACAGCCAATTCTGATCAGACCCAAATCACACAGCTCCTACAGGAGCCCTCTGATCTGGGTTTACTCTGTTTGCAAAGGTGTGGAAAGGTGTATTTATGGAAGAAAGGGTTATCATCAACTTATGAGCAGCCATTGTTGAGAGATCATTAACATACTGAATAGATTGTCATCTACAAAATTTGTCACCTGCTCCAGGTCTCAACAGATTTTTTATTCTTTTCAACAACGTGATCACAGATTTAGCCCATTCCCTATTCAATATTCATGTAAGAAAAAATGACATCATGAATATTTATTAACATAATTTCTATGTCAATTTTTCGACAAGGAACTTTTTTCCTTTGGCAAAAACTGTAGAATCAGATCTATGTCATGTTTAAAGCAAACAGAGTAGATCCTGATCAGATGGCTCCTATAGGAGCCGTCTGATCTGGGTCTCCTCTGTTTGCAAATACATGGAAAGGCGTTTATATGAAGGAAAGGGTTAAACAGCTTGATTGCCAGAATTACAGTGGATCTCATCTGAATCCAAACTATTTGCAATTTTGAAAAGTTTTACCTGACATTATTATCGACAGAGCTAAAGGCATTAGAATGAATCATATTCCTTATTAGCAAATTTTATTACATCATAAATTTTTTACTGAGTGGTTTTCTTTCACTAGATAAATTTATTGCTGGGCTGTAAAACTGTATTTTATACTGTTGCTTCATGTATGTTGATCTTGTCTTAAACTCGTTCAGCACTATGGACTGATCGCCAACAGTTTAGATCCAGATCAGGCACCTAGTAACTCAGCATCTCATCAGGATCCAAACTGTTTGACATTCTGATTTTTTTTTTTGAAAAGAAATGGAAGAAAACTGTCCTTTTAGAATTGAAGCAGATTACAAGTGTTGCTGATGAAAGTTGTTTACTGTTGAAAGGGTTAACCCTTTACCTCGTAGAAATGTTTTTTCTGCCTTCGCAAACAGAGTAGACCCTGATCAGACATCTGACCGGGGTCCACTCTGTTTAGCTTATTTTATGGGATACATTAATATACTTTTCATTCTTCATCTTCTGTCACGGCCAAAACTTCTCATGTTCATAAGCCATTATAAAAGTTCAGTTAGTTAACTTTCAAAATGCCATATTGTTTCTCACATGAATATTCATCAGGTGAAGGGTGAGATCCCCATGAGATTGGCTTCAGAGACTCCTTTATAGGATTGGCTACAAAAGAAATCTTACTCATATATTCATGTATCTCTATAACAGCCTCACATCATCAATTTTATCTAGATATAACATATTCTTGCTAATAAACAGCCCCAATCTAATAAACGCCTCGTTACTTCTGAGGGGAAACTAATGATCAATAAAACAACTAAAACTATATATATAATAACCATTAAATAAAGATATGTAGTTTTTTTCAAAGTACAGGCAGTAGCTTAGTGCGGACTGTAAGCAATGCAGAGAGCTCCTACATGTACATGTGTAGGAGCTTTCTGCATTACTTTCATTCTGCATTAAGCAACCACCTGTGTACAAAATACAAGAAGCTCCTTTTATATAATACAACTATCCCGGGAGCATTTATTAGATGTTTTACGGTATATCTACAACTTCATTCTCTCCACATTGTGTATGAGTTTGTAAAATCCATTTGGTTTGGACTCCGGTAAGATCATCTGGTACCCAAAATAGTTTGTAATCAGAGTCCATGCTTATAAAGCTTTTTAGTTGAGTCTGAGTTTGTTCTTAAGCTTTTGATTGGCCAGATTTGAGCCAAAGGCTCAAATCTGACCAATCAAAAACTTGAGAATGAACTCAGACTCAACTAAAAAGTTTTATAAGCATGGATACAGGTGAGATCATCTGCTGTTCAAGTTACTTAAGTTAACCCTTTCATCCATGAATATTCAGGTAAGAAAATATCATGTCATGAATATTGATTAGATTAATTGTTAAAACAGCATTATGGACACAGGAAATTTTTGGCCATGGCATTATTTGTAGAATCATATCTATGTTATATCATAAGCAAACAGAGTAGACAGACCCTTAATTATCTGGGTCTACTATGTTTGCAAAGGCATAGAAAGGTGTATTAACTATTTATGGAGTAAATGGTTATGGGTTAATCAGAAATCATAGCAGATAAAATCAAAGGATGTTGAATCATGTGTGTACCATCTGTCCATATGTTGCTATTTCTGTTTTTTAACTCATTTTGCCTTGTGTTTCTATGTAAGGAATAGAGTCAAACAGTGTAAACCACAACTAGGGGATTTCCTTCAGGAGCCCTTTGATCGGGGTCTGCATGGTGTATTTTACAAACAGTTTCATAAAGCTCACATCAGCTTTTCAGCAGACATTTCCAGGAGAAACAATTAATGCTGTCAGGGAGAGGCTGTATTAGTAATTCTAATGACATCATATGGATTTATGTCCTGATAAAAAAGTCTTGTTTGATACTCTGCATTCAAGCTGTATATTACTTAACATTAATTCTGTAACAACTAACCCAGCTGGATGCTGTTTAACATTAATTCTGTAACAACTAACCCAGCTGGTTAACACTTTTCAAGGAATTTTTGTTTGGCTTTGACAAAAAACTGTAGAATCAGATCTATATCATGTCAAAAGCAAACAGAGCAGACCCAGTCTGATCTGGGTACTCTGTTTACAAAGTTGTGTGAAATGAACGAAAGGGTTAAACTTTCAGCTGACATACTGAAGGGTTACAGAAGCAGATAGTGCAGAAATAAGCTCACTAGACTAATTATCACACCTGTTGCAATAACTATTATCTCTGTACGCTAAGCACCGTAATATTTTATCTGCAACAGTACTGTTGTTGTTTGCTTCAATTCTTAAAATAAAATTCTCATTTTTTTTGCAAAAGTATGATGAAAGTGCCAAACAGTTCAGATCTTGAAGAGATGCAGTATTTTGCAGTGACTCATCAGGATTCAAAGTGTTTGCATATACATGTACATGTATATAGCTAATCATGGTTTCATCGCTAGCGTGCAAACAGTTATATGATATGTGCATTTGTATTGATCGATTCAGACATAAACTGAATCATGATGACGGTTATACACTCAAGTCTCTCAACAATGGCTGCTTATATGTTAACCCTTTCCTCCATAGGCTATTTTTAGACCCAACCTCTTTGAATGAATCTACCAAAAAGGAGCATTTACTAGAGAAAAGGACAATGTTAGAATTTTGTAGTATTGAAACTATGGAGCAAATGCACTATTAATCACAATGGTTTCCAGAAGTGACTATTACAGAGGCGTAGAACGGGGTATTTATGGAGGAAACGGTTAACCCATTTCTCCATAAAAACACATTGCTGCACCTTTGCAAACAAAGTAAACCCAGATCTAATGGCTCCAATAGGAGCCGCCAGATCAGGCTCTGCTTTGTTTGCTTATGAAATAATATACTGTAGCTATGATTGTACAGTTTCTGTAGTAATGAGAAGATCCCTTGTTCACAGTGTCATTATAAACATTCAGTTATTGATGTTCATGATGTCATTATTCTTACCTGTAGGCTGAATATTCATGGAGTTAATTATGTGTTTTTGAGGCAGGTGATAACTTAATTAACCCATTCCCTTAATTATGCACTGTTTTTAGATCCAACCTCTTTGAATACCGTAAATCTACCGAAAATTTTAGAATTGTGTAGCTTTGAAACCACTGTGATAAATAGAGCATTTGTTCCTATGGAGCAAATGCTCTATTTAACACAATGGTTTCAAAAAGTGACTTTTACAGAGGCGTAGAAAGGCGTATTTATGGAGGAAAGCCTTTCCTGGAAAGGGACAATCATCTTATAGGGCAATAATCCGTACCTAGTAAGAATTAATGACATCATAACACAGGATATTTTGGTATTTGAAGAAACTGTGTAGAGACAGATCTATTATAATATGATTATCAAACAGAGCGGACTATGCTGAGATGTCTGTGTGATCTGGGTTTGCAATTTAGGTGTCAAAAGTCACCTGATGCTGAGGGTCTGCTCTGTTTGCTGGTGAAGTACTTTAGATATGATTCTACAGTTTCTGTGATGTCATTAATTATTTTTTGGATAAACAGGGAAATGGTTAACGGTTAAACAGAGTATAATGCTGATGTGGTGTCAAAGATGGTCAGGGTCTGCTCTGTTTGCTCATGATATAATATAGATTCTACAGTTTCTGCCATGGCCAAAAATTACTGTCCCATGTGCTGGCATTACAAATTAATCTTATTAATATTCATGATGTCATTATTTCTTACATGAATATTCATGGAGTAAGTAATAGGTTAACATGTTTTGCAAGATTTTGAGTGTTTTCTGTAGATAACTGTGTCATAACAGGCTTGGCTGTGATTCGAGTTTTCTGAAATTGTTTTGGTAGAGCGGTATTTTAAGGTTCATTGCTTTTGTATTGACAAATGTGTTTATAATTGGGATCAAATATTTTCCATTGTTTGTAATTGTGTGACCAACAGGCTTTGGTCATTTTGTTATGTCAGGTTTAAGTGGATTATCTACCCAGATTAACCCTTTGCTCCATAAATACGCCTTTCTACGACTTTGCAAACAGAGTATACCCAGATTAGATTGTGCTTGTAGCTAGCTAGGAGCCGTTTGATCAGGGTCTGCTCTGTTTGTTATTGATTTAATAAAGATATGATTCTACAGTGTCTGCCAAGACTGCCATGGTCTTAAGATCCTGTGTCCAGGTGTTATTTATTATCAATTAATCTAATTGATATGCGTGATGTCATTATTTCTTATATGAATATTCATGGAGTAAAGGATTAATTCTTTCAATTTTATATATAATGGATTTTGAATTGTTTGCAATGACAATAAATTAGCCTCTTTACTGGTATATTGCAGCCAGCATACACCCTGATCAGTATATACATGTACCCTAGTCAGAAAGCTGTAGTCCTCTATACTGGTATATTGCAGCCAGTATACACCCTGATCAGAAGGTTGCAGTCATCTGATTGGGGTCTGCACTGTTTGCTGTAGAATCAGGTCCATACAATTTCATAAGCACACAGAGCAGATCCTGATCAGATGGCTCCTATAGGAGCCATCTGATCTATAGGAGCCATCTGATCTGGGTCTGCACTGTTTGCTTAACCACTGATATACATGTAGGCCATTCCAGTTTGTATTTTCAGTACCGTATTCAAAGGGTTGACTCTGGGTCTTCTATGGATATATAAATAATCCAAGATAAGAAGGAAGAGAAGAAGGAAATGTTGGTTGATTTTTATTACGGTTTATTTTATTTTGATATTTGGTATAATTTCATTGTGTAAAATATAAAATTAAATGGCGCAAATTTACTTTGAAATTTGTCCAGGATAATTAATTTTCTTTTGGCTTTGAAACAAAAATCATGTGTCATTTGATTTATAAATGCATTACTGCAACATGACAAGAGTAGAAATATGTCCTCATTACATACCAATATTAATCACCAGCACAAGTCGGATAACATTAACCAATTCCCTCATAGGCTATTTTTAGATCCAACCACTTTGAATGAATCTACCGAAAAGGAGCATTAATTGAAGAAACAGATTTTTTTAGAATTTTGTAGTTTGAATCCATTGTGATAAATAGAGCATAGGAGCAAAATGCTCTATTTAGCACAATGGTTTCAAGGAGCAAATGCTCTATTTATCACAATGGTTTCAACAGGTGATTTTTACAGAGGCGTAGAAAGGCATATTTATGGAGGAATAGGTTAAGGCATATTTATGGAGGAAAGGGATAAGGCATATTTATGGAGGAAAGGGTTAAGGGATATTTATGGAGGAAAGGGTTATGGAATAAATGGATCAGGTACATTGTACCTCCAGTGATGCT
This sequence comes from Azorinus chamasolen, assembly GCA_963576725.1. Lineage (NCBI taxonomy): Eukaryota > Metazoa > Mollusca > Bivalvia > Cardiida > Solecurtidae > Azorinus > Azorinus chamasolen. Next base: position 26,894,629 of record OY755249.1, read on the forward strand.
GTCAAGTTTCATTAAGTATCCTTTTGCAGTCTTGCTCCTTAACCCTTTGTATGCAGGTAAATGAATGCACTGGCCTTTGCAAACAGTGTAGACCCAGATCAGAGGGCTCCTAGAGGAGCCCCCCCCCCCCCTGATAAAAGTCTACTCTGTATATCATCCAACATCCTCTCATACATTATACACTTTTCTATTTTTGAATGATGATGGACCATTCAGTCCATTCCACTTTGAAAACTTAGTACTTTAAACTTTCCTTCATATACACACCTTTTTATGCATTTGCAAGCAGAGTAGACCCAGATCAGATGGCCCCTATAGGAGCCATCTGATCAGGGTCTACTCTATTTGCTTTTGACATGATATAGATCTGATTCTACAGCTTTGTCAAAGGAAAACATTTCCTTTAAAGGTAACATTTTAAAAGTTTAGCTAATAAATACTCATGACTTTATTATTTCTCACATGAATAATGAACAGGGAAAGGGTTAAAGAGTTATATTTTTCCGTCCCATCCTCAGCAAGTTGTAAAACCTATGTTATAGTGGGGGTAATTCAAATCCCATTTAACTCTTTAATATGTTACGTTAAATTGTCCGCTGCAAAAATTGCCATCTGCAGCAATTCTCAAAGTATTTATTCATTCCCCTATTTCTTTTCAAAAGTATGGTGAGCTAGAGTGACAAGTGTATGGATATTGATGACAGGCAAAGTCTATTGGGTTCTCATCTGGATCCAAGCTGTTTGTCAATGTGATGTTATCTCAAATTCCGCTAGCATTCAAAGAGTCAAATGTTTGAGATTTTTTGTGAGGAGGCAAATATCTATCAAAGTGAAAGAGACACACTGCGTTGAACAAATAAATGACACTTTCATTTGGTTAGTGCTTTAACCCAAAATGTTGCAAAATGCTCAGCCAATCACTAGCATTGTAACATACAAAAGAACTTGAGATCAAAGAATCGAGTAAGAATTTCAAAATTGTAAAGCAGTATTCTATTGGCAACTTAAAATAAGTGTTACTAAGGTTTTACAGACTGTATCAAAACGGAGGATTATTGCAGGGTTTTGTTACATGAATAGAGGGGATAAAGGCATAAATAAGGGGATAAAACCCCCTATGAATAGGGGTTAGACCTTAGGGGGCCGGCTGGGACCATATTTTAAATTCCTTGGTAGGTCTTGATTTGTAATTAGGGGACATTTGGGGTGTCTCAGCCTTGAGACCCAGATGATTAAAGAAGGGTCATGGCATTCCTTTGAAGAATCTGGGAAGATGTTGGGACTTGCTGGGTGACTTTGACCTTTCTACTGTGTTCAAGGGCAAGGGTGGGGTGGGGTTGTTGCCTGATGGTCATGCCAATGACGTGTTTGCATATTGTGCTTGTCATGAGCATCATTTGGTCATTGTAGTCATTTATTATTACTGTAAAAACCCTCCAAACCAGATGTTAAACTCAGTATAAATATCAGTCTTGGAGACAGGTGGCAGCTTGATACAGGGTGAAAGTTCTGCAGAAAGCTCCTCTAGGAGCTTTCTGCATGAGTTTCACCCTGCATTAAGCAGCCACCTGCCTAAATGTATCTAAACTCTTCTCTACCAGAATTCTGGTTTAGAGGGGTTTTGCTGTATATATGATTAACGTTTTCCTTCATGAATATTCATGCAAAAATCTACGCCTTTACAAACAGAGTAGACCTAGATCAGACGGCTCCTATAGGGGCTGTATGATCAGGATCTGCTCTGTTTGCTAATGACATACATGCACTATAGATCTGATTCTATAGTTTCTACTTTGAGAAAAGAATCTTGTTCCAATGTACTGTCATTTAAAAAAAATCTGATTAATATTCATGATGTCATCATTTCGTACATGAATATAAAGTTAATACCTACAAGTTTTCAAATGGACACATCCAGATTTGACATTGGACTGTCTCATGCTGAATCTGGAGGGGTTCAGATCATTTTTTTCTATAAGCAGTAAAATATAGCAAATGGTGCAATCCCTGATCAGGGATCTCCTCTAAGAGCCCTCTGATCTGGTTCTACACTGTTTGCAAAGGCTATTTATCTCGGTTCACACACAGTCAGCCCTTTCCCACATGAATAATTCTGTAAGAAATAGTGACATCATGAATATAAGCTAAATTTTTATAACAGTAGTGTTTGAATACAGGATTTCTTTTGGCCATTGCAGAAACTGTAGAATCAGATCTATATCATTTCATTGTATACAAACAGAGCAGACCCTGATCAGATGGCTCCCAACAGGAGTCAACTGATCTTGGTCTAACAGTGTTTGAATATAGAATTTTTTAGCCATTGCAGAAACCGTAGAATCAGATCTATATAATTTCATAAACAAACAGAGCAGACCCTGATCAGATGGCTCATACAGTAGCTAACTGATCTTGGTCTACTCTGTTTGCAAAGGCATGAAAAAGCATTTGTATAAGGGAAAGAAGGTTTGAAGGTTAATGTTTTCCTGGTCTAATCACAAGCAGTCATCCTTAATTAACCATCTTCTTCTGCTTTTACTTCCACCCTCTCTCTCTGCTTATTTCTTTTTTTCTGTCAGTTTGTCAGTATATTTCCCTCCCTCCCTCCCCTCATTCCCTCCCTATCCCTCTCTCTCTTTCTCTCTCTCTCTCTCTCTCTCTCTCTCTCTCTCTCTCTCTCTCTCTCTCTCTCTCCCTCTCTCTTTCTCTTATTTCTGTTCTGTCAGTACATGTATATTCTCACAGTTATTTCTTCTTATAACTTTTCTGTCCCTACTTCCATCCCTTTTATCCCTCCTTTTCCTCAAATAGTGAGGAATCTGGTTTGAAATTGCCTACCTCAGCAAAAAGTAACTGTACTCCTTGTATGCTGAGTAATCTGGTAATTATTGTCGTCTGCAACATTTTCAAAACTATTAATTTTCTTTCTGATTTCTTCCTGTTTGCAGAACTTGAGCCTGAGTAACAAATAGTTTGGATCTCAGATCAGGCCATAAATGTGGGACCTGATCTGGATCCAAAATGTTTGCATAGATTACAATTGACAGGGGAATCCACTGCTAGCTAACTTAACATTGCTTATGATAATCCAGAGATTTCTTTGTAGCATGTCATGATATCTGTACATAAACTACCCTTCAGACCAATGCTATCGGGATCCTAGTATTCTGAAGTGGACTAGTATCACTCTGCAAGTAGACCAATATAAATGAATAATCTAAGATCTTGTTTGAACACCTGGAATAATGGTTCATGACCTTAGTACCAATCTTGAGGCATTTTGCAAATGAATTTTGTCTCAAGCATAATTACAAATCATATTTGCTTGCAGTTATTGTCTTGAACATGCTAATTCTCTCATATACACATGTAGATGACTTTGGCCACCTTTGCAAACAGAGTAGACCAAGATCAGATAGCGCTGTTTGCTTATTGAATAATGTAGATCTGATTCTGACGTATCCTTGTTAATTTGCAATTATTATAAAACTTTAGCTTGTGACTTATTCATGCAATTTTTTCAATTCTTTAATTAATATTCATGGAGGACGAGGTTAAAGGGGACAGGTTAAAGGGGACAGGTACATGTACTAATTACTTCATTCATAAATGTCTCTGTAGGTTGGTTTGTGATGGCTTATTATTTGAAGAGATACATGTACATACTGGAATTAGGTATAATAGAAGGCACCTTAACCCTTTCCCTGTTCTATGTTTATTCCCAATTTCAATATCTACTGAATATTCATTGACAATATAGTTATATTTAAATATGGAAGGTGGAACATTGTTGCCATTTTAGAAACTAAAGAAACAGATTTATCAAATTCCATCAGCAAACAGACCAGACCCTGATCAGACAACTCTTCTTGGAGTTGTCTGATAATCTGGGTCTACTCTGTTTGCAAATGAGTTAACCCTTTACCTCATATAAACATGTTTTCATGCACCTGCAAACAGAGTAGACCCAGGTGGCCCCTGGGGTATGAAAAAATAAATACAGCCAGTCACAGCTCACCAAAAGTAATTAATGAAAACAAACATTATTAAATTATTAGCATATAAATGCAGTAATTTCTGGTCATGGCAGAAACTAGAATCAGGTCTAAATTATTTCAGAAGCAAACACTGAGCAGATGGCTCTTACAGAAGCCATCTGAACTCGGCCTACTATGTAGCATACAGAGTAGACCAAGGTCAGACAACTTTAGTGTCTAATCAGAGCCTGCTCTGTTTGATAATGATATCAATAAATCTGACTCCACAGTTTCTTCCATTACCAACATATCCTGTGCAAAGGTGTCAAAAGGCAAAGGGTTATACGGTAAGACCCCTCTTAACCCATTCCCGCATAGGCTATTTTTAGATCCAACCTCTTTTATCAAATCTACCAAAAAGGAGCATTAACTAGAGAAAAGGAATTTTTCAGAATTGTGTAGTTTTGAAACCATTGTGATAAATAGAGCATTTGCTCCTGTGGAGCAAATGCTCTATTTATCACAATGGTTTAACAAAGTGACTTTTACAGAGGCGTCAAAAGGCGTCAATATGCGGTAATGGGTTAACTCGATTTCTAGTAGAGAACAATTTAACCCTTTACACCATGAATATTTATTAAGAAATAATGAATATATGAGTATTAATTAACTGTTGTATTATAATGGTAGTTATTAGCAAAGAATTTTTTATCATGGCAGAAACTGTAGAATAGTGTCTTTATTTTTTCATAAGCAAACCGAGCAGACCCTGATTATAGGGCTCCTCCATCTGGGTCTACGTACTGTTTGCAAAGGCGTAGAAAGGCGTATTTATGGAGTAAAGGGTTAAATTCTTTTAGGCAGGTAGCTGCTTAATGTATGGTGAAAGTCATGCAGAAAGCTCCCTGCATTAAGCTGCTACCTGTCTCCAAGACTGATATTTATACTAAAATGAGTTTAGAGAAGTTTTACTGTCTACAGTAATGATACACTTAGCAATTACTACAAAGCAGCTTCTTTTCAATCCAGATAGAGAAATGTTAAGCATCATTGTAATCACTCAATGAGAAGCAAATTTACCTTTCTCATGCTCTAAGTGCATTTGCAAACAGTTTTGATCCAGATGAGACACCGAGTAATTTGGCATCTCTTCAGGATCTGAACTGTTTGACACTTGGTCAATAGATTCTCAGAGGATCAAATGAATGTGAAGTAGTCACAATTGCACCAACAATTCAGCAGATTGAGCTGATATTATTTTTTCAGCATGAGAAGGAACAATGCTGAGTAGGTAAATATCATCCACCTGTTGTGCTTAACCCTTTCCCTGCTCAGTAAAACTGTATTCATGTAAGAAATAATGACAAGCAATTTATTAGCTCAATTTTTATTATCTAAACGTTTCTTTCTTTCTTGCTTTGTTAGAAAAACTGTATTTCATGTCAATTAAAAGCAAACACAGCAGACCCAGATCAGATATAGGAGCTGTCTGATCTGGGTCTACTCTGTTTGCAAATGCATGAAAAGGCGTTTATATAAAGGAAAGGGTTAAGATTGAATTTTCAAAGTAGAATTGTCCATCACTTTTTATAGACAAGAGTCCATTCAGTATCTTCAAGTAAAATTAACGAGAGAATTTTTAATAACAAACTGCTTACTGTGATCAAAGTTTTTTTTAGGAGCCCTCTGGTCTGGGTCAACACTGTTTGCAAATTCCAGTACATTGTTTCCTGCATTCAAAGGGTAAATTTTTACATACCCAATCAGATGCATATATTTATGTGAGATGAATTGAAGAGGTCTCTATGGTAGGCTTCTCTATTTTATAACATAGAAGATATTATTCCTTTCCTCCATAGATACGCCTCTGTAATAGTCAACCATTGTGATAAATAGAGCATTTGCTCCTGTAGGAGCAAATCTATAGGAGCAAAATTTAATGCTCTATTTAACACAATGGTTTCAAACTACAAAATTCTAAAATTTTCCTTTTCTCTAGTTAATGCTCCTTTTCGGTAGATTTATTCAAAGAGGTTGGATCTAAAAATAGCCTATGAAGTAATGGGTTAAAGATGCATGAATTCAGGAAATGAGTTTATTGGTATTTGTAAAGTACACCCAGCTCAGTGGAGGATCCTCTGATCTGGATCAGTACTGTTTGCTATTCTGAATTTACAAATTTACCCTTTACAGACAGACACTACTTTTAGACACTTTAAAATTCAATACGTAAAATCTCTCTAAACCAGACGTTCAGTATATTGTAGTATAAATATCGGTCTTTGAGACAGATGGCAGTTTAACGCAGAATGAATATTATGGAGAAAGCTGCTCTAGGAGCTTTCTGCATGACTTTCATCTTGCATTAGGCAGCCACCTGCCTAACAATATCTAAATTCTTGCCCACTATAATTCCAGTTTAGAGGGTTTTTACTGTATTCAAAGAGTTAAGAATCTCAGGTTTGCTACACTCTACTGTTGGTCTAATTAATGTTAGCCTGTAAATCTGTGATAAGCTTATCAAAGGCACAAATCAAAAGATAAGCTTATCGAAGGTACAAATGAAGCAAATTTCTCAGTAAGCTTGAAAGGAGACAAAATGGAAAATTCCTTTTCATGCCCCCTGCTTTAGCAGGATGACGCTAAAGAATCGAGTCTCTGTTGTCTGTCTGTCTCAACTGTTGATCAAGGTTTTTGGCATGCTTGTTTCATCCAGCTTTCACTTCATTTTCGATTACCCTGTAATCCTCACTGGGATTGACTTCAAACTGACCATATCTTTAACATCATTTGAGCTAGTCACATTGATTACATGCATCTTAACCTGCCTCTGAAAATACTTGATTCTTTTCTACTAAGCTAGCATTTGTTCTTGTTTGTGATTCTTTGGTAACATTGTATCGAAGACAAAACTCTGCATTGTAGAGAGGAGATGGTGCTATTGGAGATAAGCTCTGTGAAACAGCCTGCCAGTTAACCATATTAGTACATGTATACCCTAATTATCATAACCCTTTACTCCATGATTGTTCATGTAAGAAAAAATGACACCATGAATATGAATGTGATTAATGTGTTATAATAGCACATGGACACAGTAATTTTGGGCCATGGCAGAAACTATAGATCATATCCATATCATATCATATAAGCAAACAGAGCAGACCCTGACCAGATGGCTCCTCCAGGAGCTGTCTGATCTGGGTATACTCTGTTTGCAATGGCGTAGAAAAGTGTATTTATGGAGTAAAGGGCTAATGTTGTATATTTTGTAAAAGATAATTTAGTTTGAGAAACTTGAACTTTTCTTGTGCTTCAGGCCTTCTTTCACAGTTGGAAGTCATTTCACTGTGTTAGTAAACTGCCTACCTGATAATAAAATGACAATAGAGTTACTGTCAATGTCCAGTAAAATGTGTCGCCAAGTAATCATGTCAGCGAACCTGTATTTATTGCGGGATGTCGCCCATAAAAGCAATGGGTGTGCACAAAACCCCTGGCATATGTGTGACTTCGCGTAGGTACGAAAGCGATGTTGATGAATGGCGACAAATTCAAGCTGATACAATTAGAGGCACATCCATCTACGTTGACTGACATGTAGTAATTTGTATACGGAAAGATTGAGAAGTATGTGCGAATGGTGTCTTGTTTGTACCTTCTTCAGTGGTGACTAACAGTTGCTGTATAGGTGTGTGACCCCACTCCTTTATATAAACTCTTTTTAACACATTTACAAACAGAGTAGACCCAGATCAGATGGCTCCTATAGGAGCCATCTGATCATGGTCTGCTCTGTTTTGATATGATATAGATATGATTCTACAGTTTAATTGTGCCATGGTCAAACAAATCCTGTGATTTCGCAACCAAAACCTATCTTGTTGATACTCATTAAAATTACTACAGAGAAGCAATTGTAATGAGTACGCAAATGATATTTGGTTTAGCGGAGAAATACATATATAGAAAATATTGTAGTGCAGTTTCCGTAATACTCCTTTTATCTGCTTGGAGGATATAAAATGTATATAGTTTAATCTTTTCAGTTTCAAAATAATTACATCATGAATATTAATATGTATTAGCTGCATATTTTCTTATAATGGCATATGCTATACGCACAAACATAAATCGCAAAGATGTTTAGAACCCACCCTAAGTTCCGGAAAAATCTGGATGAAAAATCCTTACACATGTGTATATATGCCACATAAAAGTATGTGTGTAAAATCAAGATTTTGAAAATACTGTCATTTTATAGTGGCATATAATGAAAATATGTAGAAATGAGTTTTGGATATTTGTAGAAACTGAAGAATTTTGTCTATTATAATTTCATATAAAGCAAACAGAGCAGACCCTGATCAGATAGCTCCTGCCAAAATGATATGATTTGGGTCTATTCTGTTTACTTAGGCTTAAAAAGTATATATACACAGTAAAATCCCTCTTATGCGACCTCCAAAAAGGGGCATAATTCTGTCTGGTAGAGGCAGGTGGTAGCTTAATGCAATATGAAAGAAATGCAGAAAGCTGTCTTTATAAGCAGGTGGTTGCTTAATGCAGGACAAAAGTAATGCAGAAAGCTCCTATTATATCTTTCTGTATTAATTTTGTCCTGCATTAAGCAACCGCCTGCTTATAGAGACAGTTATGGCTATTCTTTAAGTGGTCACATTAGAGAGGTTCTACTGTATATGGAGTAAAAGATTAGGTATGGAGGTATGGAATTTGCTTGTCCAGCACTGTCTCATTTAGTTATCATTTGAAGTGAATCAGAATCACTGTGAAAGAAACACTTTTAACCCTTTCCCTGTTCTATGTTTATTACAAATTTCAATGCCTGCTGAATATTCATGGGCAAAAAAGTTATAATCAAATATGGAAGGTGGAACATTGCAACCATTTTAGAAAGTAAAGAACAGATCTATCAAATCTCATAAGCAAACAGAGCAGAGCCTGATCAGACGGCTCCTATAGGAGCCATCTGATCTGGGTCTACTCTGTTTGCATTTGCTTGAAAACAATTTTATATGAAGGAAAGGGTTAATCCAAAGTGGAATGGTCCATCATTATTTAATAATTAATACAGTCAATTCAATATGAAAGGGTATAATTTGCAAGAGGACTTTGATTGATTAATACTGCAGACTCTGATTAGAGGGTTTCTTTCTTACCCTGCATTAATTAAGCAGCCACCTGCCTAGAAGTATCTAAATTGTTCTCTAAATGCAGATATTTTAGTGTCCATTTTATCTCTAACAAAAGCTCCTAGGCTGTTAGATTATTGCATTTTGTACACAGGTGGTTGCTTAATGCAGCATGACAACAATGCAGAAAGGAAAGTAAGCATGGTAAATCTAAACATGTTCAACCCTTTCCCTGTTCTGTGTTTATTACAAATTTCAGTACTTACTGAATATTCATGGACAAAAAGTTTATAATGAAATATGGAAGGTGGAACATTGTACACATTTTAGAAAGCAAAGAAACAGATCTATCAAATTCCTTTAGCAAACAGAGCAGACCCTGATCAGACGGCTCCTAGAGGAGCCGTCTGATCTGGGTCTACTCTGTTTGCAAATGCGTGAAAACACTTTTGTATGAGGGAAAGGGTTAACTATTAATTGTCAACAGGTGGGGAAGTGTAGAAAAGAATGCTGATAAAATCGTGGCAATAAAAACAACAGATAATCATTGACATTCCCGAAAACAATAGGGTCTTCCTGGTCACGTAAGGTTGCAATATATTATCTTCACCCTTTCGCCACTATGGACCGATTTGTTATAAAAAAAATTTCAAACAGTTAAGATCAAGTTTAGACACAAAGTAACACATTGTGTCATCAGGATCTAGTCTGTTTGGCTGTTAGACACTGATTTTTTAAAAGAAATGGAAGAAAGTCATACCTTGTAAAGTGTAGAAAACTTTGACAAATTTTGTAGACAAAAATTACGTGCATGATAATCTTTGAAAAAGGCCCTTAGTGGTCGAAATATTAGATCAGAGCTATTCAAGTATTTATGTAAAAATTATGTAGAAAAGGGTTAACCTAGCTACTGCTTAACTCTTTCCTTCATATTAACGCTTGCAAACAGAGTAGACCCAGATCAGACGGCTCCTATAGGAGCCGTCTGATCAGGGTATGCTCGGTTTGCTGATGGAATTGGATAGTTCTATTTCTTTACTTTCTTAAATGGCTGCAATGTTCCACCTTCCATATTTCGTTTTAACTATTTTGTCCATGAATATTCAGTAGGTATTGAAATTTTCTATAAACAGAACAGGGAAAGGGTTAAGCTGTTTCGTTGAATCTTTGACTGCCTAGTAATTTTACAATTGAATAACAAAAAAAAATGTTGTTTACATTTTCGACAAAAAGATTAAGGGATTGGAATACTTGACCTAAATACTTTTCAGTTGTCACATGTTAAAAAAACTGGGTGTTTTTCTTTGTTTTGAGGAACACTTGCTTTAATTGATCTTGTGAACAAATTTTTTCTCATTTTGAAGAGACCATGCAAATGTATGTTACCACCTGTATGTTACCACCTGTTTGGGTCTTTGTGTTTTACATAAGTTAAAGTATTTCTTGTTTGGTTATTATTTCCATTTTTAGCTCGTCAGTTTCATAGAAAAGTCAAGCTATTGTGATCACTGGGTCGTAGTCATCGTTGTTGTCGTCGTCATCAGCGTGCAAAAACTTTAATGTAGCTCATTACTCGGAAAGTATAAGAGGTATCAACATGAAACTTCATAGGTTAGTAGATCTCATTGAGGGGAAGGCCCCTACATAAAAACCATAACCCTTGATTTCAAAATTTTGGAGTTATGGCCCTTTATCTTTTTCATAATTTTTTAATTAAGCTGGACAAGTACCAAATCAGACGTGCATTGGCGCCGCATGCATCTCTTGTTCTGTTTAAAGAACAACTCAGAGACTCTACACACAAAGTAATTATCATCTGTATAAAATTGCAACAAGTTTTGAAGATTTTTTGGGGTTTTTTCACCCTGCATTAAGCTGCCATCTGTTTCTAAGACTGATATTTATACTAAATTGAATGTTCAGTTTAAAGAGGTTTTACCATATACAGAGTAGATACAAATGAGACCCCAGTTAACTTGACATTTCGCCAATATCAAAATATTTGACACCCTCTGACTGTATTTTAACCTTGCCCTGTTCTACGTTTATTCCAAATTCCAATACCTACTGAATATTCATGGTCAAAATAGTTATAATTAAATGTGGAAGATGGAACATTGTAGCCATTTTGGAAAGTAAAGAAACATATCTTTCAAATTCCATTAGCAAACAGAGCAGACCCTGATCAGATGGCTCCTATAGGATCTACTCTGTTTGCAGATTCGTGAAAACACGTTTATATGAGGGAAAGGGTTAAAGAGAAATGAAACAAACATTGACTTTGATGACAAATTCTGCAGACAGCTACTGGGCAAGCCTGGTGAATCAAGGTCAAAATAATTTCCAAGCCCAAAATCATTAAACCTTTGAACATTAAACAATTTTCCCGTTCAAAATGTGCTATCTGCTATGATTTTCAAAGGATGTTTTCCCCACCATCCCTGTTCCCTACTAGTTACAGTCGCAAACGCTCCAAGATTCAGAAGAGACCTTGAATTACTTGGCATCTCATCTGGATTCCAACTGTTTGCTCCCACAGTTTCCCATACAGTCAAAAGAGTTAAGACTTGCTCTTTATCGACCACTTGAATAGTGGAGTTTTGGGTGTGTAACAGTACAAATATTCGGTAAATGTGAAATTGACTTTTATGTGTATCAGTTATTGGACTTTAATTGGGAAGTGTGTGGACATTTTTGGTCAGTTAATTTCCATGCCTGGTGTTTCATTCATGTGGTATTTCAGTGGTATACCAAAGCATTGGAGTAAATAGCGTTTGAGTGTGAATTTGTTTATTCGTTGGCGAGGGAGTGTTTGACTACCATTTGTAGTTCTTGTATCATGGCCCTTATGTAATGTCATTAGACGTAAATCTCGCAATTTAAATGGAAATCCATACAAATATGGTGGTATTGGGTAACTGATTGACTAGGTTTGATCTGCAGTAGCTGTTAACTTTTAACCCGCTTTTAAAAAATGTCTGCACAAATTTAGACCGCATGAATTTTGACTACTTACGATTGGAGCAAGCTCTTGAGAAATTGTTGATCCAGTGTCAAACAGCTTGGATCCTGATGAGACGCCGAATTACTCAGTGTCTCATCTGGATCCAAGCTGTTTGCACATACGATTCAGATTGTGGTTAACACAAAGTAGGGTGAGTGTTAAGTATTACGATATTGATATAATTCGCTATTCAAATAACTTATATCCAGTACAATGCAGTATGGTTGGATAATGAATAAAATTAACAAGATGGTATTGAATCATGGCTGGAAGTGTTCAAGTGTCACTCTCTTACTGGTGGTTTAAGAGAAAATTAATGCAGAATTTCCTTGTCAAAAAATGCATGTGATACATGAAAATACTAGAGTATAGTATATTCAAAAGTGAATGGTTTAGAAGTCTTTGCAGTAAAGCTGAAAAGCCAGATTATAACCTTTTTAGGACATGCAAACAATGTTGACTCTGATAGACTATTACATGTTCAAAAAGAAACTATCAACTGTGTGTTACAATACAGTGCATTTGTCATAAATGCTGTATGTTACAGTACATTTTATTTTACATGAGTGCTGTGTACAGTACATTTATCATGTATGCTGTGTGTTTCAATACAATACATTTATCATGTATGCTGTGTATTACAATACACAGTACATTTATTATGTATGCTACATGTGTATCTGTTACAATAAAGTACATTTATCATGCATGCTGTGTATTACAATACACAGTACATTTATTATGTATGCTACATTTGGTACAGAACAGTACATTTACCATGTATGCTGTGTGTTTAAACAAAGCCATTTTGTATGGAGTGTGCAATGTTTCATTTTTCATGTGGGATTTCACGGTCATCTTGACCAATTATTACATGGCACCTACTTAGACTTAAATCTTATTTTAATTTAATCCTGGGATTATAACAATATACTAAAGCTTTCACATGGGACATAATACAAAAAAGTTTCCCAGTTTTGATATAACTGCCCTCAACAATTTCACAATGATAAATAATAGCATGCATTTGATATTCAATCTTCTGAGCCTAATCTACTTCCTATACATTGTATACACATATTTATACTTTTGTAAGCAGTAGACCCAGATCAAACATCTGTAGGAGCTATATCTGTTCAGAATCTGTTCTGTTTGCTTAACCCTTTCCTCCATAAATACGCCTTTCCGTACGCCTCTGTAAAAGTCACCTGTTGAAACCTTTGTGGTAAATAAAGCAAATGCTCAATTTATCACAATGGTTTCAAACTACAAAATTCTAAAGTTTTCCTTTTCTCTAGTTATTGCTCCTTATATCGGTAGATTTATTCAAAGTGGTTTGATCTAAAAATGCTGTACAATGTAGATCCTATTCTACATTATCTGCTGTAGCATATTTCTACATTATCTGCTGTAGCATATTTCTACATTATCTGCTGTAGCATATTTCTACATTATCTGCTGTAACATATTTCTACATTATCTGCTGTAGCATATTTCTACATTATCTGCTGTAGCATATTTCTACATTATCTGCTGTAGCATATTTCTACATTATCTGCTGTAACATATTTCTACATTATCTGCTGTAGCATATTTCTACATTATCTGCTGTAGCATATTTCTACATTATCTGCTGTAACATATATCTGCATAATCTGCTGTAACATATTTCTACATTATTAATTTGCTGTAGCATATTTCTACATTATCTGCTGTAGCATATTTCTACATTATCTGCTGTAGTATATATTGCACCATATTTCATGTTCAGTTCCCATGTTCGTATGCCACTATAAAGATCCAGTTAATTAATATTCATGATGTCATAAATTGTTGCATAATGATTCTTTTGTAAACTGGATACATTAATAAAGGAAGATTGTATATTTGGTTAAATACACTTTTTAAATATTGCAATTTTCACATGTATCTATAAAACAAAGAACCTTGTTTTTAAAAAAAACAAAAACTTATATGCTTTGATTTTAAAATGTATCCGACAGGGTTAATATAATTTGACTTAAATAGATTATCAGTAATGTAGACCTAGCTTTCAGTTTAAAACAAAACATTGTATATATTTGTGGTTTGTAATGTTTTTGGCATTTGTCATACCTGTCTGATGGGTTGTCTGTCTGAGACTATCAGTAATGTAGACCTATCAGTTTGCTTATGATATAATATAGATCTAATGCTACAGTTTCTGCCATTGCCAAAAATTCCTGTGTTTATATTTCCAAAAGAAAACAACTACATTAAGAATCATTACTGAAAGCTTGTCATAAGTTTCATTGAAATGATGTCAGTGGTGCTGAGAAATACATGTAGCAGAGACAGGAAAGACCAACCCACCCGGGCAGGCCTACATGTATGAGTCCCATGAACTTTGTGTATAAAAAGTACCTTGAGAATTAAAATAGCTACCGGTAGAGGACAATTGTTGAAAATGAAAGTTGGGAAGTGTTGAAAAGGTTAATCCCATCCGCCCACACATGGAGACCAATCCCTCAGATTCTCCATTTTAAAACATAACCTTTACCTGAATTATCCTATGTATTAGGACAGAAAAACATAGGTATATAGTGCAGACCCAGAACAAGCTGTTTGATCAGGATCTACTTGATTTTCTACTATGTCAGTCTAATTTAATGTGATCAAATTGGTGCCGAAATGAATTATTCAGATTTTACAAACCAATAGAGACAGGAGATATTTGGTGTCTGGATACTTTCATATCTGTTTAAAAATTGTATCAGGGTGTCTAGCAGGTTTGGATCCTGATGGGGCACTATAAGTTGTAGGGAAAAGAGTTACTAGTCTAATAGTTATGTTATTCTCATTCATCATTTACTTCATAAGTACACCTTTCTAAACCTTTGCAGACAGAGAAGACCCAGATCAAACAGCTCAGGGTCTGCTCTGTCTACTTATGATATAATATAGATATGATTCTACAGTTTCTGCCATGGCCAAAACTTCCTGTGTCCATGTGCTAGTATAACTATTAATCTAATTGATAGTCAATTGAGATCATTATTTCTTACATGAATATTCATGGAGTAAAGGGTTCACATATAATGTTGTCTTCACTGTCACAACCAAAAGTCACAGATCTTGCTATCCCAGTCAGCCTCCCTTGTCTCCATTCACACCTGGATACCCAAATTACTTTAACATTAACCCTTAACAATGCTGAATTTTCAAATGGACTATTCCAAAATTCAAACAGATCAAGCTTATGGTGAACTTTTTGGGATTTTTCTAAAGAATAGTGTAACATGACGAGCAGTTCAGACTCTGGTTGGAGGGCTCCTCTCGTGTGGGTCTACACTGTCTGCAAAGGACATTAGTGACTCATGTCCTGCACAGTAAGAGTTTTTTCTTTCATTGTCAAATCTGTGATCACCTTTGTAAACAGTGTTGATCCAGATCAGATGCAGAGTAACTTGGCATTCAATAGGATCTAGACTGTCTGCTGCTGTGATCATGGTTTTGAGACAACAACTGAAGAAATTTCAATTCTGTAAGTTGAAGCAGACGGCACATTTTGCAGACGACAATTCTTGACAGCGATAGGGTTAACCTTTGTGATGCTCCATTTGTCAAAGTAGATTCTTGGGTCATTAGATATTATTCAGTCCATTCATTTCTAAACAGCTGGATTTTGATGATTGGCTTTCCTTATACAAAACTCATTGCAGATTCTGATCAGAGTACTTTTGGAGGTTCCCATTGGTCTGGACATATGCTATTTGCACATGCTGCATGATTCGCTTGCTGTAGGTCTTACCCTGTGGTAAAAATCCACAACAATCACAAACCATCAAATTTATTACCACAAGAAAGAGCAAAGAAAATAAATCGGAAAACATGTCCTAAAGCTAACAGACAGCCAAAAAAGATTGTATGTAAATTATGGGATTTGCTAAAATGTTTCGTATAACAGGAAAAACTCATATTTTATTTTATTATTACCTTGTCACGATCATTTGGTGATTTGTTAGGGTAAAAAGTCAGGCCATTGTTTACTTAACCCTTATAAACCATTACCTCATAGGCTATTTTTAGATCCAACCACTTTGAATAAATCTACCGAAAAAGAGCATTAACTAGAGAAAAGGAAAATTTTAGAATTTTGTAGTTTGAAATCCATTGTGATAAATAGAGCATTTGCTCTTATAGGAGCAAATGCCCTATTTATCACAGTGGTCTCAATAGGTGATTTTTACAGAGGGGTAGAAAGGTGTATTTATGGAGGAAAGGATTTAAATGAGAAACAAGTGCACTGGCCAACAGTGTAGACACAAATCATGATCAGACAGCTCCTAGAGGAGCCCTCTGATCACAGTCTACAATTTATATTTAAAATCCTAGCTCTGATTTGCCTTTCATACTGATCTAGGTTTACTCTGTTGGCAAAGGTGTGAAAAAGCCTCTGTATGAGGGATAGGGTTAACTGTAGATATATATATATATATATATATATATATAATATATCTACAGTTAACCCTATCCCTCATACATATCAGATGACTCCTGCAGGAGCCGTCTGATACTACTTATGGTACATTATGTATAATATAGATCTAATTCTATAGTTTCTACCTGAGCCAAAATGTCTTGTGTTCATATCGAGGGCTTGGTGCAAAACTATTCTAACTCCTTCACTTTGTGAAGGAGTTAGAATAGTTTTGCACCAAGCCCTCGATATGCCATTATAAAATCTAATCTAATTAATATTAGTGATGTCATTACATTATTCAGCAAGTCAAGGGTTAAAATTGTTTAACCATTTCCTTCATATAAACATGTTTTTACACATTTGCAAACAGAGTAGACCCAGATCAGATGGCTCCCATATATCTGTGTCCTTACTTTCTAAAATGGCTACAATGTTCTACCATCCATATCTCATTATAACTATTTTGTCCATGAATATTCAGTGGGTATCGAAATTTGGAATAAACCTAGAACAGGGAAAGGATAAAAGGATGCTTCTTTACCAGCTGTCTCCAGATATTTCAAAGGCCACAAGTTTATTTATCTAGACAAGGTCATTATATATGGTATTCACACTGGCCAGTTTATCTTTCTCTATCTGTTCAAATTTTTCTGACCACTATTAAACTAAATGTAAGTATGAAATTATTTTCACATTAGTGTTATGACTAACAGAGGTTGAAATATGAAAATTTGGCGTCGTTTCATACAAGCAAGCAGGGCAAATTAGATTCAAGATTTTTCACTGCGATAACAAAATTTACATGAATAATAGCCTCAGAGAACGGAAGATTTTTTCTCACAACTTGGACAGCCAATGAGTTAGAAAATATGGAGGTGCTGTAAGGGAAATATATGCATACATTTTAGCTAATTACCCTGGGACAGAAAAGCTTAAGCAAACAATGCAAAACCATATTATACTGCTCCTGAAGGAATGATTTGATCAGTTTCTACACCAAATTGATCTACAGTAAAACCCCTCTAAATGGGAGAAGAATTTAGATACTTTTAGGCAGGTGGCTACTTAATGCAGGGTGAAAGTCATGAAGAAAGGAGCTTTCTGCATGACTGTCACCCTGCATTAAGCTGTCACCTGTCTCCAAGACTGATATTTATGCTAAATTGAATGTTTGATTTAGGGAGGTTTTACTGTATTCAGATTTACAAACAAACAGAGGTTTGTTAGAATATTTAGGGCAAATAGTGCACATATAAAATGGGCTATGTATGTCATTCATGGGTTGTAAGGAGTTTCAACTTTCAGCACTTTACTAACAAATTTTGTGAGAAGTATGGAGAGATGTTTAATCTCTCTGTCAGGTTGCAATTGTGTGAAAGAGAGATGATTTGTTTGTCCTAAGCTATAATTGCCATCTGCTCCAGCAGAGTGAAGTCTTAATGTGACGTTTTCCTTTTGACTGACTTTTAGCATGCTCAGTTTTCAAAGTAGAATGGTCTATTGGTTTTTAACCCTTTCCTCCATGAATATTCATGTAAGAAATAATGACGTCATAATTATTAATTAGATTAATTTGTTATAATAGCACTTGGACACAGGAAGTTTTGGCCATGGCCAAAACTGTAGAATCATATTCTATATTATATTGTAAGCAAACAGAGCAGACCCTGATCAGGTGACTCCTGTAGGAGCCATCTGATCTGGGTCTACTCTGTTTTGAAAGGCGTATTTATGGGGTAAAGGGTTAGCACTTTTCTGGTTAGAAATTCATTTTCATGCCTTTATAAACAGCATAGACCCAGAATAGATGGCTGTACTGTTTGCTTATGGAGTTCTGTAGATCTGATTCTAAAGTTTCTGCCATAGCCAAAAATCTCCACTGTTCATTATACAATTATAAAAAGATTCAGGAAATAAATATTCATGATGTCATTATTTCTTACATGAATATATATTTAAACAATGCAGATCTTGATCAGAGGACTTGCCTTGATCTGCTCTGTTTTAAAAGTCATGAATTTCAACACTATATTTGGGCAGGACTCTGTTTTCTGTAACATATTACACCATAACTAATTTTTTTTCACATTTGTAATGATAACACTTTTTAACCATGTCCCTGTTTCTATATATATGTAAGAAATAATGACATTATGAACATTTATTAGCTGAATCGGGATAGTAAACCCCCTCTAATGCGACCAACAAAATGAGGTATAATTCTGGGTCTTAGAGGCAGGTGGTAGCTTAATGCAGGGCAAAAGTAATCCTAGAGGAGCTTTCTGCATTACTTTTGTCCTGCATTAAGCAACCACCTGCTTATAATGACACCCATGGTTATTCATTAAGTGGTTGCATTAGAGGGGTTCCACAGTATAACAGATTCTCAATACATGTGTTTTGTTTTTTCAGGAACAGCCAGAAGTTGGTTGGCAGCCATGGATTTACAAGTAGATTTTGATGTTCCTCAAACCTTCAACCAGTGGCAGTGGACTTTACTTATTCCATGGAGCTTTTGTTCATACAAATACATGCTGAAATGAAAGTGGAATAGTACAAGTGATGGATTTATACCAAAAGTGCATTTATATCCCTACAAGTCCGTTTAATTTATGAATATAAAAAAGTGTGGTGCTTGATGCTGGTGCCTTTATCATAGAAGTTTTTCTGACATTGCATTTAAGATAAGCATTTCCTATACACCAAAGTGCTCAAGATTGGGTACTTTATTGTCTTCCAAACCCATGTTGTGTTGCATTTTTTATAAATTTCGGAGTGCACAATTTTTATAATTTTTGTTGAAGTAAAGACTGCTTTCAACTATGGCATCAACTGAAGCTACTGTAGTGTATGCCCGTCCTGTTAGGTTAGTGAAAGACAGAGACCGGGCTCAAATGTTTACAAATCATTCATCAGCAGAACCTAAGAAAATGAAGCGTGTAACAATTTCTCCAAAAGCCAGTCGGATAATTGATATAGAAAACTCCTCTCCACCGCCTAGACCCCCTCCTCCCAGACCTGCAAGAGTTCCAAAATATCCACAGAATGACACATCTAAATATTCTCGTGAGTCAAGAATACACTCATCACATCACAATCAGACAACACCAGAACCTAAACCGTTGACACGCACTAATGTTACCAGTCATGAACAACTTTGGCAAAATATCAATGATGAAGACTCTGGCCCGTCAGATGTTTTGTCACCCCCTATGAAACATATTACTCCTGAAACAGCAGAGGAACTGTGGAGGAATTTCGACCCACTGGATGTAATTGATTCAACAAGTGACCACAGTGATTCCTCAGCTGACACAATGATAATGATGACAACAGAAGAGGAGAAAAATAATAAAGAAAAAATAGATAGCAACTTACGAGAATATAAATCTCGAAAAAGTAAATCAGATATGCCTAATACAAACAAATTAAAGGTAAATATTCAGAACAAAAAGAATTTGCATATTCAGTTTTCAGATACAAATGGATTAGTGAATGTGCCAGTGCATTTGACAAACGGAGTTACCTACCCTGAATCAGATAGTGTAAGCAAAGTTATGCCTTTGCATGTTCGTACAACAAATGATAGTAATGGGTCATCACCAGAAAGTGTTGGTCGCAAACCAAACAGCCAGTATAGCAGCCCTAATGACAGTCCAGATGATGGGTATGGAACAAATTCAAGTTCAGGGACTTTATCGTCTCCATTTTCATCGAGCTTCAATAGTTCAGATCTGGAAAATTCTTGTAATGGAAGTCATAAGAAAATGATTTTACCAAATGGTGCAATAAAACCAAACTCAGTTCGCGAGAGCTGGGCAGTGAAGCGCAAACAGCGCATGATTGAAGCCCAGGATAATTCTGTTCAGGAGCAGTTACGAGAACTTGCAATAATAGAGGAAGAGGGGTCAGGAAATTCACCAATGGTTCAAAGGTCACAATATGGCAGGTTCCAGCACCATCCAAAAAATCTGCATGGTTTAAATGTTGCTGGTAACAACACAAATTCTGGGGCAAATAAAACCGAACAAAAGCCTTCACTAACACAAGCTAATGTACAAGTGCCAAGGCGATCAAGACAAAACCGAACAGACAGTCAATCGAGTTTGCATGTTGTTGATGTGTCCCAAAATGATCTTGACAGAGAACATGGTCAGCTTTATGTGATATCTAGTGAAAGTGACACTGCTTCCCACCCACCAAGTGTGGGTCATTCTAGAGTCCCACACCCGACAAGACCATCAGATGAGATTAATGTACAACCCCATGTACCTCCTACCTACAACGATGTAATGGGAGCTAGTAGAACAAGAAGTAGGGGTGATAACTCAGGTTTTAATGTGCGAAATGCTGAAAGACACGTAGAAAGAAGTCAAGAAAATAGAACTTCCTCCAATGATTATGAAAGTGGTGAATTCAACAGCCTTCAGGGCAGTTCCAATGGTATGCCACGGTTAAGGGGTGGTGATAGCACTCAGGCTACACATATCGGTAGTGGAAAAATTTATGTCAGTCCTAGTGGCGATGAAGGGTTTTATTCATTGAATCGTAGCAGCAGGAGCACTAGTGTAGCAAGTTTTGACCCCTTAAATGATCATATTGATAGTGTTCCTGAGGCACCAAGCTCTCCACGATCCCCTCTGGAGATTCTTAGCGGAGATCTTTTGGAGAAGTGGTCAGATATGGATAGAAATTATCGCAATTACTATGGGTTTGAAAGTGAACGTGGAAAATATAGTCGGACAGATTCAAAAGTGAACTACTTTCAGGAGAAGAAAATAAATAATATGTATGATCATGATAACTATTACAGACCTGCGACTTACCCACAGGAACAAGATCAAGGTCGTGTCTCAGGTCAGTCATCTGCACATCAGGGAACACAAAGAGATTTAAGGAACACGGGCTTGTCAGAAACAGACTCTGCCTCAAGTCGAACGTCGACAGTGAGGAGTCGGAAGACAAGTAAAGAAGGTGAAAAATCAAAGAGTAAACTCTTCCAGATTTTACCAAACATGTTCAAACATGCAAGTAAAAAGCAAAACACAGAAAATAAAGTGACAAAGAACAAACCAAAAAGTGGTATACTTAAAGCGCCGGTGCAGCAGGAAGGGCAGGGCCCAGTGTCTCCGGAACTCCAGCAAGACTCAGAGTACATGAATATTGGTGATATTCAACGGTACTCATCGTTAGCACATATTTTGCATGAGGAAAAACTCTCCCAGGGTGAATATGTACCAATCGAAAACTTACAGAAAAGGCCAGTATTTGCAAGTTCTAAGGATATTCAGAAACTGTTTTCAAAACAAAATCAGTCGTTTGACTCGTTACACAACCCAGGTTCACAGCGGCACAGTTTTCATGCCATGCCGTTGTCGTACAGACATGTTGTAAGTAGTGTGTCAGATGAGGATGACATGCGCCCGCGAGCGCAGTCCACTAGTGCTACTATGAAAAGTCAGTATAAAACTTCCATTGAAAACAGAATGGCTGTTATTGCACGCAAAAATGCAGTGGTTATGAGCCAATCCAGGCAAGGTGGAAACTTGGCAGCAAGCTCTGTTGGAAATCTGTCATTGCATTCGAACTCGTCAAGCAAACAGCGCCTTAGTAGTTCCCGAGTTCGATTAGACAGTGGAAGCAGTGGTGAAGATTCAAAATTATCAACATTGGTGTGATTTTCGATACATGTTCTAGCCTTATAGGCTTATATCATGAAGTCTCTTTAACCTTTACAATGCTGAATTTTCAAACAGACTATTCCAAAATTCAAACAGGTCAAGCTTATGGTGAATATTTAGGGATTTTTCTAAAGAAAAGTGTAACATGATAAACAGTGCAGACCCTGATGAGAGGGCTCCTAGAGGAACCCTCTCATCAGGGTCTACACTGTTTGCAAAGGACATTAGTGCTTTAGGTCCCGCACTGTAAGGGTTAACATTTAGCCTTCTAAGAGACTTTTTTTATAGATAAAAATGCCATATTACTCAGGTTCTTAAGGTTTATTTACTTCTATTCTTTGTCAAATATGTGATCAGAGCATCAAATAGTTTGGATCCTGATTACATGTCAAATTGTTTAGTGTTTCATTTTGAAATTGTTTGCAAAACTAATCACTGCTTTGTCTGTAGCATGTTCCAGGTCAAACAATGATTTAAGCCATTCCTTCATAGAGACGACTTTTGGCACCTTTACAAACCTTTACGAGTAGTAGACCCAGATCAGACAGCTCCTAGAGCCATCTGATCAGGGTCTGCTTTGTTTGCTTTAGAGTCATAACATAGATCTGATTCTACAATGTCTATCATGGTTAAAAAAATTTTTTTAGTGACATCTAGGTCTACTCTGTTTGCAAAAGTGTGAAAATGGAGGAAAGGGTTAATACATTTGTATATCAATACTTTTTAGTGTGTGTTCAGTATTGGCTCCTGAGTAAATGACTTCATTTGACGACACTCCTTTAATTGAATTGTAGTGCCCTCCCCAGATATACTGTATTCTACCTAATAAACACTCCCACTTAATAAATACCACCATTCTTCTTGTCCAATAGTGGTGGGGGAGGACTATTTTTAAAAAACTATTTTTTAAAAATTATTAAATATTGATGGTAGCTTAATGCAGACTGAAAGGAATGCAGAAGAAAGCCCTAGAGGCTTTCAACAATGCTTTCATTCTGCATTAAGCACCCACCTGTGTACAATTTTCTTAAAATTGTGATGCCCCGGCCGGGAGCGTTTATTAGAATATGGTGTGGCAGGTATACACCTAGTGTAAATATTCAAAGACAGGAACTCGTGACAACCATTCTAAAAAGATTACCTGAAAAAGACATAAAGTATTTAAAGGTGTTATGTCACAAGGATCCAACCTGATTTTCGAAGAAATGAGGATGTAAGAATGTTAGTTTCAAAAATTTGCTGTAAAATGCGACAGGTTTTATTGCCTTAATCATTTGATAGTCAGATTTTTTAGAATTGATATTGACTCCTCATATGATTAAAAGTTAACCTTTTGTATGGCATAATTGCATAAGAAGTTTTTATCCAGGTTTATCTTTAACATGAAGCAGTAAAAGAGCAATTTGGTGGCTCTTCAGAATCAATGCAGGTTAAATATTTTTAAATATTGACTCCTCATATGGTTCAAAGTTAACCTTTTGTAGAGCTTTTAGAATTGCATAAAAAAAGTGTTTATCCGGGTTGTATCTTTAACATGAAGCAGTTAAAGAGCAATTTGGTGGCTCTTCAGAATCGATGCAAGTTAATCATATCGAACCATAGATCTGTTAAGCTGCCTTTGAAATTGATTTTTTCTTCAAATCAATGATATATTTTTATTTTCAAAGCACTGTTGAGAAATTAATACTGCTGTAATTATGTTCTCCCTCAGATTGTTGTAAAATGAAGTGTAGAACAATTATTAACCCCTTTTTTACCTGATAGAAAATGGAAATGCCGTTTCAGTTTTCACACTTTTGCAAACAGAGTAGACCCATCTGGTGCCTCCTGTAGAAGCTGTGTGATCAGGATTTGCTCTGTTTGCTCATTGTTTATATTGATCTGTTTTTCCAAAGCCAAAAATCATATACCGTTATAAAAATTCAGCGAATAAATATTCATGATGTCATTCTTTCTTACATAAACATTTAACATATAACATCCTGATATGTAATTTTCTGGCTCTTGCATACAAAAAAGACAAAAATAAGAAAATGAAGAGATAGAATGAAGAGACAGCTGCTAAATTTGGCAGTTAGATCTTTACCTATCTTTTCATCATAAAGAAATTGTGAAGAAAAGGATCTAATTATATGTAATACATGCAGTATAATGTGGACTTTTTCTCTAACATCATGAGTACTTTTATATTGAACACAGGATATTTGGCTTTGGCAGAGAGAGTAGTATTAAATCTATATAATTCCATTAGCATACAGAGCAGACCCTGATCAAACTTCTACAATATCAGTCTGATCTGGTTCTACTCTAATTGTAAAGGCATCAAAGGATATCTATCTGGTGAAGGTTCTTTTTGAAGAAACATTCAAGGGCCTTAACTCTTTCTTGCCAAATATTGTCATCTGCAAAACTGGCCATCTGCTTCAAATTTCATTGTTTAATTTTCTCCAATTTTCTTTCAAATACATTACCACAATAACAAACAGTTTGGCTCCTGATGAGATGCAGAGTTACACGGTATCACATCTGGAATCAGACTGTTTGTATAGGTAATCACAGATGTGATATACCAGGCAATGGAAGAGTTACATTATAGAGTTTTCGAATTGCTTTCGACAGATTAAATATCTGTAGTGGTTTTCTTTTCGTTTAAGTGTTTTTTTCGTATTAAAGGATTGTCACCATAAATGACTCATTACATGGAGCCAATACTTGTAGATACAGTGATTCTCTAGATCCAGATCATATTACAGGTTGATCTGGATATGTTTACAAATGTCAGTCATTCTATAGTAGGAGAAAGCAAAATGATACATCTCGATTTATTAAAAGCAATTATCAACTTACGATGTACACAGCAGGGAAATTGTCTCCAGTCAAAATGTAGACATACTGTGTTAATCTTTTGACAGTAATTACCCTAAATTATTAGGCAGATGAACTTAGGCAAAAAGTGCAGACCCAGATCAAACTGCTGCTTTAGGAGCAATTTGATAAGGGTCTACACAGCTATTTGTTTCACCAATAGATTCTGTTAAATTTGTCAAAATCGTACTGAGTGACTTATTCAGCTTTACACACCAGTGCTGATATAAGTGTGGGTGTACAGATATTTAGGGTAGCCATGGTAATTATTACAGATTCAATAACCTGATAACACAATAAATATTGAAAATATAATGACATATTTTAGAAAAAATGCAGACAACGAACATGAAGTCATGCTTGATTGGAACCTAGACTGTTAACTCTTAGTATGTTATGAGATGAGACCTAACAAACAGTGTAGATCCTTATGAGATCAAGAGTAACTCAGCATCTCATCAGAGCCAAAATGTTTGACTCTCTATTTATGTTTAATAGAAAAGAAATGCTAAAAGTATTCCAAGTCGAGAACTATAACATACAAAACTGTTTAGGTACAGCAATGACTTTGCATGATAATAACTAATATTGCTATAAGTAGTCACTATGTCTCGGGTAAGCTTACAAACATTGCATAAACTTCAAAGAATGAATTTCGATCTAAATGTTGTTTGATTAAGCTTTATATATCAAATTAAAAGTTCAACTTTTGACATATTTCTGTTCATTTTTGTAGATCAAAAGGTTTATCCTTGACGGGAGAAAGTTTTAATATGGAAAATAAGAGCCTTTTGATTTGATAAAGAGAGTGAAGTATTTATTTTTAGCTTCATTATTTGGTTATAATATCACTGATTTACAGATGTTTAGCTTGTACTTATTTTGCTACATACTGGTATACAGAAAATACCTCTCTAATGCGGCCTCTGTAAAGGTCACTTTATGAAACCATTGTGATAAATAGAGCATTTGCTCCTATAGGAGCAAATGCTCTATTTATCACAGTGGATTCAAACTCCAAATTCTAAAATTTTCCTTTTCTCTACTTATTGCTCCTTTTGGGTAGATTCATTCAAAGAGGTTGGGTCTAAAAAGCCTATGGAGGAAAGGGTTAAATGGTAGCATTAGACAGATTCTTCTGTATTATGTTTTAGATTTTTATCAGGTTTTTAGCTCTTCACACATTAAGAAAGTGTCACCTGCTAAACTGTTCACCTTGTTTCAGTTCTAAACTAGATTTTCTTATTATTGGAAAAAAGAAGAAAAGAAAATTACTTAGAGAATTGAGGCAGAAAGACAATTTTGCAGATGACAATTACATACTGTTGAATGGGTTGACATACATTTCATAATTACTTGTACAGTTAAATCTGTCTGTAGCAGCTGTTGAATTGACATGGATGTCCTTAACAACAGGTGACAGCTGAGCTTAATTCTGAACAGAAGTAAAGCAAAAATGCTACTGTGGTAACTTTTTAATTAACTTTCAACCTGTATTAACCCATTACCTCATATGCTATTTTTAGACACTGCCTCTTTGAATAAATCTACTGAAAAGGAGCTTTTATTACAAAAAAAGTAAATTGAATAGTTTGGGAACCATTGTGATAAATTGAGCATTAGCTCCTATGGAGCAAATGCTTTATTTATCATAATGGTTTCAAAAAGAGACTTTTACAGGTGTGTCAAAAGGCGTCGGTATGAGGGAATGGGTTAACCCTTTACTTCATGAATATTTATGTGTGAAAAAAGACACTATAAATATTTATTAAATATTAATAAGATTGTTTTTTATTAGCTCACCTGGCACAAAGTGCCAAGGTGAGCTATTGGGATGATCCTATGTCCGGCGTCCGGCGTCGTGCGTATGTGCGTATGTGCGTTGTGCGTCGTGCGTACGTGCGTACGTGCGGGCGTCAACAATTTACTTAAACATCTTCTTCTCTGGAACTACAAAGCCAAGAGCTTTGATATTTGGTATGTAGTATGATGTAATGGTCCTCTACAAAGATTGTTCAAATTATGTCCCCCGGGCCAAAAATGGCCCCGCCCCAGGGCTTATCAGTTTTTCATAGGAAAATCTTTAAAAATCTTCTTCTCTGAAACTGTAAGGCATAGACCTTTGATATTTGGTATGTAGCATGATCTAATGGTCCTCTACTAAGATTGTTCAAATTATGACCCCTGGGCCAAAAATGGCCCCGCCCCGGGGCTTATCAGTTTTTCATAGGAAAATCTTTAAAAATCTTCTTCTCTGAAACTGTCAGGCATAGACCTTTGGTATTTGGTATGTAGCATCATCTAATGGTCCTCTACTAAGATTGTTCAAATTATGACCCCTGGGCCAAAAATGGCCCCGCCCCAGGGCTTATCAGTTTTTCATAGGAAAATCTTTAAAAATCTTCTTCTCTGAAACTGTAAGGCATAGACCTTTGATATTTGGTATGTAGCATCATCTAATGGTCCTCTACTAAAATTGTTCAAATTATGACCCCTGGGCCAAAAATGGCCCCGCCCCGGGGGCTCATCAGTTATTCATAGGAAAATCTTTAAAAATCTTCTTCTCTGAAAATGTAAGGCATAGACCTTTGGTATTTGGTATGTAGCATCATCTAATGGTCCTCTACTAAGATTGTTCAAATTATGACCCCTGGGCCAAAAATGGCCCAG
Source organism: Azorinus chamasolen (assembly GCA_963576725.1). Lineage (NCBI taxonomy): Eukaryota > Metazoa > Mollusca > Bivalvia > Cardiida > Solecurtidae > Azorinus > Azorinus chamasolen. The sequence goes on from OY755249.1 coordinate 26,922,441, forward strand.
CCCCAGGGCTTATCAGTTTTTCATAGGAAAATCTTTAAAAATCTTCTTCTCTGAAACTGTAAGGCATAGACCTTTGGTATTTGGTATGTAGCATCATCTAATGGTCCTCTACTAAAATTGTTCAAATTATGACCCCCAGGACAAAAATGGCCCCGCCCCAGGGCTCATCAGTTTTTCATAGGAAAATCTTGAAGAAATCATCTTCTCTGAAACTGTAAGGCATAGACCTTTGATATTTGGTATGTAGCATGATCTAATGGTCCTCTACTAAGATTGTTCAAATTATGACCCCTGGGCCAAATATGGCCCCGCCCCGGGGCTTATCAGTTTTTCATAGGAAAATCTTTAAATATATTCTTCTCTAAAATTATAAGGTATAGACCTTTGATATTTGGTATGTAGCATTATTTAATCGTCCTCTACTAAGATTAATCAAAATATGACCCCCGGACCAGAAATGGCCCCGCCCAAGGGCTTATCAGTATTTCATAGGAAAATCTTTAAAAATCTTCTCCTCCAGAACTGTAAGGTCTAGGCCCTTGATATTTGGTATGTAGCATCATCTAATGGTTTTCTACCATGATTAGTCAAATTATTACCCCATGGTCAAAAATGGCCCCGCCCTGGGGCTTATCAGTTTTTCATATGAAAAGCTTTAAGAATCTTCTTCTCCAAAACTGTAAGGCAGAGACCTTTAATATTTGGTATGTAGCGCTATCTAATAGTTTTCTACCAAGATTGTTCAAATTATGTCCCCTGGGTTGAAAACTTTTTGCCCAGGGGCATATCAGTTTTTTATAGGAAAGTTTTTAAAAATCTTCTCTTAAAAATCTTTAAAAGTCTTCTCTGATCTTGTAAGGCATAGACCTTAGATATTTGGTATGTTGCATTATCTAATAGTCCTCTACCAAGATTTTCAAATTATGAACCCCGGATCAAAATTGACCCCGCCCTGGGGCTTAACAGTTTTTCATAGGAAAATCTTTAAGGTCTAGACTCTTTATATTTAGTATGTAGCATCATCTGATGGTTTTCTACCAAGCTTTTTCAAATTATGCAATCTGTCATTGAAATCATTAATCTGTTACGAACAGGTGAGCGATTAAGGGCCATCATGGCCCTCTTGTTATGGTGAGTGAACACAGGACTTTTTGGCCATAACAGAAACTGTAAGAGGCAACTGATCATCTATGCTGTTTGCAAAGCTGTTTAACCCTTTCCTCCATAAATACGCCTTTATAATAATCCCTTCTTGAAACTATTGTGATAAATAAAGCATTTGCTCCATAGGAGCAAATGCTGTATTTATCACAGTGGTTTCTAAACTACACAATTCTAAAAAATTTCCTTTTCTGTAGTAAATGCTACTTTTCAGTAGATTTATTCAAAGAGGTTGGATCTAAAAATAGCCTATGGAGGAATGGGTTAAGACACCCAAACAGAGATTTCTGTGTATTGGTGTTGGTGAGAGGTTATACTGTACATGTACTATCAAGTTTTACATTTGTGACTCAGGAATCTTCAAATCACCCATTAGTTTATATATCTGTCATCCTGGACAAATACATCATGTTTGTAATTTGTTTGAAACCTTTCATAGTTTAACCTGTTTTAAGTGATAGTGGGGCTGATTGGATTCATGTGTCTTAAAAAAGCAGGTGGTTGCATAATGCTTTCCCTCACAGAAACACTTTCTCACACTTTTGCAAACAGGGTAGACTATAGCTGCCACCTGATCAGTGTCTGCTCTGTTTGCTAATGAAATTATAAAATATGGAAGATTTGACTCTATAGATACTACCAATACCAAACAACAACAAAGTCATGCAAGAAACTTCTTTTGGAGCTTACTGCATTACTTTCATCCTGCTTTAAGCTACCACCTGCCTTAACCCATTCCCTCATATTGACGACTCTGAAAAAATACTTTGTGAAACCCTTGTGATAAATAGAGCATTTGCTCCATAGGAGCAAATGCTCTATTTATCACAATGGTTTCAAAACTACACAATTCAAAAAAATTCATTTTCTCTAGTTATAGCTCCTTTTCGGTAGATTTATTCAAAGAGGTTGGGTCTAAAAATAGCCTATGAGGGAATGGGTTAGATACCCAGAATAAGACCATTTTCAATGGTCACTTAGACAGGCTGTACTGTACAAAGCACAAGCATAACCGACAGTGTTAGGTATCTCACCAATACATTTCAAATACCAAATTGTTAACATTTCGTTGTTAAAAAATCGTTAAAATTTTGAAATATTTTGTTGTGTGTTTTGTTGTAGGCTTACGCATGACTGTACCAATTATCATCTCCGGCTAAACAGGTAGTGGTGGTTATTAGACCTGTCAATTCTATTGTTGACTTTGATCCTGCTAAACGTAACACAGACTAGCATTTAAAATAGGTGTGATCCAGATCAGATACTGTGAATCTTGACATCGGATCAGTATCCAAGCTGTTTGATACATGTCAAGTTGATTAAAATTGAATGAACCGGATTAAGACAAGAAATTAAGCAAGGTAGAGGTTGGTCAGACAATTATACCACAGGAAAAAGGGTTAACCATTGAATGCAGGAAACGAGTTAGCTGTCATTGGCAAACAGTGTAGACCCAGATCAGAGGGCTCCTAGAGGAGCCCTCTGATCAGGGTCTGCATTGTTTGCCATTTAAATATCTCAGCCTTTCATGCTGAATGGACTCTTTAGATAAACACTGTAAGGCCATTCCACTTTGAGTACCTTCAGCATTCAGAGGGTTAAAGATGCATTGTTCAAGCTCAATGACTCACGAGTGATTTTCGTTATTGAAAGTAAAAGTAATTGTTCTCGTATCTTTTTTCCCTCTAAATTAAAATGAACTATGGGCATTGTGTACAAAACACTAGCGTACACACTGATGCATACACATGGAAATTCAGCCTCTAAACTGAATCCAAACCGAAAGATGTTCTGAACTTCTGAAGCTGTGAGGTTTAAGTGTGTAGGTATTTAACTCTTTACCCTATAGATACAGATGGATGTCTTTGCACACAGAGTACAGTAGAGCCCCTCTAATGCGACCACTTGATGAATAAACATGGGTGTCTTTATAAGCAGGTGGTTGCTTAATGCAGAACAAAAGTAATGCAGAAAGCTCCTCTAGGAGCTTTCTGCATCACTTTTGTCCTGCATTAAGCTACCACCTGCATCTAGCTCCCAGAATTATACCTCTTTTAGGTGGTCGCATTAGCGGGGTTTTACTGTATATTACATGACTACAGGAACCTTTGCAAACAGAGTAGACTCATATCAGATGGCACTTGCATGAGCCATCTGATCAGGGTCTGCCTTGTTTGCTTATGGAATTATATTGATTGGATTCTACAGTTTCTTCAGTGGCCCAATATTCCTGTGTTGATATGTCGTTATTAAAATTCAGCTTATTAATATTCATAACGTAATTATTTCTTACATGAATATTCGTGGAATAAAGGCATAATTTGAGGGAAGAGTTGGAAGTAAGAGAAATTGTTAATTGGTGAGAGAGGATAGGGAGGTACAAAGACGTCCGCACCTGCTGGTAATTTTGTTCTGTATTGATCTAGTTGTATTGTTTAGTGTTTTGTCTCAGAAGAATAGCTTTAGATTTTGTTGTAAGCAATAAGCATTGAGAATATCTATTGTTGTATGCTCGTTTTACTTTCACTGAGCCATCTCTCAGTCTTAAGATTGGCAAAATAAATCGGCGTAAAAGAAAACTGCTTTAGATCCTTATGTTTAGGTGCACAGTATGTACAGCAGTAGATATCAAACTTTGGACTGTTTAAGATTAAGATTTCAAACGTTTGGCAAAATATTGTGACTCTAGCAGAGGAAGTTAAAGGCTACCTGGTAAATGATCTTTAACAAAAACATGGTATTTGGAAATCGACTATGGAAAAAAACAGATAATTGTTTTGATTTTTTTTTTGTCGTTTGAGAGATATTCGTTAGCGACAATGATTCAGTGCCCAGGAATGGAGAAAATTAAAATTAGGAAATGTGTTATTTTGTTCAAAGCTTGTTTCTTTGTTTTTACTGCAAAACAAAAACATAACTAATTTTACTGGGATTTTTCTCTTTGGTAGGGTTTAACTTGTTTGTTTTTTTCCCTTTGCCAAAAAAAGTAATTATCATAACCCTTGTGTTGTTAGCTGCTGACATGAGAAAAATTTAAAATTTGCAATCACATGACATCTTAAGAGCTGACCACATCAGACTTTCACTAACCTGTTCACCGTTAACCCTTTTCACACTTTTGCGAAAAAAGCAGACCCAGATCAAATGGCTTATATTATGGAATATTTTATTTAGACTTTCTATAGTTTCTGCCCCGACCAAAAACTCATGTGTTCATATTCCACAATAAAATCAAAGTAATAAATATTCATGATGTAATTATCTTACACAAATATTCATGAGGGAAAGGTTAACCCCCTCCCTGTTCTTTGTTTATTTCAAATTTCAATACCTACTGAATATTCATGGACAAAATAGTTTTAATGAAATATGGCAGGTGAAACATTGTAGCCATTTTAGAAACTAAAGAAACAGATCTATCTAATTCCATTAGCAAACAGAGCAGACCCTGATCAGACGGCTCCTATAGCAGCCATCTGGTTTGGGTCTACTCTGTTTGCCAATATGTGAAAATGCATTTATATGAGGGAAAGGGTTGAACCATTATGAGGGCCACAAATCTGACTATGGGCTTACTGAGTTATGTTCCTTTGAAACCCATCAATATGCATCACTGTCAAGGATAGGGCTAAAACCTTTCCCATGAATATTCATGAAAATTAATGACTATGAATATTAATTATCTGATGTTTCATAATTGTATAAATCATGGACAAGGGAACTTTGACAATGACTGAAACAGTAGAAATACATCTGCAGTAAAACCCCTCTAAACGGGACGTTAAATTTAGTATATTGGTCTTCGTGACAGGTGGCTGCTTTAATGCAGGGTGAAAGTCATGCAGAAAGCTCCTCTAGGAGCTTTCTGCATGACTTTCACCCTGCATAAAGCAGTCACCTGCCTAAAAGTATCTAAATTCTGCTTAATGCAGGGTGAAAGTCATGCAGAAAGCTCCTCTAGGAGCTTTCTGCATGACGTTCACCCTGCATTAAGCAGCCACCTGCCTAAAAGTATCTAAATTCTTCTCTGCTAGAATTCCGGTTTAGAGAGGTTTTACTGTATATCATTTCAAACAGAGCAGACCCTTATAGAAGCCATCTGACTTCTTGTTTTCTCAGTTTGAAAAAGGTGTTTCTGTGGAGTAAAGGGTTATTTCACATACTTTGGGCTCAGATTTTTATTGAATTATGATTGTCATCAGAATAAAATGATTTTACCAGCTAATTAACAGACATTTGTTTAATTTATATCAAATATTTTGGTTGAATTTTATGTAAATGTTCCAGATTAAATGGTACATATATGTGTTTGTAAATATCTAAACTTTATCAAATATCTATGTACATTGATCATTGTTTTCATGTATATGTATATATAACTCATTTTTGTGGTATACAGACATTTTTGAGCATGATTTTATGCTTTGATGTTATATGTTTATTTATTTTATGGTTATTGAGGCATTTAGTGAAAGGTTGTTATAGAATATTAGTAGATTTTTTTTCATTTATCAGCCTTGTTTCATGTTTTGTTGCAGTTACTGTCAGTATCTGATAAATGCTGTGTACACTAGATGGGAAATGGTTTCAGGTTCAAATCTAACCCTTTACCCCATGAATATTCATGTGAGAAATAATGACATCATGAATATTAATTAGATTAATTGTTATAATAAAATGAACACAGGAATATATGGCCATGTCAGAAACTGTACAATCTTATCTATGTTATATCGTAAGCAAACAGAGCAGACTCTGATCAGATGGTTCCTACAGGAGTCATCTGATCTGGGTCCACTCTGTTTGCAAAGACGTAGAAAGGCATATTTATTGAGGAAAGGGTTCAGGACACATTTTATATTGAGAATTGAATTGAAGCAGATGACAGTATTTGCTGATGAAAGTTTTTTAGTGTTGAAAGGGTTTGAAAAAGAATAGTTTTCCTTTCAAATGCAGACATTTTTCAGACATTTTGCAGTGAGACTAGTATGCCACATAGACCAGGTTACTTTAAATGTCTCATTTTGCACGGAACTTTGGTTGGTTTAATTTTAGGTGGATTGTTTTATACCACTGATATGACACAGTACAATTAGATATGATTATTGTTGTGTAATTTTATCTCAGATGATTGTGAGATAGACTGGTTGCTGGCCTAGATAATCAGCTAGATATCGGGTAGATTTACAATGCAGGGTATCAAATCTTTATCATAGATTTTTAACCTTAGCTTCGTTGTGCTGGGATTGATGATAACATTTCAAACAGTTCTGATCTAGATTAGATGCAAAGTAATAACGTCTCTCATCGGTATCCAAACAGTTTGATCATGCAGATATGGTTCGGAAAAGAAACGGAAGGAAACTATACTGTGAGATTAGAGAAAGATGGTACATCTGGGGACAACAGTTTGCTCAAAGGTTAACCGTTTCAATGAGGAACACCATTTGGCTTGCATTTGCATTGTTAACCTAGTTCAGACGGCTACACAAGGACCCATATCTGATCTGCATTGTTTTCCTCCGGAGAGACTCACATTCTCTCCTTTTCTGAATTTATAAATGAGTTACCATATTATCTCTTATAAATGTCCTTGGGAATGCAACATTTTTTTTTAAAAGGAGCTTGTTGCATTTTTTACACAGATGGTTGCGTAATGCAGAATGAAAGCAATGCAGAAAGTTCTTGGGGAGCTCTCTGCAATTCTTTCAGTCTGTGTTAAGTTGCCATCAATATTTTGAAAACCTAGATTTCTTTAGAAAATTTATAAAAAAAATGCAGAATGGAAGCAGACTGGTTTTCGTTAGCAATCATTTCAAGCTTCAGATTAGAGAACTCTTGTTCTATCAAACTTTCTTATTATTCAGCCAAACACAGTCCTGGTTGTACTCATTAGAAATGCACCAGAGTTCTAATTAATACCAATACGATAGGATTTGGCAGAGAAATATTAATAGCATGTAAAGATTTCCTGTATATGTCTTTTTATCTACAGCTCTGAATTTGATCAGCTGGTTAACCCATTCCCTCCTATGGAGTAAATGCTCGATTTATCACAATGGTTTAAAAAAGTGACATTTACAGAGGCGTCAAAAGGTGTCAATATGAGGGAATGGGTTAAGAGTTAGTTGACTTGTATTGAGATGGAGGGCCAGCAACCTGTCATACAGGTGATGCATAGTCTTTGTGATATAAAAACTAATGCATACATGTCATACACAGTGACTGAGTCTGTGCTACTAGAAAATGTGTTGTCAGGGTGTATACAAATAGGGAAGACCCAGACCAGATGCCAGGTCATAGTCACCTTTTTCATGTTGAATAACAAACTCAGTAAAGTGTGAACCTTTGACGTCAAAGAGATATTTGCAAACAGAGTAGATCAAGATCAGATGGCTCCTGTAGGAGCCATCTGATCTGGATCTGCTCTGTTTGTTTATGAAATGGTAAAAATCTGTTCCTAAAATTCATTAGTTCATTGGCCAATATAAAATTTCAGTTAATGAAGTGAATTTTTGCGTAATTATTCATGAGTTGAATTGTTACATACTATAGGGAGTACACGATAATCAAATACTTAGTCTCTATTTCAGCTGGTCTGGGACTATACTGTTTGCGAAGCCCCTAAAGGTGCCTCTTTCTTATTGGTGTAGCTCATTTTGTCATTGTGATATAAAAACCATTGCATAGATGTCAGAGACAGCAAGTGTACATTGTCAAAATGCAAGTGCTAATTAGTGTTTATATGGGCTGTCCGAAACTGATCCAGTGATTGTTTAAAGGTTGTGAAAGTTTCAAGATTTTTTTTTTCAATCTAAATGCATTTTAATTATAAATTACAAAACAGTACATTACAAACTTATTTATGTCAATGGTAGGTTCAAAATTAAGGATATTGTTTATTCTTAATTATCTTTGAATAACATTTTCAAACATTTTTTAAGTTCATGCACCATGTTTTAGGCCTACTTCAGTAGAAGTTTTATAGCAAAAAGTAAGAAATTAAAGTCTTCTTGTATTCTGCTTACTTGTGTGACAATGTAGTTAATTTTTGGTAGTGAAATAAAAGAAATTTTTGGATGTCTTAGAAAAAAAGAAAATCATTTTTTGTTAGAATTACAGAATCTAAATAATTTATATGCTCTGATGTGTTAACCCTTTACTCCATAGATAGATACTGTACACCTATTTACACACTTGTACAAAGAGATCAGACCCAGATCAGATGGCTCCTGTAGGAGTCCTCTGATTAGGGTCTGCTTTGTTTGCTTATGAAATAATACAGATCTGATTCTACAGTTTCTGTCTTAGTCAAATTTCCTGTCAGGCTGTGTTCATATTCCATTATAAAACTCATCTAATGAATATTCCTGTTTTCATTATTTCTAATATGAATATTCATGAGTTAAAGGGTTAAACATTGACATATTTATTGAGCTAGATGTATTCTCCTACCACACTTTATGAAAAAAGTCTTCACTAAACAATAACTGCTGCACGGATCATAGACTGCCGTGTTTCATCTCACAATTTCTAGATCAGTTTCAGAAAGAACATCGATTTGATATGTCTTGTTGGTTATATCCAACGCATATTTTTTTCAGTTACACATTTAACTAAGGGCTGACAATGACCATTAAATATATTTTAATCAACCTATGCTGTTGTGTGGTTTATTTGTTCCTTTGTGACCTGGAGAAGTTTTTCTTTGAAACCTTGCCTATATGCCATAATTAACGTGTGCCCGGTAATTTTAGTATTTGGACAGTCAGACTTAGGCAAACAGTGCAGATCCAGATCAAACAACTCCTGAAGCAGCAGTATGATCAGGGTCTACACTATTTCCTACTTTTTCAGTATAATATAATCCTTTACACCATGAATATTTATATAAGAAATAATGACATCATGAATATTAATTAGATTAATTGATATAATAGCAAATGGACATAGGAATGTTTAGCCATAGCAGAAACTGTAGAATTATAGATATATTACAGTAGAAACTGTTCAGCAGTCATTCATTTATTGAACATAGAAATCTTAAAAGGCACATGGTTACTAAATGCAGGGCAAAAGTAATGCAGAAATCTCCTATATGAGCTTTCTGCATTTCTTTTAACCTGCATTCAGCTACCACCTATCTTAGAAACCCATAAATAGACATTGTTTATGACTGCCTAAGACATGGTCCACTGTATATCTTAACCCATTCCCTGTTCAATATTCATGTAAGAAATCATGAAATCATGAATATTTATTAGATGATTTTTTATAATATTAACTTTTCAAGGATTTATTTTGCTTTGAAAAAAAACCCTGTAGAATCAGATAATGGCAATAGCAAACAGAGCATACCCTGATCTGGGTCTACACTGTTTGCAGATGCGTTAAAACACGTTTATATGATGGAAAGAGTTAAGCAAACAGAGCAGACCGTGATCAGACATCTCATGGCTACAGGAGGCGTCAGACCTGGGTCTACTCTGTTTGCAAAGGTTAAGCCTCAATCTGCTAATTACTATGTGGCAGACATTTGTAGCTCAGTCTTATAAGTTATCAGAAGAAGCTTGACCTTTTCCTTTCTATAAATGCCTTTTCGGGCCTTCGCAATCAAAGATGACCCAGGTCAGACGGTTCCTGTTGGAGCCGTCTGACCGGTGTCTGCTCTGTTTGCTTGTAGTTCTGATTCTACAGTTTCTACCAATACCAAAAGAGCTTGTGTTTTTATAAAAATCTGCTAATTAATATGCATGATGTCATTATTTATTACATGAATATTCAATAAGAAATGCTCTTTGCACGCAAATTGATTGTTGTCTGTAAAAAAAATTATCGTCTGCTGTTCTTGAAAAAATGAATTACAGTAAAAACTCGACACTGCGAAATTTTAGTAATGAATAATCTATGTCTTTGTAGGAAGGTGCCTGCTTAATGCAGGGTAAGAGCAATTAAGCGTTCATCCTGCATTAAGCTGCCACCTGTGTGAAAGGGCAATAATAGTACGTATTTGAGTGTTCGTAGTATCGAAGTTTTACTGTATTTGAGTGTTCGTAGTATCGAGGTTTTATTATGTTCGCAGCAGACTAAAGGCTATTGATATGATTTGACTGCCGTTGACAGGTACTATTTTCTTAAATTACTACATTTTCTCCATGCTTTAAATTTCCGCGGGCAGAAATGTCAAACACACATTTTTTCTTCTATTTTATGAAAGAGTAATCCGAGGAAGAAAGAGAAAATGGTAGTTTGACCTGTTTACTTTCAATTAATTAGTCATCAAAAACGGTTAGAATATGATTTTTTATGACATGATTTCATTAAAAGCAAATTAAAGCCAGGTCAGGTTTTGGCGCGACTACATTATAGGAAATAGCGCAATCTGATTTCTTTTTAAATTACACAGGTAAATTCTAAATTGAAGTAATTAACCACTCAAATAACTACAGATAAGTTTTGGTCGCGCCGTTTGGCACCGAGATATTCGTCGTCAGAAATACGATTCACTGATTTTCGCTGGTAACTTCCAAACTGAGGTGTATTCTTTCGTTATCTGCTTAAGGCATATAGAATATTATAAATTTTGTAAGTACCGTAAACCCCATTTAAACCGGACGTATCGGTGTTTGAGGCAGGTGGCAGCTTAATGCAGGGTGAAAGTCATGCAGAAGCTCCCTTTGCAGCTTTCTGCATGACTTTCACCCTGCATTAAGCAGCCATCTGTCTAAAAGTATCTACATTGTTCTCTACTTGATTTCCGGTTTGGAAGGGTTTTAATGTACATATTAACTAAAGAATTTACAACTGTATAAATATTGATGGACTGATATTTTATAGCTACAAATTAACCCATTACCTCATAGGCTATTTTTAGATACAACCTCTTTGAATAAATCTACCGAAAAGGAGCATTAACTAGAGAAAAGGAAATTTTTAGAATTTTGTAGTTTGAAACCATTGTGATAAAATAAAGCATTTGCTCTTGTAGGAGCAAATGCTCTATTTATCACAATGGTTTCACAACGTGACTTTTACAGAGTCGTCACAAGTCGTCAATATCAGGGAAAGGGTTAACAATGAAACTTTTGGCTGTGACAGAAGTCACAGAAACGTCAGAATCTATATTATTCATTAAGCAATGACTGTCTTATTTGCTTGCTTACAATATGTAGATATGATTCTACAGTTTCTGCCATGGCTAAATAGTCATGTGCTATATGAGTCTAATTAATATTCATGGTGTCATTATTTCTTACATTAATATTCACGGAGGAAAGGATTAACACATTCCCACATATAAACGCATTTTCACGCATTTGCAAACAGAACAGACCCAGATCAGACGGCTCCTGTTGGAGCCGTCTGACCAGGGTCTGCTCTGTTTGCTTATGAAATTATAATCAATGTGTTACCAATAACAAAAAAATGCTGTATACAAACTGATCTAATAAATTTGCATGATGTCATTATTTCTTGGCAAGGATTAATTGTTAACCCTTCGCTTGCTGAATTTTAAAATACATTTCTCCTTCTTTACCCATGTCCTGTTGTATAATTACATATATATCTTCACTGTGTACAAGTATTTCTCTGTGCAATCACTGCTGTGGAGTGCACTGGTTGCACAATCAACTTGTAAATAGTGCAGACCCAGATGAGACAGCTCCTGCAGGAGCTGTCTCATCTGGGTCTTCACTATTTACAGGTAGGTATATTGACGTGAATAGCAAGCGAAGGGTTAAGGCAAGTGGTAGCCTTATTCATGAAGAAAGTTCTGTTGAAAGCTCCTCAGTCAGCTGTATACATCACTCTCTATCTGCATTACTCGACCCACATATTTATCCCTTTGTTTCATGAATATTCGTGTAAGAAATAACAGCATCATGCATATTTATTAGATGAACTTTCCAATGACATATAAACATGCGAGTTTTTGCCATGGTAAAAACTTGAACCAGATTTATATAATTCCAGAAGCAAAACAGGGCAGATCCTGATCAGACGGTTTAGGATTTTCCCCTTTCCTCCATAAATACGTCTTTCTACGCCTCTGTAATAGTCACTTCTTGAAACCACTGTGATAAAAAGAACATTTGCTCCATAGGAGCAAATGCTCTATTTATCACAATGGTTTCAATACTGGACAATTCTAAAAATTTTCCTTTTCTCTAGTAAATGCTCCTTTTCGGTATATTTATTCGAAGAGGTTGGGTCTAAAAATAGCCTATGAGGTAATGGGTTAAGGGACATGTCTGATCTGAGTCTACCCTCCTTGCAAAAGCGTTAAATACGCCTCTATGAAGTGAATGGGTATACAGACATCCAAAGTTTAATTACTAAGTGGTCGTTCTAGAGAGATAACCCCTTTCGCTGTTCAATATTCATGTAAGAAATAATGACGTCATTATAGGTGAATTTTTATAATTACATTTTTTCGATATTGGTAGAAACTGTAGAGTCAGATCTATTAGAACTTCAAAAATACTTCCTGTAGGAGCCGTCTGATCTGGGTCTAGTATGTTTGCAAATGCGTGAAAATATGTTTTTAAAATATATGAAGAAATGGGTTAAACTGGTTCTCATAGTTCGAGACCCGTGGTAAGATATTGACCCTTTTTACTGTCAGAAGGTGAATCTCAGTATCTTACCACCGCGTGCAGATTCATGGGGTATGCGTCTGATCAGGGTCTACATCGTACCAGTGTCGAACCAGATAAGCTGCTGTCGCGCATTTAAAACGCAAGTGCATTTTATGTCAACTGTGTTTGCATCATTAAAACATTGGATTACGTACAGTGAGTATGGTTACTGTATTCAACCCCGCAGTCAATAGATACACATTTCAATGCCCTTGCAAACAGAATAGACACATATCAAACGGCTCCTCTAGTAGCAGTCTGATCAGGGTCTACTCTGTTTGCTAATGAAATACTATAGAACTGTTTCTACAGCTTGTGTCATGGTAAAAGAACCACTTGCTCACAATGCCATTATTAAATTTCACCTGATGAATATTCATACAATAACCCTGGTTCCCTGTTCTATGTTTATTACAAATTTCAATACCTACTGGATATCCATGGACAAAGTAGTTATAATGATATATTGAAGGTGGAACATTGTAGACATTTTACAAAGTATAGAAACAGATCTATCAAATTCCTTTAGCAAACAGAGTAGACCCTGATCAGACGGCTCCTATAGGAGCCGTCTGATCTGGGTCTACTCTGTTTGCAAATGTTGCAAATGCGTGAAAACACGTTTATATGAGGGAAAGGGATAATTATTTTTTACATAAATTTTCCTCAGGTAAAGGATTCTTACGAGTCAAACCTGGAGATAAAAATGTTCAAACACATTACTCTACTTCTCAGTCCTATAAGGTACATGATTTAATCTGATTGTTGCCCTTACAGTGCTAAATCTTTTAGTGGACTATTCCAAAATTCAAACAGGTCGAGCCTTTGGTGAATATTTAGGGGTTTTATTCTATAGAAAAGTGTAAAATGACAAACAGTACATACTCTGATGAGAGGGCTCCTTTAGGAACCCTCTCATCTGGGTCTACACTCTTTGCAAATGACATCAGTGACTCTAGTCCCGCACTGTAGGGTTTAAATGACTGAGCTAGCGCTTTGAATTCTGAAATTTTAAAGTGAAATAGTTATTCATTGTTTAGCTATATGGCGTACGTGCGGAATGAAACATTCAGTTGTGTCGGGGCGTTTGGAAAGACACACAGTACATACCCTGATCAAATGGTCCCACAGGGAGACTTCTAGTCTGGGTTTACACTGTTTGCGAACGACAGTTAACTCTGTCTCCAACATTCATTGTGTTAACCATGCTGTTTTAAATGGGAGGGCATTTAAGTTTATATCAAAGTGCATCTACAACTCTTCCGCATCATTAGGCATCCAATGTATCTGTGATTTTGATTTGGACCTCGAGCAAAATGACTCGACAGAACAATCAATGGGATAGAAGAAAAACATTACCTTATTATCTCTAAGTATTCGGATAGACCAAAGTTAGGCAAATAGTGCAGACCCAGATCAAACTACTCTTGAAGGATCAGCTTGATCTGAGTCTACACTATTTGCTACTATGTCAGTCTATCAATATGGTGCCAACTTGAATAAACCATTTGAAAGTGGGAAACGAGTGTACTGTCATGTGTAAATAGTGTAGACCCAGATCAGAAGACTCATAGATGAATGTTTGTCATTCAAAATCCTCTCGCAAATACTACCCTTTCCATAGTGTATTAACCCTTTCGCTGCCAAACTCTGTCGTCTGCTAACTTTATCGTCTGCTACAAATTTTCATTCTTTTGATTTTCTTCATTTTTGTTTTAAAAACATAGTAACAGTAACAAACAGTTTGGATCCTGATGAGACGCCGAGTTACTCGGCGTCTCATCTGGATCCAAACTGTTTGCATAGGTAATCACAGATCCGGCATTGGCAGCGAAAGGGTTAATGCAGATATGTATAGATCTGATTCACCAGTTTCTGACATGGCCAAAAACTTCTGTGTCCATATACTACAATAAAAATAATCTGATTAACCCGTTCCCTCCTAGTGACGCTTTTTTGGCGCCTCTGTAAAAGACACATTTTGAAACCAATGTGATAAATAGAGCATTTGCTCCATATGAGCAAATGCTCTATTTATCACGATGGTTTCAAAACTACACAATTCTCAAATTCTCCTTTTCTATAGTTAATGCTCATTTTCGGTAGATTAATTCAAAGAGGTTGGGTCTAAAATATTCTAAGAGGGAATGGGTTAATATTCATACATGTAAAGTAATTATTTCCTACATGAATATTTATGAAGTTGTATTTCATCCTTTCTTTCAAATACATGTAATTCAAATTTTCATGCATTTGCAAACAGAGTAGACTCAGATCAGACGGCTCCTGTAGGAGCCTTCTGACCAAGATCTGCTCTGTTTGCTAATGGAATTTGATAGTTCTGTTTCTTTAGTTTCTAAAATAGCTACAATGTTTCACCTTCCATACTTCATTATAACTATTTTGTCCATGAATTTTCGGTAGGTATTAAAATTTGGAATAAACATAGAACAGGGAAAAGTGTGCGAGTGAGTTGAAAAGATTAGCACACATGTATATATGCTACTATGAGATGACAATAGGTATTTTTCGCAATGCTATGGGACGTCACTTGTACAACACAATTTTGATATGATAGAAGAGTTGTATCACCTAAAATCTTCAGTCAATAATTGTGTGAGAATAAATCTCAATGTAATTAATAGTTTGAACATTTATTTCACATTAAAATGTATAGTCCAATAGGCGGTGCTGTAATGGGCACGTGGATTTCGTGCGCTTTTCGCGGTGCAACTGGGGACGACAGGTGTGTAAAAGCTTTGGTGCTGTGGATAAACCCACGTGATTAACTAGTGGACATTCTGAGTCAATGACGTACACGAGTATTACTCAAACATGTTGAACTGAAACACGGAGTCAAAAAGCGAATTATGGCTTTGACAAAAAATTGTGCTGAGATTGATTATCGATTAACGCAAACATGAAAAAGATAATATGTGGATGTTTGAAGGTAACGAGGACAATGTCGAATTGGAGGAGATCTTGGAACAAGGTCATTGAGCATAGCAACAACACTAATGACTGGTAAGAAATGAAATTAATCAAATTGGTTATGCTAACCCTTTTCCTGTTCTATGTTATACCAAATTACAATACCTACTGAATATTCATGGACAAAATACTTGTAATGAAATATGGCCGGTAAAACATTGTAGCCATTTTAGAAAGTAAAGAAACAGACCTTTCAAATTCCATTAGCAAACAGAGCAGACCCAGATTTATGATGGGTGCATATTTATTTGACATTTCCCGCATTAATATGCACCCAACAGAAATCTCAAAATCTCACACGGCCATCGGGCCAATGCGAATATTTGACATGCCGTGTACTGCCTCCGAAGATCATCGATACCAGTCTACGACTTTGTGGTGCATGTACATGTGGAAAATCATGTTGAACCTTGCTGAACTGAAAGATTCAATAAGATACACACTATGTATGTAACAATTTTTACTTAGTTTAATTCTAAGGGAAATAAATGTTACTCTGGTTTTGGAGTTTATTTGAGGAATTGTCTCCCTTCTACTGAACTCTCCAAACCTAGTTTAGGCCATACCTTCTTCTTCTTCCAAAGTACTTCATGCCTCAGTTAGATTAATCTCGAAAATTTGTGATTTTTGTACATGGCCGTTGAGAATAAGCCGTGCAATTAAAATCGCCGTATATACATATTAAAAACGGTAAAAACGGTATTGTGCTTAGACGACCGCCAGCTGCAGCCCAGACTTGGAAGTCCTCGATGGTCTTGGCTGCAACAACTGACGCTAGAAGTTTCTTCCATAGTACTCGGGAAGAAGGAACCTTGGTGTAGCAGTAGTCTGGAGTATGGTATCAGGTGTGGCTTGATGTGCCCTCTTGTTTGTGACATACCTGGTGTGATTAGGTATGGCTGTGATGGTATCTGGATGAGACAGTACACTATCCTGTACGTCATCACTACCTTGGCATTTTGACGGCGCTGTTGAAGACTCACCCAGGATAGTTGGTTAAGCATTGATGTTACGCTAGATGTCCTTTTATAGGAGGCAGCTCTTATCCCCTATATTTGGAAACCTTTATAGAAACATTGCCAGCTATCTAATATACATGTACTGAGAGGTAAAATTAACTGTGCAAATAAGTCAGATTTGTATTCGCATGATGAAGTTGTTCTTGCTTAAAGGGAATGAATACAATTCGTAAAGTAAGAAGTTGTGAAAAGGGTGGTTTCTTGATGTTCACCTCTGATTTCATCTTTTTATGACTTTTTTCGAAAATTCTGACTAGTAGCGATTATGTCCCGCACGGTTGTGTATGAGACTAACGCTCCTTGGTCCCATGAGCTACGTGCGTTATTGATTTGATTATTTTTGCGAGCCCTCTGCCCGAGCAGAGATCACAGGCGCTCTACTGGGTTCGTGTTTGGGCTACATACAGGTCACGGCAGCAAGCCAATGCCACGCTGGCTAAGAAAAGCTCTCGCACGTGCTGCTGTATGGGGCCTAGCCTTATGCATGCGTATGCCTGGGTGTTGTGCTAGGAATGGCGCGACAACTGTGCGCAAGACCTGAGTAATGGACCCCCTGTCGTTTAGGTTGCAATCATTGACAACAAAGTCAGTCTTCCGGCCACCCATTAGGCCTATGCCGCCCCAAACCATTACACCCCACAACACACTAAACCGGCCACGTTCAAGCGCACAGTTGTCACGAAAACGTTCACCTTTCCTTCTGAAAACCCGCATCCTGCCGTCTGCAAAACTCACTCTGAACCTTCTCTCATATGTAAACAGTACTCTGGACATAGAGCGCGCCTCCAATGGGGATGGTACCGTCCCCATAGAAGACGAAGATGGCGATTTCGTCTGTTTAGTATCTGACCAACATAAGGTCGCCTTGGCCTTATCGGATCGAGACCTGACCGCAGATTATGGATCGTATTCAGGTGATAATTCATCTGTCTAGCAATAGCAGCAACGCTGACGCCAGACGTCAACAGTATTTATAAGCGCTTCAATTCGCTGCTTTTCAGTAAACCTGGACATTCTGGCATATTCTGGCATTTTGTCGGAATATAGCTCATGAGCTTATGTTATCCGACGCAAAATAAACTTTCTTGTAACTTGTATCTTGTATTCTGAATTTCATCAAAATTGAAATGTACTGTGCTTTTTATTTGACGGGTTTCCTGTGCAAAAATATGCACATTTAATTTTATAGCACTTGGCTAAAATTCGGAACACTAGGTCGGTCATTCGTCGCGATGTTGAGTGCAAACTTAGGTCAAGTGCTCATGTACTTTACAAGTATATAAACTTTCATGACCATAGGTATACATTTACCAAGAAAATTAAATTTGAAAAGTGCACAGTTAATTTTGCCTCTCGGTATAAAAAGTGTGTAGTACAGCAGTTATTTAACAGGTAGTTTGAAGTGATTGCGACCAAGATAATGGCTCGATACCGTCTTACTGGCCACAATTGATGAATCTGACACCCCCTCCAATTTACAGATTTAACTATTTGAATGCTATTAAGTTTAACGTACACATATATCTGCATTTGCAAATAATGAAACCCCATATGATATAGCACCTAGAGGAGATGTCTCATGTGGGTCTGCACTGTTTGCCATGATTATTCATTGGCTACATTTTATTCTATGTATATGTAGAACGATTCACCTAAATAATATACTCTTAGTGGATGGGTTCACATTTGAGTATTTACTACATTAATTAACCCATTCGCTGCCAAACTCTGTCGTCTGCTAACTTTGTCGTCTGCTACAAATTTTCATTTTATTGATTTTCTTCATTTTTGTTTAAAAACATAGTAACAGTAACAAACAGTTTGGATCCTGATGAGACGCCGAGTTACTCGGCGTCTCATCTGGATCCAAACTCTTTGCATAGGTAATCACAGATCCGGCATTGGCAGTGAAAGGGTTAAATTTTCAGCGGCTTAATTTTGATAAAATGTGAGCATGAAAGTTGCAGAGGGTATCATATTCATGATTCGTTCACCTTCAGTCCGCTTACCCTGCATTTTATGGCTTTTCCGCATTTCCCCCCATTACTACGGAATATGTGCAGACATATGCGACTTTTTGGAACATATGCACCTGATAATCTGGCAATTATTGCCGCATTTATTTGCAGCTCCATGCATATTTATGCAAGTCGGTTTTATTGCCTTATTTATGCACAGTTCCTTGCATATTTATGTAAGTCGGGCTTAAAAGCTCTTTAGAGCTTGCGTTTCATTATGCACATTGTGCTAATTGTTTGTTAAGTCGACTTCAAAATAAATATTAGATTTCTACTCGATTTGACTTGACGTGCAGCTTTTATTCGAAAGTTCACTACTTTCAGTACTTTGATATAACTCTCCCCTCGCGCGACATGTTCTTTCTTGTCTCCATATTCAAACTTCCGGTTTGTGACGTCAGTTTACATACATGCAGGTGAGCGAAAAATACTAATTTATTTTAAAAACGTTTGAATAGAAATAGAATTAGTTAGTTGTTGAAAATAGCGTCTCGTTGGTTTTTATTCTCGGAATGTAGCTACCACTTTGGTTAACACGGGAATAGTGGCCATCAAACGTTTGAATGTCTGTTCCCCATTACGGGTATTGAAAAGTTTCGAAAAAGTTTGACAAGTTTTGAGTGCAATTTCATTTCTTCTAGACACTGTAGTATCTCGTATAGCATGCTTACTTGATTTCGATAAAAGATGAGTCAACGAAGGACTGTTCATGATGTGAATTCTAGTTGATATTTTTTTCTCCAAAAGTTTCGATAAGGTTTTGTTTACACATAGCAACTGTTTGACCTACATTCTATTTTTAGTTTCAAATTTGGACAATAGTCTAGCTTATTGTGCATTTTATTCGTGTACATAATTTACTATGAAAGAACAAGATACAGTGGACGATTCAGCCCATCATAATCTCACATGTTTTTTTTTTATCCTGTCAACATATAATAAATACCAGGTTGACCAAACTGAAAATTTGTCTTTCAAAAACTGCTATTCATCATTGTTCTGAAGCTTAGTGAAAGAGTGCTTTAGATTAACTCACATATACAGCTTTTAATTTATTTGCAAACAGAGTAGACCCAGATCAGATGGCTCCTGTAGGACCAACATTGTCATCTTCAGTAATCCCTGAACTCTTTGTATATTCACAGATCTGATTCTTTAGTTTCTGCGTTGACCATTAGTTCTCATGTTCATAAAAAATTATGCCATTATAGAAAAACAAAAACAACGGCTTATTTGTATTCATAGTCACAGTTAAGGCCATATGGTTTAACTCTTTTTCCAAACACTTTCTTTTGTGTCATCCTAAATTATTCGACTTAGGAGTCTGATAAGAACAGGATTGCTGATCATTATGTGCATATGACTAGCAGCTAGGGGCATAACTATCAGTATGCACATGCATAACATCAGTTTGAAAGGTGAAAACATTATTATGGCCAAAATGGAACAAAAGTTGAAAGCTAAAGGGGTTAGTCACTAAGTGGGGGGATGGGGGGGGGGGGATTACACTGATAAACCTTCTGGCTAGTCATGTATGTTTTAACCCATACCCCATAGTTTTAAGTACTATAAAAATAGACTGACTTGAAATATTTTTTCTTGAACATTCAGGATCTGAGCTGTAAACAAAATTTTTCATAGTATGTAGTTACAAAAGCTCAAAGTGGTTGAACAGGCGGTTGGTGGAGAATTGACAGTTTTAGTATTTCAAATGTGTTCCATATATCAATGGCTCTGATTCATATCACTAGTGCTACACCATTTCAAGTATTTGCAAACAAGAGTCAACCCAGATCAGACGGCTCCTATAGCAGCCATCTGATCAGGGTCTGCTCTGTTTACTTTCACACGTAACATAAATATATATGTATGTAGATCTTATTTTACTGTTTTTGTCAGGACAAACAGTATACTCCATAAGTTATAATAATTTTAATTCAGCTAATAATTATTCACGATGACATTATTTTTAGCTCCACTTTTTAAAAAAGTGGAGGTATTGTCATGACCCTCTCATCGGCGTTGGTTAACCTTTTTGTTAAGGTCCTTTTCTCAGAAACCATCAAAGATATTTGGTTCATATTTGGTATGTATATTTACTATCACAAGGGGAACCCATTTCACAAGGGAAGGTAACTCTAAAATTAATTTTGCCATAGTTATGCCCCTTTTTCGACTTAGAATTTTCATTGTTGGTTAAGTTTTATGTTCAGGTCCATGTCTCAGAAACTGTCAAAAATATTTGGTTCATCTTTGGTATACATATTAACTATTACAAGGGGAACCCATTTCACAAGGGTTGGTAACCCTAAAATTAATTTTGCCATAGTTATGCCCTTTTTTCGACTTACAATTTTCATTATTGGTTAAGGTTAATGTTCAGGTCCATGTCTCAGAAACTGTTCAAGATATTTGGTTTATCTTTGGTATACATATTAACTATTACAAGGGGGACCCATTTCACAAGGGTAGGTAACCATAATATTAATTTTGCTGTTGTTATCTCCCCTTTCTGACTTAGACTTCCACTACACTATCCAGCACTAAAGAAAGTGGAGCGCGCTGTCTGCGGACAGCTCTTGTTTACATGAGTATTGAACAGGGACATGATTATCACTAGCACTGGCACTGTTTTGATAGCTTTATCAGGATCTAGGTCTGCACTACTTGCCTAAGTTTTCTGAATAGGTAGGGTAATACATGGAGCTTACAAGGTCTTAATGGACATATTTGTGTTTGTGTTTCAGAGATAAGCATGGGTCAGATACAGAATATAGGGAGCCACTGACGTAGATCTGCATGATAGCAGCGGGACACGTCTACAGGCTATCACTACTGCTGAGGTAAATAAGTTTTATAAATGTAAGAAATGCTTTTATTATAACCCCCCCCCCAACGAAGTTTGGAGGTGAAGTGTGTGTGTGTGTGTGTGGGGGGGGGGTTATACTGGAATCAAGGGGTCCATCTTTGCGACTGAACAGAGACTAGGGGGCTTTTTAGTGGTTATCAGGTATACTAGGAGCTATTTTAGATCAAGGGGCCATGGCCCCCTGTTTGTAGTCTTAAAGGTATCAGGGGGGTCGGGGGTATTGAAAAAAAATACATTACAGAAATGACCCCTTAAACATGCTCATGTTTGGGTGTCATGTCCGAGGGCAAAATGGCCCCTTTAAAGTTGCCTGTCCGATAGGATGTGGGGCCTGGGTCCATATCGGACCTACAGTGGCCCTTTAATTGGAGAAATAGCCCTTTGGTATGGCCCCTTACTCGAAGCCCCCCCCCCCCCCCAGAGTTATGGTCCTTGACCTTTAATTTTTTGTCAATTTTTCAATTTTCCGGTCTTTCTCTGGAAGTTGTTGGAGATATTAACCTTATATTTGACATAAAGCTAAATCTAGATGAGTTACAGCTTAAGGTCGAATATCGGTCTGGTTGAATAATTTTTGTCAGAGTTATGGTCCTTGAACTTAATGTTTTTGTGAAAAGGTACCTAGGTTTAGAACTTTGGAGTTGACACTTCACATAAATAAACAAAGCTGCTTGCACTTATTAGATGACATTGTCTGGCCATAACACTTCTCTGAATTTTAACAGACTTATCTCCCTTTTTGGACTTGACACTATTTGGTAAAAGTTGCTTTATTTATGTTTGTGATTGATCTTGGATTGAATATTACATGTTAGAAGTGATTTTTATTTATTTATTTATTAACCCTTCGCTTGCTATTCACTTCAATATACTTACCTGTAAATAGTGAAGACCCAGATGAGACAGCTCCTGCAGGAGCTGTCTCATCAGGGTCTGCACTATTTACAAGTTGATTGTGCAACCAGAGCACTCCACAGCAGTGATTGCACAGCGAAATACTTGTACGCAGTGATTGCACAGCGAAATACTTGTACGCAGTGAAGATATATGTATATATACAACAGGGCATGGGTAAAGAAAGAGGAATGTGTTTTAAAATTCAGCAAGCGAAGGGTTAATGGAGGATGGAGGTAAAACGATATAGATTATATACAAATGTATATAGAACTAGCATTATGCTTGATAATTGTACGGTGTGGAGAGGGATGGATCCCCGACCCTTACACACCATTGACGGGGATAATAAACAAGGTCCCGTCATTATAGCAGGGCCTGGAAAAAAATCAACCACCTGCTATTTAAGACTCCTATGTCCAACTAATAAAAGGTCACTTAAGACAGGTTTTACAGTATTAACCCTTTCACTGTTCTATGTTTATTTCAAATTTCAATACCTTCTGAATATTCATGAACAAAATAGTTATAATGGAATATGGAAGGTGGAACTTTGTAGCCATTTTAGAAACTAAGGAAACAGATCTATCAAATCCATTGGCAACCAGTGCAGACCCTGATCAGACGGCTTCTATAGGAGTCATCTGATCTGGGTCTACTCAGTTTGCTTATGATATTATATAGATATGGACATATGGTTCTAGTTTCTGCCAAGGCCAACACTTCCTTAGTCCATGTGCTATTATTACAATTATGTAAATAATATTCTTGATGTCATTATGTCTTACAGAAATATTTATGGAGTAAAGGGTTGAATAATTCATGTAGATTTTACTAATTCCATTTTTCTCTTATGACCTCACAGATGGAAAAGAGACACAAAGACATCTTGGTCTCCCGGAGGGCCGACTTAGTTGAGAATTTGAATATACGAGATGGTCTCTTCACCCAGCTGATTGCCAAGAAAGTCCTAACCCAGCGTATGGTTAGGTCAATACAGGTATCTATATGGGATTTGTAATAGGAGTTAACCTTTCACATGATAGAGACGATTTTTGACACCTTTCCAAACAAAGTAGACAGAGATGAGATGACACCTGAAGGAGTGGTCTGATCAGGGTCTGCTCTGCTGATTTGTTACATATTCTCTACACTTGTACAAGAATCAAATTGATGTTCATCAGGTAAAGGGTTGATCCATCTCAGTCCTTTTGTGACATGTATGCAAACTGCTTTGATCCAGAACAGGTGCTATGTACATTAATTAGCTTTTCATATGCATTCAAGCTGTGGTCCTGTTACCACAATGACCTGTCTGAAACATGGCTAACACTCTCCAAAAGATCTGTCTTCAGTGCTACTGCAAGTATTTAACCCTTTACTCCATAAATACGCCTTTCTACACCTTTACAGAGTAGACCCAGATCAGACAGCTCCTATAGGAGCTGTCTGATCAGGGTATGCTCTGTTTGCTTTTGATACCAGGTATTATATAGATATGATTCTACAGTTTCTGCCACATGGCAAAACATTCCTGTGTCCATGTGCTATTTTAACAATCAATCTAATTAATATTCATGATGTAATTATTTCTTACTTAAATATTCATGGAGTAAAGGGCTAATATGGGGACCAGACTACTGCCAGTCCTATATGATAATACAGATTCAGTGTCAATCTCAAACCTTTACAATGAATTAAAGTGCCATGGTAGTTTTAGCCCTTTTCCCCATGAATATTCATGCAAGAAATAATGCCATGAATATTTATTAGATTAATTTGTTATAATAGCTCATGGAGAGAGGAAATTGTGGCCATTGCAGACACTATAATCATACCCAGGGCTCTAGAAATCCGGAAAATCGCCGGTCTGGACCGATTTTTGTCTTCTCAGACCGGTTTGTACGACAGAATTTGAAAAAAAATCGGTCCCAAAATTTCAAGCAGAATACACGTATCTAATTAGAATCATCGGTCTATTAGCTAAATGTTGCAATTCGTAAGTGCCCTATCATAAACGTGTCAAAGGATTAAATGCCTGGGGTCAGGATTATGGGCCAGTCGGTCTTGACATACTTACCTCTTGCAGCTAGCCACTGAGCCATGTAATATTGATAAGACGTGCTAGGCATTGTGCACTTCGTCTATTTCTTATGCCGCAAACAGTTCTAATTGTTTATGCAGTAATTGGCATTGATGTCGTAATTACCTACCTTTTACCTGGTAACAAACGGTCCGTAGTAAATTAATGAAATGTCGCCTAATTATGTTTGTTTATTTAATTACTGTAAGAGTCCGTATATTTAGGCTACTCTATTTTTTGTATTTAAAAAGAAGGATATGTTTATCGAAAGAAATAGATCTGTAATCAAGACTGAAATGTCACTGACACATAACATTTTTGTATCAGGGTTTTATGAGCAAATACTCTCTTGATATCCATCAGCAACAGAATTTACTTTGAAGAATCATAACAAAAAGTCAACAAAATGTCCGGATGATTCCACAGGGGGCCGTCACAATGAAGTATGAACCTGGGCAGAAAAAAATGTATGATCACGAGATATATAGACTATAATTATATCTAGTGTTCATACATTTTTTCTGTCCAGGTTCATACTTCATTGTGACGGTCCCTATATATCTAGTGCTCATGCATTTTTTTCTGTCCAGGTTCATACTTCATTGGGACGGTCCCCTGTGCTTGATTCAAGTTAAAGGTTGACCTATTTTCGAGACTCCACATTTAAAGAGCTCCATTTATTGTACTGAAGTCAGTGAAGAGAAAAACAAGTCTGAGTAGTGGCTTTCGTTTATCTGATGAGAAATACGTATGCATCATAAGCTAAATGATAATTACCAATCATGTAAGCTAGTGTCCTTGCTTCTCTTTCAAAGCCTTCAAAACTGCCATGCATGCCGACTTGAAATGTCATTAGTTTTCGCGAATGTCAATTGTCATTAGTTTTCACAAATTTCGATATTTAATGCTGTCATATTATTACAAACAGACTATAAGGGGACAAATGGCACATATTCAAACATACTAACAGGGGACATATATTGAGGGGCTAATGTCCGCTCATCAAAAATTGGTGGGGCAAATGTCCGGGTGGCTAATGTCCGTTTCACGGCTGGACCGGTTGGGATTTGAAAATTTCTAGAGCCCTGATCATACCTATATTATATCATTGAGCAAACAGAGCAGACACTAATATAGGAGTCATCTGATCTGGGTCTACTCTGTTTGCAAATGCATGAAAAGGCATATTTATGGAGTAAAGGGTTAATCCTTTACTTTATAGAGATACTTTTTGACACCTGAGAGAGGAGATTAGGTGTGTGAACATTTAGGGCAAATGAAGTAGTCTTCTATTGAAGAACCCATCATGACACATTCAGAGCTGTAGATAAGAAGCATATTTAGAAAATCTGATTGAAATAGTGTTTGAAGTTTCTCCCCCAAACCCTATATTAAAATAGTTTTGAAACTTACTTCTCTTACTGTGACTTATTAGAATCCAGGGATTTTTTTCACCATTTTGGGAAGATACATGTACCCCAGGAATTTTGTCTGATTTTTTAGCCATAAGATTTCAACAAATTCCCTCCTACAAATGTCCATTGTAAACACAATAGACCCAGTCTGGCCAAAACCTCTGAAATTTATAAAATAACAAAAAAAACCAGCAGACCCAGATCAGACAAGTCCAGTAAGAGCTGTATGATCTGGGTTTGCTGTTTGTTTATGGATTTAAGAATTTTTGGTCAGATTAAATTTTTGGGCTAAAGACTATTACCTCTGAATTGGGAACCACACTTTTTGGCATTTGGAACATAGCCCAATTTCCCCAATAATGGCTATAAAATCCCTTGAAAAAATTTTGCCCAAAGACTTTTACCTCTGAATTGGGAACCACACTTTTTGGCATTGGGAACATAGCCCATTTTGCGCTTTTGAACAAACATATCCTGTGTGAAAAGAGCGCTATATAAATGTGGTATAATAATAATTTGCCCCAATAATGGCTATAAAATCTCTTGAAAAAAAAACCTGGAGTCCTCTCTCTGATGACTTGCAGCATGATAGGGAATTGGCTGAGAAATTAGAAATTTTGTATCTCAGTACACATCTTATCTATAGCCCTTATGTGTTTAGTATACTTACATAATTTGTTTTCAGAATGGCCATACAATAGATGAGCAGGTGGAGGCCTTGCTGGACAGAATACCATTCTGTGGAAGTAAGGCGTTTGACCTATTCTGTGAGGCCCTAAGGGAAGACTACCAGGAAGAAATTGTCACTCTCTATCTCAAACCTGAAGACACTGAAGAAGCGGAGAGTGACAGCAGGAGTAATAGTGTGCAGGAGTCCTCTAGTGCTAGTACAGTCAGTGAGGATTCTGTAGGCGACAATGGTCAGGTGAAGGTCAGCTCGGACAGTAGTAGAGAGAAGGTCCCCGCCCCACCCAGCGCTGGCGGCTCTAGCACTTTGGCCATACACGAGGAATATCAACAGCAAATATATCGCAGGAGCATTGAACCAGGATTCACAGAACCAATTGCTAGTGTTAACGGCAAGACCAGCCAGGACCACCATGATACAAGATTTTTGTATCAGAATGTATTGGCTAATCCTGGCTTAGTGTCAAACTCGGTGTATTCAGTACTTGCAAATCCCAATTTAGCTAGCATTGAGAAAGAAAGACTCTTAGCAGAAATGTCTCCATCAAAGACTAGTGCTTTAAGTAGTATACATAGAGGTGACAATTATAATGTTGCAGATTCTTTACCCAGCAAAGAGCATTTATTGTCATCACCATTGTTTCGCTCATTCCATTCAGAAATACAGCCCATGTCTTCCAGCCTTCTAGATCCCCATCTAAAGACACAGCCATTTTCATTTCAAACTTTAGCAAGATCATCACCAGTACACTCCTTACCTAGCTGTCACGGTCAAGAAATCCACTCAAGCCCAGTGAAGCATTCCAGTATTACACACAGTGAAAGAGACTTTGATGTCCCGTCAGCCTTGGCTCAGTATCATGACAGAGAGCTATCTGCAATGTCCTCTTCACCACAACAACAATTTATAGGTCGCGATATTAGAGAAATTCCACGGCATAGAGAAGTAGAGGTTCCCATTGGTAGTCATGTCCAAAGAGAGTTGATGTCTTTGCCTCGCCATGTGGAGATGGTTCCCAGAAATGATCAGTATATTTCTTCAATTAATGATGAGCTGAGAGATCGAGGAAGCTTCCATAACATACAGAGTTTGAAAAGGAATGACAGTGTTGGTGAGTACTCTGTTGTTTTTGAAAATCCTTATCTAAATTTAATTGAGCTGATTTGTCTGGTTAAAGCACTCTCTACTTTAACCCTTTCCTTCATATAAATGCTTTTTCATACCTTTTCAAATAGAGTAGGCCCAGATCAGACAGCAAGGAGCCGTTTGGTCATGGTCTGCTGTTTGCTTATGAAATTAACTTATAATCTGACTCTACAGTTTCAGTCAATACCAAAATTTAATGTGCACATATGCCATCATAAAAATTCAGCCAAAAGATATTTATGATGTCATTATTTTTTACATGAATATTTAACAGGGAAAGGGTTGACCTTTAATCTGCTGAGCCAATGTTTCTTTAACTTATTCCCCCATAGGCTATTTTTAGATCCAACCTCTATGAATAAATCTTCAAAAAAGGAGCATTAAGATTAACTACAAACAAGGAAATATTTTTAGAGTTTTGTAGTTTGAAACCATTGTGATAAATAGAGCATGTATAGGAGCAAATGCTCTATTTATCACAATGGTTTAAAGAAGTGACTATTACAAAGGTGTAGAAAGGCGTATTTATGGAGGAAAGGGTTAATAGAAAATGCCTTCTATGATTTTGCAATTGAGACAACTTTTGGCACTTTTGCAAATATAGTAGACCCAGATCAGATTACTCCTGGGGGAGTCATCTGATCTTGGTCTGTTCTGTTTGATCAAGAAACTTTATATATTTGATTCTTATCTTTGTGCCATTGTGAAAAATTCTCCTGTTCCTAATGCTATTATTTAAATTTAGCTAATTGATATTTCTGTACTTTAGTACAGAGGTCCAGATAAGATGCGGTGGTTCTACCTGGATGTTGTTCAGAGCAGAAACAAGGAAATTTGTTCCGTGCACAGAGGAACCTCTGGGGTCTTCCTCCACCTGTACATGTAATTAACTGGACGTCGTGATATGACTAAAATAATGTTAAAACGAAGTAAAATCCATTTATAAACCAAACCAGACCAGATAAGATGCGCAAATTACAACATTTTCAAGAAGTCAGCCACTAGATATGATGATATAACTATTTCTGGCATGAATGTTCATTAGATAAAAGTAGAGGTGTCATTGATAGGAACGATATTGATATATTATCGATACACGCCAGTCGATACAATATCGATACCGGTTTCAAAATATCAATACAAATGGAGGACAAATAAACACCTTTCGGAGTTTCCACAGGCTATATTTCTTACATACATGTACTTGAAGTGAAATTCTTCTGAAGAATCTCCACGCATACTTTTATTACCGCCATTTTCGGATGTTTACTCGATGGATTAGACCTAATTCAGCGACATTTTCTAGATATTCCCTGAAACTTTTGAAAGTTATAATTATTTTATGAACAACTGATTTTATAATATAACTCTGCTTTTGTGTATAAAAATCGATATACATGTACCAATATATCGTCGATATTTTGCCATCGAAATATCAATACAGAAATTTCCATCAATGACACCTCTAGATAAAAGGCTAAACAATCTGGCTTTCTTTTTCTTCTCTGTATGCAAATGCTTATCAAGTTAAGGTTGATTTTTGTATAGCAGACCTGACATATTTATTATAATTTTATTGCATTTTACAGACACAATGAACAAGAGGCCATTCGCAGAAATCCAAGAACCAAATGGTAAGGATATTTTGCAAATATTTGATTAACAAATCTCATGGGAATTGACAAACAAATGGGCATTTATAATATGATTTGAACTAGTAGCATTTATCAAATTACATTTTGCTTTTATCGTGTAAGCTATCTGTCTTTTACCTATTCCCTCATATTGACGCCTTTTGATGCCTCTGTAAAAGTCACCTTTTGAAACCATTGTGATAAATAGATCATTTGCTCCATAGGAGCAAGTGCTTTATTTATAATAATGGTTTCAAAACCATACAATTCAAAAATGTTCCTTTTCTCTAGTAAATGCTCCTTTTCGGTAGATTTATTAAAAAAGGTGTCTAAAAATATCCTATAAGGGAATGGGTTAAGTATACTTCAGGGTAATTGTAGTTTAACTGAAAATGCTTCACATCAAGCCAATGGTTTAGATTTTAACCCTTACTCCATAGATTTTGCTTTTAATGCTGTTGCAAACAGAGCAGACCTAGATCAGATGGCTCCTGTAGGAGCTGTCTGATGAAGATATTTTCTGTTGGCTGAATTAAATACTACAGGTCTAATTCTATAGTTCCTGCCACATAAGGCCAATATTTCCAGTGTTCATAACATGACAAAAATGCATGATGTCATTAGTTCTCACACTGTAGAATCCTAGATCTATATTATTTCATAAGTATTCAGAGCAGTCTGATCTGGTTCGACTCTGTTTGCCTAAGCATAGAAAGGTGTATTTATGGAGTAAAGGGTTAAAAGACCATATAGAAGAGAACTACTCCGTTTTGATTATGGAGGCGAAAAAGATTCATTACTGCTATTAACCTGTTACTCCATTTACCCTTTACTCTACGAATAGTCATGTAAAAAATACAAATACATGTATTAATTAGATTAATTAGTTATAATAGCACATAGACACGGGAAATTTTAGCTTAGACAGATACTATAGAACCATATCTATATCATATCATAAGCGAACAGAGCAGACCCTGATCAGACGGCTCCTAAAGGAGCCATCTGATCTGGGTCTACTCTGTTTGCAAAGGCGTAGAAAGGCGTATTTATGGAGTAAAGCTTTGATATTTATGTAAAAAATAATGGCATCATGAATATTCATTAGCTGAATGCCAGATGGTATATATGAACACAAGATGCGGTTTTGGCAGAAACCGTAGAATCAGAGCTTATTAAGTGATGTCTGATCTGGGTCTACTCTGTTTGCAGAGACACACATATCTATGGATTAAGGGTTTAACCCTTTCCCTCATATAAACGTGTTTTCACGCATTTGCAAACAGAGTAGACCCAGATCAGACAGCTCCTAGAGGAGTCGTCTGATCAGGGTCTACTCTGTTTGCTAGTAGAATTTGATAGATCTGTTTCTTTTCTTTCTAAAACATCTACAATGTTCCACCTTCCATATTTCTTTATAACTATTTCGTTAATGAATATTCAGTAGGTACTGAAAATTGGCCTAAATACAGAACAGGGAAAGGGTTAAAGGGAACTGTTACCTTCACTGGGGACAGCTATCTTCATTGGATCAAGTATTTTCACTATGATGTACAATGCCGTTATAAAGAATCCACCAATTAATATTCATATTAATGTTCATGATGTAATAACACCTTTCTTTGAAGTTTATGATTTGTCACTTTCTCATTTCTTCCAGCTAAAAGATTCAGAGAGAACATTGAAAACATTCCATCAACCCCAGAAAAACTGACGTCAGTTAAATTCTTAGATGAGCAGTCAAACCAAATGGTGACTATCCCGGTGATAGATGATGCTAAGAGGTTACCATCACAACCAACAGTTGTCATAGAAACAGACAGACATGTTGAGATGACACAACGAGGGTCATTGCTAGGGGTGATGGATGACCCAGATATTGACCTTACAGATGGACCTATCAATGTAATGGTTGATCACAGCACACGGCAGTTTTACTTGTCATATTATAAGCAGGTGTGTATACAATATGGCTGTTATTTGTCTTTATAACTTTTGTCTGATGCCTGTTGTTGACCTTTTCAACATACTCATAGCCAAGATAAGATGTACAAATTAAAACATACTCAAGGATAGCTCTTCCTTTTCTCCGCTGCACCCTATGTTGTAAGCACATATTAGAATTGTTTCTTTCAGACAATTTTAGAGTGGACACAATGTAGGGTGTGGTGGAGAAATGACAAGTTTAGTATTTGAATACATGTCTTTATCTATCTGTTGCTTAGATACTTTTTGAAAACAGTTTACGATCAGCTCATATGTTGGTCTGTGCCTTGATTTCATGCTTTAGTATCTTCTAGTGCATATACAGTAAAATCTGTATTACCTGAACACTCAAATAAGTGTCATTATCAGTCTTTAACCCCTTACTCCATGAATAATCTGTAAGAAATGATGTGTGTATAAATATTAATTAGCTTAACTTTTATTATGGAACATGCACACATGAGTTTTGGTGATGGTAGGAACTGCTGAATCAGATATTATTTCATAAACAAAGCAGACCCTGGGTCTGCTGGTTACTTAAATGGAATTATATAGATCTGATTCAACACTCAACAGTGTCTGAAATTTCCTTTGTTCATTGGCCATTATAAAAGTTTTGTCAATGAATATTCATGAAGTCATGAATTCTTGTATAGATATTCATGAGGTCAAGGGAAAATGGTCAAGAACTGGTCTTTTGCATGGTTATTGTTTTACTGTGCTATAAGTAGGAATTTGGAAAGAAATGAATGAAAGCATTGCTTTCAGAACATACCCTAATTACGGTAAGTATTCAAACAAACGTTTGCATAAAGCGCAGACCAAGATATACTGCTTCATTATTTGCTACTTTGTTAGTCTAAATTAGAAATATCGGAATCGGCTACTAAACATAATGATGCCGAGAGGCAGTGTGTCACTTAGGGATCACTTTTCCGTTGTCTGTCCGTCCGTCACACTTTCTTTTTTTGGTTGTCATTTCTAAACTAATCAATGTAGAGCTTTCAAATTTCACAAGTGTCTTCCACTCATTGAGGACCATTGATGTAACTAAGGTCCATCACTCTGCATGCAATACATTTTGAGTTATTCCCCTTTTTTCTGATTAATAGTTTTTTTGTCAGCTGCGAGCAGGTGACACATGTGTTCCTCTGAACACTCTTGTTGAATTACCTAGTACAGTAAATGATGTAGCGTTAGTACTGAGTCTGTATCTCACTGTTCTGTTACATGTATATTGTAGGCATACAAGATGCGGAGTATTCCACGTGGAAAGGCACTGATTATGAATGTAAACGAGGTGGTGGGTAAATCTGCTCGCCGTGGCACGGATATCGACCGAGACAATCTCCACAATCTGCTGTGTCAGCTGCACTTTGATGTGACTGTCTACAATGACCAAGATGGACTAACAGCGAAGGTACAGCGTCATTTATTACCCTAAATATTGAGAAACCCAGTCTCCCCTCTTCCTGTTCTTTATTTAGGCCCAACTTTATATACCTACTGAATATTCATGGACAAATTAGATATCAATTTAGCACCAGTTTTTAGCTCAACTTTTTCAAAAAGTGGAGCTATTAGTGTCATTACCCTCTCATCGGTAACGGCATTGGTTAACCTTTTTGTTAAGGTCCATTTCTCAGAAACCATAAAAGATATTTGGTTAAAGTTTGGTATGCATGTTTACTATCAGAAAAGGAACCAATTTCACAAGGGCAGGTAACCCTAAAATTAATTTTGCTATAGTTATGCCCCCTTTTCAACTTAGACTTCCATTACACTATCCAGCACTAAGATAAGTTGAGCGATCTGTCTGCAGACAGCTCTTGTTGTAATTTTAAATTAGACTGAAATAGACTGATCAAACTGCTCCTGTAGTAGCAGTTTGATCTGGGTCTGCACTATTTGCCAAAGTTTGTCTGAATACCAAAGGTTAATAGGGTATCTCACTTGTATATGCTGGCAATCAGATCATGTATCATGTATGTATCATTCATTCTGCAAACACATATTTATGTCACCCCCGATATAGTTGTTTGCAGGGAAGCAAATGCTCTATTTATCACAATGGTTTCAAAACTACATAATTCTAAAATTCTCCTTTTCTATAGTTAATGCTCCTTTTCGGTAGATTTATTCAAAGAGGTTGGGTCTTAAAATAGCCTAGGAGAGAACGAGTTAAGCATCCACCTGCTCTTAACACAAAATACTTAATGTAATTTAGTGGTCATTATAGAAAGGTTTTACTGTACCAACTGAATATTCATGGACGAAATAGTTATGCTGAAATATGGAACATCATAGCCATTTTTGAAAGTTAAGAAACAGATCTATTGAAGTCCATTAGCAAACAGAGCAGACATTGATCAGACAGCTCCTATAGGAGCCTTTGATTAGGGTCTACTCTATTTGCAACTGCGTGAAAACACGTTTATATGAAGGAAAGGGTTATAGGTTGCAAATTTGTTTCTGTAATGTTTGCCATGGCAATCAATATCCATATTGTATATTTTTACTTCCATGAATTCATGTACGAAATAATGACATCATTAATGTAAATGGCATAATTGTTAAATAATCTTGGTCTTTTTTTTTTTGCAAAGGCATAGAAAGCTGTATTTATAGAGTAATGGGTTCATTCAGTAATATTCATAATGGGTGTAGTCTTGCTAAATAGTCATTATGTCTCCCCCATTTATGGGGAGACAAATTGTTTTTGCCAGAGTTGTCTGTCCATCTGTCTGTCCGTCACACACTTGTGTTGCGTGTATGTCTGTGGGGCATGAGTCATCAACCTTCCCAGGAATGTTGTTGTGCACTTGGAGTTTTTGAATTGTCTCCCCCTGATAACTTTGGAGTTATTGCCGCTGATGACTTAAAATTAGAGGAACTTCGTGTCACGCATATCTCTGAAACCGCTAGGGCTAGAGTCATCAAACTTCACAGGAATGTTGAAAGCATGAGTTGTTGTGCACTTCTGTTTTTTAATTGTCTCCCCTTGATAATTGTACGAGTAATTGGCCCTTATATGATAACTTAAAATTAGAGAAAAATTGTGTAACACGTATCGTTTAAACCAGTAGGGCGAGTCACCAAACTTCACAGGAATGTTCACCAGCATGAGTTGTTGTGCACCTGGGAGTTTTGATGTGTCTCCCCCTGATAACTTTGGTTATTGCCCCTGATGACTTAAAATTAGACAAACTTTACTTTGCGTCACGCATATCTCTGAAACAGCTAGGGCTAGTGTCACCAAACCTCACAGGAATGAGTTGTTGTGCACCTGAGGTTTTGAATGGTCTCACCCTGATAACTTTGGAGTTATTGCCCCTGATATGATAGCTTAAAATTAGAGAAACTTTGTGTCATGCACATCTCTGAAACCAGTAGGGCTAGAGTCACCAAACTTCACAGGAATGTTGACCAGCATGAGTTGTTGTGCACCTGGGTTTTTATACCCCCACAAACAGAGTTTGAGGGGGGTATACTGGAATCAGCCTGTCGGTTGGTCGGTCGTTGGACGTCGGTCTGTCCGCAAAATCTTGTACTTTCAACTCCTCCTTCAGTTTCAACCTGATTAATTTGATACTTGCATAAATGTTATGCAGGTGTAGTAGATGTGCAAGACACACATTTCAGGTCTCTGTGACCTTGACCTTTGGCCTTGAAATTGGCAGGCAAACTCTTGTACTTTGAATTCCTCCTTCACTTTCAACCTGATTCACTTGATACTTGGCATAATGTTACTCAGGAGTAGTAGATGTGTAAGACACAAATTTCAGGTCTCTGTGACCTTGACCTTGACCTTTGTCCTTGAAATTGGCAGGCAAAATCTTGTACTTTGAACTCCTCCTCCACTTTCAACCTGATTCACTTGATACTTGGCATAAATGTTACTCAGGAGTAGTAGATGTGCAAGACACAAATTTCAAATCTCTGTGACCTTGACCTTTGGCATTGAAATTGGTCTTAAAATTGGCAGGCAAAATCTTGTACGGCGAACTCCTCCTTCACTTTCAACCTGATTTACTTGATACTTGGCATAAATGTTACTCAGGAGTAGTATATGTGCAAGACACAAATTTCAGGTCTCTGTGACCTTGACCTTGACCTTTGTCCTTGAAATTGGTCTTGAAATTGGCAGGCAAAATCTTGTACTTTGAACTCCTCCTTCACTTTCAACCTGATTCACTTGATACTTGGCATAAATTTTACTCGGGAGTAGTAGATGTGCAAGACACAAATTTCAAATCTCTGTGACCTTGACCGTTGTCCTTGAAATTGGTCTTGAAATTGACAGGCAAAATCTTGTACGGTGAACTCCTCCTTCACTTTCAACCTGATTTACTTGATACTTGGCATAAATGTTACTCAGGAGTAGTAGATGTGCAAGACAAAAATTTCAGGTCTTGTCCGGAGCATATATCCTATACTCTATTATCTAGCATTACCAAACCTGTTGTGTCAATACATATTGGATAGTAGATATTCAGGTCTCTGTGACCTTGAACTTAATACCTGGCCTTGAAATGGAAAAAGAACCAGTGTCATTCTGCAAAATCGGACCAGCACGAACATTTTCATTTTGGCATGAAACATGGGGATTTCGTGTCACAAATCCTCCTTCATTTTTAAAGTTTTCATATGTTTGTTGCAAGCATTACAGAATTATCTCTCCTTTAACTTTGAGTATTTATGTGTTTTAGTCCTGTTACATGGATAGTTGGTGTCACAAACTTGGATTCGCAATCAAAGCTGCCATGTGGGGGTATTCATCACCTTTAGTGATAGTTCTAGTTTGAATTATCTCCCCTGATAACTTTGGAGTTACAGACATTACACTTCTGTATTGTACAGAGGATGATGGGGGAGATTGTTTTTGTGACAACAAAAAAACCCTTTTATCTGATAGAAACTTTGCAGACAGTCTATGTATTGTTATCTTTTTTCCACAGGAGATGGTACTAAAGCTACAAGATTTCTCTCAGCACCCAGCTCACAAGGCAGGGGACTGTTCTGTTGTGTGTATTCTTAGTCACGGGGAGGAAGGTTATATATTTGGATCAGACGGCAAAAAGTTTGAGCTGGATGCGGTCTTCTCTCTATTTGACAACACTTGCTGTGAGAATCTACGAGGCAAACCCAAACTGTTTATCGTACAAGCATGTAGAGGAGGTACGTACTTATCCAACCCTGAATTATCAGAATGGAATAGCCCTTGCTACAGGATTTTGAATGACAGTGTAGACCCTGATCAGAGGGTTCCTCTTGGAGCCCTCTGATCTTCCCTCATAGCTGCTGGTTATGATCGATGTCATCCGATTGACGTCATCCGACGCTTGTAATTTGATCAACAAACGTCATTTTGACTATTTTGTTTGTTTAAATATTTGAGAAATGTGGCGTTATGAGACTATTTTGGAGGAGGATCTGTCAAGATTGGACAGTGAAAAGGACTCTGCCAGTACTTATAATGTGTAATGAAAAGAAATATGAAGCTGTTCAGTGATTTTTAAGCACTAAGTATAACTTTTGTTTCAAACTGTTTTTTGTTGTCATTGAATAATTTTTGCTGATGAAATTGATTGTGCTGTTTGGTATAATAAAATAAATTTTACATCCTAGTTTTGGCCATGACAAAAACTGTAGAATCAAATATAAATTATTTAGTAAACGGAAAGACCCTTGAAAAGGTATTCCTATCAGGTGAAGAATCCAATCATATAATGATGATGTTTATTATATTTCAGGGGCTTTAGACCGTGGTGTGCAGTATAGTCCAGATGAGCACGACGGGTCAGATGCCAGGGTTAGACAGGTGCCGTCCATGTCTGACATGCTAATATGTTACCCCACCCAGAATGGTAGGTAATGTTTTAACCTGCAGCTTTTTAGCGAAAAACCTGGTTATTAGTTTGATGTATGGCAGGCGGCGTCAAACAGGTTTTCGGTCGATAACTTTAGTTTGATTGACTGATTTAGACCAAACTTTGTATGTAGCTATCTTACATGAAGACCTAGCTTGGGATTGTATTTGGAGGTTCTCAGGTCAAGGTCATTGTTTCTTAAAATAGAAAAACTGTTTACGGTCAATAACTTGTTGGGATTAACCGATTTTGACTTAACTTGGTATGTAGGTAGCTTACATGAAGACATAGCTTTGGAGGTTCTCGGGTCAAGGTCAAGGTATTCCGGGGTTCTTGGGTTAAGGTCACTGTTACTAAAAATAGAAAAAACGGCTTCATGCACACAGCATTCATTTCTTCCATTAACTCATATGCAATATAATGCCAAGTTCCACTTTTCCCAAATATGTAGGCTGTTGATAAAATAATTTGGTAAAACTTTGAAAACCTGGTTTCATGGCATTGCCGCGATTCTTGTTGGATGTGTCTCGTTATTTAGACTGCTATCAGTGAGCATTGATATCATTAGCAAACAGTAGGAATCCAAATGAGATGCTTGTCACTTTTGGGTCTAGACTTTTGAGACTGTTTATATTGAGACAAAATATAGCCATAGCCCTCGTTATTTAGACTGCTGTTGGTGAGTGTTTATATAGTTAAAGAGACCGGGAATATAGCCATAGCCTGTACAGTAAAAAACCCTCAAACCCGAATTCTAGTAGAGAAGAATGTAAATGCTTTTAGACAGATGGCTGCTTAATAGTGTGAAAGTTATGCAGAAGAGCTTTCTGCACGACTTTCACCATGCTTCAACCTCTTTGTATTAATCTACCGAAAAGGAACATTAACTATAGGAAAGGAGAATTTTAAAGATGTCTAGTTTTGAAACCATTGTGAGCAAATGCAAATGGTTTTAATAAATGAGTTTCACAGAGGAGCAAAAAGGCCTCAGTAGGAGAGAATGAATTAAGCTGCCACCTGTCTCCAAGACTGCCACCTGTCTCCAAGACTGCCACCTGTCTCCAAGACCGCTATTTATACTAAATTTAATGTTCATTTAGAGGGGTTTTATTGTATGTGATTTTTTCTAGGCCCCACATCGTACAAGAGGGGGTATGTTGTTTTACAAATGTCTATCTGTTTCATACCCCTAAGAGGCAATCAGTTTGCAAGTATTTTCTTAGACTGATATACAATGTACTTAATGTTGACAGGTTACTATGCTTGGAGGAACAGGGACAGAGGCAGCTGGTATGTCGAGGCCCTGGTACAGGTGTTCCAGAAGTATGCCCGGTGTGAGGACGTTTGCACCATGCTGAACAGGGTATGTGTGCACCAGATTTGAAAAAAAAAGTGACAGGAAGATGAAATTTCAAAGTGAAATATTCCATTATTACAGTAGAGTTGTTCCTAGACTATTTTTAGACCCAACCTCTTTGAATAAATCTAACGAAAAGTTACTCTCACTTTACTCTGTTTGCAAATGTGTGAAAATGCTTTTAATATATGAAGGAAAAGGTTAAAGTTTTTCCTTGTAGAAATGCCCAAAGGAGCGTTCACCCTGCGTTAAGCAGCCGCTTGCCTAAAATACCTAGATTTCTGTTTTATTAACACTGCCCCTCATACATGTAGATAAGTTTTGGCATCTTTTCAAACAGAGTAGATCCAGATCAGACAGCTCATCTAGGAGCTGTATTATCAGGCTCTGCTCTGTTTTCTTATTTTAAAGTTTCAGTCAATTAATATTCATGCAGTAAATTAATATTCCTGTCAGTTTGTTGTTAATTGATATTTATAAAGCCAGCTGTGCAAGCTAGCTGTTTTGGTAATTGAAGATTCGATAAGGACTCTCGATGTCTCTAGATAGAAACCCTCACCAGGTTATTTTCGCTAGTAGAAACTGGTTATATGTAGGGAATATTACACGAAGTGACGATATGAAGGGTTGTATCACATGAGTGGATGTTTGGCCGTAGTATTCTCACTCCCCGCTCCGCGGCTCGTGAGAATACCACGGACAAACAACGAATGCGATACAACCCTTCATATTGTCACTTCGTGTAATATTCCATTTATTATATACCTGTTTTAATAAAAGAACACAAAAGAACATCAATATTCTAACTCCTTTTATTAAAAAAACAGACCATTCATGAATGGTGCATTGATTTACAACTACGGATTTTGTATAATGCACGTTCGTGCAATATGGAAAATTTATCCTGAGAGGTTGTATTGCATAATCAAATACAATCGTATTTTACTGCAGAAACTGACAGGTATATAATAAATTTGTATATTAATGACTTGTTTGGTTTGTGTCAGACCTATTAGAATTCCGTATAAAGCACATAGCAGACCCTCATCAGGCGGTTCCTAAAGGAGCTGTTCTGGGTCTACTATGCAAAGGCGTGAAAAGGTGTTTATAATTACAAGTGTAGGAATACCCTTAGATAATTTCCATTTACGGAACAAAGAGCATTTCTACGTGCACAGAGGAAAACCAGGGTAGAACCACCAGCCTACTGCATGCCAGCTTGGCTTCCATACATGAAAAATCTAAATGCCCGGGCTGAATTCGAACCACAGCGGTTAGCGGCTGTCAGTCGAAGACTATAATCATTCGCTCATGGAGAGGCCCCTGCCAAAATTTGTAGGCCCATAACAATCAGTCTGTAATAAAATTGTTTTGATTCGTATCTTCAGTAAGGAAGGGGTCAGATTTTATTGTTCAGACAAAGCGTTAGGTTATGGAAACTTGTACAGGAAAACCCCTCTAAACTGGAGTTCTAGTAGAACTTAGATACTTTTAGGCAGGTGGTTGCTTAATGTCTCCATGACCAATATTTATACTGAATTTGGTATCCAGTTGAGAGTTTCTATTACTGTACATGTATTTGTTTCAGTCATTATCTATGCGTTAACCAAATATAATCTAGTGACATAGAATATTTCATGAAACAGATGAAACCATTGTATACATACTTTGTAATTACAGGTGAATTTACTTGTGTCCAAGAAGGTATCTCATTGTCCCACAGTTGAAATGGACCAGATGAGTCAGATGTCGGAGTACAAGAGTACACTGAGGATGCCCCACTTCTTCTTCTTCCCAGGAATAGGAGGCACTTGACGACTCAAAAATTGTTAGCTCGTTGTTAGGTTTTATTGATAGTTGCTTGCTCTGAATCTGATTGGTTGATGGTAAACCTGATAGATAAACCTGGTGCCTTTGTAATCCGAGTAGACTCAGGTTAGATGGACGATTCAGGAACCATCTGATCAGGGTATGCTCTATTTGCTTTTAATATGGAATTATATAGATATGATTCAACAATTTCTGTGATGGCCAATGAACTCGAAATTCGGGATAACTCGAACAATAAGTTCAGTCCTCCCAAACTTACAATACAGACTTGCTCTAACATGTATAGCTACAGATATCTAGAAACACGTGTGACAGTTTAATACAGGTCTAAAGTAATGCTGAAAGCTCCTACAG
Source organism: Azorinus chamasolen (assembly GCA_963576725.1). Taxonomy (NCBI): domain Eukaryota; kingdom Metazoa; phylum Mollusca; class Bivalvia; order Cardiida; family Solecurtidae; genus Azorinus; species Azorinus chamasolen. Next base: position 26,963,395 of record OY755249.1, read on the forward strand.
GAGCTTTCAACATTACTTCACACCTGTATTAAGTTGTGAACTCGAAGAAATAGGATAACTCAAACTTCTCTTATCATAATTAATTCACTCTATAAATATTGATGGTGTCCATATTCATCCGGTAATGGGTTAACCCTTTAATATAAATTAATATTAATATTTATATTAGTTTTTTAAATGGCTTATTAACCGTTTCCCTCATACAAACGCATTTTCAAGGTCTACTCCGTTTGCTAATGGAATTTGATAGAAATGTTTCTTTACTTCATTCTAGCCTGTAGGATCTGGGTCTACTCTTTTTGCAAAGGTATATTTATGGAGTAAAGGGTAAACTCATGTTTTACCTGAATGGGTGCCACAACTGTTATGTTATGTTTCTAGGGACAGGTCTGAGTTGTCATTGTTACTAATTTTGTTGTTGTTGTTAATGAACCCTGTCCCTCATAATGGCAGAAACTGTAGAATGAAATATATATTATTCCATAAGCAAACACAGTAGACATTGAAGTGACAGTTCCTCCTACAGGAACTGTCTGATCTGTGTCTATCCTGTTTTCTGTTTGCAAAAGTGCCAACTGTTGCCTGTATGAGGGAAGGGGTTAAATCTAAGCGACTTTTTTGTACTTGCCAGTTGAATACATTTATTTTTGCATCTGCTTGGCATAAGAACAAGAGAATTTTTGGCCGTTGGAAAAGTTGTAGAATCAGATCTATATAAGCAAGGTAGACCCTGATCAGACAGCACCTACAGAAGCTGTTTTGTTCTGGTTCTACTCTGCTTGCAAGAGGATGTATTCTTTTTGGCAAATCACCAATATTGCCAAATTAATAATTATTTGGCAAATACTGTAGAATTGAATCTTTATTATTCCAAAAGCAGATAGAGCTGGACCTGTATCATCTAGGTCCAATCTGTTTGCACAGGTATAAAAATGTATATATATATACAGTGAATCCCCCTCTAAACCAGACATTAAAATTAATATAATTTTGGAGTGTGAGGGAGGGAGGGAGAGAGAGAGAGGAATGGGAGAGGGAGAGAGAAAAGGGGAATGGGAGGGAGGGTGTGTGTCTCACACTCACTGTCTGACTGACTCTCTCTCTAGCACTCGCTCTCTCTCTCTCTCTGTTCATATGCAAGTAATGACAGTAGGATGAATAGTTCTTCCAAAGTGTGTACGCGGGCATGTATGGTTTATGCTCATGTCAGTTTTGTGTAGGTGCATGTGTATATGCTTGTGTGTGTGTCTGTTATGCACCTGCTATTGTCTGTTATTGATTTTTTTGGTCTCAAATTTTTTTTTACATCTTTTTATGTAACTTTACATAAAGTTATGCTCATTTCTGCAAGTAAATTATACAATTAATTCTGTTGACAGAACAGATCCTGATTAGACGACTTCAACAGGAGCCACCTGATCTGGGTCTGCTGTTTGCAAAGGAAAAACGACACCTGGACCTGCGTTTGATTGGTCAGATTTGAGTTCTCAAGCTTTTGATTGGTCAGATTTGAGCCATAGGCTCAAATCTGACCTATCAAAAACTTGAGAACGAACTCAACTAAAAGTTTTATAAGCATGGACCCTGTTGTCTTTAAAGCAGGCTAAACTGTCCACTGCATAAGTAAGCACTCATATCAGCCGTGTCAGCAGATAAATGGTGCTTGGAGTTTGTATGCAGAGTAGACCCCCATCCAAGTAAAACTTTCGGTGATAAAATAAGATCTTTAAGGGCAGGTGGCTGCTTATAGACCGGATCTATTGAATTTGAATGGATTTTACTGAACTGAGTATTCTGAGTATCCTCGGTACTCTAGTTCTGACTTGATACGAAATTGTCATATAAAGGAACTGTCTTTACCCTTTCCCTTATATAAACGCTTTTTCAAACAGACTAGCCCCAGATAAGATGGTTCCTGTAGGAGCCGTCTGATCTGGGTCTGCTGTTTTTAGCTCACCAGAGCACACAGTGCTCAGGGTGACCATTTGTGATTGCCTGATGTCCGTGTCCGTTGGCGTTTGTCTTCAACAAGTTGAACCTTGAATCCAAATCAGAAAGACAACCGCGTTGTATGAAGGTTTCAAACAAACATGAAGGGGGATATAGAATAAATTTGATCGTTTAGTAGAACCTGTTCTAAGCCAGAAAAGACCGAGATCAAACTATATTGTCCATGAGTATTCAGTAGGTATTGAAGTTTGGAATAAACAGGAAAAGGGTTAGAGGGTCTACTGTCTGCAAATGTGTGAAAACGCGTTTGCAATAGGAGCCGTCTGTTCGCGGTCTACTCAGCAAATGCATGAGTGGTCACCACATAGGGTTTTGAGAAATGACAACCTTAGTATTGCTCTGTCAATATCCTTCTAAAATCCTGCAAATTGTCCCACTGTCATTACTTGCATATGAACGGGGAGAGAGGCAAACACACACACACATGCAATATCCACAGATTGCAATACACACAACATTATTAGTTACACGGTTATTTGGCAGGGTGTACGGGCTGGTATGACTGTGTTAGATCCCGTATTTCCTGAGGCGTTACCCGAAGGAAATACATGGTCTAACCCGGTCATACCAGCCCGTACACGCTGCCAAATTACCGTGTAACGAATTTATTACCAGTCAGAGAAACTAATTAAGAAACGAACAACTCTTATTTTTGCTGACATTAGATCTCTAATTATATGACACGTTGTACTGTCAAATTGAGGAACGTATGTGGAACAGTTATTATTATCGATCATTTAGTTGTTATCCGTCCAGAATTAATGGAGTAAGGGCAATATGAAATTTCGACGCTCAAAACAAAACGAATGACGTCACGCGTCAAATTTGAATTCTGTATTCTCCGTGGAAGCCGCCAAATACGGTTCTGTACACCCCGGCAGTTTTGGCAAACTGACCAATCAAATTCCAAGGATTTACTGACTGGTAATAAAGACGTATTGTGCTTGTATATTGCAATGTGTGGGTGTGTATTGCACTGTTTGTAGTGCACCCGTGTGTGGGTGTGTATTGCATTGCAATATACACCCACACACTGCAATACACACTCGCAACATCCATTGATTGCATGTTGTGTGCACTACACAGGGTGTATTGCATTGCAACCCACACATTTGCAACACTCACAAATTGCGAGGGTGTGTGTGTAATGTAAAATTGTGAGTGTGCTGTGTGTGTACGTACGTGTTGCAATGTATGGGTATATATTTCAGTCGTCATGCTATGCTTGTTATACTATGATATGAATCTGGAGCCATAATTTCTGCTTGCTCTTCCGTCCAGCCATGAATGTGTTCAGAAAAATCCATACTTCCATATTTTAGTTTCATTTACATGTACACGAAATCTAGTTTAGCATAGCTGCAGGAAATTGAGGAATCTCATCCAGAAACTTCTGGCCTGTTTAACCACGAAATTAGCCATTATTCATTTGATTGTTTCTCCAGCCAAAAAATCTTGCATTGATCTCAGATGGGTGAATTTTGAGTCTTGCAAAGCGTTAGCCCTTCCTTCATAAACTTTTCTACACCTTTGCCAACGGAGAATACCCAGATCAGATGGCTCCTATAGAAGCCATCTGATCAGGGTCTGCTCTGTTTGCTTGTGATATGATACTGCAGATTCCGCCATGGACAAAAATGTGTGAAAAGGGGGAGGAAAGGGTTACAGATGTCAGAATGTCTGCACGGTTTGCAAAGGCCTCTATCAAGGGGTGGAACTTGGCACACCAAGACTGATCATAGATTTTATATAGATTTTACTATGTGCGTAATTGTCACATTTATGTTGCTCTGTACACCATTTAAAAGATTATGGCATTTTGAAGCTTTTGAAATAAACTATATATATTTTTCTCCTGTCTCTGGCTCCTCTTTGACCCCTCCTTTCCCTTTTTCTCCCCCGTACAGAACGGATGATTCCTTATTTGAATCAATTGCATGATTTTGAATGACGGAAGAGTCTACACTGTTAAGCATTCATTTCCCAAATTTGATCCGACTGGTTGTCATTGGTTTCAGTTGCATGCCCTTGTTCATAATACCATGGTTGCAGACAGACAAACAGGGTCCAAAGTTCATTATAATACACTGTTTGCAAAGTGTATTTGAGGTAACAGAAGGAACCAGACCACAGGGGTATCATATCACAAGTGTGCATAAACTACCATTGAATTTGAAAAAGGAATGAATGCAGCCAAATATAAGCTGGGTCTATTTTATCAGGTGTGATTTTTCACCCATCAAAATTTAACCGCTTAATACCTGGATTGAAAATATAGATCTGGCTCTACAGTTCCTAACAATACCAAAAATCCCATGTACATATTCCATTATAGAAACACTATGCCCCCCCCCCCCCCCCCCCCCCATATGACCTTTGACCCTAACGGATGACCTTGATATGTCACCACTCAAAATGTACAGCTTCATGATACACATGCATGCCAAATATCAAGTCTCTCTATCTCTACTGGTTCAAAAGTTATGGCCAATGTTAAAGTTTGTGATTTGGCCTATATATTTGACCCCTGACCTTGAAGGATGACACTGACCTTGGCATGTCACCCCTCAAAATGTGCGGCTTTATGAGATACATATGCATGCCAAATATCAAATATCTGTACTGGCTCAAAAGTTAAACCGACAGGGCAAAACCAATATGCCCACGAGATCTGATCTGGGAGCATAAAAATAGTCATGATGTCATTAAATACAACAGGAAACAGTTATTAAATCTCTACACAGCCTTCCCTTTCATCTTCTGACAGTCAAACAAGATCAACTTTATTGCAAATGCTATTTAACCCTTTCCTCCATAAATACTCCTTTGCAAACAGAGTAGACCCAGATCAGACAGCTCCCATAGTCTTATGATCAGGGTCTATTCAGTTTGCTTATGATATAGATAGGATTCTAAAAGATTCTGCCATGTCTGTGTGCTATGTTGAAAAAATAATCTAATTCATATTCATGACTAGCGTTGCTGTTTCTTACATGAAAATTCATTGAATAAAGGGACGATTATGCCCAAATCAAGATACAAGTACAGAAAAAAGTTCTACAAATTTAACCCTTTCCCTGTTCTATGTTTATTACAAATTTCAATACATGTACCTGTTAAATATTCATGGATAAAATAGTTATAATGAAATATAGAAGGTGGAACATTGTAGCCATTTTAGAAAGTAAAGAAACATATCTTTCAAATTCGATAAGCAAACAGAGCAGACCCTGATCAGATAGCTCCTACAGGAGCCGTGTGATCTGGGTCTTCTGTTTGCATATGCGTGAAAACACGTTTATATGAGGGAAAGGGTTAAAGCCATGGCTAGGGTTTGATCCATTATTGTTATGCAGTGAAATGTAGCTAATCGGATCAAATATATATCTTAAAGACGGGTAGCAGCTTCATGCAGGATGAATGTCATACAGAGAGTTAACAGTTAGCGTGACTTTCACCCTGCATCAAGCAGCCAACTGCCTAAAAAGTTCTAAAATTCTCTTTACTAACAGTTCCGATCAGCGAGCTGTTACTATAAGGTTGTTTTTTTAGAACAAACTAGAATTGCGTTCAGGATATGGATGCCCCCCTTCTCAAGCAAAAATGGTCTTATGCATAACCATCTTTACATCAAGATTGCTTGGAGTCCCATTACTCTTGAAAAAATTGTTCCAAAAATTCCTTTCTGTCTTCATATCAAGGTTGCTCATCTGTGAAAGTCTGAAATTCCTTGCAATGGTTTACTAGATAAGATAATCTCAGAACTCAACACAAGATTAGCATATGTACAGACGGACAATGTACAGACGGACAAGAGCAAGGCCATATGCCCCCTCATTGTGAGGGGGGGGGGGGGGGGGGGGGGGGGTGTAAAACAATGTCAACCCTGAGCAGTATATTGTACATTAAATCTAAAACGGCTAAACAGTGTAGGCTGAAAATGGATTTAAAACAGCTAAACAGTGTACGCTGAAAATGGATATACATGTTGCCTTGTTCTAAAAATCACAGGACCAAGGACCCGAGTCTAAGGTTATAAAACTTCCAAGTCCGAGGTCATTCTCAAGTATCTGAATGGTCGGATTTTGAGCTTGAGAACGATCCCAGACTCGAGCAGAGTAACTTTATTTTTTTTATATGTGTTTGCTCTGAAATGAAGCAATCAACTTTTAGCTGCTTTTAGCTTCAGCCTCCTTCTTCTGTTGATTGTATGCTTCCTCAGCTGCTTCATAAAGTTCATCATCTTCCTCATCATCATCATCGTCCTCAAACAAGGCTTTATAATACTCAGAATTGTTCTTTGCACAATCAAGAAACTGTCCTATGATTTCTCGAGCCTCTATCATCTCTTCCTCAGTCGTGTCATCATCAGGTTTTCGTGAGTTGTGAACATGCTCTCGAAATGCTCTGAACTCTATATTACATGGCCCAACCAGCTCCCTCTCTATACAAGTACACCGCCAGTTGATTTCACCAGTTGGAAGAAGTGTGCCTGAAAAAATTGAAACACATTCAATCTTTTGAATACTTAAGTTCAACTCTTTTATAAATACAAATGTACGTTTTTCTACGCCTTTGCAGAGTAGACCCAGATTCGTCTGTTCCTGGTGTAAAGAAGCTTTTCTACACCTTTGCAAACAGCTAGAGTAGACATAGATCAGATGACTCCTACAGGAGCCATCTGATAAGGGTATGCTCTGTTTGCTTATGACATAATATAGATGAGATTCCCGTTTCTGTTGTGGTTGAACATTCCTGCTAATAAATATGCATGATGTCATTACGACTTACATGAATACTCATAATGAGAAGAGTTGAAATGCAGAGCCCTCTGATCTGCGTCTACACTGTCTGCATGTGCTTACTAACCCTGAACCTTGCTGAATATTCATGTAAGAAATAAGATCATGAATGTTTATTTACTGAATATTTGTAACAGTACATGTAATACAGTATGCAATATCTTTTGAAACTGTAGAATCAGATCTATTATAATTTCATAAAGCAAACAGGACCGTATAATCTGGGTCTACTCTGTTTGCAAAAGTGTGAAAAGCATAAATATTAAAGGGTTAGGGAGGAAGTCCTTACAATGAACGCATATTTCAATATCATAAAACTTAGTATTTTTATGCTCACTCATTATTATGAAGATTGTCGATTTGAACTTATATCGAAAACTGTCCGTGATAAACAAAATAAACCGATTCCATCAACACTTATAATTTTTGTTCTACAACAAAGTATTATCAGCCTTTTCCGCGTTTTGCCAATGTTCACCCGATCCCTCAATTGTTTACCTAACAGCTATTCTCGGAAGTGGTCGGAGAGACGAGAATAGCGCGAACAGATATGAAACCCAACTCGAATACAAGAGGGCCATGAGGCCCTGAAGCGCTCACCGGAGATAATCCCAGGGGCGGGGCCATTTTTTACCAAGAAGTCATCATTTGTACAACCTTGGTAGAGAACCACAAGGCAAAGCAGTATGCCATTAATTAAAGGTCTAAGCCTTATGGTTTCAGAGAAAAATAATATTTTATATTTTTCCCATGAAAAACTGATAAGCCCCAAGGCAGGGCCAAGTTTCCCCCAGAGGTCAGGGTCGTAAGTTGAACATTCTTGGCAGAGGACCACAAGCCAAAGCTACATATTTGTAGAGGACCATTAGATCATGTTACATACCACACATCAAAGGTCTAGGCCTTACAGTTTCAGAAGAGTTTTAAAGATTTTCCTATGAAAAACTGATAAGCCCTTGGGCAGGGCCATTTTTGGTCCGGGGTCATAATTTGAACACTCTTTGTAGAGGACCATTAGATGATGCTACAGACCAAACATCAAAGGTCTAGGCCTTGCAGTTTCAGAGAAGAAGATTTTTAAAGATTTTCCTATGAAAAACTGATAAGCCCTTGGGCAGGGCCATTTTTGGTCCGGGGGTCATAATTTGAACAATCTTTGTAGAGGACCATGAGATCATGCTACATACCAAATATCAAAGGTCTAGGCCTTACAGTTTCAGAGAAGAAGACTTTTAAAGTTGTTCCTATGAACAAGTGGGCCATGAGGGCCCTGTATCGCTCACCTTGTTAAATGATGTCATGTGACCTATCAATTTTGACCCCAGGGGCACAGTTTTAAAAGTCTTGGTAAAGCTCCATCAGATGATGCTCCATGCTAAATATGACACCTCTTATCCCCCCCCCCCCCAACCAGGAATGGGCCATTTTTGACCCCATGGGGAAAAATTGAACAATTTATGTAGAGGTCTACAAGATCATTCTACATACATGTATATATCAAATTTGGTAGTCTTTAAGCCTTACAGTTTTTGACAAGAAGATTTTTCAAACTAGAAATATGTCCTTAGTACACACATGCCCTGCCCCACAGTTGTGAGAGTGTATTTAAATACAGCTGAACCTCAATATCTCAAACTCTGATAACTCGTACTTCGGGATAACTCGAACTAAAAGTTTGGTCCTTCCAAAATTTACAATACAGTATTGCTCTGATATGTATCACAGTTCACTACACATATCTAGAAACACGTGACAGCTTATTGCAGTTCTAAAGTAATGCTGAAAGCTCCTATGGGAGCTTTCAGCATTAGTTTAGACCTGCATTAAGTTGTGAACTTGAGAAATTGTTCAGACAAGATATCGGATAACTCGAACCTCTGTTATCTCGACCTAATTTGTATAGTCCCTTGAAGTTCCAGATATCTAGGTTCAACTGTAGTATAGCCTATGACAATGGTGTATCTCTAGTGTAACTGATAACATACCAAGAAATCCACTTAACCTTTTATTCATGTAAGAAATATCAGCTGAACAGAGGTCCAGATAAGATGAGTAAATTAAAATATTTTCAAGATTAACTCCTTTTATTTCTCCACCAAACCCTACGTTGTGACCACTCACGAGACGATTCTAAAGAGTGGTCACAACATAGTCAGAGGGTTTGGTAGAGAAATGATGATTTTACTATTTGAGTACGCACCTTTATCTGGGTCTACTCTGTGTGCAAAGACGTTAAAAATCCATTCAGTAAAGATTAACCCTATATACTCCATATATACGCTTTTTAAGCCTGTGCCAACAGAGTAGACTCAGATCAGCAGGAGCTGTCTGATCAAGGTCTGCTCTGTTTGCTTTTGATATAATCATATAGATCAGATTCTATAGATTCTGTTGCAGTTTTTGTTCATAGTGCAATTATAAAAATGCAAATTTTAAAGTAAAATCTGTTTTAGTTAGAAATACTTACCTGGAGTGAAATCTGCATTAGGCAGAAAGCTGAGATCCAGGTCAGACAGTAAGATCGGAATATGCCAATTTAATGGCAGAGGAGATCCAGCAAGAAATATACGCTGCTGAAATCATGTTCCGACTCTTAAAGGGGATGAGCAGCCTCTTTCTGTTTCCCCTTAACGTTTGGACACTTTTCAGATAGAACTTAAGAGCTCTAACTGGACAAAGGGTGCGGTCAGGATCCGAACGATCCAGATCTCTGGAGAGACTGGGAATGACAAAAGGATCCGAAGCTACAGAAGGAAGTTAAATTTTGGCCAAAAATCCAAGTTGACAGTAACCGGAGACCAAACCATCAGCATTTCAGCGAATAAAGCCTTCCTCAATGGATAAGGCATGAATTTTGCTACAACGCTTAGCACTAAGCAGCTGCAAACGTGAGAAGAAAGACCATCTTCAACGTGACATGTGTATGGGACGCTTGATCTAAATTTTAAGGCTCATAGGGTGCTTTAGTAAGGGACCAAAGAACACAAGAAATATCCCATTTTGGCATCAGAGATCATGATCAGGGTTTCTGAAGCTCAAAGGCACGGAACAAATCAGAAAGGACAGTGTGAGAACCAATGTCCTTAATCCCTCTGAAACTAAGGGTATGAGAGAGCATAGCTTTATATCCTTAAATAGTGCTGACAGCTAGTTTCTTCTCTGAAAAGAGGAAAACTAGAAAGTCTCAAATGTTCTGTATAGAGGGACAGATTGGATCAATCTGTCTTTGACAACACCAATCTGTGAAGATCTTCCACTTGGCATTGCAAGCAAAGGAAGTGGAGGCACGTCTTGCCTTGGCGACGAGATTGGCAACCGGCTGAGAAAATTTTCTCTTTCACAGGCCCGTCCTGATAATGGAGGTGGAAGAAAGCGGGGTCTCTGTGGAGAATGCCGCCTCTCTGAGAGAGAAAATCCCGACTTGGAGGGATTGAGCGGGGCGACTTTTACAGGAGACCTAGAAGATCGGTGAACCAGGATTTCTGAGGCAACAGGAGGGCAATCAGGAGGATCCTGCAGTTCGACTGAGCGATCTTCCGTAGCACAGCTGGGATCAAGACGAACGAGGGAAAGGCATACCCGAACAGTCGATCCCATGAAAAAGACGGAGCATCGACTGCCAGCGCTGCTGGATCCATAATGGGAGACAAGTACAGCGGCAGGTGATGATTGAATCTCATGGCAAACAAATCTACCATCGGACAACCAAAGGTAAGAAAAATCTGTGCCACTACGGACCTCAGAATAGACCATTTGGCCGGCAGGGAGAGGCCATCCGCTAGAACATTCAACCTGCCAGGTAGATGTTTGGCTAGAAGAAAAATCTGTCTGCTGTGGCAGAACAGGAGAAGATCCCTCTTGCACTTGAAAAGTGCGAGGGAGTGTGTCCCACCCTGTTTTTCAATGTATGAAACCACTGTCGTGTTGTTCGTTTGAACTAGCAGACAGTGGTTTTGAACCTGTATCTCGAAACAAGAGGGCCATGAGGCCCTGAAGCGCTCACCTGAGATAACCCCAGGGGCGGGGCCATTTTTGACCAAGAAGTCATCATTTGTACAACATTGGTAGAGAACCACAAGGCAAAGCAGTATGCCATTAATTAAAGGTCTAAGCCTAATGGTTTCAGAGAAAAATAATATTTCATATTTTTCCCATGAAAAACTGATAAGCCCCAAGGCAGGGCCAAGTTTTGCCCAGAGGCATATTTGTAGAGGACCATTAGATCATACCAAACATCAAAGGTCTAGGCCTTACAGTTTCAGAAGATTTTTAAAGATTTTCCTATGAATTTGAACAATCTTTGTAGAGAACCATTACATCATGCTACATTCCAAATATCAAAATTCTAGGCCTAACAGTTTCAGACAAATTTTTTTTTAAAGATTTTCCTATGAAAAACTGATAAGCCCTTGGGCAGGGCCATTTTCGGTCCAGGTTCATAATTTCAACAATCTTTGTAGAGGACCATTAGACCATGCTACATTCCAAATATCAAAGGTCTAGGCCTAACAGTTTCAGAGAAGAAGATTTTTAAAGATTTTCCTATGAAAAACTGATAAGCCCTTGGCCGGGGCCATTTTTGGCCCGGGGGTCATAATTTGAACAATCTTTGTAGAGGACCATTAGATCATGCTACATACCAAATATCAAAGGTCTAGGCCTTACAGTTTCGGAGAAGAAGATTTTTAAAGATTTTCCTATGAAAAACTGATAAGCCCTTGGGCGGGGCCATTTTTGACCCAGGGGTCATAATTTGAACAATCTTTGTAGAGGACCATTAGATCATGCTACATGCCAAATATCAAAAGTCTAGGCCGTACAGTTTCAGAGAAGAAGATTTTTTAAAGATTTTCCTATGACAAACTGATAAGCCCTAGGGCGGGCCATTTTTGGCCCTGGGGTCATAATGTGAACAATATTTCGTTCCCCCTAACCACTGATGCTTCTGACAAAATTTGGTTAAAATCGGGTCAGTAGTTTCAGAGAAGATGTCGTTTGAAAATGTGGACGGACGACGGACGCCAGACGGATCGCGGTCACAATAACTCACCTGAGCCTTTGGCTCAGGTGAGCTAAAAATTCAATGCTTTGAGAACAGCAAGAAGTTCGGAGATTGTTTATATGGGGCTGAGCTGACCAAAGACTGGAGGTCATGAGGCCCATGGGCTCCCCAGCCCGAATTTCTGGCATCTGAAATCAGATAAAGATCTGGATTCTGTGGCGCAATAGGATCTCCCAAAAGGAAAAGATCCTTCTCTTTTCACCAGTCTAGAGCGACATGAAAGATTGGGAGTAAAGGGATAGTGGCGGACAGAGGATCTGTCCGAGGATGCCACTGTGTCAGCAGGTAAAAGTGAAGTGGGCTTAAGTGAAGCCTGCCTAGTGACACAAAATTAGCTGAATTGAGGACCCCAAAAGAGACAGAGGAGAATGTGCAGAGCAGAGGTTCCTCTGAACAGAGCTAACAGATGAAGGGTGTCCGCCACGCCTTGTGGGGAGATCCTGATTGTGTTGAGAGTCTGTGGGGAAATTCAGTCCCACAAATACAAAGTTTTGAGAAGGGGCAAGATCCGATTTCTCCCAATTCAGTAACAGACCCAACTGAGAATCAATCTTCCAGTAGTAGTGGAGATTGTGTAGAAGGGACAGACAAATAAGCTGATGGAGCAGTTATCGAAGTACTGTATGAGAGCTACACCGCTCTGACGGAGAAAGGCAGCTATGACGTCCACGAGTTTGGTAAAAACTCTGGGTGCCGTGGACAGGCCGAAGGGCTGGGCCCAAAATTGATAGACAGCACCTTGATGGCAGAAGTGTAGAAGGCGTCTTGTCTGAAGGATGAATCAGAACGTGAAAGTACGCGTCTGACAGATCCATGGAAACGGCCCAGTGGTTTGGCTTGAAGACCAAACAAATGGACGCGACTACGACGTATTCTATATAGGAGCGTTCTGTTTTACTGGCCAGCCGGCAGATAGGAGCGTTCTGTTTTACTTTCAGCTTGCTTTAAGCAACCACCTGCCTTTAACACAAAATACTTGATGTAATTTAGTGTCCGTTATAGAGAGGTTTTTACTGTATATATGTTTCTACTGAAAACTGCCCACCCCTGGGGCGGGGCCAATTTTGACCACAGGGGCATAATTTATATAACTTTTGTAGCGGACCAAGATGATGCTTTGTGCCAAAGATGAAAGCTGAGAACCCTGTAGATTCAGAGGAGATTTTTAAAGGTTCAAATTGTTGACGGCTGACGACGCACGACCCACGCCGACGGACATCAGGCGATCACAAAAGTTCACCCTGAGCACATTGTGCTCTGGTGAGTTAAAAACAGATGCAAAAGTATACTGTCCTATAATTGCAGGTTGTCACCGAACTGGTTCAACAGAGTTAAAAGTGATAAGATCAGTAAAGGTAGGTAAAACACCGGGAGGCTATTTATTGCGTGCAAAAATGGTGGACCGGAAATAACCAATGAAGAAACGTGGCTTGTGGGGGGCTAGATAATATGTAGGAACGGCTGAAGGCGTGCCATGTACAGACTTTTTTTTTGGTCATGGTAATAAATAATAGCCTAAGGCAGATTTCACAGCAGGTAACACATGTTGCCACTAAAATAGTGATTTAATATTCATGATGTCATTATTTCTTATCTGAATATTCATGGAGTAAAGTGTTATGAAGTGGGGTTATACAAGCTGATGTGTTAACATACCCCTATCTTCAGACACTTCTGAGGCAGGTATCTTGGCTGTACTCTTGATATCTTGTTCCTCCTTAGGTAAATACACTACTACATCTTTACCTGAAATAAATGCAGAGCAACAGATAAAGGTGGGTACTCAATTACAAAAATCATCATTTCTCCACCAAAACCTATGTTGTGACCACTCTTTAGAATTGACTCTTTGAAACGGTTCTAAACAGTGGTTACAACATAGGGGAGATGATTCTAAAGGGTGGTCATAACATAGGTTTGGTGGAGAAATAAAGAAGTTATTCTTGAAAATATTTAAATTTGCACACTTTATCTGGACATTATAAATATAATCTGCATACACTGTGCAGTAATGGGAATAACATATAATGGCACCCTCGTTATACCGGCAGTAGTCATTGAAACAAATTTAGCGTTATGTCTTTGAAACTACCACTGAATAAATATGTATAGTACCGCTAAAGCTTTTTGCACTTCTTGCGTTCTGCATTAAGCGTTCACCTGTGGGTACCAGTTTAAAACTGGCCATATGGTTCCTTTTATATTTAAACTCCTTATAACGGCAACCTTGTTATACCAGCAAAATGTCTGGAAACAAACACCTCTGTTGTAACGAGGTTTCACTGTATATCTATATCTTTACTTTCTAAATGGCTATGTTGCACCTTCCATATTTCATTATAACTAGTTTGTCCATCAATATTCAGTAGGTATTGAAATTTGGAATAAACATTGAATAGGGAAAGGGTTAACATACTGGTATAATAACTCTACTACTTAACTCTCTGTATAATAACAGTTAACCCTTTCCTCCATAAGTACACCTTTCTACGCCTCTGTAAAAATCACCTGTTGAAACCATTGTGATAAATAGAGCATTTGCTCCTATAGCAGCAAATGCTCTATTTATCATAATGGTTTCAAACTACCAAACTCAAAATTTTTCCTTTTCTCTAGTTAATGCTCCTTTTCGGTAGATTTGTTCAAAGTGATTGGATCTAAAAATGGCATATGAAGGAATGGGTTAAGCAAGTCATCATGATCAAAACTTTGTGTGTCAATCTAACTGCATTTTTCAAAGAAAATATGTAGAAGAATTAACTATAAGCATTGAAGTTTTATGTCAACTTGGATGTTCAGTAATATATATGTCTTACCACCATAAACCCAGGTATTCCTTTCTATTACTTTAAGTCTCTCCTCTAAAGTTCTACTGTTTGTCTCATCTTGTTGAACTTTGCCTTCCTCTTTCCCAAAGTTATCAGTAGTTTTGCTTAGCTTTTCTCCAGATTTTTCTGAACTGTCTTTCTCAAAAAATCCTGGATTGGCTTCAGCACATGTTCTTAAGTTTCTCTCCAGCCGCATATAGGCTTTCTTATTGAAGAAGTTCAGGTTTTGTGGCGACTGCACTTTATCATAGAATCTCTGTAACTCTGTATATTCCTTTTCACATGGACGGATTTCCGTTGAATCTATGATATATAATGAGAACAAACATAGTTAGAATCTTTAGGTTTAGACAATATACATTTAGGGAAAACATTAAAGTCAACTTTGTGCAAACAATCATAGAATATAACCCTTTACTCCATGAGCATTTATGCAAGAGATTATGACATCATGAATATTAAATAGATTAATTTTTAAAATGGCACGTAGACACAAGAATTTTGGCCATGGCAGAAAATGTAGAATCACATCTATATTATATCATATTAATTAAGCAAATAGTGCAGACCCTGATCAGATGGGTCCAATAGGTCTATTCCATTTGCAAACACGTATAATTTATGGAACGGCCAGTTCAAAGTCAACCCTCGGTAAAACCCCTAAATCACCCTATTAACCCTAACCTTGTTGAATATTCATGTAAGAAAATCAAATAATGACATCATAAATATTTATTAGTTGGATTTTCATAATGGCAAATGTACATGTAGGACTTTTGGGTATTGGCAGAAACTGTAGAGTCAGATTTATGACAATTTTACAAACAACAGAGCAGTCCCCGATCAGAAGGTTCGTACAAAAGAAGTCCGATCTGGGTCTACTCTATTTGCAAAGGCATGAAAAAGTGTTTATATGAAGGAAAGGGTTAAGCTGATGTCTGTGTTCTGTGGCCAATGGTCAGTGAAATTGGTCCCAATTAACACTAATCTTATTGCAATTAACAGCCAGCTGTCACCTGACTAAAGAATAGGATTTGTCACTATATAATAAGTATAGTTAATATACTATGTCACAGGGGTGGCGAAAATTTCACTTGTTCGTTATGGCTTTTGGACAACACGGAAAATACGGACATTTGATTTTGCTACTCCTGCGTCAAATCCTACAACTTTAATCCAAATGATATAGTTTTTAAAAGAAAACAAAACCTTAACAAATTTATTCGTCACTGCATAACTAAATATATATACTATGTAAGGGTGAAACGTTATGTTTCGGTACACATGTACCGCAGTTTTTTCACTTATGGGTCGGTTTTCTGTATTAATTTTCACATTACGGTATGTACCGAAAAGTTCGTAAATGTCTAGGGACGAATTAACCGTAATGATATTAAAGCTGTTCTCTGATTGGTTCATTCTATAAATAATATACAATTAGATTATGCGTTAAGAACATTACTCATAGTTTACATATAGGCTTCTCCAGAGTGAAACGAAACTGCTCCCAAATTGATAGATGCAGTCAGTTTGCTATCAAAATGCTTTATACGGCATGTCCGCGAAACAACGCTTACATTTTGCCATTCTGCGCTCAGACTGGCCTTCCTGAAAGCCAAAAGACCTGTAGCTTCTAGTACCGTAAAGTGAAAAAATGTGCAAATGACATCCGCTGATTTTTCTCGGTTGAAAAAAACAAAACAATTTAAGCGTAAAGTGTTCAAAAACTGGTCGACAAGTGAGTTATTATTATTATACCTTACTGTGCTGGGTGTTATTATATAATAGACTTAAACTCTGCTCTGAGATTTTCTACCATAGTCCATTGCAAAATGTGTGGACCCAGATAAGCTGCCTTATTAAAATGCGACATTTGAATGTGATAGCTGCTCTGGGTTTACACTGTTTGCAATGCACTGTGGATGGAAATCTTATTGTGAGGCTCAATTTCATTTATCATCCTACATATCACAGGGTTTAAACTTGTATAATATTTATAGAGACAAACAGTGCAGTCCAAGATTAGATAACTTCTATCAGTGATATCTAATCATATCTACACTGTTTGCAATGCTTTGCTTACTTGTTTCCAGAACACTGTTGATTATTTTGAAGTTCCAGTTGAAGAGATTAGTAGATAGTGATATTTTCCATAGAAGGAGATTTGTATTTTAAGAACTATAAATTGATAATCTATAACATGGTGTTCAACATTACATTTTTAAGCGTATTTCCCTTAAACATTTGATTGTTGTTAGTTTTAAGAGATTAATCATCATCACTGTTAGTTGTGGCAGTTACTGATTATGATTCTAGTCAAAAAGAAGTTTATTCCAAAGGGTTTTTTGTAGGTAAGCTTCATCCAACATTATGTTTGCAAGATAAAAAGTTGTGTACCAAAAATGTACCGAACCATGGCTCATGTACCGTGAAGCGAACGGAACAGCGGTTGCAGTGTACTGTTTCACCCCTAATACTATGTCAAATCCTACGACTTTAATCCAAATGATATAGTTTTTAAAAGAAAAGAAAACCGTACAAAATTTATTTGTATACATAATTTAGTTTTTTAATAACATTTAAGCATGGTTTAACTTTATTTTGAGGATTATGACAAATCAAGCAGTAAAATGTTTTGCATCATGCAAGGGTCTTGTTTCAAAATTTGCATTTTTTTCAATATCAGGTATGGTACATATTTTTCTTAATATGTCTAGGCATAGTAGTCTCATACCAGTTGGCTATTAGATTGTTTATGTGATTTTGGGGAATGTTTTGCTATTCTTCATGCAATATCCTCTTCAAATCAATGACATTATTGATGTCAGCCTGCTCATGTACACATAGTCCCAAAATTTCCTACATACATGTGCTCTGCTGGAGAGAGATATGGGGATTTTGAATGCCAAACACTAGCTGGGTATGCCTTGCAGTGTGTGGACATACATTGTCCTGCTCAAACAGATTGCTATTAAATGGAACAACTACAGGCACAATCACCTTGTCACAATACCAAGCTAATGTTCTGTTCACTAAACTTCACTTATCAAGTTAATGAGTATTTGCCCCGTACCATTACAATGCCTCCCCTATATTGATCTAGCTGCAGTATGTTGTTACGATCACAACATTCATCATGTTCACGCTACACAGAACATTCCATTGCTGAAGCATTTACCAGGTGTGCTTGGCCCAGTTCAGTCGAAGGCGAGCATGTTCGATTGTCACAGAATGCCAACATATGGTATTACAAGCATGAATACCCCGAGCACTGAGCCTATTTAATTCATTGTTTGAGCTGAAAGATGTGCACTGGATGCTCTATAGAATGCACCAGGAACTTTAGGAGCAGACATGAGCCATTTTAGCCTGGACCAGTTTTTGATATATACTTAGGTCGGTTGCGAATGCCATCATTTCTTACATTAATTTTCATTGAGTTAAGGGATAAATATTTGGAAAATTGTAGGCCACTGTGAATCTCAATTATTTTTTTCAGCCTTATTGCAACCTATTTTGAGTTGTGAGTTTATTGACAACCGACTTCCGCAAACGTTTGATGAGACGTAATCCGCAAACGTTTGATGAGACGTAAAACTAACACATGCTTGTACACTGATGTCACTGCATAACCAAATATGTTTTGGCGTTATATAGATAGGACTGGACTTGTTACGAAATCACATGGGACGATTGCTCACCGGTTTGTCGATCTACACGTTTCCATACGACCCAACTGGTAGCAGCAGCGAGAGTTGCGGCTGATTTAGTATTAAATGATTTTATGCGACTCTGGCATAAGAATTTTTTCCAAAATTTGAAGGCACCCGACATATTTGCAAATTTACTAGTTTGACACGCCGAACTTCACGAGTTTCTCGAGTTTCATGCCGCAATATCGGTGCAACATTATTTTTGTTTAACTGTGATATTTACAAGGCGGTTGTAATAGCAAGTATTTTCCGGCTTCATTTTTCCATCCACCTCACAAAACCGGCATCACGCTAGCATATACACACGATAAAAATGGTTGGTTGGGTGATAATAAACGATTTTATACCCAGAAGATCTTCGAGCTAATAATGGAAATGTTTCAAAAGAAATATTGCTTTAGAGTGTCTTTGCTGTACATGGACATTTCATGCGTTTGTCTTTTAGGAAGATATACGGAATAAAGACAAAGGTTATGAATCTTCTGAGTCTGAGATCATTCAGATGATTGGTCAGATGCTTGAGAATGGTCTTAGCTAGATTCAAAACGTTTTACAACCAGGACAGGACAAATCTTTGGTATATGCTCTGCATTGTCTCATTCCAAGAAGATATATTAGAAAGAAAGAGTTGACATATGTTATTAAATTTAACTAATACACGAGATTAACCTTCAACAAAAGGACACTAAAATGTCAAGCACTGTCTCTCGGAGTATAGATTTAATAATGGCACCTTCAAGAAAATGGTATCCGATCAGCTATTAGTATTATACAGTCACAACCAGTGAAGCTATCTTGTGCCCCTTTAACGCTTTCCCTCATATAAACGTATTTTCACGCATTTGCAAACAGAGTAGACTCAGATCAGACGGCTCCTATAGGAGCCATCTGATCAGGGTCTGCTCTGTTTGCTAATAGGAAATGGCTACAATGTTCCACCTTCTTTATTTTGTTATAACTATATAATTTGTCCATGAATATTCAGTATTGAACTTTGGAATAAATAATAGAACAGGGAAATGGGTTAACCCTTTTCCTACCAGACCTTTGCCAACAGGGTAGACCAAGATCAGACGGTCCCTGTATGAGTCGTCTAGTCAGGATCTGATCTGTTTGCTTGTGAAATATTCCTGTTTGTCATAGAAATGTAATAACATAAGAAAATTACTTAATTAACGCTTTCAACAGTGTGATTTGAAAGGGTAATAGCACGTCGGTGTTTATATTATACAGTCCACTCAGTATGAAAGGCTTAAACTTGCCAGAGGATTTTAAATGGCAAACAGTGCAGACACTGATACGATGATCTGTTTTTCACCTTAGTGCACTCACCAATTAGCAGGTTGCGTCTATGATCTGAGCATTAAACACTGATTGAAAATGACGGAGCATGCGTGTCAGAATGGGTATACGACCAGATCGCCCCACAGGGACATCAACCTTAAATTTTCTCCTATTCATTCTCTTCTACTGACGCTTTTTGCGTCTCTATTTAACTCATTCTTTGAAACCATTGTGATAAATAGAGCATTTGCTCCATAAGAGCAAATACTCTATTTATCACAATTGTTTAAACACTACACATTTTTTCTAAAATTCTCCTTTTCTGTAGTTAATGCTCCTTTTCGGTAGATTAATTCAATGAGTCTGGGTCTAAAATAGTCTAGGATGGAATGAGTTAACACCCGTATGGACAACATATATATATAGTTATACATCTGCCAAGCGACTGTGTAAAAAACACGGGTGTCTTAAAACACACGGCTGCAAAATATCATTGCCTTCAAATAGGCGCCTTTTCACGCTTTCGAAAACAGACCCAGATCATTGACACATGTAGGACCCGTCTGATCAGGGTCTGCTCTGCTTGCTTATGAAATTAAAATGTACATGTATACAGATCTGATGTTTTTTGTCTAAGACAAAATCCCCTTGGTATTTACATTTTAAACAATAATTCTATGAATATTCTCGAAGAGAAACAATTTATGCATAAATAGTTGTGGGAGAAAGGGGTTGAATATTTCCTTCATAGACACGTTTTCCATGTTTTTACATATATAGGAGCCGTCTGATCCAGGGTCTGCTCTGTTTGCTTTAGAATGATATAGATCTGTTTCTACAGTTTCGTATATGGCCAAACTCTTTTGTATTCATTGGCCATTATAAAAAAATCAATATAATTAATATTCATAATGTTGTTATTTCTTGGATTTTCATGGAGTAAAGGGTTAAATAGTTAGACAAGTATGTGACTTATAAATACGAACCCTTTACCGAACGCTATGTGGTTGGGTGGGTTCAAAATATGACATCACGATATTTAACTCATTCAACTTTTGTCCCATACATGTACTTTATTTTACAATAGAAGAGTCCAAATTGAATTTTGGAACCCTTCAATTTTCATACTGAGGGGACACAGCAAACAAAAATATATGCTGATATATACAAATAACAAACGAGGTTTTACGCAAGCGTAAAATGGCTGCGTAAAAGATGTTTAAGCAGGGTAGACGATAAAACAGAGAGCAATATTATTAATTAGTAAATAAGAGTTCATCTATTTATTTCAGGAGCTTTATTCAGTCCGTGTCAACAATGATCAAGATCTGAAATCAACAAATACAATTGTTAGATCAAAGAAATGATGATACTGTTATACTAATCCTCTATCTCCCCCCCAAGTCCTTGGGTAAGAAGTGTCAGTATGAATGAATGTTACACTATGACTGATTTAAAACGAAGACTGATAAAAAAAACCCAATAAGACTAGGAACTTGAACCCACTAGGCTTATTGCCTAAGAAAGTTATAACGATATCTTAACTGTAAACAGGTTAATGAAACGATAACATGTCCTTGATGTATTATCTCGGTTAACTGTATGTGTCTCTGTCTTGGAAACATTAAACAATCACATGATGAAGTCTTTTTGCCACTCTGGGGCTTGCCTAGATCTTCCTGACCGTCTTGGGGTAGTGCACGGTGTGGCTGTTGAGGGGGTTTCGCCGTCTGTTACATCTCGAGTTGGTCCTGGGTCTAGGGAAATGTCAGGCGACTGGATGTCTGGGCTTGGAGGTACAGCATAGCGTAGCTGACGACTACCTCGTGTTGGTGTCTCACTGCTGTTGTGTGTTACCGAACCAGGTGACACTGTAGTCTGAGAAGCAGGCTGTTTCGGGATCCCAGATTTAGTTGGCGTAGACTCGCTAGGAAGTATTGGTATCACTGTAGGTGGGCTAGGAGAACATGTAGGTTTCACAGGAGTAGCTGCAGGTAGGTGAAGAGCCATGTCACTATCAATGGTCAATCGCCGTGTGGGTAGCTGAACAGGGACATACTTTCGTAGAAACTTCCTATTGCGAAGGGTAACCCGCCTTGAGCCGTCAATGCGTATTACATACTGGTCATACTGGCGCACTTCAATGACCACTCCAGTCTTGTCCCATTTGCGAGGATAGAGTCCTACTTGGTTTTGCAAGCGAACATGGTCTCCCACAGTTAGCGGTGGTAGTCTCTGAGTATGTTCTGACAGTCTTTCTGCACACCGCATATGTCTGTTTCGTAATGCTTCTTCACGGGCTAGTGATGTACCTAACCAAGTATCATGTGGTTTATACTTTCCGGGCGGAATTGGTATGAAGTCTCTAATAGGGCGACCAAATATGCACATGGCTGGAGATAGTTTGGTATCCCTGTCTGGTGTATTTCTGTACTGTAGCATAGCACGTTGGAATGCATCCGTGTCGATGTTACCGGTAGAAGTCGTATTGTCCATAAGGAGACGCTTCACTGTCTTTACACCGATCTCGGCTCTACAGTTGCTGTGTGGGAATGCTACAGAGGACAAGCGATGATGTACACCCCAGTCATTGAGGAACTGTCGTGTAACTGCAGCAGTAAACTCAGGGCCACCATCAGAAGCAAGTTCATCTGGTATTCCGTATGTAACAAAGATACGTCGGAGACAGGTGATCAGTCCTTGGGCTCCGTTAGCTGACTGCTCTACAATGGGCCAGTTCGAATAGCGATCGACGACAACTAAGTAATGGTGCCCTTGGTAGCTGAAGTAATCAGCACACAAACACTGATATGGATACTCTGGACTCAATGGGGGCACTGGTGGTGCACTGGGATTAGACGGTGCACTGCGATTGCACTGTTGGCAGCTGGCACGAAGATCTGTAATGGCAGGTGTGATCCCCGGCCAAAATACTGATGTCTCTGCCCTAGCAATCATGGAGGTTACTCCTTGATGAGCGGCATGGAGAGCGTCGAGTACCTCGTTTCTCAGTGATGGTGGTATAACAACACGATCCTTGTATAAGACGACCCCATCGATGGTGGACAGTCCTTCACGGAACTGGAAGTACTCTTTAAGAGAATCAGGCATCTTATAGCGAATCTCTGGCATACCGGATTCTATCATGTCAGTCAATGCCAGCATGTCTGTATCACTAGACGTGGCGGTGCGAACTCTGTCCCAGGTCACTGATCGGAGTCCGAGAGAATTCAGGGATGAAACAGCACCTGCAACCACACACTCATCTATGGAGTCTACCTGATCTTCCTGCATTCTCAAACCAGTCATAAGGGAGCTGTGTCCGGCTGTGGAGGTGTGACTTGAGTCAACATGAGCTTCATCATCTGGCAACACAAACTTCACTGCTTCATTGATTGGATGGCGTGATAGGCAGTCAGTGGCCCGATGTTTGACACCGGGGATGTGAACCATGCGAAACCTGTAGCGCAGTGTTTTCTCCTTTAAGTTTCTCAACAGAGTATTGGAGATGTCTTCAAGTGATCGGTCTGTGAATATCTTAAGAAGTGGCTTGTGGTCAACAGCAATGATGAGGTCTGCACAGCCTAGGACGAAGTATCGGGCTTTGTCTAGGGAATCTGCGACAGCGAGTGCCTCACCCTCTACTGGTGCATAGCGGGACTCTGCTGGATGAGTGAATCTGCTGCCGACAAGCGTAATCTTCCATCCAGTTGGACAACAGAAGGGTTCTTTCTTTGTGCATGAGCAGTGCTTTTGAAGGAGCCAGAATCCAATGCCCGATTTTGACCAGTCTGTTGCCAGACATGTGGGTCTTTCTGGATCAAAGATGCGAACTCCTTCTTCTATTTCACTGGCAATCAGAATTTTGGACTCCTCAAACACAGTTTGGAGATATTGATTCCATATGAATGGAGTGCCTGGTTTCAAAAGTTCTCGGAAGGGTAGCATTCGTTCAGTCATGCTGAAAGCGTACGACACCTGGTTCACTAGACCAAACCAGGAACGCACATCTGTGATGTCTTTTGGCGTGGGGAAGTCGAGAATGGCGCGTAAGTATCTCTGGCAGGGTCGAACATCATTGCGGGTAATTTCAAACCCTGCAAACTCCACAGCATCAGCTCCAAACACAAACTTTTCTGGATTCAATGTTATGCCATTTCGACCACAGATATCTAGCCATTGTACTGCCTGGAAGAAACTGTCCTTGAGATCATCAGCCCACAGCAAGGCATCGTCGACACACTTGGTTTTGTCAGGGATGTCTGCAACAACCTCATCGTAGCGTCGTGTGTATCCATCACCTGATGCAATGTAGCCCTGAGGTGCGGTTTTGTAGCGATATCTTACCCAAGGTGTAATAAATGTGGTCAGATGGCGGTCTTCTCCACACAAGGGTACGCTGTGGTAGCCGTTCCATGCATCAAAGACTGTTTTCTTCTTCCCATGAGGGACTGACCGTGCTTGAAGAAAAGGTGATGGTGTGTGATGAGTTTCACGCGTGGCATGGGCGTTGAGGGCCTGTAGGTCAACTGTGCGTCTTGGTTGTCCATTCTTCTTAGCACACACAACCATTCTATGGCACCAAGTGACATGCTCTCCAATAGGGACGGGCTCAATGACACCCAATCGCACATCTTGGTCAAGACCTGCTTTGACTGCATCGCGCCAGTGTAGTGGAACCGGTACTGGCATGTGGTAGGCCACTGGTTTGGCATCGGGGTCAACCATGAGTTTCATCGGTGGACTGTCCATCAGTGGTAGTGTTTGGTGATCACATGTGTTAAATGTGCTGGATTTGTAGTACTCCAGAAGATACTGTTGCAGCTTGACACGATTTTCTTCTGTTGGTGGGAACGGTAACATACTTTGTGGTGTTGGCGGATGTTGACGCAAAGGACATCCACATGGAGCATCGTTTTCCCCATTCAAAGCTGCTGCACTTTGTTGCTGTGGAGTCTGTACTTCTGGAAAGTTATCTGTGATAATTCCAAGGCTTGTGCAAGCTTCTCGACTAAGAAATAGTTTGTCTGATGAGTCTGTGACATATGTCATCTGCCTGGTTTCTACCACTCGGCCCTTAGCGTCCTTGCAAGACATCCGCAGTAACAGGGCACCGAGATGCCGTCATTGTTGGCAGTGTGCATGCGCATTGTCACCGGAATGAAGTCAGCTTCACGTAAACCAAGGCGGTGAACAACTTTAAGACCGGCGAGGCAGCTCTGGCATCCTGTATCAGCCATAGCAGGTATGGTTGCAGCTGTAGACGGTTTGGAAAGTTTGATTCCAAGTGCCAAGTAGTCCTCTGGAAGAGCCTGTACCGATATGTTGACAAATGGCTGAGGTTTGGAGCTTCTGCGAATCCAAGCGTCTGACAGGTTGTCATATACATGATGATCAAGTGGGATGCTGTGCTTATTATTACTTACACTGTTCATATGATCATGTTCTGTCTGAGAATTAAGTAAAGTACATAAAGTGTCAAACACAGCACTTTCCTTGTCGAAAGTTCTTGGCTGATTGTGTACTTGGCGCTTTGGAATGTCCTTACTGCGACAAACACTTTCAAAATGATGATCGCGTCGGCAAAGTTCACACCTGTGACCATAAGCTGAGCACTGAGTCCTGCGTAATTGTGCGACACTTTTCTTACCATGGCCACGTTTTCCATAGTATGTGCAAGTTTATTGAATGTCCTTGCTGGGCATTTGCTTTGTTTTCCTGTATGCACTGGCTGCTTCAACAGCATGAGAGTCAACAAGTCTTGAGGCAGATCGTTTACCGGCCTCCTTAGCTTCCACAAATTGGAACACTTCTTCTAAGGACATATTCTGTTTTTTATCTCCAAGTAAGTCAAGCTGAATGTCACTATCGGCCACACCTCTTGTAAGGACATCGCGCATTATCTCGTCCGTATAATTTACTTTTGCGGCACAGTTAGGACAATCAATGACAAATTTGCAATATAACAAGAGCACCGCAATCGGGTGCCAACGCTCGTCTGTTTTCATTGTCAAGATGAACATGCATACCAAAAATGAAGGTTGTAAATGAAAAATTGAAGAAGTTATGGTCAATGTTAAGATTTCGGACGACGACAACGACGCGGACGCCGGAGTTACGACAATAGCTCGTGATTTCTTCGAAGCAGACGAGCTTAAAATGAAGATCGGGGGCGGGGTGTTAAAATGTTGAATCAATCTTGATCTCTTTTGCTGACAGATATTGCTGTCTCTGACATTTGTCGTCTGCTACCAATTTCCTTGTATTCAATTTTCTCTATAATCACAACATCAAACAGTTCGGACTCTGGCGAGACGCCGAGTTACTCAGTATCTCATCAGATGTTTGGTCACTGCAGAAACTGTATGATCAGACCTTTTATTATTAACCCTTTCGCTGCCAAACTCTGTCGTCTGCTAACTTTGTCGTCTGCTACAAATTTTCATTTTTTTTATTTTCTTCATTTTTATTTCAAAAACATAGTAACAGTAACAAACAGTTTGGATCCTGATGAGACGCCGAGTTACTCGGCGTCTCATCTGGATCCAAACTGTTTGCATAGGTAATCACAGATCCGGCATTGGCAGCGAAAGGGTTAATTTGTTATACAGTACATACTCTGATCAGACAACTCCTAAGGGGGAGGGGGTCTGATTCTGGTCTACTCTGTTTGCAAACACATCAACAGGTAGGATTATCAGGCAAAGGGCTATAAGTCTTGTCATAAGCAACAACAAAGTTACTAAGCGATGCTGACATGGGGCATTTTTGGCGTTTTTGTTTTAATCCTTTCCCTGTTCAGTATTCTAGTAAGGAATACTGATATCATGAATATTTATTTGCTGATTTTTTTTATAATGGCATATTTACACTGGGTGTTTTAGTATTGGTACAAACTGTAAGGTCAGGGTCCATGCTTATAAAGCTTTTAAGTTGAGTCTGAGTTCGTTCTCAAGCTTTTGATTGGTCAGATTTGAGTTCTCAAGCTTTTGATTGGTCAGATTTGAGCCAAAGGCTCAAATCTGACCAATCAAAAACTTGAGAACGAACTCAGACTCAACTAAAAGCTTTATAAGCATGGACCCTGATCTTTTATAATTTTTAAGCAAACAGAGTAGACCCTGATCAGACGGCTCCTATTGATCTGGGTCTACTCTGTTTGTAAATGCGCGAAAAGGTGTTTATATGGAGCAGAATGAAAGGGTTACATAGTTTTAGTCGAATATGACTTGTCTCTAGTGTCGTCAGAGACAGCTATGACACTGTGATGGTGTAGTGTATATATCGGAAAATCAAGTTAATGCTACATGCTCCGCAGTCGCAGTTGTCCGTAAAATGATGACATGGACAGACACGGCGCTATTGGTTGAACGTGTGAAGAAGAACTAAAGGCGTCTTGTTTTTAGATAAATCACGAATGCTAAACATTCAATCACCGTGTGGCTTATTGGCAGAGTATGCACCAGGGGAAGGGTGGGCGTCATGTGTGTCTATATTCTTGTATCTACGTATTACAATTAAGTTATGTTTCTCTGGACTTTTAGTGAAGAAGAAGATAGACCTTTTAGACAGGTGGCTGCTTAGTGCGGAATGAAATTCAAGCAGAAAGCACATGTCTTGTAGACCGGTATTGCTATTAAGTTGAATGTCCGGTTGAGAAAACTTTTGCTGTAATTCATTAAATAATTTAGTGTTATCTTAATGACCGAGGTTGGGCACTCTCAAGAGATTTGTTAAATGTGTTAGATTGGAAATATGAGAGTCAAGTGCAAATAAGAATTGATGATAATTAATGATAAAAGATTTACTTACGTATGAAATGAATTAATGAATATTACAGACATCAGTGGAATTATTATAATACACAAGAGTGTCTCATGTGTGTCTTTGGCATAAACCGTGCAATTGAAGTTAAATGAAACGTGTGGGGGATTAATATTGGATAACAATCTGAGACCACTAATTAACGTGACACTGGCCTTTGAATTCCAGCAAAAGGAAATTAAGAGGTTCATTTAAATTGAGTAAAATCCAAAGTAATTGTGCAAGCCAGCGCAAGAAGTCAGGTCAGTTTCAATGAGTCTCCCGGGGAAGATTGGAGATGTTACCAGCATGACGTTTCAAGTAGTCAATGTTAGCGGTACGCGGTTCGAACTTTCAGATAAGACGTGGGCGGCGATAAAAAGACCGATGCCACAGACCTCTGGGTCAGAGATTATTGACAAGGAAAATGAGGTGTTCCTTGAGCGTCACCCCGGGGTGTTTCAGTCCATCCTGTACTACCACCAGGGTGGAGAGCTGCACATACCGACCGAGGTGTGCCCGTCCTCCTTCAAACGTGAGCTCGCGTTCTGGGGTGTACGGGACGTATGCCTGGCCAAGTGTTGTTACACCAAATATGTCAACTTTTTCGATGACCATGACGTACTCCAGGTGAACTGTTAACCCTTTAATACATGAATATTCATTTAAGAAATAATGACATCATGAATATTAATTAGATTCTTTTTCATAATAGAACACTGGCACGGGAATTTATGGCCATATATAGTAAGAACTATATAGAATCCTATCTATAATTATTATTTCATAAACAAACAGTGTAGATCCTGACCAGTCGGCTCCTATAGTAGCTGTCTGGTCTGGAACTACTCTGCTTGTAAATGCGTAGAAAGGCGTATTTATGGAGTAAAAGGTTAAATCAATCGTTTACTCCATGTATGCGCCTTTTAACAATTTTACAGAGTAGATCCAGATCAGACGGCTTTTCAAGGTAATTCAAATCAGTGTCTGCTCTGTTTGCATATAAAACCCATTAAAATAATGAGCTCTTGCCTTAGGCGTCTGGCCAGGGTCTTCTCTGTTCGCTTATGAAAACCTATAGTATATCTGATTCTACATGTTTCTGCCATGGCCAAAATGTCTCGAGTGTTAACCCTTTCCTCCATAAATACGCCTTTCTCCTAAGGAGCAAATGCTCTATTTATCATAATGGTTTCAAAAAGTGACGTTTACAGATGCGCAAAAAGGCGTCAGTAGGAGGGAATGGGTTAAAGAATCGTTTCCTTCTCAAAATTAAACTCTTGAAGATGCTAACCAAGTATGCATATAATTCTGACGTTGACCTATAATATAAAATGTATTTTCAAATATCACACTTTTTGTCGTCAGTCAAAAACATCCCTTTACTCCACAAATGCGCCTTTCTACGCATCTGAAAACAGAATAGACCCAGACCAGTGACTCATACAGGGGCCGTCTGAATGGGGTTTGATCTGTTTGCTTAAGATGTAGTATAGATATGACTCTACATTTTCTGCCATGGCCAACACTTAACTGTGCATTTTTGTTCTTGTTTCTTTTCAAGTATAACAAGATGTGTTTGCGAAACACTATGCCTCAATGTGACCTTTGCCATTGATGTATAGCACTGACCTTAATAAGTCGCCCCTAAAATGTTCGTCTCCACAAGTTGACATCATGAATATTTATTTGCTGAATGTTTATAATGTTAACTTTTCATGGATATGTTTGCTCTAGTAAAACTGCAGAATCAGATATACAGTTGAACTTCGATATCTCGAACTCGGATAACTCGAACTTCGGAATAACTCGAACAAAAAGGCCAGTCCTTCCAAAACTAACACTACAGAATTCTCTAAAATGTATCGATACAGATATCTAGAAACACATGTGGCAGCTTAATACAGGTCTAAAGTAATGCTGAAAGCTCCTACAGGAGCTTTCAGTATTACTTTAGACCCATATTAAGCTGTGGTTTTGACAGATCGTTCTGATTAGAAATCGGATGGCTCGAACATCTGTTATCTCGAACTAATTTGTACGGTCCCTTGAAGTTCGACTTATCGAATTTCAACTGTATATAATGACAAAAGCAAACTGAGCAGTCACTGATCAGACAGCTCCTATAGGAGCCGTCTGATTTGGGTATACTCTGTTTGCAAATGCGTGAAAAGGGTGTTAGTATGGGGGAAAGAGTTCAATAGAAAATAGACCAAACTGATGGCATCTTTGATAAGGTGTTAAAACAATTATCACTAACTGACACTAAGTCATCATATTTTTCTCATGCCTTTCAATAGATCCTTGAAAATGACGAAATGGAAAGGCGTGGCAACAACAGTAAATTGGAAACTATGAAAGGCGGGGGTGGCTGGCGTGGGGTTCAAGCCTCGGTATGGCTCATTCTAAACGAGCCTTTCTACTCCAGAATGGCAAAGGTAACGACTAATACATCTTCTGTACTGTGACCATTTGTGTTGTGTTCAAACACTGTCGGCATCTTCAAACGTGTTAACCTCTTCAACGAGCGCTATGGAAACGGGTCTGTGGTATCATATGCAAATACAGTTGAACTTCGATATCTCGAACCATGCAAATTAGCTCGAGATAACAGAGGTTCGAGTCATCCGAATCATAATCTGACCAATATCTTAAGTTCACAGCTTAATGCATGTCGAAAGTAATGCTGAAAGCTCCTGCAGGAGCTTTCAGCATTACTTCGACCTGCATTAAGCTGTCACGTGTGTTTCCATACATGTGTAGTGATACATTTCAGAAAATTCTGTATGTAAATTTTGGAAGGACCAAACATTTAGTTCGAGTTATCCCGAAATTCGAGTTATTCGAGTTCGAGATATCGAAGTTCAACTGTAGTTCGGGTTCAGATGAGACGCCGAGTAATTCGGCATCTACTAAGGATCCAAGCTGTTTGACACTCTGTTTATAAAGAAATAAAGAAACACCACTCTAAAACTCGAAGCAGACGACATGTGTCAAGCACACTGCAATGCTGGCACTGAAAGGGTCGAATTCTTAAATAACCTCTTTCAACCGTACATTAAAATATACATCTTGAACCATTACATCATGGGCTATTTTTAGACCCAACCTCTTTGAATAAATCTACCGGAAAGGAGCATTTACTATAGAAAAGGAGAATGTTAGAATGGTGTAGTTTTGAAACCATTGTGATAAATAGAGCATTTGCTCCATTGGAGCAAATGCTCTATTTATCACAATGGTTTCTAAATATGATATTTATGGAGGAAAGGGTTAACGGGATACTTAATACAATTTTGTCGATACTTATATTATCTTGTTTTACAACAAAATGTTGCTGTGCCTTTTTAAATTTTGTTAACTCTGCAGGATTTTCGTCCTGAGTTGAGCAGCCACAAGCCTAGTGAAACAATGTAACTCCTCGTTTACCTAAATTCCGGTTGAGGAAGGTATTACAGTGTACTGTTCTGTACATGTAGAAGCGTGTTTGACACTCATTTGTAGCTTATAAAGATATTAACCCTTTCGCTGCCAATGTCGGATCTATGATTACCTATGCAAACAGTTTGGATCCAGATGAGACGCCGAGTAACTCGGCGTCTCATCAGGATCCAAACTGTTTGTTACTGTGACTATGTTTTTGAAACAAAAATGAAGAAAATCAAAAGAATGAAAATTTGCAGCAGACGACAAAGTTAGCAGACGACAGAGTTTGGCAACTATAATTATGCTCCATGAATATCCATGAAATAAATAATGATACCATGCATATTAATTAACGAAAGTTTACAATATCAATACGAACGGAATGTTTTTATCATGTCAGAATATGTAGAACCAGATCTTTATTATTTCACAAGGAAGGAGAGCAGACCCTGACCAGACAGCTCCAAAAGAAGTAGCCTGATCTGGGTCTACTCCGTTTGAAAAGGTACCAAAAGGCTTTTTATGGAGTAAAGGGTTTGAATCACTTCAGCGTAAGAGTGGATTTTCAGTCTAAGTTTCTCTAAAACGTTTGTGACGTGTAAAACATTTTGGATCCAGAGCCGAAGGTTATAAAACTTCAGAGACTGAGATCATTCTTAAGTATCTGACCAATCAGATGCTTGAGAATGATCTTAGACTCAAGCAAAAAAAGGTATAACCTCGGGGCCTGATGAGACACCGAGTTACCTGGTGTCTCATCTAGATCCAAGCTGTTTACGAAAGTAATCACAGAGATGTGGCCATTGTTGCAAGCCCTTTGAGTCCCATTTCGCAGCCTTAGGGATGAAAGAGTTAAATTGACGAACTATTCAATACTATTGCTACTATTAACCCATTCCCTCATATTGATGCCTTTGACGACTTTTTGAAACCATTGCGATAAATGGAGCATTTACCACGGAACCTGTTATTTAAACATTTAACTAGAAAATTACTACAAAATCTCTTAATCCATTACCTCATAGGCTATTTTTAGATAAAACTTTTTGAATAAATCTACCGAAGAGGAGCATTAACCAGAGAAAAGGAAAAAAATAGAATTTTGTAGTTTGAAACCATTGTGATAAATAGAGTATTTGCTCTTATAGGAACAAATGCTCTATTTATCACAATGTTTTCACAAAGTGACTTTTACAGAGTCGCCAAAAGTCGTTAATATGAGGGAATGGGTTAATCAACTGTTTCACTAGAAAATTTGCCGAAAACCTGTTATGTAACTAGAAAGTTCTTCACAAACGTTTTCGCAAATAGTTTCGAGAACAATTTTGCGAATGTTTCCCTCAACTGTCAACTGAGAAAAATATGTATTTTGATGACATTTACTGAATTTCACAGAATGTATAGCCACAATGGCCACACACCTACTGTAGATAAGTTTAGCGAAAAGTTTCGAGAGCAGGTTTACAAATGTGTTTGCAAATGTGTTCGTGAATTCTTAATCCTTTCGGCGCCAAATTTCTAATTGTCGCCTGCAATCGAATTTTGTTAAATCATATGGTAAAATAAAGAAATGAGATAAATAAATGCAAATTTTAAAGGAATAAAGCACAAATATGGAAATAGAGACTGTGACAAAAAGTGAAGTCCCTGATCTGACGCCGCCTTGACAAGGCGGCGTCTGATCTGGGACTGCACTATTTGTCGTGGTGCATTTTTGCGACTTCGGCGGTAAAAGAGTTAAAAGTAGACTACATGTATGTAATTAAATATAGATGCTATTTGCGTGATGTAGCCGCGAGGACCGGATACATACTTTTTAGATAACTTATTCAACCATGGGTTTCACAAAAATTTCCGTGAATAGCATTGCGACAATGTCAGCGAACTTGTTTACGAGTTTTTACCAAACAGCAACAACAACAAAAACAACAACACATAAGTGGCTTGTTATGTGATTACGCCATCATAGAAAAGAGCAAGACAATTCGAGAGTCATAATCAAACAACAACAAAAAATACAGACAATAACGAATTGCTAAAAGTTAACCCTTTAACTCTGTCCGTCTGTCCGTCCGTCTTTTTAACACCTTTTCACACATTTGCAAACAGAGTAGACCCAGATTAGACGGCTTCCATTGGAGCCGTCTAATCAGGGTCTGCTCTGCTTGCTAATGAAGCAATATAGACGAGAATCTAAAGTTTCTGCCCTAGTAAAATATGTTCTTGCTTATAATACTACTGACAGAATCGGTTAATTGATACATTCACTTACCAGATATTCATACGGTAAAGGTTTAATGAAATAACCATTGATGAACAACAATACCATATTGTCTGAAAGTCGTCACTATTTCTTTACATTAGGTCAAATGTTTACCAGGAATTGGAATCGAAAGATAAAATCGCTTCAAAATTTGTTTGATTTTGTGCCATCGCTATGTTCAATCGGAACCCAAAGGTGATCTGGTCGGCCTTGCCGGAAGTAAACGAGTTTCCGATTGTAGTGTCAACTACCGTGGCCATGTTTACCAATTTATTTTTCATAAAGTGCAAATCAATCTTTAACACGCAACGAGTTTTCGATAACCTTTGCAACCAATATAGATATAAACTGCCTGAGCAAAAACTTATTTTTTCTAGAACTGATGCGGATGAAAATTTGCACAGATGACAATTAATCCTTTCCTTGATTCCAATGTTTTTCCATGCCTTTGCAAACACTGTAGACCCCGAGATGACGCCTTGTAGGAGCTGTCTGGTCAGGATGTGTTCTGTTTGCTTATGTACTTATAATAGATATGGCACTACAGTTTCTACCGACTCCAAAATATCCAGTGTACATATGCCATGGCCAAACATATTCTTGTATCCATGTGCTATTTATATCAGTTAATCTAATTACTATTCATGATGCCATTATTTCTGTGTCCTGATGTGAAAAGAACCCACGTTCTGCTCATATTTATATCTGGTGTAATTTTGAATAATTCCAATTCGACAATGCTGTTGAAAGCTATTGAAACAAAGCTTATTGAGACACTAAGTGTCAAACAAAGCTTATTGAGAAACTAAGTGTCAAACAAAGCTTATTGAGAAACTAAGTGTCAAACAAAGCTTATTGAGACACTAAGTGTCAAACAAAGCTTACTGAGAAATTAAGTGTCAAACAAAGCTTATTGAGAAACTAAGTGTCAAACAAAGCTTATTGAGGCACTAAGTGTCAAACAAAGCTTATTGAGGCACTAAGTGTCAAACAAAGCTTATTGAGACACTAAGTGTCAAACAAGCTTATTGAGAAACTAAGTGTCAAACAAAGCTTATTGAGGCACTAAGTGTCAAACAAAGCTTATTGAGGCACTAAGTGTCAAACAAAGCTTATTGAGACACTAAGTGTCAAACAAAGCTTATTGAGAAACTAAGTGTCAAACAAAGCTTATTGAGAAACTAAGTGTCAAACAAAGCTTATTGAGAAACTAAGTGTCAAACAAAGCTTATTGAGAAACTAAGTGTCAAACAAAGCTTATTGAGACACTTAGTGTCAAACAGCTAATGGCACATCTGTAATAACAATCATACACAGTTTGGATCTTGATTAATGTCAATCCGGTGTCTAGTCAGGATCCAAACTGTTTGAAACTGCAAGTATCTGTTTTTTAAGACAAAGCATGAAGAAAATTAAAAAAAGAAAAGAAAAAGTAAGACGACAAATGCAAGTAAATTGTTCAAGCACCCACGCGTGTGTGACCCAGTTTCAGAGTTTTAATTAAAAAATGATTAAAACTAAGTGTTTTCAGTGAATTCTATTGAATACTTAAAATGTCGAACACACCACATTCAGACTATATTTATCTGTGAAAAAAGATTCACCTTGACGGACATCAATAGTATCACCTGTTTATGACGTTGCTCTTAGTATCTCGTAGACAACAAAAAATCCTTTTTTAAACT
Source organism: Azorinus chamasolen (assembly GCA_963576725.1). Taxonomy (NCBI): domain Eukaryota; kingdom Metazoa; phylum Mollusca; class Bivalvia; order Cardiida; family Solecurtidae; genus Azorinus; species Azorinus chamasolen. The sequence continues at coordinate 26,998,271 of OY755249.1, forward strand.
GGCGGTAACTTAATGCAGGACAAACGTAATACAGAAAGCTCCTATAGGAGCTTTCTGTATTACGTTTGTCCTGCATTAAGCAACTATCAGCTTCAGTAAAGAATGTGGTCGTATGAGCGAGACTTGACTGTATTATTGTCCAAATATTTGTGATATTTGTCATTAACAAAGACCGCCAGTCAAACCTACTGAGTTGAATACCGGGTGTTGAATCGCAAATTGTCGTTGATAGATATAAAATTTATTGTAATTCAAATTTCGGAACAGCATACAGAGGTCCAGATAAGATGCGTAAATAAGATGCGCAGATAAGATGCGTAAATAAGATGCGCAGATAAGATGCGTACATTAAAAATATTTTCAATAATAATTCCTTTATTTCACCACTGAACCCTATGTTGTGACCACGGTCACAACATAAGGTTTGATGGAGAAATGGCGATTTCAGTATCTGGGTTGGTACATGTAGGCAAATTCATCTGTTGCTCTTAGTACTTAGTAACTTTAATGGGAGTACTACAGTAAGCAAAGTAACTTTAATGGAAGTACTACAGTAAGCAAAGTAACTTTAATGGAAGTACTACAGTAAGCAAAGTAACATACTATAGTAAGCAAAGTAACTTTAGTGGGAGTACTACAGTAAGCAAAGTAACTCTAATGGAAGTACTACAGTAAGCAAAGTAACTTTAATGGAAGTACTACAGTAAGCAAAGTAACTTTAAAGGTAGTACTACAGTAAGCAAAGTAACATACTATAGTAAGCAAAGTAACTTTAGTGGGAGTACTACAGTAAGCAAAGTAACTTTAATGGAAGTACTACAGTAAGCAAAGTAACATACTATAGTAAGCAAAGTAACTTTAGTGGGAGTACTACAGTAAGCAAAGTAACTTTAGTGGGAGTACTACAGTAAGCAAAGTAACTTTAGTGGGAGTACTACAGTAAGCAAAGTAACTTAAATGGGAATACTACAGTAAGATAAGTAACTTTAATGGGAGTACTACAGTAAGCAAAGCAACTTTAATGGGAGTACTTCAGAAAGCAAAGTAACTTTAATGGGAGTACTATGTTGTAAACTCTGTCTTAAACCATAAAAAGGTTTAGATCTGTGTCTTTAAGACCAGGCGTCCACTAGGACGCCGAATGGTTCCCGAAGGGTTCCCGAATGTGGATATCGCAGATTCTGGATGATTCGGCATGCCTTCGGGATGTTCGGGAACCCTTCCGCGTCATTCTTGAACCCTTCGGGAACCATTCTGGGTGATTCGGGGACTGATCGGGATCGAAAAAGATTCGGCATCCAAGTTTTAAAAGTTTTAAAATTTGGACGCCGAATCTTTTATTCGGGAAAGCTTCGGGACCTTCTGGAACCCTTCTGGAACCCTTCGGGACGTTCGGGAACCCTTCGCCGTGGCTTCGGGGTAGATTCGGGGTCATTCTGCAAGGCTTCGGGATCTCCTATCCACCCCGAGCGGTTCAAGAATGATGCCGAATCGATGCAGAATGCTTCCCGAAGGCTTCCCGAATACTTCCCGAAGACGCGGAAGGGTTCCCGAACCCACGCGGAAGACATGCCGAATGTATTATGAACAATTCATATACTACTTAATATAAAGTATATGTATCTAAGCAAAATCCTTATAGACATTATGTTATATTTTTTAAACAGAAAATAACAGTTTGTGCATGAACTATCTAATTAAATCCAGTCTGTTACACATTCTTAAATACTGTTTTTGATTTAGATTACCCTCAATTATTATCAAATACAATATGTATTCTTTAAATGACAATTAAACAAACGTCTTACAATTTGATTTTACCAAATAAACACTAATTTATGAAAATTTATGCTCTGGTATACTTTTAAGTAACAGGCTTAGCTAAGTTATTACTTAAGAATGTTCGTGAAACTGGGGCTTGAATAGTCTCAGAAGATGCTGATGTCAGCAAAACTTATATCTGTAAAAGAACGGGATTTCGAGATACAAAATACAATATACAAGAAACTTTACTTATAATCGGATGTTACAAAACAGCTTATTTACCATAAGCTAGAAGTTATTTATCGACTAAAACAATAGCTTCTTAACAAAATACATTCCATTACTAACTACCTATGGATAAAATGCATGTATAAAGAACAGGAATAGCTATAAAATATAACAAATCTCATTTTTGCTACCTATTATAAATAGCTTAAAATTGCATGTATATAATAAATCCCTTATACTCGTAATTATGTTTTTGTTTTAACTAAATCTTCGATTTTATGGCTGAATGCATGTAACAAAAATGTGACGTGTATTTTGACATGATAATCTTTGAAAAAGGCCCTTAGTGGTCGAAATATTAGATCAGAGCAGTTCAAGTATTTAAGTATTATATTAATTCCCTATTTTGGAATATTTTCTTCATTGTAAAACCAAATAAAACACATGAGAGGGAATCATTTATATGTAGATGTATGTGTGTGCGTACGTTTGTGTGTGCTCTTCACAAGTACTTGCTAAGAGTGTATTTGAGCTCCACCCAAACAGGGTCTACAGAGTTTGTATTAATATTAATATATAGATGTGTGTGTATCCTTTACAAGTAGTATATTTGCAAAGAGTGTACTTGTCTTTTGCAAACAGTGGAGATTTTGAAAAAGGGATTCGTGTTTGACCCACCCAAAAAGGGTCCATAGAGTTTGTTATTTTGCAACACATCTATAGCTGTAATAGATAAATGTCAATATTTATTTACATTAATTCTCATGTACACACTTACTTATTTTGTAGTATAAGGCTGTGTGCATATAGTATGGATATGTGTAAGTGGATCTATACTTGTACTATAGAAGCCTAAGAACTATCTTTAGATGCAAATTAAGATATGAAATGGAAATAAGACATACATGAGTAATAGTCGTTAAGAACTGACATAGAAAATGAATCTTTCTTAATTAATTATGAGAGGTTTTTAAGCAATCCCCAGTAACATATATTGAAATAGTACGACACCATGCATGGAGGGGAGAAGAAGGTAATAGATACAGTTTAAAAAGGGTACATGTATTAATATAAAGCAAGCATAAGAAGGTTCATCCGGACGTAAAGGAACTGTCAGTATTTATTACATGATAATGGTGCCATGTACTCCGATCCACTACCCATTAGGTGTTGGGAGCCGGTAACCATCCGCTCCATCCGAATGAATCTAGTCTAGATATAAGTGTGTGTGTGTGTGTGTGGGGGGGGGGGTCATCTTTTCCACTCCAACGAGACATCTTTTCCATTCCAAAACACAAAAAATGCGACATCGTTATATTCCCAGACTCTCAATTCGGCAACCCTTCGGCTTTATTTCTGCAACGATTCGGCATCCCTTCGGCATGTTCTGCAACGGTTCCGCAACCTTTCCGCACGATCGGAAACCATTCGGGAAGCATTCGGGAGGTTATCCTCAAGGTTTCGGCATGATTCTGCATCGCTTCGGCGTCTGTTCCGCAACGCTTCGTAAGCCACTTCCCGAATACTTGCGGAATACATGCCGAATGACCCCGAATACAAAGCTGATCCCGAATGGTTCCCGAATCGAGCAAAATTTATTCGGCAACCCTTCGGCAAGGCTTCGGCGCTCTAGTGGGCGCCAGGCATAAGACAGGTGGTAGCTTAATGTAGGTCGAAAGTAATGCAGAGCTTTCTTCATTACTTTTGCCCAGCATTAAGCAGTTACCTGCATTCATTTTTAAACCCTGTGTTCAATAAATGAATGGTCACTTAAGACAGTTTCTGTTGCACCGGTACATTCAGGACAGACACTCCTCACAGTTTACATATAAACGCAACCTATCCACAAAACATTTAATGGCAGATCTTACAGAAAGTCTCGTCTTTTCACATAAATCCTTCTTATAAATTATTCTGGCATCCGATTATGCACCTACAATAACCTCCATACACGTGTAATTACATGGCAATTAAAGACGAACATCCCGACCATGTACGCTCAAGACATCAGTAACCCCGTTTAAAAATGAGAGCAACGGGTTTAATGTTGTTCTAAGAGTTGAAATTAAAAGAGGAAGCATCTCTAGTTAGTGATTCGGCTGATAAAAAGTAGAAGCACGCGAGGATTCGTTGTCTTATTTGGTGTCATTAAAATAATGACTACAGTAAAAACCCGCTTATGCGACCAACAAAAATAGGTCTAACTCTCGGCATTACGGGCAGGCGGTAGCTTAATGCAGGGAAAAAGTAATGCAGAAAGCTCCTACAGGAGCTTTCTGCATTACTCTCGCCCTATATTAAGCAACCAGTTGTTTTAAGATGCGAATGCTTATTTATAAACTGTTAGAATCAAAGCGTTTTTATTGTATAATAAACCCACTCCCAAGTTAACATACAAAAGAACTTAATTGCTTTTTAAGCATTAATTTCGTTCTCCATTAAACCGTAACTTCGCCGATGAAAAAGTGCCTACTCAAATATGGATCTAGTGCAATAAATTGACGTCATCCTATTGGATTAGCTGTTGAGAAACGTTCGAGCGGATGTTTCAACAGTTTGCATCCTGGTGAGACGCCGAGTTATTCGGCATTCCATCTGGATCCAAGCTGTCTGGACGCAAATTCGAGTCATGTTGAGGATAACGATATAAGGGTTAGCTCTAGTTTGAAGTGAATAAATGACTGATATACGTTGATATGGTGTTTAATTCATTGTAGCATGCAGTCAATGTCACTATCATGCATGTTCACACATGTTTAACCCCGTTATTCCATGAATCTTTATGCAAGAAATAATGACGTCATAAAAAGTAATTAGATTCATTTTTGTAATGGCATATGAACACAGGGTATTCTGGCCGTGGCAGAAACTCTAGAATCAGATATATACTATATAACAAGCAAACAGAGCAGACACTGATCAGACGGCATCTCTAGGAGCAGTCTGATCTGGGTCTACTCTGTTTGCAAAGGCATAGAAAGGTGTATTTATGGGATAAATAAGAATGACAATAAGAATAATATAATGATAATAATTTCCATAAGAATGAGTATATATGCAAACAGTTTGGATCCAGATGAGACGCTGAGAAATTATTAGGCTCAATGCCTAATTAGGGCTTATGGCAACGACAGGCACCAAATTTACTGGAATAATTTCTACTTGGACATTGTATGAGAATTCCGAATCCCAAATTTTTAACGCATTCTCTCATACGGGCGCCTTTTTGCGTCTCTGTAAAACTCATTTATTGAAACCATTGTGATATATAGAGCATTTGCTCCTATGGAGCAACTGCTCTATTTATCACAATGGTTTCAAAATTACACAAATGTAACATTCTCCTTTTCTATTGTTAATGCCCCTTTTCAGTAGATTAATTCAAAGAGGGTTGGTGTAAAAGTAATCGCGGGGGGGGGGGGGGGGGGGTTCTAAAAGTAATCGGGGAGTGGGGGTGTTAAATGTATGTCAATGTTTGACCAAAGCTGTCTCTAAGTTCTGCTACCATGGTAACAGTGTAACTGTTGCATTAATTCTTAAATAGTGTCGCCACTTAAAACGCATGTTGTATACATATAAATCAATCAATTCGTCTAATTGATATCAAACTTTTCCACAATCAGATACAACTTAACATTTATGTGTTGATCCTTTCAACTTTTTCAAATTTTTAAAATGGGCCATTCCAAAATTGAAACAAGTGAACCTTACCGTGATTATGGAGAGATATTTTTAAAAGAAAAGTGTGACACGACAAACAGGACAGACTGTAGTGTGAGGGTTCCTGTAGGAGCTCTCTCACATGGGTCTACACTGTGAACAGCATTAATAGACCGGTTTCCCGCACTGGAAGGGTTGAATACTTGTACATAGGTCAAGGTCAAAGTTTGTGTCATTTTTTAGCTCACCAGAGCACTTTTGTGCTCAGGGTGAGCTTTTGTGATCGCCTGATGTCCATCGTCCGTCGTCGTGCGTCGTCCGTCGTCCGTCGTCGGGCGTCAACAATTTCAACCTTTAAAAATCTTCTCCTCTGAATCTACAAGGTTCTCAGCTTTCATCTTTGGTACATATCATCATCTGTAGGTCCTCTAAAAAGTTATATAAATTATGCCCCTGGGGTCAAAATTGGCCCTGCCCCAGGGGTTTTCAGTTTTCAATAGAAACATATAGTGAAAACTTTGAAATTCTTCTCCTATCAAACTAGAAGGTTCTCAGCTTTCATATTTGGCACATAGCTTCAACTGCAGGTGTTCTACAAAAGTTATATAAATTATGCCCCTAGGGTCAAAATTGGCCCCACCCCAGGGATTGACAGTTTTTTGTAGCTGACTGCTTAAACAGCCCATGGGATCACTATATATGCATAGGAAAAACTTTGAAACTCTTCTTGTCAAAACTACATGTCCCAGAGCTTAGATATTTGTTGTATAGATTAACTTAGCATACCTTTATGAGTTTTGTTAATATCATAGTTCTGAGGTTAAAATTGGCCCTGCCCTGTGTACTCATCAGAAACTACAGTTCTACAGGTTAAAGTTTTCCCCATCATAATTCAGAGATAAGCCAGTGCTCTGATAGGACTAGCTGGTTAGTGGGAGTGTATTGGATATCATCCTAAGCCTGATCAGTAGAGTAGAAATTGTGTTTAGATAAATTACACACACTCATTTTAGATTGAGAAAACTATGTGGATAATACTCAAAATGCAGAAAGCTCTTAAAGCTTTTTTTCCATATATATGCCCTGCATTAAGCTGCCAGCTATCAATATAGATCCTATAACTGTATCTGCTGTGAAGTTCGGCTTAATACAAATTCAAGTGTTCTATTGCATCTTGGAGAGCAGTGTCTATTTTTAGCTGGCTATTTTAAGCATACATCTCCCTTTCACACTTTTTGATTACAACTGGATTGCCTCCCTTCTGGATAATGGCAGTTGCAAATTAGATCTGACCTGTAAATAGAACAATTAACCCTTTACTCCATAAATATGCATTTCTACACCTTTGCAAACAGAGTAGACCCAGCTCAGATTGCTCATGTAGTAGCCATCTGATCAATCTGCTCTATTTGCTTATGATAAAATATAGTGCAAATTGCATTAAATTATTTTCATTTTGTGTACAATATAAATGTACTTATAATATGCATACTTAAGCCTTTCCCTCATATAAATGCTTTTTCATGCATTTGCAAACAGAACAGACCCAAATCAGACGGCTCCTATAGCAGCTGTCTAATCAGGGTCTGATCTGTTCATCAATGGAATTTGAAATATGTTTCTTTACTTTCTAAAATGGCCATACTGTCCCACTTTCCATATTTCATTATAACTATTTTGTCCATGAATATTCACTAGGTATTGAAATTTTGAATAAACATAGAACAGGGGAAGGGTTAAAAGTACATCAATCTTAAGATAAGATATATGAATAATAATATGAACTCGTGAAAATGTAATGAAAATATCTGAAATTTTGAACATAAGTATAGATTAATTTATTCTTTCTGAATTAAAATTTGCCCCACCCCAGGGCCGGCTAGTTTTCTATAGAAACATATGTGAAATCTTTGAAAATCTTCTCTCCTGATTGTCTGGTGAGCGATATCAGGGCCATTCTGGCCCTCTTGTTCAATTTCATTTAAGTAAGAGTTCTATCAATTGTTACACACAGTTCATTCTTTGAAAGTTTTCCCCATCATAATTCAGATTTAAATTATTTTAATTCATTTAAATTATTTAAATTATTTATGCAATGATCACGTTACCATAGCAACAATGAAAATGTACATGGCCAATATCAACATATATATAGCAAAATGGTATCCACTGCATTGTCAAATCCGACAAAACCTCCATTAATGTGTAATATGGACACAGGAGAAACGTGTGGATTGTAACTTGTCGATTCTATCACTATAACAAATATTATAACAACACCCTTAATGATATACTGTCAAACCTACCTAAATAGACATACAGTAAACCCCCTCTAAACGGAATGTTGAATTTAACATAAATATCGGTCATGGAGACAGGCGGCAGCTTAATGCAGGGTGGAAGTCATGTAGAAAGCTTTCTGCATGATGTCCACCCTGCATTAAGTAACCGCCTGCCTAAAATAATCTAAAATCTTCTCTACTAGAATTCCGATTTAGAGTGGTTTCATTGTATATCTACTTATTGTCTGTTGAATATTCATGTAAGACATAATGACGTCATGGATATCATTGGCTGATTTTACACAGTGGCATATGTTTCAGAACGTGCGTACTCAAATACTATAATGATAAAATCGTCATTTCTCCGCAAACCCTATGTTGTGACCACTCTTTAGAAAAATATCGAGACGAGTCTAAAGAGTGGTCACAACAATGGGTTTGGTGGAGAAATAAGAAAGTTAATCTTGATCATATTTTGATTAACTCATTATCTCCTACAGTAGGCTATTTTTAGATCCAACCTTTTTGAATAAATCTACCGAAAAGGAGCTAGAGAAAATAACAATTTTAGAATTTTGTAGTTTGAAACCATTGTGATAAATAGAGCATTTGCTCCTATAGGAGCAAATGCTCTATTTATCACAATGGTTTCGCAATGTGAATTTTATAGAGGCGCAAAAATGCGTCACTAGGGGATAATGTGTTAACGCATCTTATCTAGAGTTCTGTGTATATATGGCTATTTCGTATTGGTAGAATATGTAGGCTACTGTCGGATCTATTTATAAGTCCATAAGCAAACAGAACATACCCTGATCAGAGGGCTCATATAGGGACTTTCTGGATTACTTTCGTCCTGCATCAAACAACCACCCGCTTTTAGAGACACACATTTCTATTCACTTATTACCTATTCCCTCATATTGACGCCTCTATAAAAGTCACTTTGTGAAACCATTGTGATAAATAGAGCATTTGTTCCATAGGAGCAAATGCTCTTTTTATCACAATGGTTTCAAAACTACACAATTCTTGTTTTCCCTTTCTCTAGTAAATGCTCCTTTTCGGTAGATTTATTCAAAGAGGTTGGGTCTAAAATAGCATATGAGGTAATGGGTTATACTATACATGTATATCGCAACAAAACCTATTCTGACATCATGTGTGAGCCGTCTAATGAATTGCACACATACATGTATTTTGTTAAAACAATCAATGGCTAATATTCCAGTGTCGTTTTATAAGAACACTGCAGTAAAACCTCTCTAAACCGGACATATAATTTAGTATAAATATTCTTGGAGACAGGTGGCAGCTTAATATAGGATGAACGTCTAGGAACTTTCTACAATCTTAAAGTACATGTGTATATAAATTAAATTCATTAAAGTATCTTAATTCTTCTCTACTAGAATTCCGGTTTAGAGAGGTTTTACTGTATTTATTTTATAACCCTTTGCCTGATTGAGACGCTTTGGTGCCTTTGCAGATAGTGTCCTAGATGATCTTTCGGGTTAGGTTCTGCACTGTTTAGCATTCAAAATCCATTCATACTGAAAGAACCGTATAATCAAACACTGATACTGATGGGTCATTCCATCTTTAACTCTTTCAATGCCAAATTTAAAATTGAAGTTTGGAACTACTTTTACATTTAACAGTATACAAATCTAAAGAACGGATACATGCTATGCTAATATATTTTATGCTTTCGAAATCTCTGAAAATTGGCCTAATGTCGGAGCAAGTTGTGTAGTCCCAGGTCAGACGCCGCCTTGGAGAGTCGGCGACTGACCATGGACTGCACTATTTGCAGTGGCGCATTTTGGCGACTTTGACAGTGAAAAGTTAATATTCGGCGTTCAAGGATTTAGATGGTATTTCTTAGTTCAAGACGAACCATAGCTTTTTTTCAGAATGACTTGTAGTTTTTTAACGGTAAACTATAGGCATAAACTGTAAAGTGACAACTTTTTTTAATGATCATTTATGTATTTGAAAAAAAAACACCGGGTTTAAAGCCAGTGGTTGCTTAATGCAGGACGAAAGTAATACAGAAAGCTCCTATAGTAGTTTTCTGCATAACTTTTGTCCTGCATTAAGCTACCACACGCCTTTAACCCATTCCGCCATATTGACGTCATTTGACGGTTCTGTAAAAGTCAGTTTTTGAAACCATTATGATAAATAGAGCAATTGCTCTATGAGTAAATGCTTTATTTATCACTTTGGTTTCAATACTCCATATTTTTCCTTTTTTCTAGAAAATGCTTCTTTCAGTAGATTAATTCAAAGAGGTTGGGTCTAAAAATAGTGTATGAGGTAATGGGTTAAGACTCGGAAATAAACCTCGGCTTGGTGATCGCCTTACAGGGGTTTATTGTAGTATGAAGAATCGTATAATTAGGAAATCAATCAGAACATTTGTAAATGATGTAGCATAATATCATATTCTGTTTACTGAAAGTAATCTTGGTACACCCAGAGACAAATAGATAGAGAGACAATGACATTAACCCTTCGCTTGCTGTTCACGTCAATATACCTACCTGTAAATAGTGAAGACCCAGATGAGACAGCTCCTGCAGGAGCTGTCTCATCAGGGTCTGCACTATTTACAAGTTGATTGTGCAACCAGTGCACTCCACAGCAGTGATTGCACAGCGAAATACTTGTACACAGTGAAGATATATGTAATTATACAACAGGGCATGGGTAAAGAAGGAGAAATGTATTTTAAAATTCAGCAAGAGAAGGGTTAACTGGATCATTATAACTGTTTACGGAAGAGACAAATAACATGATAGTTGAACAAGGTCTGCAATTCAAATCAGAACGCAATCAAACCATTTACTGAGTACTTTCTGATACACGTAACCTTCATCCAGCTACCTGACTCAAATTTGAAAACAGCTTGGATCCTGATGAGAAGCAAGAGTAACTCGGCGTCTCATCAGGATCCAAGCTGCCTGACACCCAGCCGATAGTTTCCCAACTCCTTGAACAGATTCAACTTTGAGCAGACATTACTTTATTTACAGAGTGGTTAAGGTTGGTACTGAGCTTGGTGCGGATGTAATCAGCTAGACCATGACAGATAACTAAAGACTAATTATACACCCCATAATACAATATCGTTATATTAACCCTTGCCTCCATAAATACGCCTACTTTATGAAACCATTGTTTTAAACACAGCATATGTGCCTATAGGAGCAAATGCTCTATTTATCACAATGGTTTCAAACTACAAAATCCATATTTCCTTTTCTCTAGTTAATGCCCCTTTTCGTTAGATTAATTCAAAGTGGATTGATCTAAAAACAGCCTATGAGGTAATGGGTTAATATATCTTTTTACGCATTACTATACACTGGCGTATAGCTATGGTTGTCCTACTATTTTCTTTTCTTGTTTGTTTGTTCGGTGTATGGTATTTACCTACTCACATAGCCTTGTCCTACTATTTTGCAACATTAGCTCAGTCTGCAGGTACATTTGTACAGTACATCAACGTGTCAAATCGCCCAAACAAAATAACACAACCAAAAAACACGTACGCATCATATTTCGTCCAACCTTTAAGCTCAGTTAGCGATCTGGAAACCTGTTCATGGGACATACTGTGTAGGCCCCGAGCGTATGGCTCTTTTGGGAGCCCTTTCTTCTTGGTCTACAATGCTTGCCAATAGCGTTTGGCAAAATGGGTTAATTATGAATAGTTTCAATGCGTACCTCTTATCACATCTGTGTGTGCGGAGTGAAAAATAAACTGTAAACTTTAGGTCATTTGTTTGTATCGGATTTGACGTTGCTTTAACCCATTCCCTCATAAAAAAAGTATTTTACGCATTTGCAAACAGAGTAGACACAGACCAGACGGTTCCTATAGGAGCCGTCTGATCAGGGTCTACTCTTTTTGCGTTTGACATGATAAAGATCTACATTTTTTTGCCTAAACAAAAAAGTCACTTGAACATTTCGCATTATAAAAAAATCAGCACATAAATATTCATGATGCATTTATTTCTTACATGAATATTGAACAGATAAAGGGTTATGCATTTATTTCTTACATGAATATTGAACAGATAAAGGGTTATGCATTTATTTCATACATGAATATTGAACAGATAAAGGGTTATGCATTTATTTCATACATGAATATTGAACAGATAAAGGGTTATGCATTTATTTCATACATGAATATTGAACAGATAAAGGGTTATGCATTTATTTCATACATGGATATTGAACAGATAAAGGGTTATGCATTTATTTCATACATGAATATTGAACAGATAAAGGGTTAACAATATCTCAGTCATATCACGACGTCCAGCTAATTACAGGTACATGTATTTGCTTATGACATAAAATAGATTTGATTCCAGTTTCTGCCGTATACATATATAGTTGAAATGTGCTACATGTAAAACCTCTCTGAACCGGACATTAAATTTAGTATAAATATCGGTCTTGGAGACAGGTGACAGCTTAATGCAGGGTGGAATTCATGCAGAAAGCTCCTAGAGGAGCTTTCTGCATGACTTTCACCCTGCATTAAACAGTCACCTGCCTAAAATATCTAAATTCTCCTCTACTCGAATTCCGGTTAAGAGAGGTTTTACTGTATTACAAAATGCATGACGTCATTATTTCTTTCATGAATATTAATACATGAAATAAAGGGATACATTTTCTCTGGTTGCATAGTAATGATCTAGTAGCTTCATCTGAAAATATTGTAGCGCCCTATGTACACCGCCGTGAAAAAAATGTCAGCTCAAATATTGGCTCTGATGTAAGTTTGACTACTTTTGATTCGAACAACCTTTTAACCCTTTACCTGTTCTGCGTTTATTCCAAATTTAAATACCTACTGAATATTCATGGACAAAACTGTTATAATGAAATATGGAAGGTGGAGCATTGTAGCCATTTAAGAAAGTAAATAAAAATTTTTTCAAAATTCCACTAGCAAACAGGAGCCGTCTGATCTGAGTCTACTCTATTTGCAAAAGCGTGAAAACACGTTTATATGAAGGAAAGGGTTAAGAAACTACTGACCGAGTATCAAACAGTTTGGATCCTGATGATACACCGAGTTACTCGGCGTAGATCAGGATCCAAGATTTGTGCACTTGCGAGTTAATTCGTGGATAGCGGGTTAACCCATTCCCTCATATTGACGACTTTTGACGACTCTGTAAAAGTCACTTTGTGAAACCATTGTGATAAATAGGAGCAAATGCTCTATTTATCACAATGGTTTCAAACTACAAAATTCCAAGTTTTTCCTTTTCTCTAGTTAATGCTCCTTTTCGGTAGATTTATTCAAAGAGGTTGTATCTAAAAATAGCCTATGAGGTAATGGGTTAAAGACTAACCATCGTGAACTAGCTCCAGGTCTGTAGGGCATGAAAGTTAGTTTTGCATTATTCAGTGTAATATAGTCTGTTTAATCTTGATAGAAATAGATTTAGAACTTCCCAAGCACGTTCATGCCTAATTGGACATTCATACTTTGCATTACAGAGAAAGCGTTTTAAATTGTCATTAGTTTGCAGAATTGTGTTTATGAATATTTAAACATTTAAAGACAAGTCCTTTGAAACGTATCAAATGTGCCATCAGTAGACCTTAAAACCCATTTATATATGAAGTACTGATTTACACCCATTGTATAACAAAGAGTTCAACTGGTGTATTTGCAAACAGAGTAGACCTAGAGCAGATCAGACCAGGATCTTCTCTGTTTATCGATGAAACAATATACACCCGCGTTTCTGTAATGACCAACACACCTCCTTATGCATATGTTACTGTAATATTTAGTAACTTGACACTTTACTCTATACCTCTGCAAACAGAGTTGACCCAGATCAGACACCACCTTATGCATACGTTACTGTAATATTTAGTAACTTGACACTTTACTCTATACCTCTGCAAACAGAGTTGACCCAGATCAGACACCTCCTTATGCATATGTTACTGTAATATTTAGTAACTTGACACTTTACTCTATACCTCTGCAAACAGAGTTGACCCAGATCAGACACCTCCTTATGCATACGTTACTGTAATATTCAATAACTTGGCCCTTTACTCTATACCTCTGCAAACAGAGTAGACCCAGATCAGACGGCTTCTGTAGAAGTTGTCGAATCAGGATCTGTTCTGTTTGCTTATCAAAAAATATAGTAAAACTTCTCTAAACCGGACGTTAAATTTAGTATAACTATCGGTCTTGGGGACAGGTGGCAGCTTAATGCAGGGCGATAGTCATGCAGAAAGCTCCTCTAGGAAGTTCACCCTGAATTAAGCAGCCACCTGCCTAAAAGTATCGAAATTCTTCTCACCTAATATTCCGGTATAGAGAGGTTTCACTGTATAGACATGATGCTACAGTTTCTACTATGGCCAAAACGTCCCGTACCCATGTGTCATGATAAAAAACAATCTAATCAATATTCATGATGTCATTATTTCTTACATGAATATTCATGAGTAAAATGTTAATATTGATAAAGACATTATTTATATGAATATTCATCAGATAAAGGGTTACCCTTCAGCACGCTGTGAACGAACAGGGTCAGGGGTTATAAAACTGATAAGATGCCGAATCGCACAACTGTTTGGGTTATACAGTGAACCCCCTCGAAACCGGACGCTCAATTTAGCATAAATATCGGTCTTGGAGACAGGTGGCAGCTTAATGCAGGGTGAAATTCATGCAGAAAGCTCCTCTAGGAGCTCCTCTGCATTAAGCAGCCACCTGCCAAAAGGTATCCAAATTCTTCTTTACTAGAATTCCGGTTTAGAGGGGTTTTGTGTATTTGTAAATAATGACATCAACTCAAGAGGTATTCGCGTATCCACCCATGTCAGCAGGCTAAAGGTTTACCATTCACTTTGCTAAATGTGACATTGCTTTCATTTTCAAACAGAATGTATCAAGATATTTGACATCATTCAATAATAACTACGAACCTTTTAAAAAACTGGTCGGACGTAAGTGAAAAGTGCTCAGATCAAAGATGTAAAATGCACCTGAAATTGGTACATTTCATTTAGTCTTTTTGAAGTGAAATATATGATCCGCAACATTTTTTCTTCTTAAGAAGGTTAAAACGGAAATGCATGAAAATTTAAACTGCTTCATCACATGCGACATAATACGAGTACATAGAAGAGACTCAACATCTCACGAGTTTCTTAATGTTTATTAGATACCAAGGGAGATAAGAAACAGCCTATGCCCATTTTATATAGCCAACAGGCGCGTAGGAAGGCATAAATAAAGAGGATTCACCAAATAGGTAGAGCCTTGGTAGGTTGTCCAAGAGGGGCTCTAAACCATATAATTGAAGGTACCTTAATACTGCACATCACTGATGCAACTGTCTGGGGTGATCATTTAAAATGAATTCCACTGAATGCGGATTCAGACTAAAAGTTTTAGTAGATTGAAGGCTTCAGATGGGGGGGGGGGGTATCACGCACGTTCACTGAGTGCAAGTTCAAAGAAAAATATGATAGTAATCTAACAGGGATTCTCTTCATCTAACCCTTCTCAACCAGAAAAAGTAATGTATGCTCAATCACCGATTCGCTGAAATTTATATCGACTTCCGAGTAGTTCAATTATTTGAGAAATTATTGACCCGGTGTCAAACAGCTTGGGTCCTGGTGAGTTCTAAGCTGTTTGCAAAGGCCGGTTATGGAGCGATGAACACTAGAAAGAGAGATAAATCCCCCCGATTAGGCATATTGCAACTTACGCGCAAAACATGCCATTGATTGCGTGGCAAAATTTGAATAATTGATAAATTAAATACGGCTAAATCGAGTACAATATAGATTTGAATTATGACACTACAATAGGGCTTCTCTATAATTTAAACTCAGTGACAAGTCTTCAGTAGCGTAGCTCAATACAAATGTAATTTACACACCGTCGCTATAGGGGTTCAGCAGGGGCATGCTGCCCCCCCCCCCCCGAAAAAAAACTATAATTGTATAGTTTTGAAACCATTGTGATATATAGAGCATTTGCTCCTAGCCTATATGAGCAAATGGTCTATTTATCACAATGGTTTAAAAAGGTGACTTTTACAGAGGCGTCAACATGAGGGAATGGGTCAAAAGCTTACATGGCAAGGCAAATCGTTTATCAAAGTATACCCCGTTTAGTCTTCGATCTTTGTTTCGTTCAGGCCATAATAATGTTTTCACCTAACAGACTGATGTTACACACGTGCGTAGGTGCGTATCGCTAGCTACCCCCCCCCCCCCCCTGCAAGAGGGTCGCTGCTTATTGCAGAACGGAAGTAATGCAGCAAGCTCCCAAAAGCGCATTCTGCATTACTTTCTCGGTGTACGACACTACTGCATGCCTTAACCACCATCCTCATTAATATTCATGTAAGAAATAATAAATGTATGAATATTAATTAGCTGTACTTTTATATTGGCATAGAGACTAAACTACTATTTACTCTTTTTTGTTTTGAATGATAGGTATTGTTGCGTTAACCCATTACTTCTTAGCTACACATTTTAAAACATTTGCAAAATGTCGCAGCTCAGAAGGCTCCTGCATGAGCTGCGTATTAAGAGTTTAACTGATATTATACTGAAACTCGTATTGGCAAGGTTTCCCTGTTTTAGCGAGTTGTTGTTACAAAACCAAGTATCTCATCAGAACTGCTTTATAACTGTGATGGCAGTAATTAGCACTAATAGGCCATTATTTCATAAGTATAATATGGTGTTCATGAAATCATTATCGTAACCTCAAAATAGATAAAAATGTGAAAATTTAACCCTTTTCCGCATATTGACGACTTCTGGCGAATCTGTAGAAGTCACTTTATGAGACCATTGTGATAAATAGAGCATTTGCTCCTATAGGACCCAACCTCTTTGAATAAATCTGCCGAAAAGGAGCATTAACTAGAGAAAAGGAAATTTAAGAATTTTGTAGTTTGAAACCATTGTGATAAATAGAGCAAATAGGAGCAAATGCTCTATTTATCACAATGGTTTCAAACTGAAACATTCTAAATTTTTCCTTTTCTCTAGTTATTGATCCTTTTCGGTAGATTTATTCAAAGAGGTTGTATCTAAAATTAGCCTATACGGTAAAGGGTAAACCCTTATTCCTCTAAACGTCACGTAACTCGCATTTTCGGGCAGCTATTATCCAGATGAAAAGCCGAGTAACTTAGTGTCTCAGCAGGATCCAAACTGTTTGACACTTAGTTTCAATAGTTCAATAGTTTCTCAAACGTTTTTGCGATGATATTTGGTCACTTGTTCCTCACCAGCTTGATTAAATCGCAAGTACATGTACAGTAAAACCTCTCTACAATGGCCACTAATTTCCATGATTTATTTTTGGGTTTAAGGCAGGTGGCTGCTTAAAGCAAGGTGAATGTAAAACAGAACGCTCCTATAGGAGCGTTCTGTTTTACTTTCACCTTGCTTTAAGCAGCCTCCTGTCCATAATACCAACTAGTTATCACAATTATGTAGCCGTTATAGAGATGTTTTACTGTAGCACGAGATCCGGGATTTCCTCAACAGGATAAAGCTTACCACGAACTTATTTTGCGATCGTTGTGGTTTAAAAGCGGTGGCACAAATATGCCACCATAGAAATACAATGCTGCTAATTACCATTGCTTATATAGAATGGTCTTACCATATCTTATGAATATATGTTTGGCCAGTTGATTACACAATTACACCCGACTTCGTGAGACTGGAATTACCAAGGTTTTTATGAACCGTAAAGTCTGTACAATTAGATAATTTAAAGAAGCTTAACCTTTTACCTACAGAGGGAGACATTATAATGACCTTTGCAAACAGATACATGTAGCATTCAAAAGTTACAGATTTTGAATTATGTTAGAGTACAGTACTGTAAGATATCTAATAAGTTTTAGATTTTAACCATTTTCGCTCAATGCTCCTTTCCCCACTATATTTCAACTTCTGGTATGGTATTTTGCCGAGAAAGTCCGACTCACCATTGCCTTTCAATACGTAATAGTCGATGAGCCAGTAGGGTTGGTCGGTACCATCTCAGGGGAATAATTCTCATTGTGATTTTTAACAACATATACATCTATAGAGTTAGGAAATATGTGATAGCATTGCATCGATGGTAGCTTTCTATGTGTTATTGCATTTTATATTATGCTATACAATATCCGCATTTCGAGACAAAATTATCATTGAAAAGTAAAGCTACGGATTTCAGATTTGCAACATTTGGTATCATACCCCAATAACGAAATTATGATGGTATACCTGAATCAGGTTGTCAGTCTGACTGCCCTTCCATCTGTCTACCCCATATGTCCGTCCCTCTATCTGTCCATCCATTCATCTGTCTGCCTGTCTGTCCATTTATAAACGCAAGTTTCCATATCTACAAGTTTGCTTAAAACTTGATATTCTTATTATATTAGTAACCAATGCACCTGCTAGTAATGGTATACTGGGGAGACATATTTTTTTTGTGTGTGGCGTCCGTCTGTCTATCAATCCGTATGTCTGCTGCTCCCCCCCTTCCGTCCGTCCGATTTTAATTTATCCGTGCGTTTTCTCCAAAACCTTTGATCGGATTTTCATGAAGTTTCATAGGATTGATCAGCACTATGCCTAGTTGTGTATATCTTATTTCTGTTCCGGTTCGATGATTTTCTGCAGAGTTATGGGACTTTGATTTTTATGCCCCCCCCCCCCCCCTTCAACGGCGGGCATATAGTAATCGCATTGTCCGTCCGTCCGTCCGTCCTTCCGTCCGTCCATCCTAAATTGTGTGTCCCTTCTATAACTTTTTTTTTATCTGTGAATGGATTTCAAAATAACCTGGCACAAATGTTCACACATAAAGACGATGTGTCGCGTTCAACTCCCTGGTCCATAGGTCAAAGGTCAAGGTCATTCTTCATGGTCAACGGTCGGGGGCCAAAGTGTTTCACAAACATATCTTGTTTTACATTGAAATTTTGCCCTCGCAGTTTCTCCAAGAAACGTCGGATTTTCATGAAACTTAATAGGATTGATCAGCACTATGCCTAGTTGTGCCTATATTATTCCTGATCCGGTTCGATGATTTTCGAAAGAGTGCTAGGACTTTGAAAATTGTATATGGGAAACTTTGTCCGTGCGGGGGTGGGGACATCAGTTCTTGTATAAAAACAATTCTAGTTTCATTTGGACCTGATCATTATTTATTTATTGGTCCAGTTTCCACTTTATCAAAATGTAAATTAGTAGCCTTTAAGATGGGATGTGACGGGGTGTCCGTATTGGTTCATACACAATTACATATTCCTTGATGAACTATGGGTCATTCTTGATGGACATCTGTGTCAATCTAGCATACATGCTTTTAGTGATTTCATTGTCGCACGAATGTATCCAATACGGTTACAACACAAGACAGATCAATTACATCTTTGCATTTATGATCAGATTTTAATATGTAGGCTGGTGAATGGCACACTTTAATGACATGTTGTTTAAAATTAGAACAAGAGGCAGTCGAGTTAAAAAGTTAACAAAACCCCTCAGTGTCCTTTCTCTGAAAACGTTTGTTTTCTCTGATCGTGGTCACTGATACAGTCATAAGCTACAGAAAACATATTATCATATCATTGTTCTGCAAGATCTTCTTCAACATGATTCCCATTAGACTGAGGTTGAAGGGATTGCCCCAAAGGTTATTACAAATGTTTTAATATGATTCAAGTTTCACATTTGCTTTACACTTGGCATATGAAGGTAGCTCTAAGATATGTTAACCTGGTGATAGGATAATGTATCAATCTGCTAATAGTAATTCTGACCGGGAATGTTGAAGATCCAGAGAACAAGAGCGTTCTTCTGCTCTCCTCCAATCTCTCCTGTTGGATCATTGATTGTCCTATATGGCAAATGAATGATAAAACTGACGTACAGCAAATATACATAACAAACAATAGCCCTACTCACAAATACATGTATTCTTTCCGGCTACTGACATAAGTGTAGAAAGTCATTATAGGCATTCACAAGTTTAAACAAGAGCTGTCCGCAGACAGCACGCTCCACTTTCTTTAGTGCTGGATAGTGTAGTGAAAGTCTAAGTCAGTAGTGTAGCGAAAGTCTAAGTCAGAAAGGGAAGATAACTATAGCAAAATTAATTTTAGGGTTGCTTCCCCTCGTGAAATGGGTCCCCCTTGTAATAGTTAACATGTATACCAAAGCTGAACCAAATATCTTGGATAGTTTCTGAGACATAGACCTGAACATAAAACTTAACCAACAATGAAAAATCTAAGTCAAAAAAGGGGCATAACTATGGCGAAATTAATTTTAGGGTTACCTACCCTTGTGAAATGGGTTCCCCTTGTGATAGTGAACATACATACCAAAAATGAACCAAATATCTTTGATCGTTTCTGAGAAAAGGGACCTTAACAAAAAGGTTAACCGACGCCGACGCCGACGCCGACGAGAGGGTCATGACAATAGCTCCACTTTTTGAAAAAGTGGAGCTAAAAACAGACATCCCAATAATTCAATAATGTTCCAAAGTTGGCTGCCTGACCAATGCACAAATAACATTGCCTAAGCTATACTAATTTGGACAATTTGGATTCTGAATTACAGTCTGGGCGTTTGTATTTTTGCGAGCACTATGCAAAGTATTCGCTGCATAGTTGTCGGAGATTGCCCTCAATCATCGCACAGCAAAGGTAGCATCTGGCATGATCTTCAAATTCATGGTGAATGTAGGAGACAGACAAATGGCTGCACTTTATGTAACAATTTGAAGCAAATCTCCTATTTCTAACCAATTTAAAGACTTTGCTAAGGGGTTTACTTTCCTGTTCCGGAATCCCACTTTTATTGTCATACTATTATAATTAAGGGCGTGCCCATGCAAAGTTACGCATGAACTTATATTTTTATAGTAATGGTTATCGCCCTGATGTAATGGAGTCATTGCTCCAGTCCCTTATCTCTAATATAGTGGGACGCTGGAGTATGTATCACCAGGAAAATCCAAATACATTACGAAGTATACTGTGTTCTCTGACCAGGTTTTAAAAACTTGATTAACTACTTCAGTTGCATGGTCAGACGCTCATCTACTTCATCCAGTTAGTACTGAAGTGCCGGGACCTTCTTAGTGTCATTAAAAGTGTTTGCTGTATCTTTCTATTGTCAATCCAATGGTTGACTCTATTTACTTAGAAACCTCCCCAAATGCTTCCTAATCTGTTTAATCGTTATGCTTAGTATCTGATGACCAGATTCTCTACTTCGATGTCATCACCACAATTTTTGGTTGATTTTTCCCTTTAAAATTCAAACAATGTATATAATCGTTCATGGCCAAAGATGGTATTACACATTGATAATTAATTTCTGTTTGAGCAAACTATATCCTATCTACTATTGCAGCACGATAACATGGTTTACACCAGTCAATTTCTTCTGCAAAACTAATAATGTGTCATTGTTGCTAATGCTTAGCATATCATGAATTCCTTTACAGCCATTATGTTTCAAATTGATAACAGATTGTTAAATTTTGTTTTGGAGGTTCCCCCTCATGTTTTGTCATTGTTTGTTGCTTTTGAAAAATCCATACTAAATATCACATTTTGTGAATCCAAACGAATGTCGTGCAGTGCATCATTCTGAAGCTTCTTTTAACCAGAACACACCTGACTAAACACCTTACTTGCTGATAACTCAATGTTTTAATATATTTTCGCTACTCTGTCTTTGCTGTCCAAATGTATCACCGGTATCCGATGAAAGGTTATTAAGTCCTTGACCTTTGCCACCATATGCTAATATATGCATTAGAGACAGCATTGGATGGAGCAACTCTGATTTCATTGATTCTTTAACTGTATAGTGTATAGAATTGAAAACTGCAACCCATACCCAGTAACATTTACCTGACATCGGGCCAACCAGTCCACCTTAGTACCATTTTGAAAGTCTTTAGTATGACCCGACCAGCGATCAAACTCATAACGTCCTGCCCGAAAGCGAACGCTGTACCGAGTGAGGTAACTGAAATGCTGGCCTTAACTTGACCAATGGACAAACTAACGGATGGTCAGACAAAATACGTTTTACTCCAAATTACCTTGAAGTGAAAACAGAATGTCTGTATAAGCATGCTTGATATGGTTATCACCACTTTATGCTCCTATATATGTCTCGCAATGTTTATGTTTCCAACTCCTTATACACCAAGGGGGGGGGGGGGGGGGCTTTGCTTCAAACTTTCACAAATTGGCAACCTTGATGTGAAAATGACCATTAAGAAGGAAATGTTTGTTCTGACCATTTTATTTAGAGTTACAGGTCTTGGCATCTACCTTCACTATAAAGCATATATATGCATGAAACTTTCACAGATAAACAACTTGGTGTGCAGATGGAGAATTGTGTAGTAAGCAAACATCACGGGACTTTGTTGTTTTTTCTCTCACTAAAATGCATACTTGATAAGAGACAATATCATCATAAGGAAGGAGGGGAGTGGATCTATTTCCTATAGTTCAAGTTGTAATGCTTATGATGAATAATAGATATATAAGAGTATATCATGGATAAGCTAGCTCTGAAGTGGTTGATCGGATATTTATAGTTGACCTGCTACATACAAGTTTCATAAAGGGACATAATTTGGCCTAAACAATGTCTGGGTTCTGGCTCAAAGGGTTCTCATCGTTAATTTGGTCGTTGATATAATGATAGTGAAATGCTGGTGAACTTTCATGGGGCTAACTCTTAAGATATTTCAGTTGTGGCACAATTTGAGTGTATGAAAGTTTTAAAAGGGACATAACTCTGACAATTTGCATTAAGAGATGCTAGATGTAAGGGTTCTAGTCTGAATGGAAAAGTAGTAAAGTCAAGCAGGCAAAGCCACATGCAAGACGCAACCACCACCAAAACACCGATAGACAGCATGACACACACACACACAACCACACACCCAAACGCACACACTCACACACGAAATGAACACAGAAAACACCAAAAGACACACAAGAACCAGGGACAAACGTTCCACAACATGAACAAACCACAAGCACAAAGACACAAGGCAAACAAAAGGAAGGGTGACAAAGAGAGTACCGCCTTGGCACGGTCAGCAGCAAAAACACCACTGGGGGTTTAAACCGGTTTACGGACGTCCTAACCTCACACTTCTCTCAAAGTCACCCTAGCTTTACAAATATTATAAATAAAGGTATCCCCGCTGGACTTACCCACAACATAGACGACGGTGAACACAGGACAACATGTAAAACATAGCATAATAACTGTGACAATTCTGAAGTCAATTCTTTGCCATCATTACTGTGAATGTACATATGAAGTTTTATGAGCCTAGTTATAAAGATGATGAAGGTATGCAAAACTCCGAATAATTTTTTACTTCTGCAAAATACATATGAATGTAAACACAATTCCATGTACATATGAGCAAGAATTTACATTATATAAACCACTTTCTGTGAAAAATTAAAACCATAAACGAAATGTGTGTAACTACAGCTACATGCCTTTCAATTTTCAAGTAGATACATGGTGTAACACGAGAGAGACGTCAGTTTGAAATTTAATGATGTCTTTTCTTTAATGTTAGATTTAGAAAACACTATTTTCACCATAGGGTTAAAATTGGTGAAAAAATACAAAAAAGCTACCACCGATTTACTGCTATCACATATTTTCTGATTCTAGACACTTATAGCTTGCCAAAAAACATTGATAGCATTATTCCCCAAAGATGGTACCGATGGCCAAATTTTGGGCCTCTGGCTCATGGCCTATAACAACCCCTCATTAGATTTCAATTTAACCCTTTCAACCCTGAATTAAAGAGTGGAATAGCCCGTCTTTGTCAACCCATTCCCATAATTTTAGACCCAACCTCTTTGAATAAATCTACCCGAATGAAGCATACACTAGAGAAAAGGAACAATTAAGAATTTTGTAGTTTAAAAACATTGTGATAAATAGAGCAAATAGGAGAAAATGCTCTATTTATCACAATGATTTCAAAAAGTGACATTTACAGGGGCGTTGAAAGGCCACTCCAAGTGAAAGTTTTAAAATTGCTAGGGGATTTTGAATGTCAAACAGTGCAGACCCTGATCAGAGGGCTCCTCAAGGAGCCCTCTGATCTGGGTCTACACTATTTGCATATGACTGTTCATGCTTATTCGATGCCGAAATGGCTAATCAGCTGATTAACTCTTTCCCTGTCACACATTGCCGTATGTAAAATTTATCGTCTGCTGCGATATTCGTCCTTTAACTTTCTACCATTCTCCAATAACTTTCATTACAGTCAAAGTTTCAATCCTAACGTACTTCTCGGCGTCTCATCTATATCCAAACTACAGTAAAACTTGGATTATTCGATTTTTTGTATAGAAAATTTTAGATCCCTTTTAGTCAGGTGGCTGCTTAATGCATGGTGAGAGTCATGCAGAAAGCTCCTAGTGGAGCTTTCTGCATGACTTTCACCCTGCATCAAGCTGCAACCTGTCTTAAAGATCGATACTGATACATATTTTAGTGTTCGAATAAACGAGATTTTACTGTATTTGCAAAGGTAATTACAGCTTCACCATCGGTAACGAAAAAGCTCGATAAATTTTGATCTACTTTCTAAAAATAAACAGACGTATAATGTAATATACAGCAAAACCCGTCTAAATTCAAAGGATGGTACTCAAAAATTACCACATAATACGTATCTCATAAGACACCACTCAAAAGACACCACTCATAAGTCACCAATCATAATACGAAACTCATAAGACGCCACTCAAAAGACGCCACTCATGAGACACCACTTGACACCAGTTATAAGACGACACTGTTAAGAGCACACTCAAAAGGCCACTCAAGGACGCTACTCAGAAGACGCCATTTATAAGACGCCATTTAAAGAGACCACTGAAAAGATACCGCTCATATGACGATACTCAAAGACACCACTCATAAGACGCCACTTATAAAATGAAACTCAAAGAGGCATCTTATAAGAGAACACAAATAAGACGATCCTCAAGACGCCGCTCAAATATGCTACTCACAAGTCGCTACGCTAAAATACCACCCAAAAGTCGCCACACAGAAGTTACCACTTGCAAGAAGTGGCAGTTTGGTTATATTAATGGGCGACAGAAGCTTGACGAAATCAACTTGTAGACAACTCATGAAGGAGTCTTCTATATTACGATTGCTTGTTATAATATTTTATTGTGGAAACTTGTATGGAGTAAACGTTTATTTGTACCACATGGGTATTTTTCAATATAACATCAAATTGAAAACTATAAAAATATCAAGAGTTATGATATTATTGGAAGCATGCGTTTATTATGGGACTGTGATAGTTAATTAACAAAACACCTCTCCGATATTAAATGTTACAGTGCATTAACTTTATCCTTGAATTTATCATAAACAAACATATTACATGGACTAGTGGTTTAGTTTAAGTATACAGTGAAACCTAAATAATTCAATGTTTTTAATGAAGAAGTAATATGCATGAGAGTATGCATGTAATCTAAACAGAATGCAGTAAAATCTCTCTATAACGGCCACTAAATTGTATTAATTAGTTGGTATTTGGGGCAGGTGGCTGCTTAAAGCAAGGAGCGTTCTGTTTTACTTTCACCTTGCTTTAAGCAACCACCTGCCTTTAACACAAAATACTTAATGTAATTTAGTGGCCGTTATAGAGAGGTTTTACAGTACAAGTATTGGCCATTCTCGTATTTAATCCATTTCCTACCGTGCAAAAAGAATGTCTGCTCAAAATGGATCTGGCACTACTTTGACTACAATAGAATGTGTCTTCAGCGATCTTATATTGAATGGACACAGGCATCTTTAAAGTTAAGTGTTTGCTTAATACAGGACAAAAGTAATGTAGGAAGCTCTAACAGGAGCTTTCTGCATTACTTTTGACATGCATTAAGCTAACACCTGCCTCACAAACTCATACTTATACATCTGTTTAATGGTCGATGCACCCATTCCCTCATATGCTATTTTTAGACCCATCCTCGTTGAATAAATCTACTGAAAAGGAGCATTTACTAGAGAAAAGGAAACTTTTAGAATTGTGTCATAGTGAAACCATTGTGATAAATATAGCATTTGCTCCTATGGAACAAATGCTCTATTTATAACAATTGTTTCAAAAAGTGACTATTACAGGGGCGCCAAAAGGCGTTAATATTGGGGATTCTATCAAGTTTTAAGAAAACTACTAACAGTGTATTTATATTTCAGATATATTTTGGGATCAGTGCCATAATCATCGTCGTGTCACTGTTTGCACTTGCGGCTGGAACACACCCTGAATTCCAAAGGGACTTACATATAGACGAATGGGAAACGTATTTCGGTGACGAATGGCACAAATACAAACATCATTTTTTACCAGCGGCGGAACCGGAAACGGAACCAGAAGCAACATCAGAGCCGGAGACTGAGTCGGAACCGGAGACTGAGTCGGAGCCGGAGACAACACCGGAACCTGAAACTGAGTCAGTACCTTTACCGGAGAATGCATACGCCAGATATGATTATCTGGAATATATGGAAGTCGTGTGTGTTGCTTTCTTTTCCTTAGACATTGTTGTCAGGTTCATTTTCTGTCCCTTTCGGTACAGTCTTTTGTTTTCATTCTTGAACTGGGTGGACATTTTTGCTTTGGCAGTCATGTATGCAAGGTACACGGTAGAGGCTCTCTCTCCGAAAGAAAAATATGAAAATTCAGTGGTCGACATCCTGCACTGTCTACAGATCGTTAGGGTGTTCAGGCTGGTTAGACTGGTCAAGAATTTCACCGGTTTTCGCGTACTAATGTATGCATTCAAGTCAAGTTTTAAGGAAATGATGCTTATGAGTTTGTTTTTGGCGATAGCAATGCTTATTTTCTCAACATGCGCATATTTCTCCGGTGACCCAATTTTCGTGAGCATACCGGATGCGTTCTGGTGGTCAATCGTTACCATGACAACTGTTGGTTATGGTGACGTAGTACCTCGGCTAGCGGTGTCAAAGTTTATTGGCGTCATCTGTGCCTTGGCCGGAGTCTGTCTGATTGCCGTCATCATTCCCATCTTTGTAAACAATTTCTTGCTCTTTTATACCTACTCGAAAGTATGGGGCAAGAAATATGAGGATAAAAACGAACAAGGAGTGGTCAAAACAAAAATAACACAAGTGGTGTCCATTGATCAACAGCAAGAAAAGAGTCATACCAAATACTGACCATTATCTAGTTTTGAACATGCACTCGATTCCCTATCACTGATCGCGCGCATTAAAGCCACCAATATATTGTTTAACTCCTTCCCTCCTAGACTATTTTTAGACCCAACCACCTCGAATAAATCTACCGAAAAGGAGCAATAACTATAGAAAAGAAGAATTTTAGAATTGTGTAGTTTTGAAACCATCGTGCTCCTATGGAGCAAATGCTCTATTTATCACAATGATTTCAAATTGTGACTTTTACAGAGGCGCCGAAATGCGTCACTACGAGGGAATGGGTTAACCCTTTGAAAGCTGAATATTCAAAGTAGAATGCGCCATCCGTCAGTTAATTCAGTATGAAAGGCCTATACTCTTCGTGACGGTTCTAAACAGTAGTCATAGTGTTGGGTTTGGTGGAGAAATAAACGAGCTATTCTTGAAAACGTTTAAATATACGCATCTTATCTGGACCTCTGAAAAGACTTTTACTATGCACGAAAACCGGCTCAACATGCTAAAGGCAATCGCCTTGTATCGGTCTGGGTATACATTGTATTTCAAAACAAAGGAAAACCTTGTCTTACAAACTTTGAGAGCGCTGTCAAACAGTGCAGCCAGATCACCCACATCACGTCTGGAACATTCATTCACATCATATCATCATGACACTTGACATACGGTGAAGACTTGTCACTGTGTCATGTCGCAATGTCACTATCGCGGCAGTGACTCTATTTGTTTATCACAAAAGTGCAGCTATTTTGCCACGACAACTCAGCGTTGTTATGACAGCTCTACTACTTTGTCACGACAGCACAAGTACTCTATAACAACAGTGTAGTTACTCTGTCACAACAGTGTAGTTATTCTGTCACAACAGTGTAGTTACTCTGTCACAACAGTGCAGTTACTCTATCACAACAGTGCAGTTACTCTATCACGACAGTGTAGCTACTCTATCACAACAGTGTAGTTACTCTATCAGGACAGTGTAGTTACTCTGTCACAATAGTGTAGTTACTCTATCACAACAGTGCAGTTACTCTGTCACAACAGTGTAGTTACTCTGTCACAACAGAATACTACCACAGTTCAGCTATCGTGTCACGACAGCACACATACTCTATCACAGTGAAGTTACTCTACCACAACAGTGCAGTTACTCTGTCACAACAGTGAAGTTACTCTATCACGACAGTGCAGTTACTCTGTCACAACAGTGAAGTTACTCTATCACAACAGTGCAGTTACTCTGTCACAACAGTGAAGTTACTCTGTCACAACAGTGCAGTTACTCTGTCACAACAGTGAAGTTACTCTACCACAACAGTGCAGTTACTCTGTCACAACAGTGAAGTTACTCTATCACAACAGTGCAGTTACTCTGTCACAACTGTGCAGCTATTATGTCTTCTATGAATGTTAATACATATGAATATCTCAGCATGCTAGAGGCAACCGCCTTGTATCGGTCTGGGTATACATTGTATTTCACAACACAGGGAACACTTGTCTTACAAATTTTAGGAGCGCTGTAAACAGTGCAGTCAGATCGCCCATTACGTCTGGAACATTCATCCACATCATATCATCATGCCATTTGACACACAGTGAAGACTTGTCACTGTGTCATGTCGCCATGTCATTATCACGGCAGCAACTCTGTTTTTTTTATCACAAACGTGCAGCTATAATTTATCACAAACGTGTAGCTATTTTGCCACGACAACACAGCTTTGTTATGACAGCACTATTACTCTATCACAACAGTGTAGTTACTCTATCAGAACAATGTAGTTACTCTGTCACAACAGTGTAGTTACACGATCACAACAGTGTAGTTACACTATCACAACAGTGTAGTTACTATATCACAACAGTGTAGTTACTACATCACAACAGTGTAGTTACTCTATTACAACAGTGCAGCTATTATGTCACGACAGCACAGTACTCTACCACAGCAGTGAAGTAACTCTATCACAACAGTATAGTTACTCTGTTAGAACATAGTAGTTACTCTGTCAGAACAGTGCAATTACCCTGTCACAACAATACAGCTACTATACACCGGTACTATATCGTAACAATGCAGCTATTATGCCACGACACTTCAAAGTTCTACTCTATCACAACACAACAGTGTAGTTACTCTGTCACAACAGTGCAGTTACTCTGTCACAACAGTGCAGTTACTCTGTCACAACAGTGCAGTTACTCTGTCACAACAGTGCAGTTACTCTGTCACAACAGTGCAGTTACTCTGTCACAACAGTGCAGTTACTCTGTCACAACAGTGCAGTTACTCTGTCACAACAGTGTAGTTACTCTGTCACAACAGTGCAGTTACTCTGTCACAACAGTGCAGTTACTCTGTCACAACCTAGCCGCTATTATGCCACGACATCACAAGTACTTTATCACAGCAGTGTACTTAACTCTATCACAACAGTGTAGTTACTCTGTCACAACCTAGCCGCTACTGTGTCACGACGGCAAAAGTACTTTATCACAACAGCGTAGTTACTGTGTAGTTACTCTGTCACAACCGTGCACGTATTATGTCACGGCGGCTAGAGTACTCTATCACAGCAGAGTAGTTACTCATTCACAACAGTGTAGTTACTCATTCACAACAGTGTAGTTACTCTGTCATAAGTGCAGCTATTATGCCACGACAACACATGTTCTCTATCACAACAGTGTAGTTACTGTGTCACAACAGTATAGCTACTCTGTCAGAACAGCGCATTTACTCTGTCACAACAATGCAGCTACTATATCACAACAGTGCAGCTATTATGCCACGGCACTATAACTACTCTATCACAACAGTGTAGTTACTCCGTAATACCCCTATTCCACACAGACCACGAATCCAACGAATCGCCAAGAACTGATAAATTTTAGGATTTGTGAGGATTCGTGGAATTTGTAAATGTTCTTGTTCAAATAAGTGACGCTCTACGATTTAGCTACGATACAGTTAAGATAGTGTTACGAATATTCGTGGGATTCGGCTGGAATCGCACGAATATTGTAAGGAATTCACTACGATCTACCAGAATCTACTACGAGTATTACACGAACGTTAGGAATCAGTTACGAATCAGTTAAGAATACGCCGAATGCATATACGAATATAAATGAATTCTTGACTATTCTTGACAATTCGTTTGATTTTACCTAAGTATAGGTAAATAAGGCCCTCAGCCCTGCTTGCAAGGCATCAGTTCTATAATGGATGTTCATCGTAGAGCGGCTGTAGTGTTAGCCCTGAACTTTAGCTGCTTGCTGATAGCTAGGAGACTACTTCGAAGAAGAAGGAGAAGATCCACCAGGCGTTGGGTTAGACCGTGGCTGACACCAGCTAGAAGGCAAGAATACGGTCACTACAACAGACTGATGCTGGAGCTGAAGGTGGAAGATTCAATTACGATTCCTAAGAAAACACTACGAATTCAGTGAAGAGTTGAGAGTTAATGAATTTAGAATATCTACGAATCAATTACGATTCAATTACGATTCCTAAGAAAGCACTACGAATTTGTTACGAATTAACTACGATCTTTTGGATTCGGGAGTTCGTGGCCAAATTTTGAACAGCTCAAAACTTTTGTCACGAATTCACGAATGCTCAAGAATTGCAAGAACTGATTACGAATATATACGAATCAGTTAAGAACTGCACGAACTGATTACGATTCCACTACGAATCCTAAAATGTGTCAATTCGCGGCGATTCGTGGGATTCGTGGTCTGTGTGAAATAGGGGCATAACGAGACGAATTCTTTGTTACACTGCTTATTTAAAGGACACGCTGTCCTCCGGCGCTGCTTGCATTCTCCCAATATGCATTTTATAGAAAATTGTTTGTGTGTATTTTTATCATATTCAAAATAAATGTGTTTTGGTACATGTACAGTGCTGTTTAATCTTTCGGTTCCTGTGTCCAAATATCCATAAACTTCAAAATATTCTAGAACTAATATTCTAGCTCCTTCCAATACTACTTTAATTATAATGAAATTTGGCAAGTTGAATATTGTAGCCATTTTAGAAAGTAAAGAAACAGATATTTCAAATTCCATTAGCAAACAGAGCAGACCCTGATCAGACGGCTCCTATAGCAGTCGTCTGATCTGGATCTGTATCTACTCTGTTTGCAAATGCGTGAACATGTGTTTATATGAGGGAAAGAGTTAATGCTAAATCCGTCGTTTGCTAATGCCGTCTGCTAATAGTGTCGTCTGCTATAAAAGTTATAGTCTCTCGTTTCTTTTCAAACATTTAGCCTGCGTGTCAAACAGTTTAGATAAAGATTTGACGGCGATTCCGTGGGTTTTTCATCTAATCTAAAATGCTTGCGTCAGCTATAGTGATGTGAATTCGTCGCTAGCATGCACATTTGTAGATGTCGAAATCTTCAGATCTACGTTTAAAAGAGACTGTAAAAGCTGTGTTGTCAGTTTCTCGCCACATCTCTAATATCAGCCCTTTCCTATTTATTTGTGACCAGACTCTCGTTTGCAAACAACTTGGATCCAGATGAGGCGCCTAGTAACTCGGCGTTTCATCTGGATCCAAACTGTTTGACACTCGGTCAATACTTTCTAAAACAATTTATCGAATCGGAAGTAGTTAGAACTATATCATATTCAAATTTAAGCAGACATTATTTTTCACAGCCGGTGAGAGAAAAGTTTAATGTTAGCAGTAGGCTTATTTGTTAAGTTGTTAATGGTCTATTAAACTTAATTATTCCAATGGCCGAACTTCGTAAAACATTTAATCACTGCTAGAAAAAGTGCAGACGAGAAGTAGAAAGTATCCCAGTCTCGCATGTACTCAACTCGACTTTGATATAAGTAGAAAGTATCTCAGTCTCGCATGTACTAGTACTCAACTCGACTATGATATAAGTAGAAAGTATCCCAGTTTCGCAAGTACTAGTACTCAACTCGACTATGATATAAGTAGAAAGTATCCCAGTCTCGCAAGTACTAGTACTCAACTCGACTATGATATAAGTAGAAAGTATCCCAGTCTCGCATGTACTAGTACTCAACTCGACTATGATATAAGTAGAAAGTACCCCAGTCTCGCATGTACTAGTACTCAACTCGACTATGATATAAGTAGAAAGTATCCCAGTCTCGCATGTACTAGTACTCAACTCGACTTTGATATAAGTAGAAAGTATCCCAGTCTCGCGTGCACTCAACTCGACTTGGATTCGAACTAGCTTTCAACCTTTGCCATGGTGTCAGCGAAATGAGACAAGAACAGTAGAACCATCTAAAAGAGGTATAACAATAATAATTATTATTGTACAACATTTATATAGCGCGCTTTTAACACAGGATATGCGCGTTCAAAAGCGATTCATGTGGAAGAATCAGATATAATAGCCACAAACATGTGTGTAAAGTTACGTGAAGATTGGACAAATACTTTCCAAGAAAGAGCCCGGACAAATTCTAAATGTGCGTATGGACGGACGTACGGACAAGGGCAACGATATATGCCACCACTATGTGGGGCATAAAACTGCTAATCGTTGTATACTCGGCAGTCAGTGCCAGTCATGTCCTGTTTGAAAAATAGGTTTAACCCTTTCGGCGCCACATTTCTTATTGTCGTCTGCAAACCAATGTTCTTAAATCATTCGGTAAAATAAGGAAATGAGATAAATAAATGCAAATTCCAAAGGAATAAAGCGCAGATATAGAAATATAGTTTGAGACAAAAAGTGAAGTCCCTGATCAGAAGCCGCCTTGAAAAGGCGGCGTCTGATCTGGGACTGCACTATTTGTCGTGGTGCATTTTTGCGACATTGGCGGGGAAAGGGTTAATGACTTAATATACTATTGATATACCTCAACATAACATAACATAACATAGTTTATTACACGTAAACGTTACAGTTTCTAGTGTTTACAGATGTGTACAAATATAACCTATTAACAAGACACTAAATAGACACATACACTTACAATTACATTTCATGGATGAACTTTATTTTAATATATGCATGGAATATATCTTAACCCTTTGCACGCGGGACAAGCATGTGCTGTTGACTGCAGACAACGCAGATCCAGATCAGAGTGCTACTAGAGGAATCATTGGATCAACATGTAGGGTCGAAGTATTTACCCTTTCCCTGTTCTGCATCTATTTCAGATTCAATACCTACTGAATATATATGAACAATACAGTTATAATGAAATATGGAAGGTGGAATATTGTAGTCATTTCAGAAACTAAAGAAACAATTTAACAAGAGTACCGCATACGGTACATAATACGCCCACTTGCAAACTTACTGATTCAACATGCCTTATAAGTGTTGACATTTTCTAATCTGTGCTTCAGATCTTGATTTCCATATTAAGGTGATACTATTCTTTAAAAAAATGAAGTGAATATCTTATTAAACCTCATTTTTGCAGATTTTTGTAAAGTGCAATGGCCATAACTCTGTAAAGACAAACTGAATGAACCTCAAAATAAACTCAGCTTCAAATTATGTTGCTTAAAACATTTGTTTTAAGTTTCATTTATATCATTTTAATAGTTTTCCCAGAAAACAACAGACAAACTAAAAGTTGACTGACTAACAAAGCAACGAACACACGAAGTTCAAGGACCATAACTTTAGAATAAAATGACATATCAAAACCCCCGCAATATACATGTATGTGAAAATTCACATTAAGGTTTAACCATATAAAAAAATTGAAGTAAATATCATTTCAAATGAAAAGGTTATGGCCATCCTCATATTTGCATAGATTTGCATTATTTTTTTAAGTGCAAGGGCCATAACTCCGAAACAACAAATCAAATGATCCTCAGAATCGACTTAGATTCAGGTCTTGATGCATTAAACATGTGTATGAAGTTTCATTAATATCTGTCTAACAGTTTTGCCAGAAAACAGCGGACAAACTATTTGCATATATTTGCAATTTTTTTTAAGTAAAAGGGCAATAACTCCGAAACAAAAATTCAAATAAACCTCAAAATCGACTCAGCATCAGATCTTGATGCATTAAACATTTTTGTGAAGTTTCATTAATATCTCTCAAATAGTTTTCCCAGAAAACAGCGGACAATCTATTTGCATTATTTTTTAAGGACAAGGGCCATAACTCTGAAACAACAATTCAAATGATCCTCAGAATCAATTCAGTTTCAGATCTTGATGCATTAAATATTTGTGTGAAGTTTCATTAATATCTCTCAAATAGTT
This sequence comes from Azorinus chamasolen, assembly GCA_963576725.1. NCBI lineage: Eukaryota > Metazoa > Mollusca > Bivalvia > Cardiida > Solecurtidae > Azorinus > Azorinus chamasolen. Next base: position 27,032,802 of record OY755249.1, read on the forward strand.
TTCCCAGAAAACAGTGGACAAACTATTTGCATATTTTTTAAGGACAAGGGCCATAACTCTGAAATGAAAAATCAAATGAACCTCAGAATCAACTCAGCTTCAAATCTTGATGCATTAAACATTTGTGTGAAGTTTCATTATTATCTGTCAAATAGTTTTCCCAGAAAACAGCAGACAAACTATTTGCATGTATTTGCATTATTTTTTAAGTAAAAGGGCCATAACTCCGAAACGACGAATCAAATGAACCTCAGAATCGACTCAGCTTCAGACATTGATGCATTAAACATTTGTGTGAAGTTTCATTAATATCTCTCAAATAGTTTTCCCAGAAAACAGCGGACAAACTTTGCATATTTTTTAAGGACAAGGGCCATAACTCTGAAATGAAAAATCAAATGAACCTCAGAATCAACTCAGCTTCAGATCTTGATGCATTCAACATTTGTGTGATGTTTCATTAATATCTGTCAAATAGTTTTCCCAGAAAACAGCGGACAAACAAAATGTTGACGGACGAACGAACGAACGAACGAACGAACGAACGAACGAACGAACGGACGGACGGACAGGGCCACGACAATATACGACCACCTTTATTAGGTGGGCGTATAAAAACTAAAGATACGTTAGCAAAAATAGCAGACCCAGATCAGATGGCTCCTGTAGGACCGTCTGGTCTGGGCCTACCCTGTATGCAAATGCGCGAAAAGGCGTTTATATCAGGGAAATGGTTTATCATATTCAGTAATGATACAGTTTTGGTGCAGCAAATAAGGTCAACAGTATCAGACTGTTCCTGTTTCTATCAGACACACTGGTGGGAAATTTAACAGAAATGGTCTTTGCAATTCTGTGTCCGAATTGATTGCCAGACAATATGGCGACAATATCTTCCAATAAATCATATTAACTAAATTCTGCGCTGGTTCTGAGCGGTGTTATTTGATAATAATAAATGCTTAACTACTTACGAATTACAGAATTAAAAAATATGTTATTGTTCAAAAGGTGTGTATTTTTAATTATCAAATATTGTCCGTATTGATAAAATCGACAGCAGTGCTGTCAATAAGCGAAGTTTAGTTGAAGTTCAAATAATGTACATTTATCATTGCAACATTTTTATGCCATATACCCAATTATTGGCAATACTGTAAAACTTATCATAACGTCCAACTAAAAGAGATATGATTATTGTCATTTAAGACAATTGGTAGCTTAATGCAAGACAAACGTTGTGCAAAAAGCTACTCTTGTAGGCAGGAGCTTTCTCCATTACTTTCTTCCTGAATTAAGCAACCAGCTGCTAATAAATACGACACCAATATCTGCCTATTAAATGATCACTGTAGAAGGGTTCAGCAGTACTATAGAACCGGTATTAAACGACCTTGAATTTATTGGACGCAGAAATCTTAAAACACAGGTGGTTGCTTAATACAGGGAAAAAGTAATGCAGAAAGCTCCTATAGGAGCTTTCTGCATTACTTTTGACCTGCATTAAGCTACCATCTGCAATATAGACCCATAAGTTAACCTTTTATGGTCGCTTAAGACAGGTTCTGTTGTATATCTATCAACATGGTGCCAATTTATACTGGGTGTCATTTGCTATTTTGATATTGTTCAAATTATATACATCTCGATTTAATAAATACTATGAATACAAAATAATAATTGAACACTTTAATTGGAATATTGTTAAATATAGAAGCCCGGCATATGTATTGTTTACTCTCTGACCTTCAATGGATTGCAATTAGCATTCGGATATCTCACATCAAAGGACAATACAAGGTACGCTCTGTACTGATCAAGGATGAATAAAGAAAACAAAAACAACTACAGTGAAAACCCGCTAATGCGACCACCTAAAAGAGGTCTATTTCTGGGTGATAGATGCAGATGGTAGCTTAATGCAGGAAAAAGTAACACAGAAAGCTCCTAAATGTCCCTTTGAAAACATGCAACAGACAAAATACTAATATCCGATCAACCCCTTCAGACATAGCCTTATGGAATCTGATAAATTTATAATTCATGATAAGTATTACAACTACAAATGGACAGAGATAATTCTGAACACGCGAAATAATGGAATGAGCCGCTATAGGAGTGTGGTAAAACATTTGAATACAGTAGAACCTGTCTAACGCGGCTATCAAAAGTCTAATTGTGGGTATGTCAGTCAGGTGGTAGCTTAATGCTGGTCCAACGCAATGCAGAAACCTAATTTTTAACTTATATGAGCTTTCTACATTGCATTTGCCCTGTATTAAGCAACTACCTGTTTTTTAAGACTCATATGTTCAATAAATGAATGACCGCTTAAGACAGGTTTTATTGTATAAAAGTTCATATCTTGATCTGAATTCCTCCAAAAATTCGTTCAACAGCAACCTTACTAATCCTGCTATTGATTGTCGACTTAACCAGGCCATGTTTACAAAATACATAGTTATCGTTGTCAGAGTATAGAAATGTGTCCAAAGTACGCGGTTCCTTTCCCTCCATTCCCCTACCACCCCTCCTGACGATATTGTCTCTAAATCAAGTATGCATTTTAGTAAAACACAAGTTACACATTCCCGTAATTATGGTAAAATGGTTACCGCAAAAGTCTCTTCTTTATAACCATCTCACATCAAGTTGTCCAAATTGTGTATGAGTAGGACACATTATATATGTTTCACTAGTTATGTTTCATTGCGAAGAAAATTACAAAGTCCTGTAACTCTGGTAAAATGGTCCATTTTTTACCACAATCTTCACATCAAGATTGTTCATTTGTGTCCAATAATAGTTGTTGAGGTCCGCATCTTAGTGAGCTCAGTCGGTATAGCATTCGTTTTGGGACAGGAAGGTGTGTTTGAATCCTGGTCGGTTTATGCCAGATGCTTTCAAAATGGTTCTAAGGTGGACTGATTGGCCCGATTTCTGGTAAATATTACTTGGTATGGGTTATAATCACATAGCTACCAGTTCTATACACTTTGCAGGTTAACGATCCGAGGAAATCAAAGAGTTACTTTCTGTATTCGATTCCATCTCCAATGCATCTATTAGCACATGATGACTATTCAACCAACAACAGGTCAACAACGTTTCTCTGGTACTGTTCATACGCTGGCCAGCAAAGGCAGAGTTGAGGGTCTATATTAAAACATTGAGTTAGCAGCAAGTAATGCAGAGTTGAGTCAATGCAGTTGTGTTCTTGGTAAAGAAGCTTAAGAGTAATGCATTACATAACATAAGTTGGCTTTCATAAAAGGTAATACTTAGCATAGAATCTTCAAGAGCAACGTTGCAGATACAGGTATGTAACCAAATACTAAAATTGTCATTTCTCCATCAAACCTTATACTTTGACAACTCTTTAGAATCGTCTCTTCTAGACGATTCTAAAAAGTGGTCACAGTATAGGGTTTGGTGGAGAATTAAAGGAGATATTCTTGAAGACTTTCAATTTTACGCACCTTATCTGGACCTCTGGCAACAAGCAATTAATAGAACGTATTCCTATCCCTATCATTCAATTGATCATTACACTGGGTCCTACCTCTGCTAGACACACACAACAATAGCACATAAGCCGGTTTGGCAGAATAATTGGCTAGTGCAAACTATGCCCAAGTACATGTTATTGTGCTTCAATAGTAGACACATACTGTTTGCTCAAAGAGAAATTAATTACCATTGTGCTGTGCCATCTTTGGCCATGGCAATGACAGAATACACACTGTTTAAATTATATTGGGAAAAGTCAGTCATGAACTCTAGGAGGTGACATCGAAGTAGAGTCTGGCTATCAGATGTCAAATATTACAATCAAACAGATTATGAAGCATTGGAAAAGATTCCTAATAAAATAATGTCAACCATTTCATTAGTGGTTAGTGGGAACAAATGGAATAGGAAGGTACATCAAACACTTTTAATGACATTGAGAAGGTTCCAGTATTTCAGAACTAACTGGAAGAAGCAGATGAGCGTCTGACCATGCAACAGAAGCGGGGATCAAGTATTTTATAACTTGATCAGAACACAGAATATTTCGTAATGTCCTTTGCTTTTATGCTATTAATACATATATCAGAAATGCGGGTCTCGGTCCTTTACACCATGAAGATTACCGTCACTGTTAAAATATATGTTCATGTGTAACTTTGTTATAAGTATGTGTTTCACTATCATTGGAGCTCTCTCTCTCTCTCTCTCTCTCTCTCTCTCATATGTGTTTCACTATCATTGGAGCTCTCTCTCTCTTTCTCTCTCAACGTGTCGGGTAAAGTGCAGCCAGTTGTCTGCCTCCTACATGCACTATAAGATTAGTAGGTTATGAGTCATAAGTCATAACAGATCCTTACCTTATTAGTAGCTAGTATACTGTTTCTATTTGTCCTCGTCTTCAATAGTTGCATAGAATACACCTCCTGAAATGTTTGAAGTTTGGATCCAAGTGTAACAAGGCCTCCATCTTATCTCTTCAGGTTTGTGTCGAACCACGTGATCGAGCTTCCTCCGTGTCGTTCTCAAGTCATTATACTAATTAACCTGAGCAATGCTAATTCTCGAATCACATAAACCAACCGTTTATTCAGTAATGGCGACCGTGTACAACCAGTCAGTCTGTATGCCGTGTTTTATTACACACCAAGAGCGTGTAACTCTATGTAACCTTATGTTATTTCACTAACCCTTTCCATGTTGATTATTCATATAAGAAAAAATGACGCCATATCTGATTTTTTATAATAGCATATGTATACAATAGGCGTTGATATTGGTAGAAACTGCAGCGTTAGATCCATTTCATAAGTAAATAGAGCTGGCCCAGACGAGTCAGACGGCTCATATAGGAACCATCTGATTTGGGTCTACTCCGTTTGCAAAGGCGTGACAAAAATATGTATATGAAGACAAATGGTTGGGCATCGTATATAGCCTACACATCTATTGTATGCATAATTTCCCTATACCTGAACGCTTGGCTGACGTACAACACATTTGCTCACGATAATCTCGTGCGCTCTAAAACTGACTAGCTGTACACACCTGAAATACCATGGACCTACAATAAATGCACTTCTGATTTGCCCGATCGAGCGTGTGAGAAATTACCGACTGAGTATCAAACACCTTGGACCCTGACGAGATCCTGTGCTACTCGGCGCCCCATCTCTAGATCCTGTGCTACTCGGCGCCCCATCTCTAGATCCTGTGCTACTCGGCGCCCCATCTAGAGATCCTGTGCTACTCGGCGCCCCATCTAGAAATCCTGTGCTACTCGGTGCCCCATCTCTAGATCCTGTGCTACTCGGCGCCCCATCTAGAGATCCTGTGCTACTCGGCGTCCCATCTAGAGATCCTGTGCTACTCGGCGCCCCATCTCTAGATCCTGTGCTACTCGGCGCCCCATCTAGAGATCCTGTGCTACTCGGCGCCCCATCTAGAGATCCTGTGCTACTCGGCGCCTCATCTAGAGATCCTGTGCTACTCGGCGCCCCATCTAGAGATCCTGTGCTACTCGGCGCCCCATCTCTAGATCTTGTGCTACTCGGCGCCCCATCTAGAGATCCTGTGCTACTCGGCGCCCCAGCGCCTCATCTAGATTTACGCTATTTGCAAATGCCAGTACAGTCGTACTTAGCATACAAAATAATGCTGAAAATATCCAGACCGTTTTGTAGTCGTCTTAGTGACGTTTCACTGTACATATCATGGACTGGTTCAGTACAGGTGTATAACAAACAGGTGTTTGCTTAACGAAGGGCAAAGGTCATATAGAAAGCTCCCTTTGGAATTTTCTGCATGTTATTGGTGCTAAATTAAGCCATAGCCTGCCTTAAAGACCCTAAATTGCACATTTTATGGTTGCCCAGGACAGGGTTTACTTAATTTGGATTAATGGATGTCCATGAGCAAGGATTCGAGTACAGAAGCACTAGCCCTTGCTTCCCAACTTCTTTAGCCCATGGCCGCTGTGGGTTCGAATTCCGGTCTGGGCAAATGGATTGTTCATATAAGGAAGCCTTCCAGCTGGCTTTTGGTCTGTGGTTCTACCTGGATGTTCTTCTGTACAAGAAACAATGCAATTTGTTCCGTGCACAGAAGAACCTCTGGGGGTCTTCCTCCACCTGTAATTACCAAAATCCAAACCCAACTTCTTAAACGCGTCCATTTTAAAATGCATTCTTGGTTTCTTGGTGTGTGTGTGTGGGGGGGGGGGGGTATCATTTACCTGATAAAAATGCCTTTTGGCGCATTGTGTAAACAAATTAAACTCATATATAGTATATGTGGTTTGATTTACATGTATGTAGAATGTATATTGTCTGTTGTTTATTGTTCCACATTTTCTGTCATAGCCAACAATCCTTTCATATGTCAGTATAAAAGTTCATCTATATAATATTAATGATGGCGTTATTTTCTTACATTCACGGAGTAATTGGTTTAAGATCCAGTCACATTATACTAACACCGGATCAGTCAATCTTAGAACTACCCTTATATATGTAGAGCCAAGCTTGGAATGGTGCCATTTGTCTCTTTCGCCTTTCCATTTGTGGGTTCTAGGCAAAGAGTGTATATCCAGATCAGAGGTACCCTAAAGGGGGCATCTGATCTGCGTCTGCAGTTTTTGTTGTTGAACCAGTCCATGTAGATTGTTTATACCAACATGTTTTGATTGTAGTGTACCCTCAAAATGAAATGAGTTCAAAAATGCAAATTCGACGAATTTATCATAAATGATATGTTAATGGTAATGGGTTAACCCGTTACCTCTTGAATATTCTTGTAAGAAATAATTAATGAGTACAGTAAAACATCTCTATAGCGGCCACTAAATCGTGTTAATTAGTTGGTATTTAGGGCAGGTGGCTTCTTAAAGCAAGGAGAAAGTAAAACGGAACGCTCCTATAGGAGCGTTCTGTTTTACTTTCACCTTGCTTTAAGAAGCCATCTGCATTTAACACAAACTATTTGATGTGATTTAGTGGCCGTTATAGAGAGGTTTTACTGTAGCTATTGCTTAGATGAAGTTTGCAAATGGCACATTGAGAAATTGTTTAGCCTTGGAAGAAACCGTTCAATCTGTATTATATAAGAAATCGGAGCAGACTAGGTCAGACAGGAGCCATCAGATCTGAGTCTTCGCTATTTGCAAAGGCGTTAAAATAAGCAAGTATAGATGAAAGCGTTATAGAGACACATTTTCGCACCTTTGAAAACAGATTAGACCCAGATCAAATGGATTCTATACGAGCCTTCTAATTAGGATTTACGAAATAATATAGATTCGATTATGCACTTTCAGTCATGTTAAAAAAGATCCCTTGTTCGTAATGCCTTTCTACAAAATAAGCTACTTAATATACAAAGTCACTATCCCTTGTTCGTAATGCCTTTCTACAAAATAAGCTACTTAATATGCAAAGTCACTATCCCTTGTTCGTAATGCCTTTCTACAAAATAAGCTACTTAATATACAAAGTCACTATCCCTTGTTCGTAATGCCTTTCTACAAAATAAGCTACTTAATATACAAAGTCACTATCCCTTGTTCGTAATGCCTTTCTACAAAATAAGCTACTTAATATACAAAGTCACTATCCCTTGTTCGTAATGCCTTTCTACAAAATAAGCTACTTAATATGCAAAGTCACTATCCCTTGTTCGTAATGCCTTTCTACAAAATAAGCTACTTAATATACAAAGTCACTATCCCTTGTTCGTAATGCCTTTCTACAAAATAAGCTACTTAATATACAAAGTCACTATCCCTTGTTCGTAATGCCTTTCTACAAAATAAGCTACTTAATATGCAAAGTCACTATCCCTTGTTCGTAATGCCTTTCTACAAAATAAGCTACTTAATATACAAAGTCACTATCCCTTGTTCGTAATGCCTTTCTACAAAATAAGCTACTTAATATACAAAGTCACTATCCCTTGTTCGTAATGCCTTTCTACAAAATAAGCTACTTAATATACAAAGTCACTATCCCTTGTTCGTAATGCCTTTCTACAAAATAAGCTACTTAATATGCAAAGTCACTATCCCTTGTTCGTAATGCCTTTCTACAAAATAAGCTACTTAATATACAAAGTCACTATCCCTTGTTCGTAATGCCTTTCTACAAAATAAGCTACTTAATATACAAAGTCACTATCCCTTGTTCGTAATGCCTTTCTACAAAATAAGCTACTTAATATGCAAAGTCACTATCCCTTGTTCGTAATGCCTTTCTACAAAATAAGCTACTTAATATGCAAAGTCACTATCCCTTGTTCGTAATGCCTTTCTATAAAATAAGCTACTTAATATACAAAGTCACTATCCCTTGTTCGTGATGCCTTTCTACAAATAAGCTACTTAATATGCAAGTCGCTATCCCTTGTTCGTAATGCCTTTCTACAAAATAAGCTACTTAATATGCAAAGTCGCTATCCCTTGTTCGTAATGCCTTTCTACAAAATAAGCTACTTAATATGCAAAGTCACTATCCCTTGTTCGTAATGCCTTTCTACAAAATAAGCTACTTAATATGCAAAGTCACTATCCCTGGTTCGTAATGCCTTTCTACAAAATAAGCTACTTAATATGCAAAGTCACTATCCCTTGTTCGTAATGCCTTTCTACAAATAAGCTACTTAATATGCAAAGTCACTATCCCTTGTTCGTAATGCCTTTCTACAAAATAAGCTACTTAATATGCAAAGTCACTCTCCCTTAACACCATTAATACATCTTTTGCAAACAGAGTAGACCCAGATCAAACGGCTCCTGCAGAAGCCGACTAATCAGGGTCTGCTCTGTTTGTTTATGATATAATCTAGAAATGACACTACAGTTTCTATACAATGGCCAAATTTCCTCGTGTTCATGTGCCATTATACCAATGAATATCCATGATCTCATTATTTCTTACATGAATGTCCATGGAGAAAGGGGTTAACCCTTTTGTCCAGCTTTAGAATACAATTACATCTTCTCAAACTCGGATCTTAATCAATTTGACTAAATTCCCGATTAGTTCAATCTTGTGAGATGTCAACCAGCCTGGGTCTTCATGGTACGCCGGTCTACTTGACCTCTCATTTGGACCCAGGCTGTTTGCAAACCCTAATTAGGTTGCGCTTAGCGCTGGAAGGGTTATTTTGTATATCTGGAAATCCATTTCAGCAAATATTTGATCGTCTATTCAAGTATATCAATTTAAAAAACAATCATGACATGTGGTTTCTTGAACTATTTCCTGTTAACCGTTTTCCGACTCGTATGTGTAAACAATTTGAATCTGAATGACGCGTCGAGTGATCTTGTGCGTCATTAGAGGCCAGGCTACTTTGGCTTATAGTGTTTTAAGAAATCACTAAGCCATTCAGAAAAAACCCAAACAAACACAAAACTATTAAGAAAAGCAGCAAACGAAAGTTTTATGGAAGATAGAACTTAAAGAGTTCCTGCATTTACACGTTGCATGCAGTCAGCGGTTAATGCGTGATTACCTATGCAAACAGTTTGGATCCAGATGAGACGCAGAGTAACTCGGCATCTCATCTGGATCCAAACTGTTTGATATTCTGTAGTATTGAAGAGAAATATATGAAAAAATATTTGTAAGTATAGCAGCTGGCGACCATTTTAACAGACAGAAATAATTTTCTTAGCGCGCAAAGAGTTAATTACGCCCCTTTGCTTTTCGACCCAATAATCTACATGTGTATATTATGTTCTCAAATTTGAATTTAAACTGTAATTGTTTGAAGGTACATTAGTACTGAGAACAATACCGAATGCATGTTCAATGAGTGCAAACAAACATCCATATTAACCCTTACACAACTGAATTTTCAAATGGACTATTCCAAAATTCAAACAGGTCAAGCTTATGGTGCATATTTAGGGATTTTTCCGAAGAAAAGTGTAACATGACAAACAGTACAGACCCTGATGAGAGGACTCCTCTAGGAGCCCTCTCATCTGGGTCCACACTGTTTGCAAATGACATTAACTGTGCCCCGCACCCCGGACTGTAAGGGTTAGACTTTACCCCGCTGTGACAAAATACTGCCTGCTCAAATTTTTGGAAAAACTATTGACCATTTTTCATGACGTAAGGTTTTGAGAAACTACTGACCGAATGTCAAACAGCTTGGATCCCGAGTGAGACACTCAAAGTTACCCGGCGTCTCATCTGGATCCAAGCTGTTCGCAAATGCAAGTCATGTCGCAGATAGTGAGAGAAGCGTTAAATTGGAAAAAAACTCATTGATTTTTTTAAACAAATACCTCATAATACGGAAAGTGCAATGAAATCAAAATATGGTGTTGGAGAAGTTCATATAAACGTGAGACAAACCGTTATTAACATAAATTCGAGCAGCTCTCTAAGGAAAACGGTTCTTATTGCACTGTAATCAGTGTAGATCCAGACGAGGCAACGTGTCTCCGATGCGGCGACTGATCAGTATCTACACTATTTATCACTTCAGAAACATTGTAGATTTGTCTCTATACTGGTATGCAATTTAACCCTTTCCCTAATATAAACGCGTTATTTACACATTTCCAAACAGAGTTGACCCAGATCAGGAGCTCCTATTGGAGCCGTCTGATAAGGATCTGCTCTGTTTGGTAATGGTATTTGATAGATCTGATTTTTACTTTCTAAAATGGCTACAATGTTCCACTTTTCATATTTCATTATAACTATTTTGTCCATGAATATTCAGTAGGTATAAACACAGAACAGGGTAATGATACTTGTCCAGATGCATGTACATCATCATAGACTTGATGTCTGACCAGTGTTTACACTGTTTGCAATGCAATAATACCCTGTTCTCATCAGAGAGAGGTTTGATTACTATGCAACACATATACAATTACATCCCCTAAAGCAACCATATCACCCATTACTCCGTGAATATTGATTAGATTATTTTTTTGGCCATTGTTGAAACTATAGATCCAGATCTACATTATTTGATAAGCAAACAGTGCATGTCCTGATCATACGGTCTGATCTACTCTGTTTGCAAAGACAAAGAAAGCCGCAGTTCCTCCTAGTGACGCAGTTTGGCGTCTCTGTAAACGTCACATTTAGAAATCATTTTGATAAATAGACCATTTGCTCCTATGGAGCAAATGCTCTATTTATCACAATGGTTTCAAAACTACACAATTCTAAATAGTTCCTTTTCTCTAGTTAATGCTCCTTTTCGGTAGATTAATTCAAAGAGGTTGGGTCTAAAAATAGTCTAGGCGGGAATGACTTAAGGAGGAAATGGTTAAAGGGCATCTAAGTGTTAGTGTTTTATCCTTCATGGCATACAGAGTTTCACGCCTTTGCAAACAAAGTAGACCCGGATCAGACGACCGGGTGTCAAACAGCTTGCCTCTTGATGAGACGCCAAGATTTGCACCACAACTGCACATCACGGTGATCATAGTTGTGGAATTTTATCCAAACCTGACCAACCATTTATGAGAAATTGAATTTTATGCATTTTTATCATTCAAAGGGACACAACTCTATGAAAATAATCTAGCCATGTCATCCTAGTGATATCCAAAAACTACACTTCGTGGTTATCAATGCTGTGATGTTTTACTGAAATTTGCCCAGGCGTTTTTGAGAAGAACAGCAGGCAGCTTTTGTGACAGACAGATAGACACATGCACACAAAGACACACTAAAACACAAACAAATACATAGACATAGACAAAACCAGACATGCACGCACGTGTATGCACGTACACAAACATTCAGACAGACAGCAAGATAGACATACAGGCAAATAGACATACAAACAAACAGACAGACAGATAGATAGACATACAGACAGGTATACAGACAAACAGACAGTCAGAAAGACAGGCAAACAGACAGACAGAGGGACAGAAAGACAGACGAAAGACAAACAACTAAACAAACAAGAAAGAAACAAGAGAGTCGTCACGGGTGACAAATGCCCCCAAAGTGTTTGACACCGAAATACATTTTGCGGAAAAACAATACAATGTAATGCAGGTGTAACATGAAATTTTGATGCTGTTAAACATGACACAGGAGTCAGTTCTTAACATTAGAAACAGAACCTTTGACGATTATGATAGCTAAGAAAAGAGCGAAGGGTCGAAACTTAGTTAAAAAGGGCCCTAGGTCATTCTCAACGTTAAAAAGGACCCTGGGTTGATTGTCAACGTTAAAAACAGATCCTGGGTAAATTCTTAATGTTTTAAAAAAAGACACAGGGTCAAATTTCAATGTTAATAAAACATGCTGTGTTGATTGTTACTGTTAAGTTGATTCTTAACGTTTAAGAAAGACCCTATGTCGATCCTTAACGTTAAAAACATACCTTCAGTCAATTCTATACACATGGTCAAAGTTTCATGTAACACTGGCTCTTAGACAGCTGCAACAGAAGTTACCTAATATGGATCTACATTCTTTGCATAAGCATGTATAGCATCTGATTTAGGTAGTGTTGTAAGCAAGCAATGAAGACCCAGTAGCTCCTACAGGAGCTGTCTTATATGGGTCTATATTGTTATAATGCTGTAATTCACCTGAAAGTTCTGACACTGCAAGTATTTGAACAGCATGGCCTACCCATGTACGAATAGTATTTAGAACTCTTTATAATGTCTGATTCATGCTAATGTAGTAGCAAACAGTGTAGACCCTGTAGTTTGATTTGGGTCTACACTGTTTGCCTAAGCATACCTGTCCAATACTTACAAATTTGGAATCTGTAACTGATAAGGTATAGGAGATGTGCTCCGGACAAGCTTTTATTTAAATCAAGGTCAAAGGTCAAAGGCACATGAAAATGGTACGCGACACTCCGCCATCCCAAGATGAACTCACACACCAACTTTGGAATCAGTAGCTGGTAAGGTATAGGAGATATGCTCTGGACAAGCTTTTTGTATCTGGTAAGGTATAGGAGATATGCTCCGGACTGTAAAATTGAGGTCAAAGGTCAAAGTCAAGATCAGTGATCTGAAAATGGTACACGACTCTCCGCCATCCCAAGATGAACTAACAAACCAAATTTGGAATCCGTAGCTGGTAATGTATAGGAGAAATGCTCTGGACAAGCTTTGTGTAAAATCGAGGTCAAAGGTCAAGGTCACAGTGACCAGAAAATGGTATGCGACACTCTGTCATCCCAAGATAAACTCACACACCAAATTTGGAATCCGTAGCTGGTAAGGTATAGAAGATATTCTCTAGACAACCTTTTTGTAATATCGAGGTCGAAGGTCAAGGTCAAGGTCACAGTGACCTGAAAATGGTACGTGACACTCCTCCATCCCAAGATAAACTCACACACCAAATTTGGAATCCGTAGCTGGTAATGAGATATGCTTCGGACAAGCTTCTTGTAAAATCGAGGTCAAAGGTCAAGGTCAAGGTCACAGTGACCTGAAAATGGTACGCGACACTCCGCCATCTCAAGATGATCTCACACACCAAATTTGGAATCCGTAGCTGGTAAGGTATAGGAGATATGCTCTGCTCCGGACAAGCTTTTTGTAAAATCGGTCAAATGTCAAGGTCACAGTGAACTGAAAATGGTACGCAACACTCCGCAATCCCAAGATGAACTCACATACCAAATTTGGAATCCGTAGCTGGTAAAGTATATGAGATATGCTTCAGACAAGCTTTTTGCAGCTGGTAAGGTATAAGCTTTTTGTAAAATCGAGGTCAAAGGTCAAGGTCACAGTGACCTGAAAATGGTACGCGACACTCCGCCATCCCAAGATGAACTCACATACCAAATTTGGAACCTGTAGCTGGTAAGGTATAGGAGATATGCTCCGTACAAGCTTTTTGTAAAATCTAGGTCAGATGTCAAGGTCAAGGTCACAGTGACCTGAAAATGGTACGCGACACTCCGCCATCTGAAGGTGATCTCACACACCAAATTTGGAATCCGTATCTGGTAAGGTATAGGAGATATGCACTGGACAAGCTTTTTGTAAAATCGGTCAAATGTCAAGGTCACAGTGAACTGAAAATGGTACGCGACACTCCTCCATCCCAAGATGAACTCACACACCAAATTTGGAATCCTTAGCTGGCAAGGTATAGGAGATATACTCCGGACAAGCTTTTTGTAGCTGGTAAGGTATAAGGTTTTTTTTTAAATCGAGGTTAAAGGTCAAGGTCAAGGTCACAGTGACCTGGAAATGGTACGCGACACTCCGCCATCCCTAGATGAACTCACACACCAAATTTGGAACCCGTAGCTGGTAAGGTATAGGAGATATGCTCCGGACAAGCTTTTTGTAAAATCAAGGTCAAAGGTCAAGGTCACAGTGACATGAAAATGGTACGCGACACTCCGCCATTCCAAGATGAACTCACACACCAAATTTGGTATCCGTAGCTGATGTGACAAAGGAAATATACTCCGGACAAAAGGTACACCCCCCTCCCCCCCCCCCCCCCCCACACACACACGCATACCCCCACACACACACACACACACGCACGGTGCGATCACTATATGCCGCCAAAGCCTAGCTTTGGGGGCATAAAAAACAAAACAAACAAATAGAACCTTACTAAAAACAACAAAATTACACCTTGTCGATTGCAGCATGCATTATAACAACATCGTAGCCATACAACATGTTTTATTTACTAGTAATACTGACAGTTATTGTACTTCTTAACCTTTAGCCTGCTATAGGCGGGTGAGTAAATGCATATACAAACAGTTTGGATCCTGATGAGACGCCGAGTAACTCGGCGTCTCATCAGGACCCAAACTATTTGACACCTTGATTCCATTTTGGAAGACACATTGATTATAGCTTGAACGTTGGAAATGTAGTAGGTGAACACATTTGTAAAAATAATTTGCTCAGCAGGCTAAAGGTTAAAGGACATCGCGTAAGCAAGCCAGGGTCAGCGGTTATAAACGCCTGAGTCTGAGTCCATTCTCAAACATATATCAGACTCCGAGGTTATAAAGCTTTTGCTTGAGTCTGAGATCATTCTCAAGCATCTGATTGGTCAGATTCTGAGCTTGCTCAGAATCTGACCAATCAGATACTTGAGAATGATCTCAGACTCAGACTCAGAAGCTTAATAACCTTGGACCCAGATGCTTGAGAATGATCTCAGATTCAAGCAAAAACGCTTTATAACCATATAGTGGTCAGGCTTTAATCTACAGAACAAGAACATTGTTCAGCCGGACATAGTGGTAGAATCGAGTTATAGCATGACTCTCGGCACCAGTCAGCCATTCCCGGAACAGTGTCGAAACTTCCAATCGCTTCGCACGTGGCCCCTGCAGGGATGGATGACGATGTAGGGCACGTGGCACCAGTAGGCCCAGGGGTGGAAGCTGGCCACGTATTTCCAGTGTACGCAGTAACTTTCGGCGTGACAACGGTGCCTGTTGAAAACAAACAACAACGTTATATACATGTATGTCATTCAGGAGTGATTGAAAATGAATGTCACTTTTTATAAATATGTCCTAAATACCTTCGTGTTATTCTAAAACCAGTACATGTATTGTCGTCTTGTTACCCGTGCCTAAAGTTAGGACACGTGTGCTAATCTGTTATCTCTTTTTATCCTTACTACTTCCGGTTGTATTTACTAACAAATGTCATACGTTTCACACATATCCTAACTAGTTTTCAACCCTTCAATCCGTGAATATTCATGAAAGAAATGATGACAGTATGTGTATTAATTAGTTTAATGGTTACAATAGCACATGGACACATGATTTTTTAGCCTTGGTAGAAACTATAGAATATCATCAGCACACAGAGCCTGGTAGAGCCGCTCCTGTATGAGCTGACTGATCTGGGTCTACTTTGTTTGCAAAGGTGCGGAAAGACGTATATATGGAGTAAAGGGTTAAGCACGGACATCTGACTTTGATTTACAAAATTACTTAAGGAATTACATTCATGAAACACCTAAAGATGCTAAAACATTAGTTTTTGAAGCTAAAACATTACTACATGTACTGATATATCAATGATTTTTTCTCGGTTATATAAGATCGAAAACATCTGACAGGAAGCTTGGATTTGGCTATGTAGGCCATAGAAAGTTTTCCGCCAGATTTTCCAGCACTTAATGTTTTGGTCGTGACCAAAATAAATTTTGAAAGTTCTTCCAGATGTAGATAATTGTAGTCTTACATTTTTAATACAGACTTTAACTCTTTCGGCACCATTGAAAACAGTGCAGTCCCAGGTCAGATGCCGCCTTATCAAGGCGGCATCTGACCTGGGACGCCACTGTTTTCTGTATTATTCTAGCCCAAGCATACAGGTTTTTTAAAAAGAAATGTTTTACTAATATACCTTTATTATTTAGTTTAGAATTATATTTAATAAGAAATTATTATTGAACACGACACTTTTAAATTTGGCGCCCAAAGAGTTAACTATAGTAATGTTTTAGCATGTGTTTCGTGAGTATAATTATAACATCCCTGTCCCTGTCCCTTTCCCTGTTTAACATGCATGTAAGGAATTATGACATCATGAATATTTATTATCTGAATTTGTTTTGATGGAATTTGTACAGAGGATGTTTTGGCTTAGGCAGAAACTGTAGAATCAGATCTATGTTATACTATGAGAAAACATAGCAGACTCTGATCATACAGCTCCTATAGGAAAATGCTTTTATAAGAAGGAAATGTTTAAACTGTATTTCCTGTTCTAGACTCCTCTGTCTACTTCAAACTCATCCAATATACCCACCAGAACAAGCGCAATTTATCTTTTTTTTTAAAGATTTTTCTTGTTTAATCATTCCTTTATACCAATGCTTATGAACTTATAATGTCACATGTGTAATAGATCTGACGTTACAGGGCCTTACAATATCAAACGAATATTTATGATGTCATAATTAGTAACGCTCACTCATTATTTATTCTCTTTCGCTTTAAAAATAACAAGTTGGATGTAATGATATATAGAGGATCTTACATGAGTGTTCTTGATTATTGGATTTATTAAATGAGTCTTTTTAAAACGATAAAAAACGAGCTTTAGCGAGTTTTTTTTATCGTTTTAAAAAGACGAATTTAATAAATCCAATAATCATGAACACGAATGCAAGATCCTATTTATAACATAACACACACAAATGTTAATTGCAGCCAATATTTCAGCAGTAACGTGGATTGTTATAAATTCTCCTTACATATAGAAATGATGAATGAAAGGTGTTATTAGGTTCGCTAGGTAACTGGGACAAAGTAGGTCCAAATTTTCCAACTTTTTTTTTACTTACTGTCATATCAACCAGGATCTAATTCAGACCTCTCTGGTATTCAATTTAACTGTGATAGTTTATGATACAAAAACATACAGAAACACGTCAAAATAAATTTTGAGTTACAGTTTTGACATACATAGTTACAAACACGTCACATTATGACGTCATTGTACACAACATGTGTCTATGTAAAGCGCGCCATTTACATAAGGACCCACATACAGTCGCCAACACGTCCGACACTCACTGTCAATGGGATTCGAAATGCGCCTTCGTTTTGGTATATTAAGCCCTTCATTAGTGTTGTATGTATACACATGGACATGGACATTTCCACCGAGAAAAAAATCTCGATTGAAGTTCAGTGAAAATGTTTGAAATGGACAAAAGATTCAGTAAGAACTGCTGCATAAAATGTGTTGGAACAGGAGGAAGATTTTCGCGATCAGCTGAGTTAGTGAGTATAGCATATTTGAAATATGTTTGTGCTGTGCTGGATTCAGATGACTATAGTTGTTGATTGATGAGATATTTGTATGAGTAGAAATCTGCATAAACAAAAGGACATGCGGTGAAGAAAATGCAAAGTTGAGGAGGCATTTTAAATGTAGAATGGATTGTATGGGTCAGAGTAGCTGGTAGGTCTTTTTTGGTATACATTTTGTATATGATTCCTGACAGCGATTAGAATTTGTATTATTTTATCGAAATTAAGGCGCAAGTGCCAACAATCCTTTGCCATCTATCGTGACTCAATCGTGGACAGGTAGGTACCGTCCGCCAGTTTGTTTGTTTTGACAGCGCGTATGAATCGTTCGAATGTCATTCGGTCGTTCGAATGTTATTCACTAGTGAATATATGCCCATGATTATCAAAAAATAAATGATAGTGTTACGTCACGCTGAAGCCACGAGTTATGTTATAAATAGGGTAATGACATGATGCATATTAAGCTTGGATGATAGGGTAATGATGCATAACTATTACCCCTTCCCATATCAATATTTATGTACATGTACCAAATAATGACATATATGTTTATAACGGAAGATGAACGATTGATCTTGGCAGAAACTGTAGATCTAAATCAGATCTATATTATTCCATAAGCAAACAGGGCAGACCCTGATCTTGGGTCTACTCTGTTTGCAAATGCGTGAAAATGCGTTTATATAAAGGAAAGGGTCTTGACAAAAATAATGTCTGCTCAAACTCCGATCTGCTGATTTTTTTACCGACTTCAGACTCGTTCAAACATTTTAGAAGCTACTGGCTGAGTGTCAAACAGCTTTGATCCTGATGAAACATCGAAATACTCCGCGTCTCATCGGGATCCAAGCTGTATGCAAATGCATTTTAACTTCGATATCTCGAACTTCAATGGACCATACCAATTAGTTTCGAACCATCCGATTTATAATCTGACCAATATCTCAAATTCACAGCTTAAATGCAGGTCTAAAGTACCTAGTACCTGGGTGGAGAGGAGGTGCGGGTGGGAGACACGGAAAAGCGTCTCTGAAATTTCAGGGAAGGACCGGGATTTGAACCCCGGACCTGCATTAAGCCGTCAATTGTGTTTTTAGATATGTGTAGTGATACATTTTTATTTTAGAACACTTCTGTATTGTAATCTGACCTTTTAGTTCGAGTTATCCCGAAGTTCGAGTTATCCGAGTTCAAGATATCGTTGCGCTTACAGGGAGAATGGTTAAAATGAAAACAGTTTTGATACATAACAAAATGAGATACTTAGAGTACATGAGAACAGAATATTTGCAAAGGTTCCTCGACTAATCCTCATAAATATCGTATCGGGAAACACCATAAATATTCAACTGTCTGATAAACTACATGTATACGAAAGATTTAGTGAAAACGCCCCCTGTGGCACGGGGATCAAACATCTACTGTGATTTAATATTTATGATGTGATTTCTATGCATGGTCTAGTATTTTTGCTTGACCTAGGTTTAATTGCATCTGACAGTCATTATAATATATATAATATTCCTAACGTAAGATGTTATCCCCGATAAACCCCATAACTCACTAACCATTTACTTGAATATTCATACAAGACTGAGACTCAAGTTTAGACTCAATATTTCAGTTAAAATGGGCCCAAAAGCTTTTTCAGTCTTTGCTTTTTTCTGATTGACCTCCCCCCCCCCGCCCCCCCCCCCCCCCATATTATGAATATTAATTGATACAGCTCCTTTATCAACTTATAAAGTAGGGAAATTTATTTCCATGATATAAAGTAGAGAATCATATCAGTTGCATAAGCAAAAAGAGAAGATCCTGATCAAATAGCTGCAGCAGGGACATTCCGATATTATCAATCGCAGTAAAATCTCTAAAGAGATAACTTTTAATACCCTTTATTCAATAAATGTTCATATAATATATAAAACTATCATGAATAGACATGACTGTTTGGCTATGGCAGAACTGT
Source organism: Azorinus chamasolen (assembly GCA_963576725.1). NCBI lineage: Eukaryota > Metazoa > Mollusca > Bivalvia > Cardiida > Solecurtidae > Azorinus > Azorinus chamasolen. The sequence continues at coordinate 27,052,561 of OY755249.1, forward strand.
AGAATCAACTGGTTTTTTTTTCATTAGCAAACAGAGCAGACCCTAATCAGATGGCTCATACAGCAGCCGTCTGATCTTGGTCTACTCTGTTTGCAAAGGCATAGACAGGCGTATTTATGGGGTAACGGATTAATAACGGTATGCGAATGCCTAATGTATGATGAAAATTAGATGTGGCCTTCATTCTGTATTAAGCTGCCAATTGTCTTACTTCTTTATCTGAAAGAAATGCCCTTTAAACCGCTTGCAAACATAGTAGACACAAATACGATAGCTCACATAGGAGTCATCTGATCAGGGTCTGCTCTGTTTGCTTATGAGCTAAGAAACATTCAGGAATGATTGTACAGTTTATGCCATTGTAAAGAGTCCCTGTCCACAACGCCACTACAAACACTTCAGCTAAGTCATTGTTTCTTCATTAACTTGGTTTACATTGCTTTTTAATATTTAGGTCTTTTAGCTTTGTCACTGGAAAATGTTTATATGTGCAGTAAAACCTCTCTACAACGGCCACTAAATTACATCAATTAGTTTGTGTTAAAGGCAGGTGGCCGCTTAAAGCAAGGTGAAAGTAAAACAGAACGCTCCTATAGGATCGTTCTGTTTTACTTTCATCTTGCTTTAAGCAGCCACCTGCACTAAATACCAACTAATTAACACAATTTAGTGGCCGTTATAGAGAGGTTTTACTGTAGTAAACCCCCTCGAAACCGACATTTTAGTAAAGACGTGTTTTGGTTTATCATATGCAGGTGGCTGCTTAACCCTTTCCTCCATTGATACGACTTTCACATCTTTTGCAAACAGATCAGACTCAGACCAAACAGCTCCTAAAGGAGCTGTCTGACCAGGGTCTGCTCTCTTTGCTTATGGCATTTATAGTTTCAATCGCTTTTCATGTTCCATTTTATTATGTGCATGTTTATTTATGAGGCGATAAAACCTTGAATGAATGTTAAACAGGAAAAGATGTTAACGTCTAACCAACAAGATACTTGAGGACAAACTTACACTTATAAATACTCAGTTTTATTGGGCTGTCAAAAGGCAGCCCAATCTCATGCGGTTTTGAAATTTGTGCATGATTAACTGCGGTCCTGTGTTTCTATAACTGCCGACTGCTACAGATTTTTTATACTCAGTTTTATAATATCTGGGGCTGCTCTAATTACTTCTACCAACAGATCTTTACATAGTGTGTGTGTGTGTGTGTGTGTGTGTGTGTGTGGTGTGTGTGTGTGTGTGTGGGGGGGGGGGTAAATCAGAAAAAAGTAAAGACTGAAAAAGCTTTTGGGCCCATTTTAACTGAAATATTGAGTCTAAACTTGAATCTCAGACTCAAATGCTACAACTCTGAACATTTTTGCAATTTAGTCATTTTTATAATACATGTCTAAACGCTGATATACACGCTGCTGATGCACAATTGTAAGCAAATGGCACCATCTGCAAATTGTATATAAATTCTTAATAAACCGGTAAAGTTTGATCCGAAGTCTCAAATTTATACTGTTAGCGAGCATAAACCCACCCAGTAATCCTGTGTGTTAGGCTGAGATATTGAAAATGGTCTCAGTCTCAAGAAGAAGGTTTTCATAACCTCGGGATATATCTGTTGTTGCCACTTACCAGGCTCTACGGTGGTGGTTTGGGAGCAGTCTGGCAGGATGGAGATATCGACACAGTTAATGAACTGCTCCTGTTTCCCGAGTCCTAGTCCACAGTGACTGCTGTCATTTTCATCACAGCCCCAGCTGTTTCCTGAAAATAGAGGAATGCTCGTTAACTCTTTTTCACATCAAATAAATGTGCGTCTGAAAACATTATTGTCTGATTTAAGTCTTAGCGTTTCTTCCATTTCGTAAAAGGAGTATCTAATAATTGGGATACAAATGCAACACCAAGTTTCATCTGGATCCAAAATATTTGCAAAGGTCATCAGATTAACCCATTGCTCCAGGCTATTTTGGTCGCTTCCCGGCAACTGTGGCGGCGATAGAGTTTATCCTTTACTGCAGAGGTCCAGATAAGATGCGTAAATTCAAACATTTTCAAGAATAGCTCCATTATTTCTCCACCAAACCGTACTCTTTAAAATCGTCTCGAAATGTAATCGATTAGTTTGTATCTGGATTCTCACCGATCACTACACTATTTACTAAGCATCGTTTTATGTACAGGTAGCACGAGGAACCATGGTTTCACCACCATATGCCTGTAGATACACATGGGAAACCAGCAACAATGTTTTATGCAAGAATAGCGATACATGTACCACACGTGTGTCCTTATTCACACTCTATTTGGCGATATTCTCCAAGAATGTTTAACCCTTTCGGCGCTAAATTTCTAATTGTCGTCTCCAATCCAACTTTTGTTAAATCATTCGGTACAATATGGAAATGAGATAAATAAATTCAAATTTCAAAGGAATAAAGCACATACATGTATATAGAAATAGAGATGAGACGCCCTTAAGAAAGCGGCGTCTGATCTGGGACTGCACTATTTGTCGTGGTGCATATATGCGACATTGGCGGTGAAAGGGTTAATTTACGCATCATACACCTTTGATTTTGATAAGAAAAATGTAGGCTAATGCCAAAACTCTGATCTGTTGCAATTCTACTTTACTTCTGATTCATCGGAGCGTTTGAGAAACTGTTGATTGAGTGTCATACAGTAAGGCTGCTTGGACCCCGAGGAGACGCCGAGTTACTCGGCCTTTCATCTGGATCCAAACTGTTTGCGAGCGCGAGTCAGAGAGAGTTTGCTTTGATAAGGGTTAATACAGAAAAAATACTGTAAAACACTAAACCGATTATCTACATTCTATTTGCCTATGACATGGTAGATCTAGATCTGATTCTACAAACTTTGTCAAAGAGACAAATTCCCCTTAAAATTACATTATAAAAATCCAGGTAATAAATATTCATGATGTCATTATTGCTAAGTTGAATATTGAACAGAATAAAAGAAAATGTGTCCATGGGCCACGGATGCCCCCGCCAGGTTTTTTATAAATTGCATTAAAATTGATTCCAGCATAAACAAGCCAAGAAATATTTGACGAAAATTTTGTCATTAAACAATCGTTAAAATTCAATGAAAGTGCCGGAAAACAGGAAGTAGATGAACGACAGACCTGAAAGGGGGAGACACGGTACAACTCACTATGATTGTGCTTCCTACCAAATATCAAATCTTTCCAGAACACACAAGCCAAGAAATCTTTGACGAAAATTTTGTCATTAAACAATCATTAAAATTCAATGAAAGTGTCGGCAACCAGGAAGTAGATGAACGCCAGACCTGAAAAGGGGAGACACGGTACAACTCACTATGATTATGCTTCCTACCAAATATCAAATAATTCCAGCTTACACAGGCCAAGAAATCTTCGACGAAAATTTCGGACGTACGTACGGACAGAGAGACGGACGGACAAGGGTAAAACTTATTGCCCCGTCGCCTAAAGGCGGGGGCATAAAAAGGTTTATAAACATACCGGTGTTGTATTTCCAATGTAAAATGCACTGTGAACATTCGATGCCATCTGGAATGTCCAACTGGAATATGTAGTTCTCTAGTTTTCCCGCATTGATGTCGAATCTGGTCTCATGTCCAGGCCCTGTGATGTTAAGCAAGATCCCATTCTCCGCACAGTCCTGTCCGGGGTCAGAGGTCATATCATTGTTTACACAGAGACGGAACTCGAAATAACCTGTCAATATAGCGGTATTATAATAATTACAATGTTTTACAGAACGACCACTCAAAAGATTCTGGGCTTTACCTTATCAGTGAGGGAAACGAGTAACTTATGTCCCTTGCAAACAGTGTACATCCAGATGAAAGGGATCATAGAGGAATACTCTCATCAGGGTATGCATGCATTGTTTAGCCATGGTAAGTCTGGCCTGACTGAATTTTAGAATAGTCAATTTGACAATTCAGCATTTAATTGAAAGGTTACTTTTGCCCTGCATTTACTCGGAGATAATGACGTCATGAATATTTATTACGTAACCTTTTACATAGAGGATCTTACATGAGTGTTCTTGATTATTGGATTTATTAAATGAGTCTTTTTAAAACGATAAAAAACGAGCTTTAGCGAGTTTTTTTTATCGTTTTAAAAAGACGAATTTAATAAATCCAATAATCATGAACACGAATGCAAGATCCTATTTATAACATAACAAACACAGATGTTTTTTGCAGCCAATATTTCAGCAGTAACGTTGATTGTTATAAATTCTCCTTACATATAGAAATGATGAATGAAAGGTGTTATTAGGTTCGCTAGGTAAACTGGGACAAAGTAGGTCCAAAATTTCCAACTGTTTTTTGACTTAACTGTCATATCAACCAGGATCTAATTTAGACCTCTCTAGTATTCAATTTAACTGTGATAGTTTATGATACAAAAACCTACAGAAACACGTCAAAATAAATTTTGAGTTACAGTTTTGACATACAAATATGGAAAAATAGTCAAACAGGGAGAGCCACACACGAAATGACACCGCACCAAACACCATCACTAAAGTACACGTCACATTATGACGTCATTGTGCACAACATGTGTCTGTGTAAAGCGCGCCATTTAAACGAAGTCCCACATACAGTCTACACGTCTGACACTCACTGTCAATGGGGTTCAAAATGCGCCTTCGTTTTGGTATTTTTAGCTCTTCATCAGTGTTGTATACACATGGACATGGACATTTCCACCGAGAAAAAAATCTCGATCATCAAGTTCAGTGAAAAAGTTTATTGAAATGGACAAAAGATTCAGTACGAACTGCTGCATAAAATGTGTTGGAACAGGAGGAAGATTTTCGCGATCATTCAGCTGAGTATAGCATATTTGAAATATGGTTGTGTTGTGCTGGATTCAGATGACTATAGTTGTTGATTGACGAGATATTTTTATGAGTAGAATCTGCATAAACAAAAGGACATGCGGTGAAGAAAATGTAAAGTTGTGGAGGCATTTTTTTAATGCAGAATGGATGGTTTGGGTCAGAGTAGCTGGTAGGTCTTGTTTGCCACATTTTGTAGATATTTACTGACAGCGATTACAATTTGTATTATTTTATCGAAATTAAGGCGCAAGTGCCAACAGTCCTTTTCCATCTATCGTGACTCAATCTTTGATAGGTAGGTCACCGTCCGCCAATTTGTTTATTTTGACAGCGCGTATGAATACAGTTCGGTCGTTCGAATGTTATTCACTAGTGAATATATGCCCGTGAATATAAAAAAATAAATGATAGTGTTGCGTCACGCTGAAGCCACGAGTTATGTTATAAAATGGAATATATGCACATAGGGTATTTTGGTATTTAATTAGTGGATACTGTTGTCAGATCTATATTAACCCATTACGTCACAGGCTATTTTTAGATACAACCTCTTTGAATAAATCTACCGAAAAGGAGCATTAATTAGAGAAAAGGAAAAATTAGAATTCTGTAGTTTTGAAACCATTGTGATAAATAGAGCATTTGCTCCTATAGGAGCAAATGCACCATTTATCACAATGGTTTCACAAAGTGACTTTTACAGAGTCGCCAAAAGTCGTCAATATAAGGGAACAGTCCATACAAGTTTAACCCTTTGCCTGTTCTATGTTTATTCCAAAGTTCAATACCTACTGAATATACATGGACATATAATGAAATATGGAAGCTGGAACATTGTAGCCATTTTAGAAACTAAAGAAACAGATCTATCAATTTTTATTAGCAAACAGGACAGGCCCTGATCAGATAAAATACAGATATTTTACATATTAATCATTATAATACTGGAACCGAGTATATCAGACCTTTACCAACAGTGTAGATACAGATCAAAGGGCTCCTGAAGAAACAAAGACAACGGAACTCGAAATAATCCGTCAACATAGCGGAATTCAAAATACTTACAATGTTTATACAGAAAAGTCTAACACAACCACTCAAAATAAGGCTTATATTGTTTGTCAATCAATAAAATCATTTTCTTCAGTGATAAATTTTGATAATTTTTTTGTTTGTTTTATTAAGTCTAAGAAGGGGAGGAGTCTGGTTTAACTCTTTCCTCCATAAATACGCATTTCTACGCCTCTGTAAAATGCACTTTTTGAAACCATTGTGATAAATAGAGCATTTGCTCCTACAGAGCAAATGCTTTATTTGTCAAAATGGTACCAGAACTACAAAATTCTAAAAAAAATATGCTTTTCTCCAGTTAATGCTCCTTTTCGCTAGATTTATCAAAAGAGGCTGTGTCTAAAATAGCCTATGAGGGAATGGTTTATTAATCAATAAGCTGAGTGTTAACCTTTATGGTAGGCGGTGATTCTTGCATTGATGTCCATCGTCTCGGCATTTTTGTTGTAACAGCGGCTGATTGGTCGACTTACGCTCGCATACTTTCCCCCAGCTTCGTGGTCTCGTGCTCCACCGTACGGGTCGCCACATAGGCCACATTTCCCGCCGTGTGTATCCCATTGGTACTATAGAGTAAAACCTCTCTATAAGGGCCATTAAAATACATCAAGTATATTGTGCTAAAAGCAGGTTGCTGCTTAAAGCAAGGTGAAAGTAAAACAAGACGGGACAAACCAATGTAAGTTCAAATGAGGCAAAGAAAGATGCAATAAAACTCTCAAACAAGTATTATCACTGGTCTATATGACAGGTGACAGCTTAATGTAAGGTTAAAGTCATGGAAATAACTGCAATAAGCAGCCAACTGCCTAAAGAGTTCTCACATTCGTCTTTACTAAAATTCGAGTTAACGAGTTAATTGTATGTCAAGAAAAACAAGACAAAACATGACAGGGTAAATCTGAGACTGATACTGAGAGGCTACTGTTGAGACTATAACTGAGGCTATGACTGAGACAACGAAAGAAGCTCTGTCCGAGACTACGATTGGGACGAAGAATGAGGCTACAACTAAGACCACAAATTGACTGAGACAACGACTAGATTGAGACTACGAATGACACTGAGACTACATCTGGATTGAGACTACGACATGACTGAGACTACTAATGCCACTAGGACTACGACTTGACTCAGACTACGACTGACACTGCGACTACGACCTGACACTGAGACTACGACCTGACACTGAGACTACGACCTGACACTGACACTATGACTGGGATGAGACGACTGACACTGAATCTAAGACTGAGTATTCGACTATCACTAAGGATATTGCTGAGACTGTGACATAAACTGTGACTACGACTGAGACTACGATTTGTGTGATAACGAGTGTAACGACTTCTTTCCATATGTTATCAAAGTAGAGGTCGATCACTATTAAAAAACACGGCAGTTTTCATCCCTTAACCCTTTACTCCATGAATATTCGCGTAAGAAATAAGGACATCATCAATATTAATTAGATTATTAATGGCACATGAACACAAGAATTTCAGTAAATGGCAGAAACAGTAGAATCATATTTTTATCATTTCATAAGCAAAGAGAGTAAACCCCGACCAGAGGAGCCGTCTGATCTGGGTCTACTCTATTTGCAAAGACGTAGAAAGGTGTATTTATGGAGTAAGGGGTTAAGTATAAACTAATCGGCAGTTTTAAACCAAAACAATTCCATATATTGAATACATCATGCATTCCTGACTGTGACGCTTTATTGTATCTATGCAAACAGAGCAGACCCAGATCAGACGGGGTCTGCTCTGTTTGCTTATGTAGCAATATAGATCTACAGATTTTGTCATGGCCAAACATTGTTTTGATCATATACCATTATAAAAATATTTATGATATTATTATTTCTTACCAGAATATTCACGAGGCAATGTTTGGCCATGAGAAAATAGATCTATATAGTTACATAAGTAGACAGAGCAGACCCTGTTAACAAATTTTACTTACAGACGTGCCGCCACAGTTTAGGCCCATATCGTTGTAGTTTGGTGTCGTTTTGTATCCAAATCTCCACATGGAATTCCTCGCTGGAGGTTCTTGTAGATACCCGTGTCCTTGGACGTCGTTCAGACCGGAGAGGACAAACAAAAGCGCCAACGCCAACATTGTACGGAGGCTAAAAGCAGATGATAGATGAACCGCATCACAAGAGAAAGGTATCGCTATGTAGTTTTCGAACAGTGTTGACTCAGATCAGTCGCTGTTTTAAAGATACAGCGACTGATCTATGTCTCACCCGTTCGCTACGTTGGAAAGTAAATGAGTCCAACGATACGGAAACCAGTCTCAATATTTTAACAAACAGTGAGGAACTAGATCAACATCCGCGTCTAAAACGTGGTGTCTGTCTGTCTGATTAGGTACAACACTGTGTGCAACCAATCATATCCTATGCTGCCTTTGTGTGAATTTTGTGACAAACAGAATAAAACCTGATAAGATGTTTTGTCTTAACCCTTTCGGCACCAAATTTCTAATTGTCGTCTGCAATCCAAATTTGGTTAAATCATTCGGTATAATAAGGAAATGAGATAAATAAATGCAAATTTCAAAAGAATAAAGCACAGATATAGAAATAGAGAATGAGACAAAAAGTTAAGTCCCTGATCAGACGCCGCCTTGAAAAGGCTGTGTCTGATCTGGGACTGCACTATTTGTCGTGGTGCATTTATGCGACTTCGGCGGTGAAAGGGTTAAACACAGCAACTGATCGGGTTCTACAGTGTTCGCAGCACCCACGAGTTAGTTTTGGAACAGTGTGACACAAATTAGTCCTGATGAAGACAATGGCAAACAAAATATATGTTGACTACCGTCTATGATTTGAGCGGTGTGTGTATATACTGCTATCAAATCCTTAACTCTTTACCTCGTGAACATTCATGCAAGAAATAATATCATAGATATTCATCGAATCTTTAGAATGACACTATATATGAACATGGAATTTTATCATGACAGAAACTGTAGAATCAAATCTATTTTATTTCAAGAGCAAACAGGGCAGACCCTGATCAGACGGCTCCTATAGGAGCCGTCTGATCTGGGTCTACCCTGTTTGCAAATACGTCAATAGGTATATGTATAGAGAACAAGGTTAACGGTACCTGTTTTTCTGATATGATTCAAATGACGACACTGCTTCGAATGACACAAACTAGGCGATGTTGATCCACCCGTGGCTAAGTTAAGACTACAGCACCCGTTGTCTGCACGTACGATTTAATTAGGACGGATTGACAATGCAATGACATACAGTTACCCCCCTCTAAAGCGACTGATTTGTAAATAAACATAATAAAAATAACAATAGGTGTCTTTAAAAAGAAGATGGATGATTAGATCAGAACGAAAGTTATGCAGAAGGCTCGTGCTTTAAGCTACGTCGTCTTGCTTTAAGCCACCCCATGCCTTTAAGACCGAGAGTTAGATCTCTGTTTTTTCGTGGTCAGTTTAGTGGATGGTTATCTGTACATGTATTTGCAATATTGCTTCCCCGATGCTCCCGAATACTGGACAAAATACGTTTTATCTGAAGAGTGATTTCATATTTTTAATCCGCAACATGCTCAAGTCAAATGACCCCAAAATAATCGACTTTTATGTATGACTAGTTCTAGTGTTTGTCTTTTTTCTTTGCATTTCAAACACGTAAATGCATTCTATATGTGCATTAAATGACTATTAAAAGGTACATGTATATTTGTGACCCTTTATCTGGCGAATAATCATGTAAGAACTAATTACTATATTACTATCCATTAGAACAATGAGTACCAAGACGGAATATTTTTAGATTCATATTTATATTATTTTGTAAGCAAACAGAGCAGACCCTGATCAGACGGCTCCTACAGGAGCCGTCTGATCTGGATCTACTCTGTTTGTAAATGTTTCCATTCGTCTCAATAAGGTAAAGGGTTACAAAATTGCCCGCGGACCATGAAGGCAGGTGTGACGGTCAGCAGGGCTACCGTTGGAAGCGTAACGTTTAGATAGTGTAGATAACGAGCCTGTATTGACAGCCTAGATGAGCCAAATACGTGAGAGGACCAGCTGGCTCTCTCTCTCTCTCTCTCTCTCTCTCTCTCTCTCTCTCTCTCTCTCTCCGTGTCTCTTCCCCTTCTCTTCTCTCTCTGTGTCTCTCTCTCTTACACCCCATGTCTACCCTGTAAGCTTGTTTGCTTCCTCTGTCTCCCTCCCTCTCTGGTTCTGTCTGTATGTCTCTGTGTCCTCCCCCCCCCCTCTCTCTCTCTCTCTCTCTCTCTCTCTGTCCCCTCTCTTTCTCTCTCTTTATGATATATACGTTTGCATGCGTGTGTAAGTACTTTGTATATACATATATTATCTAAAAATTAATTTATCAACCTTGTTCATTATCGTGATTGTGTTTTACACTGTTGCATGTAGTGTATTTTCTCGTTTTGCAGTCCGGTGCCTGAGATGTTACAATATTTTTTTTTCTGAAAACGTCGGCACCTGCAAACTCTAAGCGTCGCTTATCTCACCTGAAGCTCAGCGTTAACCGCTTTCACTGGATATAAATTGATTCGATGTTTTTAAACACTACAATGTGTAATAAAACAAAAGATGTGTTACAACTGTATTGCAATTTAAACATTGGGTTTGTTGCAGACAGAAAATGTATATTTGTCGATGAGGCCATCCTAACATTGTTTAATCCCTTGTCTTATGAATATTCATGTACATGAACATGTAAGAAATGATAACACCAGGCATACTTGTTAGCTGCGTTTTATAACAGTGAACATGGATACAGTGTACAGTTTGTTGGCTATCGCCTCGGGAAATACGGGATCTAACCCGGTCATACCAGCCCGTACACCCGGCCAAATGTCCGTGTAACTAATAATATTCACGAGGTCATTATTTCTTAAATGAATATTCATGAGCTAAAGGTTTACTATGACAATACCACACGGTAGTCATCTAATATCAATCAATATTCAGAGGAAATAAGCTACAAAAATACTGACTTACAAAAGTATATAAATCAGAGGAGCAATTTCCAAAGTCCACTTCCAAACGGGTACACGATTCCTTTCCAAATAATATATGGTCCTAAGATACAAACGTTAACGGGCAGAGATAATGTAATATGCATTAATCTAAATAACATGTATACAGGTCCAATCTCATGTATTCAAACCCAATCCCTGCTTTAATCCGAAATCCATTCTATTACAATTAAAATATATTAAGAAATATCTTTCCCTGACAAACCCCACAATGTAAGACATTACGGATTATGACGTCATCACTAAACAACATGTTGGATCAAATCGACTGTATCCATGGTGCCGGTGCTGGACAAAAATATTAACCATTTCCCTGTTGAATATTCATGTAAGAAATAATGACGTCATGAGTATTTATTACTTGAATTCTTATAATAGCATATACATGTACACAGGGTTTTTTGGTATGGTAGAAACTAATTGGTCACTGGATCAATTATGATGAGTAACCTGACGTGTCATCCAGATCCAGACTGTTTACAAATTTGATACTAATTATATATTCGTCCGTAAACATGTTTAACCCTTTCCCTGTTCTGTGTTTATTTCAAATTTAAATACCTACTGAATAGTCATGGACAAAAAACTTATAATGCAATATGGAAGGTGGAACATTGTAGCCATTTAAGAAAGTATTGAAACAGGTCTATCAGTTTCCATTAGCAAACAGAGCAGACCCTGATCAGACGGCTCCTATAGGACCCGTCTGATCTGGGTCTACTCTGTTTGCAAATGCGTGAAAACACGTTTATATGAGGGAAAATGTTAACCCTTTCCCTGTTGAATATTCTTATAAGAAATAATGACATCATAAATATATATTAGTTAAATTTTCATAATGGCATGTGTACGTAGCATAGTTTGATATTGGTAGAAAGTTTAGAATCATGTCGATTCAGAGACATATACATACGCATGTATATGTCTCTGATCGATTGTATTTCCTCAACAAACAGAGCAGACCCTACCCAGACGGCTCTAGCCAGTTTGCAACTTTAGGCGTTGAAAGGATTTATATGAGGAATAGGGTTAATTCATATGAGGGAACCCATTTATATGGGTGAAAGCTGCTGAATTAGAGTTCTTAGGAAAATAAATTGTTTCGATTAGTCCACGTGACCCACATGTCAGGTGATGACCTGCGATAACAAGTATTTACTGTCAATAAGATCAAGATTAGATAACAGTTCTGTAATCTCATTATCAGTATTGGAATATTATTATACCCACACTCAAAAGACCAATGACGCATAAAAGACTGTGTGACAATGACTCTTTAATCCAAAACTGAATGAATATCCATGTACAATGCTTTGTGCGTATCAGTTAGCTGAATTGCCATGATGGCTTATAGAGAGGGGGATAAAATGTATAAGCTAACATAGTAGATCCTGATCAGGTAGCTCCTAAATGGACTGTCTGATCTGAATCTACTTTGATTTCAAACGCGTAAATGCCTCGTGTGTACCCTGAATTTTGCGAGTGGAATAGCCCATCAGTGATTATTTATTGAATCCACGCAGTGAGAAAGGCTAAAACTTCCTAGAGGATTGCGAATGACAAACAGTGCAGACCCTGATCAGAGGGCTCCCAGGAGCCCTCTGATCTGGGTCTACACTGTTTGCAAATGACAGTGCATTCATGTCTCATCTGGGTCTACACCTTTTGCAAATGAGAGTTCACGCATGTCCCGGGTTGAAAGGGCTCTCCCCTTATCTGAGGGAGAGGCATTTTCACGACTTTGAAAACAGAATGAAGCCGTCTGATCAGAGTCTACTCTGAATAGTTATGGAGTCTGATCTGATTCTACAATTTCTGCAAAGTCCGAAATTTCATCCTCGAAACAATATGCAAAATATATCTAAACAACGAATCACATAACATAAAACAAGAAATGTCGACACCGGGGTTTCCTTCACTATTAACTAGTAATTTCTAAGTTCAAAGGGGCATAAATCCCTGAAAAATTGTAGAAGGAAAAATCCCCGACAATATGCACATCTGCATATTGTGTCATTGCTACATGCAAGGTTTTATGAAAATCTTTTGAGCAGTTTCAGAGGAGTTGCGCTTACAAAATTGGCAGCCGCCCGCCCGCCGTACATCACCATTTCACCATTTCAATAACTGGATTTTCCGTGGAAAACCTGGTTAATAATATGACAAAATGTTGGCTATAAATCATAAAAAACATGTATTAGACTGGTATATCTATTACAATGCGAATATGAATGCTGATGTATGGTGTAGTCAATAAATATATGTTTGTTCTGTTCTGTTATATTAATATGTCATTTTAAAAAAATGTCATTATTAATTTTGTTATGATGTAATTAGTTTTTAGGTAAAATGTCAATGGGGTTGTACTACATCATGTCCAAACACCTGCAAAACAAGCATGGCTATCAATATAGCCGTGGGCAATATGGCTAATTAACCAGATTGATACAGATAGGAAGGTCGAGTGTGGTGTTGAAATAAATTTACAGTAAATCCCCTCTAATGCGACCACCCAGATGAGGATTAAATCTGGGTCTTATAGAACGACATTAGCTTGACCCCTGGGCACCGAGTTACTCGGCATCTCATCTGGGTCCAAGCGGTTTGCAAACGCGAATCAGGTCGCGCTTCGTATTAGGCTTAATCCATTACCTCATAGGCTATTTTAGACACAACCTCTTTGAATAAATCTACCGAAAAGGAGCATTTGCTTATTTGTGATTTTATATCATCAAGTTCTTTTACCAGTAATTTCTTTAGCTGGTTTATCTCAAGTATCAGTTTATTTTGAACATTTTCTGTTGCCTTCTCTATTTTTGTTTCGACACTATCTGTTCTTCCTCTTACTTTCATCAGTTCATCTAACAGACCGGACTTCTCCTTTGTGACCTTTTTGTTTTCCTTTTTAAGTTTTGGTATGTCTTGCTCATTTATAAGCACTTTAGCATTTGCATGAGAGAGATCGGGTCTGGCGCGTGTTAGGGCGCTTTCAAATTTCTCCTTATCAGAGGAGAGACCACTCAACTTTGATCTGGGTGTTTTATTGTCATTAACCTTAGATTCAGCTATTTTGATCCAGCTATCATTTTCACTTTTCATCACTTTTGTCTGCGCAAGTAAGATTTTTAAAGATTCCTGTAGTTCCTTGTTTTCTTTTTTCTTTTATGATACTTGCATTTCACTGTCTTTCTGTTTGATTAGTGTGTATTCGTGTAATACAGGAGTAATAAAACTGCAGACTTCACACTGAGTTTGTTTCTCTGAATGTGTTTGTATTAGTGAGTCATGTGTACTAGGAAGAGCAAGTTTGTTTCTCTGAATGTGTTTGTATTAGTGAGTCATGTGTACTAGGAAGAGCAAGTTTGTTTCTCTGAATGTGTTTGTATTAGTGAGTCATGTGTACTAGGAAGAGCAAGTTTGTTTCCCTGAATGTGTTTGTATTAGTGAGTCATGTGTACTAGGAAGAGCAAGTTTGTTTCCCTGAATGTGTTTGTATTAGTGAGTCATGTGTACTAGGAAGAGCAAGTTTGTTTCTCTGAATGTGTTTGTATTAGTGAGTCATGTGTACTAGGAAGAGCAAGTTTGTTTCTCTGAATGTGTTTGTATTAGTGAGTCATGTGTACTAGGAAGAGCAAGTTTGTTTCTCTGAATGTGTTTGTATTAGTGAGTCATGTGTACTAGGAAGAGCAAGTTTGTTTCTCTGAATGTGTTTGTATTAGTGAGTCATGTGTACTAGGAAGAGCAACGAAGCTTTCATACTTAGATTTTTTTTTATCAGAAGGTGGTGTTCTTCTTCTTCTATAATGGCTAGCATTCAAAAACTGAATATTTTGGCCATGCGTGGGTGTTTAAAAGGAAAGAAATGCCAGTAGTCTTAAGCTACTCAGTCCACTTTAGAACTACAGGCATGTGCTAGTGAAGGTGCAACCTAAAAAACCTAAGAAAAGACTTCAACGTCTACAATATATACAGGTTTTGTTGTGCAGAAAAAGCAGAGTGTTAGTGGCTTAAAAGTAAAAGAATATCTGTAAGCCTATGGTCCGGTCCATGTAGCAAGTACTGACCTGAACATGTCTACAGTGTCAGCACTGACTATATGTTGTGGAATAGAGTTCCACACCAGGAATGTACGAGAAAAAAATGAATACTTAAAGGTGTCATTTGAAGGTTGAACTAAGTGATATGCCTGCTGATGAAAGTGTCTGGAATGCCTAGTGTAAGGCTGCAGATAGGTATTCATATTGATATCTACGTGGCAGTTGACAATCTTATAGAAAAAGAGGAGTCTATTATTGTTTCATCTGGTTTCTAGCGATGTCCAGCGTAGGGTGCTAAGGATGTGTGTCATGGAACCGGGTGCTTTTGTATAGTCGTTTGTCACGAATCGGGCAGCTCTCTTCTGCACAGCCTCAATCTTGTCCACATCCTTTCTGAGGTGCGGGTCCCAAGCAGAAGAGGAATACTCTAAAGTGGGACGGACAAGAGATTGGTATGCAGCAGCCTTGGTCTCTTGTTGGGCCGAATGCAGGTTACGCTTGAGAAAACCAAGGGTCTGGCTGGCCCGATTCGTGACTTATGTGATGTCCAAGAGAGATCAGAAGTTATCTCAATGCCAAGGTAAGTGGCCTGTTTAACTGTCTGTAGATGTTTGCTGTGAAGTGTGTATTGAGTGTTATTTATCTTTTTTGAGCGACCAGAGATGTGCATGAAGTGGCATTTCTCAATGTTGAAGGACATCCTCCATTTCTGCTCCCATTCCCACAGGCTGTCCAAATCTGCCTGCAGACCAACTGTGTCCGCCACAGAGTTTATAACTCTGTAAATTACACAGTCGTCCGCAAATAAGCGCCAACTGGATTGTACAGCAGAGGGGGTCATTAATATAGAGCAAAAACAGAAGAGGTCCCAGAACAGAGCCCTGTGGTACACCCGACAGAACGGGAGCCCTATCTGATGTACTGCCATCCACAACCACCTGCTGCTGCCTGTGACCCGTTTCATCAGGACCAAGGAATGCACAGATCTAATCAAGGGTTTTGCCCCTTACACCATAGTGAGATAGTTTGTGCAGGAGCCTACCGTGATGAACAACGTCGAAAGCTTTAATGAAGTCCATGACTGCAATATCTACTTGGTTCTTTTGTGTGGCTTTAGCAAGGTCATGGATAAAACCAATCAGCTGGGTTTCACATGAACGTCGAGCACGAAACCCATGCTGGTTGTCAACCAAAATGTTGTACTTGTCTAAATGATCAAGGACGTTGCTCACCACGATATGCTCCAACAGTTTGCAAGCTATGCATGTCAAGGAGACTGGTCGGCAGTTTTTGGCCAGGTTTTTCTCCCCCATCTTGAAGATTGGAGACACAAAAGCCTCTTTCCAATCAGCTGCAACAACGCCATCAGCCAGGGACCTATTAAACAAGACAGTAAATATCGGAGCTATCTCTTCTGCACATTCTTTGAGTAATCTTGGTTTGATAGCATCCGGCCCAGCAGCCTTATGGGGATTGAGACCTGATAACAGTTTCTTAACTCCATTTACTGCAATGTTGATAATAGGCATGCCAGGTGAAGGTTCAGAGTCAATCGTTGGCAAAGAAGAATTATCATCTTTGACCAAAAGAGAGGAAAATTGCCTATTGAGAACATCAGCTTTGCCTTTTGGATCTGTTTTGATGGTGTCATTTTCACGGAGGGGTGAGACTCCTGTCGAATCATTTCTGAGACTCTTTATGAAACCCCAATTTTTTGTAGTGCCATGCTTGTGCTCTGTGGGGTCACATACGATGTTATTTATGTAACCCCAATATGCTGTTCTTGTTTTCTTCTGAATCAGTGCATTTAGTTTAGTGAGTTTTGACAGGGCATTTCTGAAGATATCATTTTTACATGTAGATTTTTTCATTTTACTGTAGATTCTATCTCTTTTTTCATTAATTTCTTAATTTTCGAACTGATCCAGGGGTTGTGATGTTTACCAGACACCGTCTTAGTGGGAATAAATTTCTCTGTAAGAGTGTCCAGTGTAGCCCTGAACCTATCCCAGATCTCTTGCACATTAAGCTGAGAAAGATTCTGCTTTGATCCAAAATCAGTCAGTCCTGATTTTGCAGTTAATGTCATCCATGACAACAGTTTCACTGGAACCTTGACGACTAAGAGGGGTAGACTGAAAAAGCTGCTTAACTAAGGTAATGTCACCATCAGCATAAGGCAGCGATGTCGTCCTACGTTTTGGTGTAGAGTAGATTTTGGTGTCTCCGGATTTCAAGAGTCACTGTATCCATTTAGTTAACCATGCCTACTTTTATATCTAGCAGATCTTACACTATCTATCATTCTACTGAGACAAAGTAATGGACTAGTGCTCCTTGAAGAACCAGTTGGTGATGATGTGTCAGATATAACGTTTGAACCAATCTTAGCGTTGTATATGTTTGGATCTGTGGGTTCCATTGCGATTTCGCTCAAAGATTCACATATTAAACAGAATACATTTTCCTTTCCGGACCAACAACCATTGCCCTGTACAAATAGAGTTTTATTATTGTACAAGGACAACACCACGTTTTACCAGACTCTGTGAAATGACTTGCAACACAGTTTCCATTTTTATTTGAATTGAACACATAGCGATCAAACAGTGATTCTTCAATAAACTGATAGGCCGCAGGCGATTTTATGATTATGGTTATTGCATTAGTCCTTGAGGAAATATTAGTATCATACAGAATGGTTTCATGAGGGTCACTTGCTGACGATGCATTATGTATGTTTGGATAGCAGTTTTATACACCAGCGGAACTTTTTGAACACACCACGTATGTAGAAAAATCACTCATGCTTTCACATCGACTTTCTGAAAACTGAACTACATACATTTGTATAGTAAACCCCATCCAAATCAGACATTCAATTTAATATAAAGTTCGGTCTTGGATATAGGTGGTGGCTTAATGCAGCTTAATGTAAGGCGAAAGTTATATATAAAGGTCCTTTAGGAGCTTTCTACATGTCTTTCACCCTGCATTAAGCAGGCATCTGTCTTAAAGTATCTAAGTTCTCCTCTACTAGAATCCCGATTTAGAGGGTTTTTACTGTGTATTCTATGGATGAAGTCTTCTATATTCAAGAAATAGATTACCATGAAATGAAAGGTATTGTTTGTATTGTATAGCCTACAGACTGATATAGAGGACGGATTCCACTTTGTTATTAAATGTCCATGCTTTCCTGATATGAAGAAAAAGTATATCAACAACTATTTTATCAACAGGCCAAGTATGGTGACGTTTATTACATTGTTACAAGCAGATGATATGAAAACTATTTTAAACCTGGCAAAATATTTATAAAATACACTTACATAGCGTTTTACGCTTAGTCATAATATATAATAACTGTTCATCCTCAGAATAATTGGCATATAAAATAAATCCAAATAAAGAATCACGTGACATAATATAATGTGACATGATATAATGTAATAAAATATTATTTTCCTGATTATTAAACATTATATTTGATTAGTACATTTGTATATGTATTAACTTATGTGTATGAATGATGATGTACTGATGTACAAATCAATAAATATATGTTCTGTTCTGTTCTGCAAACAGTAAGTATCTTTAGTATTTGTTATATTTTCATGAACAATTTAACCCATTCCCTCATATTGACGCCATTCCCTCATACTGACACAATTCCCTCATATTGACGCTTTTTGACGCCTCTGTAAAAGTCACTTTTTGAAACCATTGTGATAAATAGAGGATTTGCTCCTATGGAGCAAATGCTCTATTTATCACAATGGTTTCAGAACTACAAAATTAATGTGTTTTCCTTTTCTCTAGTAAATGCTCCTTTTCGGTAGATTATTCAAAGAAGTTGGTTCTAAAATAGCCTATGAGGGAATGTGTTAATGTAACCATGTAAACATTAAAAACAAAATGCACTATGATGAGATTTTGTTCACTCTCTGCTCCATGGAGATTTATGCAAGCAATAATGACGCTATGAGTACTGATTTTTACAATGACAAGTATAAACAAGTGGACTTTTATCATGACAGAATCGGCAGAATCATATTTATATTTCATAAACAAGCATTAACCTGATCCGACGGTTCCTGTAGGAGCCTCTTATCTGGGTCTACTTTGTTTGCAAAAAGCCAGTGATGGGTTAATACGAAAACACACAAAACAAACAAAAATATGCATACATGTAGTTCAATTTAATTTAACCATTTATCTCATATATGTAGATAAGACTTTTGACGATTTTACAAACAGACTAGACGCAGACCAGGTTGTGCCTACTGGAACCGTCTAATCAGAGTCTTCTTTGATCGCTTACTCAATGGTATACAGTAGAGTCTCTCTTAAATGGACATTCGTTTATTGAAAATAAGAGTCGTAAAAAGCAGATGGTTGCTTAATGCAGGACAAAAGTAATGCAGAAAGCTCCAATAGGAGCTTTCTGCATTACTTTTGACCTGCATTAAGCTACCACCTGTCTTACAGACCAATAAGTAGACCTCTTTTTGATGGCCGCTTAAGAGACCTTTCTGCATGACTGACTTCCTATGACATCATACAAACAATCAAATTAATATTTATGATGTCATATTTTCTTACATAACTGTTCATGGAGTAAAGGTTTAACCTGATATATACTATTTTATGCGATTACTGAATTACTGAATCAATCCAATTTATATTAATATATGCAAATTGAGTTTGGCAATATCTGATAAGCAGAAAAGTATGTGTGTTTTCTATGCATGACTAATGTAGACTTGATATCATAGATACTGTCCCTTTTTACCTGGCAAATATTCACGCAAGAACTATTGTCATTATGAATATTAATTAGCTCCTTTTTGATATTGGTCAATGGAAAGGCAATGTTTTGCCCATGTAAAGAACTGTAGAATCAGATCAACATAACAGTAAAACCTCTCTACAACGGTCACTAATTTACATCGAGTATTTTGTGTTAAACGTAGGTGGTTGCTTAAAGCAAGGTGAAAGTAAAACAGAACGCTCATGTAGGAGCGTTCTGTTTTACTTTCACATTGCTTTAAGCAGCCACATGCCCCAAATACCAACTAATTAACACATTATAGTGGCCGTTATAGACAGGTTTTACTGTAACAGTAAAAAGTTCGCTAATCAAATACGTATCAGTATTGGTCTGTAAGAGAGGTGGCAGTTTAGTACAGGCTAAAAGTCACGAAGAAAGCCCCCAAGAGGAGGATTCTGTGCGACTTTCCCCATTCATTAAGCAGCCACCTGTCTAAAAGTTTCAACTCTTCTTGAATGAAAAATAAATCGAATTAGCGAGGTTATACTGTATATCATAATAATAAAAAAGAGCAGATACTGACCAGACAGCTCCATCAGGGGCCGTCTGATCTGGGTCTACTCTGTTTTCAAAAGCATAAACAGGCGTTTCTATCAGGCAAAAACGGGGTTAAACGACATGTGAAAAAGGTGACTTCTAGCGATGTAAATTGATTCTAAATGGCATTAGTCTTGTGTGTATTGACATGCAGTAGAAAGAATCCCACTGGAACTAATTACCGCATCAAAGCGCAATGGACTGTAAATAAATAAACCCTTACATCACTACGGAAAAAACCATGTCTTGTCAGAGTTGGATCTGGTGTAATTTTGACTACTTCCGAATTGGTCAATTTTTTGAGAAGCTCATGACAGGGTGTCAAACAGCTTGACACCTGACGAGATACCTATCAACGTATCATCCGGGTTCAAAAGCGAGTCTGATCGCAAACAGCTGTTTAACATTTAGCTGTGATCAAGACATCAAAGTACAATGCTCAAACCCTTCCCTACTGGCGTCTTTATTTTTGAAACCAATGCGATGTATAGAACATTTGACCCATAGGAGCAAATGCTCTATATATCATTTTGAATTCAAAAGTATACAAATATAAAAACAATTCTTTTTCCCCCTAGAAAATTCTCCTTTTCAGTAGATTTATTCAAAGAAGTTGGGTCTAAAATAGTTTAGGAGACAATGAGTAAATACAAACAAGAGTACCGCATACGGTACATAATACGCCCACTTGCAAACTTTCTCTGATTCAACATGCCTTATAAGTGTTGAAATTTTCTAATCTGTGCTTCAGAACTTGATTTCCATATTAAGGTGATACTATTTTTAAAAAAAATGAAGTGAATATCTTATTAAATAAAAAAGTTAAATAAAAAATATCCTCATATTTGCAGATTTTTGAAAAGTGCAACGGCCATAACTCTGTAATGACAAACTGAATGAACCTCAAAATAAACCCATCTTCAGATTTTGTTGCTTAAAACATTTCTTTTAAGTTTCATTTATATCATGTTAATAGTTTTCCAAACAAGAGACAAACTAAAAGCTGACCGACAAACAAAGCAACGAACACACAAAGTTCAAGGACCATAACTTTAGAATAAAATGACTAACCAAAAACCCCGCAATATATGTGAAATTCATATTAAGGTTTAACCATATAAAATCAATTGAAGTAAATATCATTTCAAATGAAAAAGTTATGGCCATCCTCATATCTATTTGCATAGATTTGCATTACATGTATTTCTTTTAAGTGCAAGGGCCATAACTCCGAAACGGCAAATCAAATGAACCTCAGAATTGACTTAGCTTCAGGTCTTGATGCATTAAACATGTGTGTGAAGTTTCATTAATATCTGTCAAACAGTTTTCCCAGAAAACAGCGGACAAACTATATGCATATATTTGCATTATTTTTTAAGTAAAAGGGCCATAACTCTGAAACGAAGAATCAAACGACCCTCAGAATCGACTCAGCTTCAGATCTTGATGCATTAAACATTTGTGTGAAGTTTCATTAATATCTCTCAAATAGTTTTCCCAGAAAACAGCGGACAAACTATTTGCATATATTTGCATTATTTTTTAAGTAAAAGGGCCATAACTCTGAAACGAAAAATCAAATGAACCTCAGAATCGACTCAGCTTCAGATCTTGATGCATTAAACATTTGTGTGAAGTTTCATTAATATCTCTCAAATAGTTTTCCCAGAAAACAGCGGACAAACTATTTGCATGTATTTGCATTATTTTTTAAGGATAAGGGCCATAACTCTGAAACGAAAAATCAGATGATCCTCAGAATCAACTCAGCTTCAGATCTTGATGCATTAAACATTTGTGTGAAGTTTCATTATATCTCTAAAATAGTTTTCCCAGAAAACAGCGGACAAACTATTTGCATGTATTTACATTATATTTTAAGTAAAAGGGCCATACTCTGAAACGACAAATCAAATGAATCTCAGAATCGACTCAGCTTCATATCTTGATGCATTAAACATTTGTGTGAAGTTTCATTGATATCTCTCATATAGTTTTCCCAGAAAACAGCGGACAAACTATTTGCATTTTTAAGGACAAGGGCCATAACTCTGAAACGAAAAATCAAATGATCCTCAGAATCAACTCAGCTTCAGATCTTGATACATTAAACATTTGTGTGAAGTTTCATTAATATCTGTCAAACAGTTTTCCGAGAAAAGTGCGGACAAACAAAATGTTGACGGACGAACGAACGAACGAACGGACGGACGGACAGGGCCACGCCAATATACGACCACCTTTATTAGTTGGGCGTATAAAAAGCACATGGCAAATGACATCATTCGCCTGGACTTAAACCTCTTCCTGGTCAATTTTCTCTTAAGAAATGCTGACATCATGAATAGATAAAGTTTTACATTGGTATATGAGTATGAGTGTGTTGCTCAGACACAATCTGTAGAATCAAATCTACAGTATCCCCTAATAATCAAGCAGAGCTCCTACATCAGCTTTCTTATCTGAGTCCACTCAGTTCGCAAAGGCTTGGAAAGGCGAAACTATCAGGGTCCATGCTTATAAAACTTTTAGTTGAGTCTGAGTTCGTTCTCATGTTTTTGATTGGTCAGATTTGAGCCAAAATGTTCAAATCTGACCAATCAAAAGATTGAGAACTCAAATCTGACCAATCAAAGGCTTGAGAACGAACCCAGACTCAACTAAAAAGCTTTATAAGCATGGACCCATGCCAATGGTTAAGTAGAACTCAATGCGCCATTTGCACCTTTCCGACGAATTGTACTTTTCTTGTCATGGAAATAATGAAACAATAATAATGTCATGGGAAGAGAAGACAACACACCTCGTCGCAGAATTAGGGAGGTCATCGATATCGTGGAGGGTGGGGTGGGTGCATCATTGAACGAGACGACAGGCTATGACCTTCTTTCAGAGTATAGGAAGGTCTTGTCACATGATCGGCTGATCACGTGACTTCAGTTTCCGTCCTGAAGAAGAATCCAACATGGAGCCGAAAGCGTAGGCTGTTGCTCAATTTAAGCGTCAGATAGGTAACTAGATACTAATTGTGTGATAGTGTTATACTTAGTAACATATTGATTTAATTTCAATAATGGTAGGCAATGTATAGTAGGCTACTTACGATAGCTGTGGTAAGAGGGGTCGCCATAGCGTCCAACCCCATAGCGGTCATTTGTTTCAATAGAACGACGAGTACGCCTGTAGAATCATTACGAATGTTTCACAGCCGGTGTTCGTCAGTGAGGAAAGAACAGGATGGGGGATTGCCGAGTCGTAGAACCATTTGTTCATCAGATATATGTTTCCAGATATGTATGGCGGCGATTCGAGAACGTCTGTATTATCGGGTTTTCTGTCTCTACAATTGAAGGGCATACAAAATATAACAATGGATATAAATAATCTAACTATCACAGAAGAGTCTATCAAAGTTAAGCCAGTGGGTGGAGGAGCAATAAGGGTCACAGATACAAAATGGCATTTAGCGGATAAACAAGCTCCTATTGGAACTTTCTGTAGAACTTTCGTCCTGCATTATACTACCATCTGCCTTTAACCCTTTCCTCCATAAATACGCCTTTCTACGCCTATGTAAAAGTCACTTTCTTAAACCATTGTGATAAATAGAATATTTGCTCCATAGGAGAAAATGCTTTATTTACCACAATGGTTTCAATACAATATAATTATACATTTTCTTTTTCTCTAGTTAATGCTCCTTTTCGGTAGATTCATTCAGAGAGGCTGGGTCTTAAAATAGCCTATGACGGAATGGGTTAAGATCCAGAATTAGACCTCCCTTTGGAGGTCGCATTTGAGAGGATTTAATCTACATGTATATGTAAAGTAAAAGCTCGCTAATTATACTCAAATACAATGTACATTACCGGTATTTAAGACAGATGATAGCTTAAGGCACTGCGAAAGTAATACAGTGAGCTCCTCTGGTATGTATCTGCATTACTTTGAAGCTCCTCTGGTATGTTTCTGCATTACTTTTACCCTACATTAAGCAGCCACCACTCTGAAAAGTTCTTAAGTCTTCTTTACTGAAGGTTCGAATTAGCGATGTCTTTTTATTGCAGAGCTACAAATAAAGGTGCGTACTCAAATACTAAATACAACAGATAAAGGTGCGTACTCAAATACTAAATACAACAGATAAAGGTGCGTACTCTAATACTAAATACAACAGATAAAGGTGCGTACTCAAATACTAAATACAACAGATAAAGGTGCGTACTCAAATACTAAATACAACAGATAAAGGTGCGTACTCAAATACTAAATACAACAGATAAAGGTGCGTACTCAAATACTAAATACAACAGATAAAGGTGCGTACTCTAATACTAAATACAACAGATAAAGGTGCGTACTCTAATACTAAATACAACAGATAAAAGTGCGTACTCAAATAATAAATACAACAGAAAAAGGTTCGTACTCAAATACTAAATACAACAGATAAAGGTGCGTACTCAAATACTAAATACAACAGATAAAGGTGCGTACTCAGATACTAAATACAACAGATAAAGGTGCGTACTCAAATACTAAATACAACAGATAAAGCTGCGTACTCAAATACTAAATACAACACATAAAGGTTCGTTCTCAAATACTAAATACAACAGATAAAGGTGTGTACTCAAATACTAAATACAACAGATAAAGGTGCGTACTCAAATACTAAATACAACAGATAAAGCTGCGTACTCAAATACTAAATACAACAGATAAAGCTGCGTACTCAAATACTAAATACAACAGATAAAGGTTCGTTCTCAAATACTAAATACAACAGATAAAGGTTCGTACTCAAATACTAAATACAACAGATAAAGGTGTGTACTCAAATACTACATACAACAGATAAAGCTGCGTACTCAAATACTAAATACAACAAATAAAGGTGTGTACGCAAATACTGACATCGTCATTTCTCAACCAAACCCTATGTTGTGAACATTGTTTAGAATCTTCTCGTTGAGACGATTCTTAAGAGTGGTCACAACATAGGGTTCGGTGGAGGAAGAAAGAAGTTATATAATTTACGCATCTTATCTGGACCTCTGTATAACTATTTTATATGGTATTTTGTGATGACCAAAACAGATTGGGTCCAGATGAGACTACAAGTAACTCGGCGTCAGATCATAATCCAAACGGTTTGTATTTTTAAGGAGAATAGGAAGAATTTAAAATTGATAAAAACGACAGTTACAGTTGAGCTTCAATATCTCGAACGTCAATGGACCATACAAACTAATTAGAGATTACAGAAGTTCGAGTCCTCTGAATTCTAATCTGGACAATATCTCAAGTTCACAGCTTAAAGGCATTTCGAAAGGAATGTTGACCCATTAACCCCATGCTGTGTATTTTGAGAGCTGACTGTCAAGCATCTGATACACAAACTGATAAGGCGGGCTACTATCACAGAAGATCAATGTATAATTGCATAACTTTATCTCTTATGGCTATGGACCTTGACTGGACACTGCAGGAGCACAGCTGGATACTGTATATATATATAGGGGGGGGGGGGGGGGGTCACTTATATAAGGAGCTTTGAAATGCTTTTAATGCAAGTTTCTAGATATGCGTAGCAGTAGATTTTAGAACAATTCTGCATTGTAAATTTTAGAAGAACCGGGCTTTTCCTTCGAGTTATCCCGAAGTTCAAGTTATGCTGGTTCGAGATATCGAAGTTCAACTGTACTTAGCCTAGATAGAGTTAACGTAGTTTAGTCTAGTTCTCCCAAGTATTCCGACCCCTCTTCTTTTCCATGGGTATGTACAGTTGAATAATTCAACTTGGCGTAACTTCAAATTGCATTCACATAGTAGCAAATAATGTAGACCATGGTCAATGCTCCTTTAAGAACATATTGATCTGGGTCTGTATTATTTGCTTAACCCTTTCCCTGTTCTATGCTTATTCCAAATGTCAGTACGTATACTGCATATTCATGGACAAAATACCGGTAGTTATAATGAAATATGGAAGGTGGATCATTGTAGCCATTTTAGAAATTAAAGAAACAGATCTTTCAAAGTCCATTAGCAAACAGAGCAGACCCAGATCAGACGGCTCCTATAGGAGCCGTCTGATCTGGGTCTACTCTGTTTGCAAATGTATGAAAGCACGTTTATATGAGGGAAAGGGCTAAGTTTTGTCTGTCCGAATACTTATGGTAATTAGAGGGTAATCAATCTGCTGTGCATTCAGTCATGGTTGTGTAAAGTGTTTAAATGACAAATTCCATCTGTGAATTAATAATTCAGGATGTTATGAAGACATTATAGCTATTTATACAACAAAACTTTGCTCGTTATTTAGAGGACATGACGAACCATAAAATTTTGCCGCAAAAGTATACTTAAACTGAAGTTGGGGCAAGAAGAGATATTAGAACTAGTTTATTTATGAAATGTTTACAACTGCCAAATGACAGATAGAACAGAAATGTACCAGTGGCACAAGATCAAAGACTAATCTCTGGTCTATTTAAAACACCTGTACATTAATACAATATGTATTTATGTAATAGGTGTTATTAATAGACTATCTATATACAGCTGAACTTCGATATCTCAAACTCGGATATCTCGAACGTCGGGATAACTCGAACAAAAAGTTCAGTCCTTCCAAAACTTACAATATAGAATTGCTCTAAAATGTATCGCTACAGATATATAAAAACACATTTGACAGTTTATTACAGGTCTAAAGTAATGCTGAAGCTCCTACAGGAGCTTTCAGCATTACCTTAGACCTGTATTAAGCTGTGGCCTTGAGAAATTGTTCAGGTTAGATATCGGATGACTCGAACTTCTGTTATTTCGAACTAATTTGTATGGTCCCTTGAAGTTCGAATTATCGAAGTTCAACTGTAGTCTTTTTCGATCTATTGCCAGTGTAATGCATGTACTGTTAGTGTAATGCATGTACTGTTAGTGTAATGCATTTACTGTTAGTGTAATTGCATGTACTGCCAGTGTAATGCATTTACTGTTAGTGTAATGCATTTATTGTTAGTGTAATGCATGTACTGTTAGTGTAATTGCATGTACTGTCTCGAGAAGTCGAGGCTGTAGGTAAGTTGCCTACTGGTTTATCAAACTGTCTTATTTCTCAGCCAAACTCTGTCCTCAGAGAGGCGATTCTAATATAAAATGAGTAACAGCTAGATATGTTTGGAGGATACATACTAAAAGCGTTTAGTTTGATTTTCTATATACATGTATGCGCGATATCTCCGAACTTCATCGCTGTGAATTCTACATAGGTTGAGTGTGTTTGATACCATGGAATGTGCACTTAAATCAAGTGATTTATCATTAATGGTGCATCTACGGAAGCCAAACTGTACTTTTATATTTCCTAACCCGTTTATGACGTTATGGAAGAATAGTTGCATGCTTTAAGCATGTATTTGTGACTTATATGTAATAGGTACACTTAGTCTTAGTTTATTGCAAAAGCATCCCCCAACCCCGCCCCGGAATATTATGTTTCTGCATTCTTTCTAAAAATCCACAAAAATGATGCATTGAATTAACCTTCGTAAAAGCCTGTCGTGACGAAAATAATGCAGAATGGTTAACCCTTTCCTTTACATAAACGCCTTTTTCATGCTCTGTTTGCTGATGATATTATAACAGGTCTGACTTTACAGTGTCTACCAATACCAATAAATCCCCTGTATACATGTATAACTATGCCGTTATAAAAAAAAGCTGATAAATATTCATGATATAATTATTTCTGACATGAATATTTAACAGAGAAAGGGTTAAAAATATGCTAGGTAGTACAGTAAAACCTCTCTATAACGGCCACTAAATTGTGTTAATTAGTTGGTATATCAGGACAGGTGGGAGCTTAAAGCAAGGTGGAAGTAAACCAGAACGCTCCTATAGGAGCGTTCTGTTTTACTTTCACCTTGCTTTAGGCAGCCACCTGCCTTTAAGACATAATACTTAATGTAATTTAGTAGTCGTTATAGAGAGGTTTTACTGTATATTTTCAACCATTTGGAGAAAACATTTTTATCATGTATTTTGAGTCACGAGTAGCAGTTTTGGTACTTGATTCATGATAATTCCCCCAATGGTCACACAAAGCCAAACCACCATGAATAAAAACTTTCCGAAGAACGAATTCTGAATGCCGAATTCTGAAGCTGAATTCTGAATGCTGAATGGCTTTATATACGTCAGAAACATGACGCTTGGTTTTAACCTCACTTAATGCCTTTTTGTAATTAACCCTTTTCTGGTAGATCTGCTTTTTGGAGTCTTTGAAAGCA
Organism: Azorinus chamasolen; assembly: GCA_963576725.1. Classification (NCBI taxonomy): domain Eukaryota; kingdom Metazoa; phylum Mollusca; class Bivalvia; order Cardiida; family Solecurtidae; genus Azorinus; species Azorinus chamasolen. The sequence goes on from OY755249.1 coordinate 27,081,280, forward strand.
GAGTAGGCCTAGATCAGCAAAGCTCATGAAGACGCCGTCTGATCAGGATCTAAACAAATTGTGTGTTCATACGCCACTTTCAAAAATCCTCTAATACATATTCATGAACTTACTGTATATGAATATTCATCAGGTAAAGGGTTAAGTGAACGAAGAGAATATAGAGATCAACGTTAATACATAATGAAGGTATAGAGAATACATGTACATGTATATCCATCATTTGTTCATGGGATTGTATGGCTTTGTGTGATTATTATCGAGGTCCCAGCAGCATTTAGAGTATACAAAAACATATACATGATCAATTGAAAGGAAACTAAGAAAATTTAATTGTTTTATGTTGACTTGCTTAGTAGCCCATTTAAAAGTATGCAAGAAACATTCGGTAGTTTTCAGTACATGTTAACAGTCCAACAATGCAAAACGTAATTCATTATCCCGGTTCAGTTACTGCATATGAACATAATTTCTGAAGAACATGTATAAGTTTGTAATGAAATATTAAATTGTGCATTGACTCTCTTGGGTTTAGTGTGACCAAATGTGGACCAATACAGGTTAGTAGACTTAACCCTTTCCCTCATACATGTACTAACGCGTTTTACG